>JAJHZJ010000739.1:0-600000 GCA_023548195.1 Bettongia penicillata ogilbyi
AAGGGAGGGGTACGGTTTAGGAGCGACTGACGGGGCGGAGCTAAGGGGAGAAGGGCTCTTAATCTGTGGGTGGCAAACGAGGCGTAAATGGGCGGAGGGAGAGCTGCTCACCGCGTCCTCCCTCCCTCCCTCGCGCCCCCGCCTAGTGCGCCTGCGTCCCAACGTCTTTGAACCGCTCTGAGCAGGAGGAGGAGTCTCTCTCCCGGGCTCCTCCCCGTTTCCCTCAGTGAAAGGAGCCCCGCCCCCAGCCCGAGCCACCTTCCACGTGCTGCCAGCCCGCAGCTCCCCGGGGCTGGGCCTCGAAGGCAGGCGGGCTGCAGGCCAGCTCCGGGCAACCCGCGGGACAGGGCGTGCCCCAAAGCTGCCTGCGGTTTCCTGAGGGAGGAAGCAGCGGCCTCAGCATCAGCCTGAGAGGCAAGCGGGCGGGGCGGCCTCGGACCCTCCTAGCCCCAGCCCAGTGGGTAGGTAGCCTAGGACGGGCGCGCCCACCTCCCACCTGCCCACTCAGGGCTACAAGTGCTGTCAGTCATCAAGATTAAATCCGTCTCTCATACCCACGGCTCCCGGTTCGGCCAAGCACGGTTTGCTAGCCAGGAAGGAGCTGTGGGTTTGGAGTCAGAGGCCCTGGGTTCAAATCCCGCTTCGACTTATGAGCCCAAGCAAGTCCGTTTCTGTTCTGGATCTGAGCAGAGCTTTGCACAGTGGCAGATTTGAACTTCAGATTCACATCAAGCCCGGGGCTTCTTCCTGGGCATTGAGCAGTGCTGGGAGACCCCAGGAGCAGCGGGTGCAAAGAGAAGAAAAAGGCCTGTAAAATGAAGGACTTTCTGAAGTCACCGCCTCCAAAGCCCCCTCATCCGCCGTGGATGGCATAAACCGCACGTGTTCAGCTCCTAGACTGTGCCCCCCCCCACACCCAAATTGCTTATTTTGTGTTTTATATCTAATAATCTGTTCATTTGTTGTTCTCCCCTCACCCACTGGAATGAAAGCAAAGCCACGGTGGGGGGGGGGGGGGCGGGGCAGCGGCGGGGAGGCAGGATAGGGGCACTACGGCAATAACTGGTGGGGGGGAGGTCTGCCTTCTTCACTCAATAAAGTGACTTTCCTAAAACACAGATCTGATCAAGTCACTCCCCCATTCAATAAACTCCAATGGCTCCCTATCACCCACCTCCAGGGTCAAATATTGAGCACTCCTGAGATCAAGGCCCCTCCCAACCTGGCCCCCTCCTTCCTTAAACCTCATCCCCCAATACATACTCCAATCCAGTGTCACTGGCCACCCTGATTTTCCCCAAACAAGACATTTCATCTCTGGGCTTCAGACATTCTCTCTGCCTATGTCCCATGCCGGGAACACTCCACCCTATGATGTGGTAGACTCTCAGAGCCTCCTCAATCTTCCCACTTAATCTGGCTTTTCATACCCAGATACCCGTTACCCTTTACCCTTCACCTAGCCGGGCCCTCCATTATCTGTCACCTCTGGATTGCCTCACCTGCTTCCCACCTTTGATCAGTCACCCCAGTCCCATCAAGATCCTCCCTAAACCCCAATTCCATCACCCCTAGACCACCCCCAGATCCCTCACACAATCTTTCTGTATATAAGTTCCATCTCGCCTCCATGAAGGTGCTCAGATTCAATCTAGCTGAGATTCTATCTGGCCCACTTGTCAATACAAGAGGCACAAATGGTGAGGCTTGTTAAGAATCAACCCGATAAGGCAAATCTTTAATAAACTTTGTTTTACTTTGGCTGAAAGAAGATTTAGGTTAAATTCATTTGGGCAGGACCCAGGGTGTCCTGAGCACCCAAATATCAACACTGTGGTTTCCTGACCTCCCCCAAAGCTTTCCCCAACCCTCTGAATCCCAGTTCCTTCCCCTGTTAATGTCCTACTTATCCTGCCTACACCTTGCTTTGTATACACTTCTGTGTGTAGTCTACCCGCGTTAGATCATAAACTCCTAACGCTATCTTTTAGCCTTTTGGGGGAAGGAGGGGCATCCTCAGCCCTTAATACAGTGCCTGGCACATAGTAGGTAATTAATAATTATTTACTGCCTGGTTGACATGCCAGGTCAAGGTCCTGCCTTCCAGCTACCCTCTCCAGCCCTCAGTCTCTGCAAGCCTTGGGACCAGGGGCAGTGGTGACAGAAATTGGAAGACACAAGGTTGGAGTAGACAAATGAATAACTTGAGAGACACAGAAATATAGAGATACGGAGACAGAGAGACACCCAGAGAGACAGAAAGAAGTGTATGATGATGCATGATTCAATGGAAATTTGGGTCCCTCCCATACTTCTGCTGATAAATAAAAAGGAAGTTAAGAGTATATATCCCAGAGGCAGAGGAGAGACACCCACAGACAGAGAAATGCAGAGAGCGGCAGAGACCTAGGCGGGGTGGAAGAGAAGAGAGTGGTTTGGATCGCACTGAGAAGGGAGTGGGTCTTCAGAGGAAGGAAGAAGGGAGGGAGGCGGGGGCCAGGCAAGGGGTGGAGAGAAGGAGGGAGAGAGCAGGGCGGGGCAGGGAGGCCGGGAAAAGGGACCGAGCATTAGCTCTGACTTCCTCTGGCTGCGCTGGCTAAGTGCTTCTCCCGTTATTTGAGAAAGAAAGGAGCCTTTGAGACCGCAAAGACCCCATCTGCCTTCAGATACCTTCTACCTGGTCAAGGAGAAGGTGAGAATCCTAAAGCACTTAGTAGGTATGGGGAAGGGAAGAGGAAGGAGACAGGAAGGGGAGGGGGCAGGGAGAGGGGAGAGGCAATACTCTTTGAGACCCACAGATGGGACATTCCTGCCCCCACAGATGCTGGGGGTGGGGGGAAGTAGAGGGTGTTCCGCCAAAGACCCCAGCTGTCTCTTCCTGCCTCGTCCTCCTTCCTCCGGGGATCCAGGCATCTGGGCTAACAGCCCATACTCCCCAGCTCAGGATTCCCTGCCTTTCTCCTGTTCTAACTTCCAGACCCCAATTCTCCCTGTTGGTCAGTTCTCTGAAGAGACCCAACTAATTCCCTTAACTGCCCTGCGCTAAGCCAGGTGTTCCAAGCTTCCTATACCTCAGTTTTGCTCTCCTAGGGATCACCACACTCAGCCCTGCTAGCACCCAGACCTTCAGCCCCCTATCTCACTTTCATAGCCCTGAAAGGCCCCAGGTGTTTGGCTGCTCTGCCCTAGACTGAGGGATGACTTGTGGAGGACAGTAGAAAGGCCCCGGGGCTGGGGTTTCTCTGGTGGGAGAGAAGGGAATGAGTCACAGTGACTCATGCTGAACCCCCACCAAGGAGCGGGGGAAGACAGGAGAGCCTAGTGGAGTCTGAGTCCCCGAGGCAGCGCCCCACTCCAGCTCAGAAACTGGGGACTAGTGGGGAGGAACTAGGTGGGGCAGGTTTCAATCCTCATGTCTGGGTTCTGGTTCTTAGAGGGCCCAGACGGTGCAAACACAGGGAGTGTGCGAGGGGAAGATCCCACTGCAGCTCTTGAGAGGGCCCTTCCACTTCCTGCCCCCTATCCTTTGGGATGCAGGCATTTCCTCCAACTCCACTGGGGAATATCCAGGCTGGACCTCCAGACCAGGCCCCTAAGCTTCCCCCTTGGAAGCATCCCCCATACCTAGGTGCCAGCCTGGCTCTCCCTCCCCCAGACTCTGTGGGCATCATGTCCCTGCTCTTGGTGGCTGTCTCTGCCCTGCACATCCTCATTCTCATCCTGCTCTTCGTGGCCACCCTGGACAAGGTGAGATTACAGGCTCGGGGAGGGGTGTTCTGGCTCAGCCCAGGGCTTTCCTCCCTGCTCCCGCCCCCTTCCCTGTCCTTTCCATCACTGCGAAAGCATCTGGCCGTGCAATGCACCTCAATATAGGCACCTTTGGGATAGGGACAAAAGTGAATGTCTTTGCCTTCAAAGAGCTTACCACATACGGCAGAAACAATGATACACACAGGTGCATGCACACACGCAGACACACACTTGTACATACATACAATAGATGCATGTACATACGGGGGAGGGCCCTGCCCATGGGCGCAGAGGGAAGACATCCGAGGATGTGAGGAAGGGGATGTACCCCAGGAAAGGGATGGGAAGTGCAAAGATGATGAGCCCATAACTGGAAGGGAGCTACTACCTGAGGGGATCCCAAGGAGAGAAGGACCTTAAAGCTGAACAGAGGGGTTGACAGCTTTAGCCGAGAGCCAAGGAGTCTGGGCACTTCACTGAGGGGAGGCAGAGATATGGTCAAACTGGAGTTTAAGGAAAACCCCAAGGATCCCACCCATCAAACCCTCTCCTTCCAAGCAGGCTCTGCCCCTTGGCCACCCTCCCCCCTACCCCTAATTCTTGTTCTCTTCTGCCTTTTTATTTTTTTTTTTGACCCCGACTGGTCTCAGTCATGGTGGATTCTCCCTGGGAATGACTCACTGAACCTTTGGAAGGAATGCTTGGCACATTTGAACCAATCTTCCCAGGAGGTCTGGGAATGCAAAAATGTCAGCGACAACGGTGAGGGAGAGCACCCCCCAACCCCCAAAGCTCCCCCTACCCAACTACACCTCTGCATGGAGGGGGGCAGAAGGGTTTGGATTGCCACAGCCCATTAACATCAGTCCCAGGGGTCAGCCCCCCATTCTGAGGGGCAAAGTCCCAAGGCCCCGAGACCACTAGGGTTGGGATCCCACCTTCTGAGGAGGGTGGGGCCAGTGCAAACGAATGAATGAATGAAATAGCATTTATGAAACACTACTATACCAAGCATGGTGCAGGGGGCCAGGAATGCCAATACACAAGGAGCCCAGTTGCTGCCCCCTGGGAGCTCCCAGTCTAACCAGGCAGACAGAGGGAAGGGAATGGCAGCTAAGAGTCTCCGGCTCTGCTCCTCAGGTTGGCTCAGAGCTGTGCAGGCCCTCATGGTGCTGTCCTTGGTGTTCTGCTGCCTCTCCTTCATCCTCTTCATGTTCCAGCTGTACAACATGAAGCGAGGGGGTCTCTTCTATGCCACAGGGCTGTGCCAGCTCTGCACCAGTGAGTGAACCAGGGCAGGGGCCTCGGGCATAGGTGTCCCGTGGGAGGGAGAATGGGTAGGGGAGGGCAGGCACCACACTGGGGGCGGCAGGGAGGGGGATGGATGTGACTCCCTCTGCTCTCCCCCCTCCCTCAGGTGTGTCAGTGTTCACTGGAGCCCTTATCTACGCCATACACGTCAAGGAGTTTCATCATACTGGCGGCTCCTTCGGCTACTGCTTTGCCCTAGCCTGGGTGGCATTTCCTCTGGCACTGGCCAGCGGCATCATTTACATCCACCTGAGGAAACGAGAGTAACCTCCCCCTCCTCTGGCCAGCTGGCCCTGGCTCACAGCCCCCGAACCAGTGAGATAGCAGCTTCTCCAGCCCTGCCTCCCCAAGTACCTTGCCCTGGGGCAGGTCCTGACCCTGGAATCAGTTTCCTCCTCTGTGGAATGGGGGAGTAAGAAGACACTTTCTCGGTCCTCTTCCTCTTCCCTGCCCAACCCCTCTGACATGCACTTCCTGCCTCTAACACAGTGCTCTGGGAGCCTTTCCTGCTTTGACTCAGGCAACTGGTGCCCAGATGACCTGGCCAGGAGTTAAGACCTCAGTTCAAATCAAGCCTCAGGCACTTACTAGCTGTGAGACCCTAGACAAGTCCCTTAACCTGTTTGCCTCAGTTTCCTCAGCTGTAAAATGAAGATAATACCACCTTCCTCCCAGAGTTGTGAGGATCAAATGCAATGATACTTGTCACATACTCAGCACAGCACCTGCACACAGTAGGTGCTCTATAAATGCTTATTCCCTCCCTTCTCTCCCAGCTCTGACAGCCTCAGTTCTAAGATCCCTTCTGTCCTGACGTCCCTGCCTTCTCCAAAGGCCCTTTCAGCTCTGCTCTTAGATCTCCATCTCTGAGATCCCACCCTCTCCCTTCTACTGGATTGGGAGGAGGAAGAAGCCTTGGGTTTAGTCCTGCCCGCGTGACCATAGGGAAGTCCTTGCCCCTCCCCGGCCTTGGTTTCCCCATGTATAACTGAAGGCATGAACTATATGAGAGCAGGGACAAGCCTTTGTGGTGGAAGCCGGAGACTTGACTTTGGGCCCTGGTTCCAGATTCTTCTCTGGCCTCTTCCTCTTCAATAGGAGAGCCTAGTCTAGCTCTGAATATTAGGATCAATGAGAGAATGTCACAGGACACAAATGAGATCCGATGGGAGTAAAGCGCTTTGTAACCTTCCCAGTGAGTGTGAGCTGATCATTTCCAGTTCTGTGAGCCCCATGCTGTCCTGGTGGTTCTGCCTGCTCCAGCACTCCCTGGGACACCCGCCTGGGGGGCAGTACCCCCTTCCTAGGCAGAGGAGAAACCCAGCTGCCTGAGAACCCCCAGGGAAGAGAGGAGATGCCCCTAGTCCGATGTTTTATGAGAGCATGGCAAATGCCTTTCTTTCATGTTGGGTCCCTACTACCAGCCTGCTCTGGAATCAAATGACCCAGCCACTCATACTGAGGAGTCCCTGCTTAGCCAGCCTTGCCCCCTCAGGGCCCCACATAGTGGCAGCTCTTGCCCACACAGAGAGTGGTGTAAACAGGGTTTATTTCTTTGGGGAATTGGATAAATGGGAACAAGGATCAGTATTGCACATGGGGGGACGTGGGGTGGGAGGGAGCCAGAGGTAGAGTTGGCAGAAGTTAGCATTGAAAATATCAGGATCTGGGGAAGGCACTGGAATTGGGAGGGGCAGACCCTGCTCCCTTCCCAAGAGGCTGATAGGAGCAGCAGAGACAACTGGGTCCCCAGGGTTGTGTGCCTCTGGGTGGCCCTTGGCCATGAGTTTCAGCCCGCTGGAAGTTGACAGGGCCAGTGCTCCGACCTGCAGGGCTTTGGTGGGTCAGGAGAGGATAGGAAACTCATTCCCTGCTTGGCTGAATCCGAGAAGGCTCCAGGGGTCTCTTAAGCTGGGCAGCCCAGGAGGGGCTAGGGCTTTTGCAGAGATCCGGTGGCGGGCCAGCGGGCACATTTTGGGCCAGGGTTTCCAGGTGGTTGAGGGCCCGGGCCCCATTGAAGGTCACTTCAAAGCCTGTCTGGGCCAGAGCCAGGCCTCCACAGAGTCCTGCAGCCACTTGACACTGTCTAGGGGAAGGGAAGGAGCAGATCAGGGGGGTCACCTTGGGCTTCAGCAGTTGGTGGCTTGGCTCTAAGGGAGCTGCTTACCCTCTGGAGGCCCCGAACCCCTGCGTCCCATAAAGCTGTAGGCCAGCAGGGCTTCCTTGGCATGCTCATCCTGTGCCCGATGCACCAGGGCTGTGAGTAGCTCTGAGTTGTTGGAAGTACTCCGGAAGTAGAGCATGTGAGCCAGCTCCAGGGCCTGCAGGTTCCGACGCTGGCCAAACATCTGCAGCAGAAAGGCAAGAGGGAAGGGACAAGGGGAAGGAGGGGAGAGGACGCAACAGGAGTTCCACTGGCGTTGCCCACTCTCGTTCCAAGCATTCCAGACCATGGAGGGCCCCACCCTGGGGCTCAGGGGCTCTTCCAAGGAGCCTGGTGAATTCCAGTCCCATGGAAATTTCATTCATTCGTGGGAGAGGCCACCAAACACTCAGGACACCTGGGCTCAGCCCCACACCTGCAGCTCCCTAGCTGGGAGATGCGGCCTCAGTTTCCTTAAGCACAGAGTAGGACCCCCTAGCTGTAATGTCCAGGGTCAAGGGACAGAGGGCTGGAGCATCAGGTCACACCACCCCACCCTATGTCCTGGTGGCTCCATCATCCCCCCACACATTGACTGAAGACTACCCCTGGCGATGAACTGCCAGGCAGCACCTGCAAGTGCAGAGGTCAGACCCGACAGTGCCACTCTCTCATGTCATGGGAAACTGAGGCTGGAGAAGGCCATGTCCCCCAGGCTGCGGCCGAGGGCTCACCTTGGAGGCACGGTGCGCCATGAATATAGCAAAGAGCAGTAGCAGCAGGGAGGTGGCCACCTTGAGGTCAGTCAGCACCACCATGCCCACGTTGACAAAGAATGCCAGGCCCGAGATCAGGAGCATGGTGTTGAGCAGGGCCCGCTGCAGGGGTGGCGTCCGCACCTTCAGCTCGGGGAGGAGCTGCTCCAACCCCTCCAGGGGGGTGTCCTTGAAGCTCTTCAGCACCAGGTGACCCCGCATCGTGCGGGCTGCCACCACTACCCGCTTAAAGTAACGCCTGAGCCCCAAGGGCCTGGTCAGGAACCCCCTCCAGCCCCCCCCCTGCCCTCCACAGCAAGACTCAGGGGTGCACTGGGCCGGGAGAGAGAAGACTTGGGGGTGCACTGGACCAGGGGGAGCGGAGGGGGGCTAGTCCCTGCCCTATGAGGGGTTCTAGGGCTGGTGCAAGTCCATAAACCTCCCTGGGCCTCGGTTTTTTCATCTGTAAAACAAAGGTGCCTTCTAGATACGAGAGTCTGGCGTGGATCTTACTTACTACCTGGGTGGCCAGGACAAGTGACTGCTCTGTGCCTCAGTTTCCCCCACAGTAAAATGGGTGGGGCTCGATGAGGTCCCTTCCAGATCTGACTCTAGGCTGACCATGTGACCATGGCTAGAGACCTGCCCCTCTCTGGGCCTCTCCATTTGCTCTTCTGCAGAATGAGGGAGCTGACCTAGACAGGCTCTGGTGCTCCCTCTCCCTCTCTGTTGCTAGCTGCTTTGGCCTCTAGATGACAAGGGGCTGGAGGACCCCCCACCCAGCTCCTGCACTTACCGCTCAGCAGGGGGGGATTTAGTGAAGAAGCCCCGCTCGGAGCCCACGATGGACTTGCGTGGCAGCCGTCCCACTCGCTGGCCCAGGGCCCAGAACTGCATATAAGTGTAGTGATCCAGGTTGATGGACACCTGCAGGCACATAAGCGAGTGTCTGCTATGGTGTGGGCATATGGGTCAGCCAAGCTTGGCCCCTCCCTTTCCTCCTCTGGGATCTGGCTTCCCTAGGCCAGCTCTCCCCCAGACCTCTACCTGGTCACATGGGACTATCTCAGGCCTCCCTCTGGAAGGCAACTGACATGCCTGCGAGGGATCTTTCCTCCCCTCAGCTGCCCACCCTTGTCACTTGCTCTTGACCTGCATCCCCCAATCCATCTGGGCCACCTGTTCAGAAAAGCTGCTGCCCAGGCACCCCGGCTCACACATCTCTCCTGTCCAAGGCTGGACCTGAACTCAGTTCTAGGCAAACTGGCACCATCGAGTCGCTCCAGCAGGCCTCTGTCCTGGGCTCTCCTCTCTTGAGCAGACCCCTTCCTACTGTCCCTGTTCTTTGGAGAGCACTACCTTCCTCCCCCGATCTGGGCCTTTTCTCCACCATCTCTGACCTTAGCTGGACAATTGCCCCTCCTGAAAAATGCTCCACATGGTAGCTAAGCTCATCTTGTGTCCCTGTCACTGCCCCAGGCCTTCCCTCCCCAGGTCTGACCTCTACCCCCAGGCCAGCACTCAGGGGCCTTAGCTGGATGGTTGCCCCCCATGAAACCCGCTTCACATGGTGACTGAGCTGATCTTCTGACTCTGTCACTGCCCCTCTCCACAAGCCTCCATGTCAAGGCCTTTGGGGTCTGGTCCGGCTGCACACGTGGTTCTTCACAAACTGTATGCCAGCCAAGGCGGCATCCCTGCCATGAGCCGCACACAAAATCCATTTCCCCCTAACCCCCCTTTGCCCAGGCTGGCCCTCCTGCCTACAGTGCCCTCCCTCTTGGCCCTCAGCGCAGCTCAGGCCTCCTATAGGATGTTTTTCTGGACCCTGATAGTGCTGGATCCCACTAATGTGACATCTACTTGGTGGATATTTCAAATTTCCTTTTCTGGGTACATGTTGTGGTCTCCAAAAGGAAAGAGCACCTTGAGAGCAGGGGACATTTCCTGCTTTTGGACTTTGTGGCCTCAGGTTGGGGAACACTGAAGGGACTTAATAATTGGGTGCTGACTGACCACAGCTGGCTTCCACTTCCCCAGGTGCAGGGCAGAACTGGGCCAGGCTGCTACCTGAACCTCATCTTGTGGGTGGTGGACCACCAGGGCATAGGCCAGGGTGTCTTCAGACAGCGGGGAAAAGTTGGCTTGCTCCAGTAGAGGCTCCAGGGCCAGGAGGACCGCCTGCTCATTGGCCAGACGCTGGGGTTCTGTGAGGGAGGCTGGTCCAGGGTGTCTCGATCTGGGTTGATAGGGTCATACAGCGCCTGCAGGGCAGGGACACAGACTGGGGTTAGGGTCTGGTGTACAGAGGGGAGATGCTGCCCACTCCACCAGACCGAAGGAGAGCTGTAGCTCAGAGTCAAGGCCAACCCTGTAAAACTGTGAGCTCCTGGCCTCCTGACAGTCTAAGCACAGTCCGGCCAATGTCAGAGACAGTCCCAAGTGACTGGCTAGGGTGGACGGAGGGAGAGCTGCTCGTCCAGTCAACGTCAGGGCTGACCCCCACTGATTCGCCGGGTGGACAGAGGGAGAACTCTCAAGGCCGGCCCCCGCTGACCCCCCGGGTGTACGGGGGGAGAGCTCATCAGGGTCGGAACTCCAATAACCATCTGGGTGCACATGGGGAGAGCTCTCAGGGCCGGCCCCCTCCTCCCCGACCCGCCCGGGGCACAGAAGGCGCATGCTCCCGCATCTGAACGGAGCACTCAGAACTTCACCTGCAGCTGGGTCAGGGTGTGGTTGTACTGAGAGAGGATGCAGAAGTCACTGTGGGACGCAAACTCCAAGAGCGCAGACTTGGCGGAGGAACTGCCGTGAAACTCCTGGGAAGGAAAAACTGGACCTTGCTGTCCCTGCCGGGAGAACCTCCCTACCTGCAGCCCCAGGGGCGTCCCCACCAGCTTGAGGGTGGGGGTAGGGCCTGCTGCCCCCGGAGTGCTGGGAGTTGTGGTTCCAGGGACTTGCCCCAGTGCAACCTGGAAACTACGACTCCCAGCATGCTCGGGGCGGGCACTCCGCCCCCGGAAGGAAGGAGTTGTTTTGCCACCCGGGGGCTGCTGGAGCCTGTAGTTCCCTAGGTGACCTGCAGGAGGAGCTGCAGCAGCTGGTCCTTGGAGAAGGGGATGAATCGCTCCTGATACTGCTGGGCCCAGTTCCGGGGCTCCGTGGGGTTCCACATCTTCCGATACTCTCCCATCTTTGCGATCAGGGAGGAGTGGGGCCGGGAGGCGGCCTCGGGGGCCCAGGGCCTCAGCGGGGGCCGGGGGCAGCCCCACCACCCGGCCCCACACGCTGCTCGGGCCACCCGCAGCATGCGGACCCCCAGCACCCCGAAGGGAGCGAGAAGGCGAGAAGGCTCGGAGACAGGCACTACATGGCAAAAGCAGAGGAGGGTCACACAGGTCACGGGTGCCTTTCCCAAAGTCTCGTCCTCCTTCCTGTCTGCCCCGCAAGAAGGGGCAGCCCAAGTCCTGACAGACGACGGGGTTCCCAGGCCCAGCCCACAGCTCTCCTCTGGGGGCTTCTCTCCCGCACCCTTGGGGGCATGAAGTTAGGGGCTACGAGTCAAAGGTCACGGGGTAGACCTCACGTTTTCTCCCAAGGCACACCCTGTGAGCAAGGCGGAGCCGGAACAGTATTTAGGAGATGGGTTTGAATGCATCTCAGGAAACTCCCGGGTCACCCCAAAGCCCTGCATTAAAAAGTGCACCCCAGCCCCAGAAAGCCTTTCCCTCCCCCTCACCTTAGAAAGGTTTGGTTGTCATTGAGCCTGCTGCACATGCGCAGGGCCAGCACTATGGGCCTCCAGGTGCCACTTTTTTTCGAGGGACAGCGCATGCGTAGGAGTGAGAGCGCAGTTTCGCCTCGTTAGGCGACTTGGTGGGCCACGCATGCGCCTACATGGAGGCGTGTGGGGGCGGGGTTTGATAAGCGAGGGCATTCTGGGGAGTGAGCTCAAACTATTTCCTCCAGGGACTTCCCTGGGGAGGGAAAAGGGAAGAGTAGCTAAGGTTCGGTTGCTGAACGCATGCGCGCGCAGCGAATTATGATTCAGAGGCGCGCGGCTGGGTTCGTGCATGCCTCAGGCCAACGGCTTCCGAGGCCCCACCCCCGTCCCTCAATGAGCGGGCGCCGTGTGCCTGGGGGCGGGGCCTCCAGTTAGCCAATAGGCTTTCGACGCGCGAGAGGAAAAGGCGGGAAAAAGGCGGGTCCGGGGAGAAAGCTGCTGGGGCAGGGAGGTCGGGTGGGAGGGGCGAGAGGGCAGGAGAGGGGGAGAGCCTCCCCGTTTTCTGTGGAAGACCCCAGTTCTTAAGGAAATATTCCCCCATTCGAAGACTACCCCCTCGCCCCCAATCTGAGGGGGAGACCCCCCCTTTCCCAAGGAGAGCTGCTCCCCCGATTGTGAGCTATCCCTCCAATTCCGAGCAAGGACTGCCACTGTCAGAAGAGGCACCCCAAGTTCCGAGGTGGAGACCCACGTTTTCTGAGGGTACTCCTCCAAGGATCACAGGGAAACCCCCCAGTTCTGAGCAGATTCCCACACTTTCCCCAAGGAGCCCCGTCTGAGGACATTCTCCCCATTTTGGAGAGAGTCCTCCCCTGAGTAAGATAGCACCCCACCTTCAGGAGGCAGAGAGTCCCCCAGTCTTGAAGTGAGGACACCCCTTCTGTATAAGACCCACTTTGGAAGGAAAAGTCCTTTCTTCTGAAAGTTAAGAAGAGGTATCCTTCATTTCTGTGGGGGAAGACCCCATTCTGAAGAGACATCTTCAATTCTTTGGGGGTACCCCCCATCCTAAAGAAATATCTTCCAGTCCTGGGGTACCGGCCTCCATTTTGAGCTAGTGGGAGGCGCCCCCCTTGCGCCTCCAGAGCCCCCCACTCGACCCATTCTGACCTTCCCTCTTCTCTGTCCAGGTGTCCCCTGGTGAGGTCATCGGAGTCTGAGTGAAGGCGAGACCAGCGTGTCCTGCCCCACAGAGGAGAAGGGCCAACATGTATGTGCCCGAGAGCCTACACGACCTGGCTGACAGTGAGGTGGTCCAGTTTGTGAAGAAGCCCAAGACCGTCTCCCGGATCTTTGCTGGGGTGAGGCCCCCTCCCCACCCCTGGCCTAACCCCCCCCTTACCTGGCTGCAGGTGCTTCAGGCTTCTCCAGTGAAGTGATGACAAGGGAACTTGGTTGGATGTCTTGGGACTGGGTTCTTGAAGGCCATGCCTTCACAGCACAACTCCTCCCTCAGGTTTGGGCACTTCTAGCTTCCACCTGGGCAAGTCACTTAAGCCCTCACATACCTCATCTGTCCAAGATAATACTGGTTTTGGCCTTTTCTTCCCCCTATCCAGCACTCAGCACAGAGTAATACGCTTGACACATTCCAGTTGTTGGTTGTACTGCCTGCCTTACCAGGCTCTGTCAACCATGAAGTGCTATATAACTGCAGTTTTATTCCTATGTAGGAAAGGAAGTATGACCAAGAGTCTGTGTGTCTTCATCAAGAGCAGTTAATGCTAGGCTCACTTTATTTCCTTTTCTGCTGGGGTTACTAACCTAGTAGGCAGATCCAAGGAATTTGGTAAATTTAGTTTACCCCAGATCTGAGCCAGGTATTTGCCAAAGCCTCATATATTCCATTGGGGATAAGATACAAAGAGGTGGATTCAGTGATAATGCAGCTGGATGGCTAAACTCAAAGCCTGGATGACTACTTTCTCAAGCTGTAGAAATGAGCCCAAATGGAAGTCAGTCAGAGTTTGAAGACAGCTTGAAAAGAGGTCTCTGCTTGAGTGGCACATAGATCTGTGCTTGACTCTGGAACATTTTATATGTCTCCTAAATGACCAATAGTGCCACAGAGAGCTCACTGACCAAACATATAGGGAGCACAAAGGAAGGGAAACTAACATGGTGGATGGCAGTCAGAATCCCCAAAGATCTCTGCAGGCTCCAACACACCATGAAAATGAATAGGGAAGATTCATCAACCTATCGATAAGCATTTATGTGAGAACACAAATAAAAAAGAAAATCCAAAAAGAATCCCTGCCCTAAAGGAAGTTCCATGGTAATGCCCAACAAGATGCCATGTAAATCAGAGCATGCATTGTAAAGACAGAGCAGATAGAAGGAAGGGTCCCCTTAGAGGGGCAACCCTAGTAGTGGAGGAAACTAGGGAAGGCCTCCCAGAGAAGGGAACGCTTGACTCTTAAAAGAAGCCTGGAATTCCAAGATTAGGAAGGGAGGGACAGAGGTTGGGGTGCCTTGTACAAAGAAGAGGAAGGGGGCCAGTATGACCTGGATTGGAAAGAAGGGAATGGTGGGAAGGGGCCAAGTTGTAAAGAGATTTAGATGCCAAAGGACTTTCTATTTGTTCCGGAACCAGTAGAGTTTATTGAGGGGAAAGTTGGGGGGTGGGGCAGGCCTACCTTCTCCCAACCACACTTTTGTAAATGATCTGGCAAGCAAGGATTGGAATGGAGAAAGACTGATGAGAAGGCTATTGCAGTAATTCAGGTGAGACATGATCAGGACCTGAATTAGGGTGGTGGTTATATCAGTGGAGACAAGGGAGTGTATGCAAGATACATTGAAGAGAGAGAAATGGCGCAATTTGGCTAAGGATTGGATATGTAGGGTTAGCAAGAGATTGGGAAAATAGAAGATGACAGTGACATTTTGAACCTGGATGACCAAAAGGATGGTGATTCCCCTCAGTAGTGGTAGGGAATTTCAGAATAGGGGCAAAGACAGAAGTTCTGTTTTAGACATGCTGTGTTTCTGATGCCCACAGAATATCCAGTTTGAAATCTCTAACAGGAAGTTGGTAATGGGGGAATGGAGCTCTGGAGAGAGACTAGTCCTAGACAAGTAGAAGTGGGAATCATCTGCATAGAAATAATGGTTGAGTCCATGACAGGTAATGAGATTCCCAAGTGGCCAAGGGTAGGCCCTTGAGGGATGCTCAAAGTTAATGTCTATGACTTGGAGAAAGGGTGAGTCAAGGGGCCTGAGAAGAAGCAGTCTGACAGGTAGGAGGAGAAAATCCAAAGAAGACAAGCGGGGCAATAGGGTCAGAAGCTGCCCGGGGGGCAGGGGGGGGGAGGGCGGTGGGTCAGAAGGCCAAGGGTCAAGAAGAAGCCATTCCATTTGGCATTTGAGAAGTCGTTGCCGCCTTTGGAATTTGGAGCTGAACGATGAGGTTAGAAACCAGACTGCAGAAGGTTTAGAAGCCAGGAAAGGAAGGGGAGCTTTTTGTGGGAGTTTAGCTAATGCAGAGAAGAGAGAGATGTAGGACAATAGCTGGCAGGCGTGGTAGGACCTAGTGAGGTATTTAAGGCCAGGCGGGACTTGGGCACCTTTGTAGACAGCAGGGAAGGAGCCATTAGACAGAGAGAGATTGAAGATAATTGAGAGAGTGGGGATGATGGAGGGGGAGAAGAAGGTGGGAGGGGAAGAAAACAAGAGTAAATCTATAGGAGCTGGCCCTGGCAAAGAGAAAAGATCGAGGAGGAGACAATGGGGGGGTGATGTCAGAGGGTAGGGGAAGAGGAGGAGGGATGGAGAGGGAATGGTCTCAATCTGTTCTGGTCTCAATTAGTGAAGTATGAGGACGGCTTGAGGAGAGAAAAGGTTTGAAACAGCTGCTGTGGTGAGTGGGACAGTGAATTGGTCAGGGTGGGAAGCAGCATTGTCCCAGGGAGATGAGCTTGCAGAAATTTGTAGTGGACCCAGTCAGCACAGGTTCCTGATCTCCTCCAGCTTCTTCTGGCTGTACGTGAATAGGGCAAAGAAGGCAGGTGGCTGGAATGAGGCAGACTGGGAGTTGGCGAGCTGGGATGCCCATAAGACAAGCTGGTAAGGGATTCAGGAACAGACAGGGGTGTAGAATCAGCACAGTTCATCCAGGGGTCAAGGCTGGGAAGAGATCTGCTTAGAAGAATGATTGGGAGAAGTGTGTAGGCCAGGCAAGGACAATGGCCTGGTGAGTGCTGAGGGACAGAAGAAGGACAGTCTCTTTAGTAAGAGGAAAGCCCAAGGACAGATGGCAGTTCTGAATTCTCCAACACGGAAGTGGAAAGTGGTGGGGGTGGATGGCATAACTAGCATCCAGTCAGGGCAAGAGCATGAGCACCCCTGCGTGCAGAAGAGAGGAGAGCCGAGGAGCAGGTCATGGTTTCTGAGAAGATCGAAGGAGTGGGGAAAGTGCTAACATTGAAGTCCCCTAGGATGACATAAGGAGTTGAGGTGGAAGGGAAGACCATAAGCCAGATGCTGAATTCACTGACAAAGGAGGGAGAGAGTCCTAGGCTCAGGAGATAATAGCTTACAGAATCTGGCCTGTCTGATCAGTGTGGACTGAATGAACCTCAGAGGAGGTAAGGTGGCAAAGAGTGTCCAGAGAATAGGAATGCAAGTGTAGTCAGTGCTAGGGAGAGCCATCCAGGCCATCAGGAGGGAGCCAGGGCTCAGAGAGAGCCAGGAGATAGAAGGATCAGAAAGGAAAAGGCTTAAGAAGCAAGCTAGTTTGAGAATAGTCAGTGATCCAGAAGACTCCTGTCCAGTGGGATGGGGGGAAGGGTGATAAGAATGAAAGAGAGGACAGTCAGGGTGAGAGGGGAGGTTCAGGATCCCAGACAAGGAGAGAGGAGAAGGGAAATGAACCTATCTAACCACTGCAGATCAGTCCAGACCCAGAGGTCCACTGATAAAGGCAGGTTCAAAGTCCCTGAACTGTGTAGGCACAGCCCTCCTGCTATTGGAGCACACCTGGTATATGATCACCTAGCCTTGGTCTCAGGTTGAGAAGCCCAGTTAAGGGAGGAGTCAGGAAGGACTTTTGCCAGTGGGAAGTTACCTCCTCACCTCTCCCCTAGTAGAGCTTGTGCCCTCAACAAGGGCATAGGGAAGTCTAGGAAAGAGCCAGGCCCAGTGCTTCAGCCCAGTCTGGAAGCTCTATCGAAGCAGATCTTGGCCTCCCTGTGCCCTTAGGCCCATCAAAAATAGGAATATAAATGGTTCAAGAAACCCACCTACCAAATCTCTAATCAGCAGTGATTTAGAGTCTTTTTTCATCTGACTATACATATGTTTCTTCATCTGAAAACCATTTATCAATTGGGGAATGACTTGTATTCTTATCAATTGATCCAGTTCTCTATATATTTTAGAAATGAGGCCTTTATCAGAAACATTAGCAGTAAAAACTGTTTCCCCAGTTTTCTGCTTCCCTTCTCTTCTTGGTTGCATTGACTTTGTTTGTGCAAAGCATTTTAAATTTAATGTCAGAATTATCCATTTTGCATTTTCTAATGCTCTCTGCCTCATGTTTGGTCATACATTCTTTCTTTTCCTTGCTCTCCAAATTTGCTTATATCTAAATCATGTATGCATTTGGACCTTATCTTGGTATAAGGTGTATGATCTATGCCTAATTTCTGCCATACTGTTTTTCAGTTTTCCCAACTGTTTGGTCAAATAGCGAATTCTTGTCTGAAAAGCTTGGATCTTTGGGTTGATCATGCAGAAGATTACAATAAGCATAGACTACTGTGTCCTGTGTACATAATCTATCCCACCAACCCACCACTCTGTTTCTTAGCCCGTAGTAAGTAAGTAAGTAAAGCTGTCATACAGTTTTAGATCTGGTACAGCTAGGCCATCTTCCTTCCCATTTGTATTCATTAATTCCCATGATATTCTTGACCCTTTGCTCTTGCAGATGAATTTTGTTCTTATTTTTCCTAGCTCTTTAAAATCACCTCCCAAATCTAAGATGGGTCGTATGTGGTTAGGCTGAGAACAGATATAAAACTGAAGTTCTCCGAGAGGAAGGACAGTTTCGTGTTTGTGTCTATATCCCCAGGGCATAGCCCCATTCCTGCCACATGACTGTTGTTTAATAATTGCTCCTTGATTGGTTCCACAGCCATTAATCTGAAAAAGAGCTGGACCTTTTAATGGGCTGCAAGCTCAGTAGGAGTAGGAATTGTGAAGGGTGACCTGAAATTAGAGACATTGAACCCGGGAAGCATCCTGCCTTGGCCAGACCACATGCCATCTGGGAGCTGTGCCTGGCCTGGCCTGAGGGAGCAGGGAGGGCTGGGGGTGTCTGTCCTGGGGTGCTTAGCGAGGAGAACAAATGGGCAACCTGGTCTTCCCTCCACATGCACAGGCTGATCTAGGTGAGGTTGAAGGGCAACTCAATTAACTCAGTTGTACAATGTTTATTGTGTGTTAGGTCTGGGGGGGGGCATGTCACTGAGTCACAAAGAAAAAACAGTGCAATAATTCTTGTGCTCAGGATATCTCACAAGTCCCTGAAGGACTGAAATATGTCCTCCCAATGGTCTGGTTGTGTAGCTGGTGCAACATCATCTTTCTCATTCTGAGGCTCAGAGACATAGCAAACAAGTCATGGTTCTAGCATTGGACCTGAGGTCTCTTTCCAGGTCCAGGACACTTCACTTTTCTGCTCACTGCCTTGTTCTTAGGAGACCCTGGGCATTACCACTTAGGATTAGTATGGGTGGGTGCCAAGAAGGAAAATAGCCACAGACATGGGCAAGGAGAACTCTGAACTTTCAAGTAGAAAGCTGGAGTTCTTGGAAGGCTGAAGGGAGAATTCTGGGCAGAGGGAGGGGCAGTTTCAGGAGGACTCACTGGAGGTGCTGCCAGGGTTTGGGGATAACGGAGCCTTGGGGGCCTTCCACCAGCTCGGTGTGTGACCATGGACAAATCATTTCATGCTTCTGGGTCTCAGCTTTCTCTGATGATACCTTCCAGGCACTTCTCACCTCCCAAATGGACCCAGTCAGCCTTGATCTCCCAGTGAGCCTGGAGTGCCATGTGTCCAGCTCCCTCACCCATATCCCCTTGCGGCCAACCTCGCTCCTTCCTTCCTTCCTCTTGCCCTCCTCAAAGCTCTACTCAAGTGCATCTCCTTCAAAAACGCTTTCCTCACTCCTCCGTGGTGTTTGAGTTCCCCTCGGTCAGTCACCAGATATTTCTTTTGAGTTCCCCTCGGTCAGTCACCAGATATTTCTTTTGTCTGTATCCAGGATTTTCTTGTCTATAAATTTGCAGCATCCCCCTTCGTAGAAATGTGAGCTCTTCCTGGGCAGAGACTACATCTGTATATGTCTGCCCAGGCCTGCTACCTGTCAGGCTTCTTCTGCATGGTGGGCAGGTTAGGGCAATGGGACCAAGCAATTCAATTAATCTCAACAAGCATTTATCCATCCCCTGCCAACTCTAAGGCCCCGAAGATACAAAAGACAAAAATTAGGACAGCTCCTGCCCTTGAGGAGCTTATAGTCACCTGGAAGTTTCAACAAAGCAGGTTTCTACTCCAGGTTAGGAAAAACCTCCTAACAGTGAGAATTCCAAGGTTTAATGGGCTATCCTCAAAGGGAGTCAATTCTTGGCCATCCAGTATCATCAGGTAGAGGTTGGATGAGGAGCTATCAGCAATGTTATAGGGAGGATTCCTGTTCAGATCAGCCAGTAAGCATTAATTAAGCACTAGCTGTATGCCAAGAAAACCCCTGCTTTGGATTATTCCCCCCATCTGCTGCCTTTCATGCACTGCTGAAGGAAGCTGGAGAAAATTAAGGAACTGTGTTGACTGGGGCCATTCCGAGTTTATGTTATGTGATCTCAACTGAGCCCTCATTGCAGCAAAGCAACCTTTTATACCTCCCAAACAGTTCATCCCTCCTCAAACCTCCCACAGTTCCCCCTTCCCCCACTTCTCAGCTAAGAACTTTGCTTTACATTTCGCTAAAAAAAAAAACAACCCAAACCTGAGTCTGTTTGCAGAGAGTTCCTACCCCTCAGATGCCTCTGTCACTAGCTCCTCCTTCACCCCATCTCCCATGATGAGGTGGGCTTTATAACCCTCCATATGCACAAGTGATCCCATTTCATCAGGCCTTCTCTCGCAGCTCACCTCTGCCATATCAAATCCTCAGTCTCCTTTGCTGGATCTTCATTATTCTTGCCAGTCACAGAAGTCTTCCTGTGCTCTGTCCTCAGTCCTCTTCCCTTCTCCCTCTGTTCTGGGTCACTTGTGGATCTCATCTGCTCCCATGGTCTCTCCAGTCTACCCATCCTTCCCCCACCTCTCAGCTGACTTGCATCTCCAACTGCCTTTCAGACATCCCCAAATGGATGTCCAATAGAGACTCTTAAACTCAGCCTATCCCAAACTGATCATCTTTCCCCCAAATCTCTCCTCCCTCCCAAACTTCCCTATTAGTATTGAGGAAACCTCCAGGCTCTCGACCTAGAAGTCCCAGCTCAACACCTTGCTCTCATTCACTGCAGTCATCTCCAGTCTGTTGCCAAGGTCTGTTATTTCTACCTTTGGGTGGCTTTTTGTTCAGCCATGCCTGATTCTTCATGACCACATTTGAGTTTTTCTTGGCAAAGATACTGGAGTGGTAAACCATTTCCTTCTCCAGCTCATTTTACAGAGGAGGAAACGGAGGCAAACAGGGCTAAGTGACTTGCCCAGGGTGACACCGCTACTAAGTGTCTGAAGTTAGATTGGAACTATGTGGAGATGAGTCTTGCTGACTTCCCAGCCCGGAGCTCTGGGCAGTGCAGCACCAGCTGGCTGCCCATCAGCAGCTTCTTTCCTGCTGCACTACCCCACATCACCTCAGGGTTGGCCTATTATAATGGGGGAACCTGGCTCCAGGCTCTCCCCACTCCAGTCATCCTTCATTCAGCTGTCCACTGAGTCTTCCTAAAATACAAACAACCTGGACTGTCACCTCCGAAGGTCAAACTGGATCCCTTCTGACTTTTAAAGGTGTTCAGGAGCCTCTCTCTTCCTGCCTCTCCAGCCTTCTTCCACCCGGCTCCCTTCCCACTGATGCTCCATCTCCTGATTCTAGTCATTTCCAAAGATGTGCCAGGCATCACCCGCTCTCCCTCCTCATCTCTGCCTTGTGGCCATCCGGGCTTCCTTCAGGTCTCGGGAATGTCCGCCCTTCTGCCAGAGGCCTTTGCAGGTCCTCCTTTGGAGACTGCCCCATGCATCCTTGGTCTGTTTTGTTGGGCCAGAGTTATTAACATGCTTCCTGGCAGACTGGATTACACTGTGACCACTGTTGGCCTTTCTATCCCCAGTGCTCAGCACAATACCTGGCACATAGTAGGTGTTTAGTAAGTACTAGTTGTCTGACTAAAATACAATCCCTGTCCCCAAGAAGCTCCTACTCTGAGACCGGGAGAAGGGTTATTTCAGAGGGAGCACACTAGGCATGTGTGTGTAACCCAGAGGAAGGACTGGGAAAATCCCCAGCACAGAGAGGCTTGGAGTTGAGTCTTGAGGAAGCCAGGAAGGGGAGCACAAATTTGTTAAGTGACTTCTGTATGCTAAGCACCTTATAGATAACTTACAACAACCATAGGTGCTACTAGATCCCCATTTTGCATTTGAGGAAACTGAGGCAGAAGAGGTTAAGTAACTTGCTCAGGGTCACATAGCTAAAAAGTGTCTGAGGCTCAGTAACTTCCCCAACCCTTCCCTCGGGAAGGGAAGCTAAGAGCCAGAGGTGAGGAGGGAGAGCACCCCAGATAGAGGAGACAGCAGGAAAAGTGCACTCAGGTGGGAGATGGAAACAGCCAGGAGGCCAGTGTTATTGAACCCCAGAGTACATGGGGAGGAGTAAAGTGGAGGACTAGAAAGGTAGGAAGGGACCAGGACCTGGGCATCAGCTTATGAGGGACTTGGAATTCTAGAGGATTTTCTACTGGATCCTGCAAGAGAGAGGGACCCCCTGGAGGTTACTGAGCAGGGGGATGCCATGCTCAGACCTGTCTTTAGGAAGGCCATTTTGGCAGCTTGGAGTGGGGAGAAGCTGGAGGTAGGCAGATACCCCCTCCAAACCCCCAACAGCAGCTCTTGCCATAGTCCAGGTGTGAGGAGGAGAGGACAGTGTCAGAGCAGAGTTGGGGCATGTTCTGGAAAGGCCAAAATAGTCTCAAGAAAAAGACTTGGTAGCAGAGCCTGATATAGGGTATGAATACAATGAAAGATGACACCCAGGTTGGGAGCCTCCCGAAGGGGAGAAAAGGGGTCTGCCATACTGGTGGTTGCGGTGTTAGGGATGTCAGAAGGTGGTCCGCAGGGGGCTTCATTCTCAGATTGGAGAGATAGTAGCTGATCCTGTGGGAGCTCCACCACAGGACAGCCCAGGGCGGAACCTGGTGGACAGTGTGGCAGAACCTGCATGAAAATCCAGCACAAGGATTTTACTGAGAGGGACAGGTCAGATAGGGAGGGGCTCTCCTGAGGTCCTTTCCACCTCTAACTCTCCAGGGCTAGGAGAGATGGAGGCTGCAATGAGCAAACTTGTAGGGGGAGCATAGGAGCTGAGGGTGAGAGAGAGGGTGGGGTCTTGTCCTGGCCTGGCTCAGCCTTGCAGTGCTACCTCAGGGAAATCCCATTCTCCAGCTGAGCATGTTTCTTCATCTGTAAGATAGATGGGCTACTTTCTACCTTCCAACAGGCCTGGTGGTGAGAAAAGTGTTTCATAAAGGTTCAAATCCTATTATGGGAGCTCCTCTCGTTACTGATGAAATGGAAGATCCACCATATATTAATTCACCAGATGCATCGCTCCATGCTGGATGCCTTTAGCCCAGACCTGATCTCTGCCTCTGGGGCTGAGCTAGAATGGGAACCTTCACCAGTGACTGGTTTGGGGAAACTCTCCGAGGTTGGGCCCCACTTTCTGTGGACACAGGGGCAGCCTGGGCTCCTCAGGAACTTTTGTGGGTACCGCACAAGCAAAGCCAAACAGCCTCTTGGGGGCTTTTGAGAACATGAGTACGTGAATGGGCTGCCTAGAACAGAGAGTGGTCAGGCTCTGGCAGTGATCCAGGGGGCTAGGGAGAAGCCTCTGAATGGGACCAGACTAGGGGTGGATTTTGGCAGACAGGGGATCAGCAGGATTTGTAATCATCTGATACAAGTGAGGCTGGAGGAGCCCAAGGTTATGGAATGTGGAAGACTGGGAGGCTGATAACCTAGTTGGCAGAAAGAGCAAAGTCAAAAGGAAAGGACCCCAGAACCCCAGCTTGCCTTGGGCTGTGCTACTCCTGCCCCAGCCCCCAAGGAGGAGGGGAGGAAGAGCAGAGGATCTGGGGGGCTGGGGAGGTCCCCTGGGAGGGCTTCTCCCCTGGGGCTCGGGAGAGGCAGGAGGCCCCCCGGGAAGCGCTTCCCCCTCAGCTCTCGCCCTGTCCAGGTCTTCTCGCTCATCGTTTTTGCTACGTTGCTGACCGACGGCTACCAGAACCTGCCCAGCTCCCCGCAGCTGCACTGTGTCCTCAATGACAACCGTGTGGCCTGCAGCTTCGCAGTGGTCACTGGTCTGCTGACCTTCCTGGGCTGCCTGCTGTTCCTGACCTTAGACAGCCTGGTGGCCCGTGTCACCAGCACCCGCCTGAAGACTGCAGTCCTTCTGCTGGATTTCTCACTCTCTGGTACGAGCTCCTCAGCTCTCAGCCTGGGCTGCCTAGAGATAACCCTGAAGATCTCTGGCCTCCTTTCAGAAATGAAGGGATTCAACTCTGATCTGACAGGAGGCCGTAGCTCTGCCCCTTGTTCTGGGCCTGAGACCACCCACAAATCATTCTACCCCAGTATCAGAACCCTGGTATCCCCCAGGGCCTGGCTGTTATAAAGACTGGCTTGAGGGGAATGGGTCACTATGGGAGCACACAATCAGAAGGCTAGGGTGGTGGGTATGGCATCCTCAGAAGAGAGGGGCAGTGGACCCGATGAACTGGTCTTGCACTCCAGATGACCTAGGTCGGTGTCTCCCCAGCTGTCCTGAGACTGTGCCCGGGCTGTCGCTTCAAGCCACCCATTGCCCTAGACTACCCAGCAACTGCTGATGGATGAAATCAGGTTCAATCCAAAACACTACTCTTGACAGTGACTGAAGGCTGGTCTCCCCCTCTCCTCTTGCTCGATGGTAGACTCACTGGCTCTCAGGAGATGACTGGTCCTTTGGGAAGCCCCCGGGGCTGCCCCGCCTCCTCTGGGAAGGGCTCTGACCCCAGCACCCCTCTCCTCTGCCACAGTCATCTGGGTCGGAGTCTGGTTCGTGGGCTTTTGCTTCCTGGCTAACCAGTGGCAGCGCTCGTCCCCTCACCACTACCTTCTGGGCAACAGCAGTGCCAAGGCAGCCATTGCCTTCTCCTTCTTCTCCATCCCTGTCTGGGTAAGACCAGGGCAGGGGCACAGGGAGGCAGATGTGGCCTGAATTGCTCTGGGGAGGAGACTACCTTTATGGAGGTGGCTGAGTGTCTGCTGGGGTCAGGCCTTCCGCCGGGTTTTAGAAAAGACCCAAAGTTTAAAAGTTAGCCAGTCTCTTCCTGCCCTCTTTCCCATCATGGAGCTGAGTCCAAAGCCCTGCCTGGGGCCTGAACTGGAAGAACTGTAGCACAGAAGCCTGTGCTTGAATTCTGATTCTGCCTTTTACTAGCTGTGTGACCTTGAGCCAGTTCCTTTCTATCCAAGATCAGTTTCCCCATTTGTTGAGGGATCTGGACAATGTGATTAGTAAGCATTCCCCCAATCCTCAATCCCACGACCTCCCCACAGATGGCCCTGGCCTACCTGGCACTTCAGGACCTCCGCAGTAACCCATCTGTCCCCTACAAGCGCTCTCTGGATGAGGGTGGCGTGGCCCTGACGGCCCTCTCTTCTGGCACCACCACCACCATGGGACCCAACAGCCTGGGCTACCCTGGCTCCATCCCGCCCCCATACCCCACCACTCCCAAGACAGCTCGCCTTTCCATGATGAATGACAACTGAGGCCACCACCTGATTTCCCTCAGTTATTAAAGAGACTCTCTCTTCCTCCCACGGAGGTGTTTGTGAAAAGTTGAGCCTGCCTTGCCTCGTCTGTCCATCCGTCAATCAAAATCAGCCCTTTCTTGTTTCAGGGAACAGAAGGGAGGAGGGCCCTGTTTGGGTTGAGAGAGTGGGGTCTCTCCTAGTCCCTGTGACTTAGCCTTGGGACAGTCTCATGAAACTCCTTAACTCCAGAGAAAAGATTCATTTCCTCTAAGGAAATTTAGTGGAAAAGTTAGTGAAATAGCTGTCGGGCCACAGGAAAGTTACTAAATTCTTCTTTCGCCCTCAGTCTTCTCCATAGAAGGGGAAGAGTCATTCTGGCATGGCTTTGCTCAGAGTGGTCTTAAGGGTACCAACAACTTGAGCGTCCGTAGGAATGGGATTTTGGTGATGAAGGCCTTCAGAAACCAGACTGCAAAGTCCTCCTGGGGCAGCCACACACCATCCTTTTGGACATTTGGGAAAGGGGATGCCAGCCAGGACTGGAAGGCCCAGCCAAGTTTACGAACACATTGGAGGGGCCTTTAAGGACCAAGCCCACTCTGTGCCCTACTGCAAACAGAAAAGGTCCCCCAGGTTTCCCTTCAAGGCAGGTGGGGGGGAGAGTCCAGGCCCAAAGCCCGGAGCTGCTTCTGCTCTGCTAAGGACAGTCACTATTGCCGTAGTATCCCTCACAATGGGGACTTGAAGCACATACACCAGGAGAGGGAAAGGCGCACACAAACAAGTAGACAGTGAGAAATTCATTTTTGTCTTTATTTCAAGTGAACAAGGAGTTAACCATCAATTCTGTACAAAAACGGGGCATGGCCCCTTCCCTCCCTCCCCATGCCCCTGGACAAAAAAACTGATAAAAGATATAAAAGATGGAGGGGAAGAGTCACCCCACCGGCCCTCTGATGCTCCAGAAAAAAAGTTGGAGGAGGGGCCTTGTTGGCCAGGGAAGAGGCTGTGTTTGGCAAAGTCTGGAGGGAGGAGGAAACAGACAGCAGGGAAGTGGGGGGCTCAGCTGGGGGCTCCCCATCCACCCCCCAGACAGTTTCTAAAAACACGGGGTCTGGAGCCTGACAAGATGACGGAAAGAAAAACAGGGAGTTACCTAAATCCCAACCAAATCAAAAAAGATTTCGTCTTTGTTTCTCTAAAAGGCAAAACACTATAAAAGAGCCAAGGCCCTGAGCTCTTGCTCTCCAGGGCTTGGAGGCCCCATGCCCTCCTCCCCTTGCCCCCAGCCCTGGGGAGCAGAGGAGCAGGGGAGGGGACCTCTTGGACTGGACAGGTCCTAGGCCCCCCCCACCCCATCCCACCCGTGCTGCTGTGGCCCGTCTCCTCTTGCCATCCCTGCTTCTGCTGTGAAGATGCCCTGGGGAGCCACCACTATGCAGGCAGGCTCAACTTCTTCCCCTTCAAAACTGAGGGAAAGAGAGAGAGAGAGAGAGTAGGAATCAAGTGTGGGAGGAAAGGACAACCCCTCCCCATACACGTGTCTGTGTGTGCACGCGCACACACACACACACACACACACACATACATGGCCACCCCCCCATCCCCTAACCTAGGGCTGGGAGAATGGAGGGAGAGAGGAAGGAATGGAGGGGCTGTGGAGGAAACCAGGAAAGGGGAGCCCCCCACACCCCCCCAACCTAGTTACCTTTGGTGATGTAGAGGTAGAAGAAGTCACAGTAGAGCACAGTCTGCACCAGGCCAGCCACAATGGCAATGAGGTCAAAGAAACCTTCAAACTGGTAGCGCCAAATCCAATTGAATAAGTATAGCGTCCTGTAGACGCCCAGGGCAAACAGGTAGTGGCTGGTAATGGTCTCAGCTTCTCCCGTCTTGCTCACCATGAACAGCTGTGGCAGGATGGCCACAGACTCCAGGTAAATGGAGAAGGTCCATAGGATCTGGGGGGCGGAGAGAATGGTGCGGTGGAATGAGCCAGGTCAGAAGGGAGGGCCAGGGAGACAGGGGAAGGATGCAGGAGACCAGGAGAGGGGGGGTCAGAGAGCAGGAAGGGGGGCAGAGATAGGGGAGATGAGGAGGGCGGAAGGAGCTGAGAGTACAAGACACAAAAGGGAGGGTGAAGGTGGGAAAGCTGGGCTATGGGGGAAAGGCCCCCAGGAGAGAGAGTGGAGGTGGGAATCCAGATCAGGAATGGGGGGAGAGGCAGAGAGAGGGGAGGAAAAGAGAGGGAGGGCACAATCGTTAGAGGATCAGCTCTGGGGGCCCCACCCCCCCACCAGGTGCTGAGACCAGGCCAAGGACCATGGGGGTGCTGCTGGATCTTCTCCCCTTGGGTCCCAGTGGTGTTTATAAAGTTACCACCCAAGCTCACAGTGCTGCACTGTGGTGAGCTAGCCCCACAGCCGAGGAATGGCACAGGGGAAGAAGGCCCAGGTCCTGGACTCAACCAACCCATGCTCCCCAACAATCTAAATCCCCTGTAAATGTTTCCCAGCTCTGTCAGGGAGTGGGGGGAGGGGCCTGGTCTCTCACCTCCCTCAGGTCAGGCTCACCTCCAGGGGTGTGAAGTCATGGTTGACTAGAAAGGCCAAAATGGCAGTAGGGACCACAAGGAACTCCACCCGGAAGGTGTCGTGGTTACCATCATAGGTGGCCTTAAACTTGCTGTAGATCATCCAGACAGTGGTGAAGGAGCAGGCAATGTAGACCACCTGTGGAGGCAGTGCTCTGAGGACCTGGTCCCCCCTCCTGCAGAGCCCCTCCCAGCCCCCCATCCTCAATGGCCCCCCTCGCAGCCCCCCCAGCTCCCCTCCTGTCCCCCTCAGAGTCCTTCCTGACCTCAAGGCCTGGGTCCCCCCACCCCCCCACTGCCCCCCCTCCCCTCCCTCCCGGTACCCCCATCCTCAATGGTCCCCCTCCCAGCCCCCCACCCCCATCCTCAATGGCCCACCTCGCAGCCCCCCAACTCCCCTCCTGTCCCCCTTGGGATCCTTCCTGACCTCCAGGCCTGGGTCCCCCACCCCCTTCCCTCCCTCCAATCCCCCCCACCTTCATGGATGTGTTGTAGAGGGAGATGTAGTTGGTGAACAGGTCTAGGTAGCGGGCGGTGAAGACCACGGCGAACAGGACCTGACTCTTGCCCGAGATGCCTGGGGGGGACGAGGGGCTCAGCGCGGCCTCAGCGGCCTGGAGGATCGGGGGGCCGGCCCCGCAGGCCTGCCCGTCCCGGCCCGCCCTGCCCCTTTCCCAGGGCCAGCAGCCAGGGGGCGGGCCCGGCTGCGGGCGGGCCTCGAGCTACGAGAGGTCCGGGCTTCGCTGCCGCGCTAGGCCCGGCCGGGTCAGGACTCGGGGCTCGGGCCGCCCCCCGCCCCCCGCGGCCCCCGGGGGTGTGGGAGGGGGGCCCCGACCCCGGGGGGGCGGTTAGGGCCCGAGCGGTCCCCTTCCCCAAAGGCCCACGTCAGCAGCTCCGGTTCCCTCCCCTCCCCCCGCCTCCCTCCGGGCGGCGATTCCGGGGCGCCCCCGCCCCTCGGCGCCCCCCCTGCCCGGGTTGGGGTCCCGCGCCCCCGCCCCTCACCGGCGCAGGAGCGGGACTTCCAGATCTTGAGCAGCAGCAGGATAATGGCCAGGAGGTGGGAGAGGTCCCCCAGGAATCGGAAGAGGTTCATGGCCGGGGCGGGGGGCGCCGGGGCCGGGGGCCGGGGCCGGGGCGGGGGGGCGCACACGTCCGGGTCCGGGGAGCGCTCGAGGCCCCGAGCTGGCGGCGGCGGCGGCGGCAGAGCGAAGGCAGGGGGGAGGGGGGCGGGGAGGAAGGAGGAGGCACCGCCCCCCGCGGGAGGAGCCAGCCGAGGGGGGGCGGGGGCCCGCTCGCAGCCCGAGCCCCCTCCCCGAGGCCCGGCGCGGGGGGCCCCCGCCGCAGTCTCGGGGGCTCCGCCTGCTGGGGAGCTATGAGAAGGGCCCCCATTCAGTAATCACCCGGTTCTGGGGTCCGAGAGAGGGTGCAGGGCAGAGAGCCCCAAGAGTTGGGAGCCCGGGCCCTGGGGTCCCCGACGTGTTAGGGAAGCGGAGGGGGGTACGGGCCGAGAGGAGCGAGGCTCCCGAGGACGCCCAAGTCCCCGAGGGCGCCTGGACACGCGGGTCCCTGGGTGAGGGGGTCACAAGGCCAGGTGCCTGGGTCCCCGACGGGCCGCGGGCGCTGAGCCCCGGGAGCGCAGAGGGGGAAAGCAGGGTGCCGCCCCTCGTGTGCTCCCCCTCCCCTACGTTAGCCAAGCGGGGGGGGCGAGGGTCCCAAGGAACTGCCCCCTCCCCGGGCCCCGGCGGGGGGCTCTCCCTCCCCAGCTGCTTGTGGCCCGGGCCGCATCTGGGGAGCCCCCCTGCAGCCCCGGGGTCCCCCGGGGCCCCTGCGGGGAGGGCCGCGGCTGTCTCCGCGAGCGGGGCAGACGCGGACTGAATGTTAATCACCCCGGGAGCCTGTGTTCTAGCGAGCGTGTGTCCCTCTCCCCCGTCCCCCCTCCCTCCCTCCCCTCCCCTCCCTCCCCTCCCTCCCCACCCTCCCCTCCCGCTCGGGCTCGGGCTCCGGCTCCTTCCCACAGCCTCCCGCCCCCCGCCCCAGCTTAGGTGTGTGTGGCAGGCGGGCGGGCGGGTCTGTCTGTCTGTCTGTCTATGTCAGTCGGTCCCGTCCTTTGCTGCAGGGGTGGGTAAGGGGGGGCTACGCTGCGGTCTCAGCATCTCCTCTCTCCAGCGGCTGCCAGGTGGGTGTCGGTGGGGCCGTCTTTCCTGGGGAAGCAGCGGGTATCTAATGGGGTGCTGGTGGTCTGTGGCTGGGGTGTCTGTGTGTAATTGTATTGCGTGTGTGTGTAAGGGGGCGGGGTGGAGAAAATTCTGTATGCCTTTACCTTGAACTGGTTGTCTGTCCTCTCCCCCCCCTCCATCTGTCATCTGTCTGTACCTGAGATCTGGCTTTCGTCTGGAGCCTCCCCTCCCCTCCCCTCTGTCTATCTGTCTGTCTGTGTGCCTGTGTCCAGTCGCGGTGTTGTCTCGGTGTCTGGCTCTGTGTGACCCAATGTCTGGCTGTTTGTGTGTCTCTGTGTCCCTATGTCCGGCAGTATATGAATGAGCTGGTTTTCTCTGTGTGTCCGAGTCTGTCTGTCTGTCTTTGTGTAAGGGTATCTTTCTGTGTCCCTGTGTCCAGCTGTGCGTGTTTCTGTGTAGATGTGCATTTGTGTGTGTGTGTGTGTGTGTGTGTGTGTGTGTGTGTGGTGAGTGTGTGAGAGTCTCCCACTCTTTTCCAGTGAGGGGGTGTTGTGGGGGGAATCCCTGGGAAGTGAGGCTGTGCGTGTGTGTCCATGTCTGCCTGTAGGGGAAAAAGGGAGACAGGTAGCCAGGCAGGCTGTCTCTGAGGTGATCCTAGACAAACCACCAGGAGACCCTGGAGGAAAGGTAGGGGGAGGGCAGGGAGGACTAGAGGAGAGACTCCAGTGAGCAGCCATATAGACCGACCAGAGGAGGAAGAGGAAAACCTCAGGCGACTGGGGGAGGGAGGGGCACCCCAGGCAGGTGAGAGTGGGATCCCCATGGGGTGGAGGGCCTGCCACTTCCCATGGCATCCAAGGCGGCATACCAGGCCCAACTTTCCATGCAACATGTGTAGCCTGCTGAGCCTGGCCCCCACCTGAAGCCCTGAGGGATCGATGGCACTGAACCCCTCACCTGCTGTGTCCTTCTAGAACCTGAGTCTGGGCCCCGTCCCAGCCATCGTCACTCCCCTCCCCCACGACACAACAGGGTCATGAAAAGGTAAGGCCACAATGAGCTGGGCTGCCAGTGGGGTGGGACCCCCAGACCCTGGGCCGGGCCAAGGAGCAGCCTCCTCGGAGTCTCTGCTGCCCCCCCCCACACACACACCTGCCCCAGCCTACCCCCCCACCCCATTCTTTCCCCTTCTCTTTTCCATCCTCCTCACCACTCTACCTTTCCCCTCAGCACTTTCTCGGCCCCTTCCGGGTTTGCTGGCCTCATTTCTCTTTCTCCCTGTTTCCTCTTTTCCATTCACTCTCCCTCTGTGTCCTTCTGTCCCTTCCCGTCTGTTCTTTTTTGTCCCCTCTCCTCCTCTCCCCCGGTCACCCCCCCCCGTGTCTCCTGACTGTCCCTGTCCCTCATCTTTCCCTCTTCGTCTCCTCCCATCCTATCTTTCTCCCTCTTTGGCCCCTCATCTCTTATTTCTCCGTACCCCCTCCTCCCATCCTTTCTTCTTGTCCCCTGCTCCCCCCCCATTTCTCCTTTCCCTATCCCTCTCTCCCTGTCCTCATTTCTCCCTCTCTTCTCCCTACATCTTTCTCCCCTCCTGGATCTCTCTCTGCTTCCCTATCCTTATTTTTCTCCCTGTCCCCCTGCCTCTGTCCCTCTTTTCCTCCCCATTCCCCTCCCCCTCCCTCTCCTCCCAGTATTCACCCCCCACTCCATCCCCTCTCCTCAGTCCCTGTCCCTGTTCCCAAGGGCTATGACTGTGCTGTTAATACCGCTTACAAGGCCCTGAAGGTCGCCCAGGCCCCTGGCCCCATGCCCTGGACATCCCCTCTCCACACAAGCCTCCTGTCCTGGAGGGCATCCAAATGCCCTCTCCCCTTTCTCATTCCTCATTCTTCGGGTCTGGGGGATGGAAAGGTGGAAAATATGTGTTTTAATAGGGGGTGGGAGGGAGAGAACAGGCAGACCGGACTCTGTCTGCGGCACCAGGCACCACCGCTAACTGCGGTGAAGGCCCCCGGTGGAGGATCAAAGTGTTGAAGGGGAGAAGGAAGGGATGAATGAGCGGCTGCCTGTCCACCAGCAACTCCCCACCCCCGCTCCCCTGTTCCCCTCCTTCCTCTGCAGAGCCGTGCTTTGGGTTCTACTGAGGGAAATGGGATGGCCCAGGAGGGGAATGCAGGCAATCATCTCCCAGAGTGAAGGAGGCCAGGGATGGGAGCTAGTCCCAGAGGTCCAAGGTCCCTAAGAACTTCCCTGTTGGTGGAACTGGACAGAGATTGGGGGCTGGCTCAGAATCTTGGGTCTCAGGAGGGGTGGGGTGGGCACAAGTTGGATTCCTGGATCCTTGAGGTATCTTAAGCTGGGGCTCGGAGGGCCACAGGGTCCCTGCTTTTATCTGTTCAATTAAAATGAGATGAGGGTGGGGTAGGGCTGGTGCCTGACTCCTAGGGGGCACCTTATTCCCTCCTATAAGTGGCATGGAATTGAACTATAGAGCCAGATTCATGGGTTCCTGAGTTGGTGAGGACAGAGGATACCTGATCCCATGGGCAACAGTACCCCACCTTCAACTGGGTGGCTAGAGCAGGATGAGGAGAGAATGGCAGGAAAAGAAACCGAGGGAAAGGAGGCAAGGGGAAGGAAGGGAATGACTTGAAAGGGAGTGATGTTAACCCCATGGGGGCCAGGCCACAGCTGTGGGTTATTTTGGGGTGGAGGCTGGGGGTTGCTATTCTGAGAGCTAATCAAGCCGACGGCTAATAACTGCCAGAGAGGAGGAGGAGCTCCCTCAAGCCCCTGGCCCTAGTGCCAGGAAAAGGGGGCCCCTGGCACCCTGGGCAGAAGGCAGGGCCTCCCCTCTCTCTATCCCTCCCCCAGCTGTCAAGCCTGCTGCCATGGCAACCCATGGGGATACTGACAGCCAGCATGGATTGACGGCCTTCCCTGGCTCAGGGAAGCAGGTGCCCATGCCCCAGCCCTTTCCCCCTCAGGGATCCAGGCGTCTGGACCCCCCACCCCTGCCCTTTTGGGGACCCAGGTACGTGGGTCCCAACCCCCACTTACTTAGGGACCCAGGTATCCAGATGCCAGCTAGTGCCCTTCTCAGAGCCAGGCACCTGGTTCCCCAGGCCTCCCAAGGACCCTGAGTCCAGCCACTGGGGACAGGAAAAGGACTCTGTGTTCCCTCCAATTTGCTAAATTGCTCTGGGCTAGCAGCCAGCATCCCCCCACTTCTCAACTTCCAATGACCACAGCTACACCCCACCCCAGGGCCCCGTCTCCACCTTTAGCCCTGGGACAGCTGGGATCAGTGTGGGGTGGAGCTGGGGGCAGCAGGGAGGCTGAGGTGGGGAGCCATAAATGGATAGGAGACAGATGGGGGGGAGAATGGGGTAAGGTGGTAGGAAGGAGATGGAGAGAGTGGGATGGGGAGAGAGCTGGGAAATGGGGCTAATGTAGAGTAGGAAGCGAGACAAGGGAGTGGGGGTCCATCCCACTGACTCTTCTTTTTTGTCTGCCTTTCTCCTCTTTTCTCTCCTCCTCTCTCGAATTTTTCTTTCATTCATTTGCCCTTCATCCCTGCCTCCCTGGGGCATGGGGGCGGGATGCCTCTCTACTTGTCTCTCTGTGTTTCTCTCCATGTCTCTGTCTCTGTGGGTCTCTCGCTTTTGGCATCTCCCCCTTGTTTCTTCTTCCTCTCTCTCTCTGTCAATCTGCTCTGGCTCTCTATTTGTCCCTGCCCCTGCCCACCCCTCTGCCCTGCCCTTGTCTCTCCATCCCTCTGTCCCCGTTCTCTGCCCGCATTCCTCTCCCCCTCTGCCATGCTTGTTTTCACCCCCTGGGTCTCTGCCTCCCTGTCCCTGTCCATGGCCCCTGTGCTCCCTCTGGCCCTGTTCTTGTCTGTTTCTCTGACGTTCCAATCTCTGTTTGCCCCTCTCTGTTCTTGCACTCTCTTGCTCACTCTGTGTCTGTATCTGTCTCTCTACCCATCCTGCTTCCCCAACCTCCCTCTGTCTCTGTCTCTGCCTCTGTCTCTCTCTCTCTCTCTCTCTCTGCCCTGGGGTCATTAGAGGCTGCCCGGCAGGGCCCCCAGGAAATGCGTGGCCCCCTGGGCCCCCACGGCCCTCCAGGCCCAGCTAACATGCTCTTGCTGCTGGCTTTGGCTTGTGCCAGCCCCTTCCCTGAAGTGGCTCCCCCACTGGGCGGGGAGCCAAGCTCTGGCAGACCCCTCAATGTGGCACTGGTGTTCTCGGGGCCAGCCTATGCCGGGGAGGCGGCCCGCTTGGGTCCCACTGTGGCTGCTGCGGTCCGCAGTCCAGGCCTGGAGGTGCGCCCTGTGGCCTTGGTCCTCAATGGCACTGACCCGCGCAGCCTCATGCTCCAGCTGTGTGACCTGCTCTCTGGTCTTCGAGTCCATGGCGTCGTCTTTGAGGATGATTCCCGTGCACCAGCCGTCGCCCCCATCCTCGACTTTCTTTCTGCTCAGACTGCCCTGCCCATTGTGGCTGTCCATGGCGGTGCGGCTCTTGTCCTCACACCCAAGGTGACTGGTCAGCAGTGGGGCATTGGGGCAGGGGGCAGTGAGTGAGGCTCAGAGTGCTCTGGGCCTGGGCTGCAGCTGCTGAATGCCCGGTGTGACAGCAGCCCAGGGGGCCTGATGCTTATCTCTGTGAAGGGCTCACCTTGCCCACCAGGGCCCAGGAGCACCTGGGTGACAGTGGTAGGGTGTCCCTTTGATCCCTTCCTCTCATACCAAGGTTAGCCTCTGCAAGGTCCTTATGGGAATGTGCTCAGACAGGAGATTTGGGGAGGGTGGGGTGCCTTGTGGAATATGGTTGAGGAATCTGTGTGGAGGGCATCGAGCGAGGGGCCCAAGTCGGGGAGTTGAGGAACAGAGTGGGGGGCCTCCTGCAATGAGGTAAGGGTAGGAGCTTCCAGTCATCCTGAGAGAGAATTGGAGGAGGGGGTCACAGTCTTCAGAGAGTCAGCTCTGGGCCCTCCACTTGGCATGCGGTCCCACTCTCCCTCCACCCCCATGCCCTTCTAAGGGGTCCTGTGCCCAGTGACATAATTGTGGTGCCTTCTCTGCCCTGTGAGCTGCTGGGAGATGTGGTCCTCTCTTCTCTGGCCTAGGGTAAAATTGGAGGCACCACCTTACCACCCCCCCAAGGCTAGGATCTGTCTCTGGCAGGTGTAGTGACCCCTTGCTGCCTCATGGCCTTCTGGAACTTGTAATCCGCTCTCCTGTTCAGAGCTATATAGCATCTGGCCTAGGGGACATCAGGGCATTGTATTTGGAGCCCTTGGCTTGACTGTGTGCCCCCAGAGAAGTCAGTTGTCCACCCATGGCCTTTGTTTTCCTATCTGTGAATGAGAGTTGACTTAGGGGGTCTCCCAGGGCCTATCGGACTTGGATTCTAGACTTGGCACATGAACTCATGCGCACATACCCCTCCCTTGCCCCTTCCTCAACACGAGAAAGTGGTGTTGGATGATGTCTCTGCCGTTGGCCAGTTCTCACTCTCTGCTCACATGTTTCTTTCCCTCTGGTCCTCAGGAGAAGGGCTCTACCTTCCTCCAGCTGGGCTCCTCCACAGAGCAGCAGCTGCAGGTGATCTTTGAGGTACTGGAAGAATATGACTGGACGTCCTTTGTGGCAGTGACCACGGCAGCCCCAGGCCACCGGGCCTTCCTGGCTTACATCGAAGCACTGACTGATGGGAGCCTGGTGGGCTGGGAGCATAGGGGTGCTCTGACCCTGGACCCCGGGGCTGGCGAGGAAGTGCTTGGTGCCCGTCTACGCAGTCTCAGTGCCCAGATACGCTTACTTTTCTGTGCCCGCGAGGAGGCTGAGCCACTGTTTCGAGCAGCAGCTGCAGCTGGCTTAACAGGGCCTGGCTACGTGTGGTTCATGGTGGGACCGCAGTTGGCAGGGGGTGGTGGAGGGGGTGGGCCTGGGGAGCCACCTCTCCTACCAGGAGGTGCCCCGCTGCCTGCTGGGCTCTTTGCAGTCCGGTCAGCTGGCTGGCGGGACGACCTGGCAAAGAGAGTGGCAGCAGGTGTGGCAGTGGTAGCCCGGGGAGCCCAGGCCCTTCTTCGTGACTACGGGTTCCTGCCTGAGCTGGGTCAGGACTGTAGAGCTCAGAACCGTAGCCAGCGGGGAGAGAGTCTGCACCGGTAAGGATCCTGGTTGGGGACCCAGGGAGTGACCACTGGGATTACCGCTGGGGAGCAGGAGTCAGGCCAGGCATCAGGGACCAGGATGGGGAAGCTTTTGGGAAGGAGCTGAGCTGGCCCTGGGAGAGCAGCCTGAGTGGGGAGCAAACAAATGAATAGAAAAGCATTGATAAACCCCTACTCTGTGATACACTGTGCTAAGTGCTGGGGTGCCCAATACAGAAAGCAGGACAGTCCTCATTCTCAAGGAGCCCATGCTGTTAGTGGAGAAGACAAAACACAAGGGTCTAGGTCAGAGGGCAAGGGCCAGAGTCCTCCGTTCTGTGGGTCAGTTGGCTGTCCATTCCCTAGGGTCTGGAAGGCACAGAGCTAGGCAGAGGTAAGGCCTGGGGAGCCTTCTCACAGAAGGGCTTGTGGTTAGGGACACTCATCTCCTCTCAACTGTATTCTCAGGGAACCGTGGTTCTGCACTGAAACTTTCATCCCTCTGACCATGGCAGGTACTTCATGAACATCACTTGGGACAACCGAGACTATTCCTTCAACGAAGATGGCTTTCTGGTGAATCCTTCCCTCGTTGTCATCTCCCTCACTAAGGATAGAACCTGGGAGGTGGTGAGTATGGATGCCCAGGTCACTGAAGGGCAGGGCCCACTGAGGAAGTCAGACACAAATCCTTCTCTTCATTTCTGACGTCAGGTGGGGACCTGGGAACAACAGTCTCTACGGCTTAAGTACCCACTGTGGTCTCGATACGGCCGCTTCCTGCAACCTGTGGATGACACCCAGCACCTCATGGTAGCAACCCTGGAGGAACGCCCCTTTGTCATTGTGGAGCCGGCTGACCCCCTCAGTGGCACCTGCATCCGGGACTCTGTGCCCTGCCGTAGCCAGCTCAACCTCACGCACAGGTGGGATGCTCTCCCCCACAACCCCATTCCCCTAGGTGACCCCGAGCCTTTGCAGGTCCAGCTTCAACCTATAATTGTAGCTCGGAGGGAGATGGCAATTGCATAGGATGAGAAAGTCTCAGAACTCACAAACATCTTCCAAATTAAATCTACTCATTCTTTGGGTCACAAGGACTTGGCTGCAGGTGAGCTGCAGGGAAGACAGAGAAAAAATCTAGTGGCAAACATGGTTCATGGAGAGCGAGAGATGGCTCATTCACTACATATGTGGGGGAGACCGAGATAGAAAAACTACCATAGAATGGGGGTGTGGGCCAGGCCATCCCTTATGCAGAAATCTTCAGGGTTCAAGGAGACTGTGACCAGACCATCCACGACTCAGGGGTCCCCCAAGGAAAGGCTTTCTGGAAGACTGGCCCCTGAGCTGGACTGTGAGAGGCAGCCCCAAGGAAAAAGTGTGTGCCAGGGCTGGGGGCTCATCTGCCCATGTTTAGAAGTGAAGAAAAGGCAGGAGAGGGGCTGGGGAGGCAGGGAGGGAATGGAGAGTTCACAGAGGGCAGTGTGAGGAGGGTTGCAGAAGGGCTTGAATACCAGGATAAGAATGTAGAAGGTGGTGAGAAGAACTCTGGACTTGAAGTTAATAGGCCCGGGCTCTGATTTGGTGTTAGCCTTCACTAGATCTGTGATGATGAGCAAATTGTTTGAACTCCAAGAATCTCAGCTTCCTTTTCTGAAATTGAGATGAGTGATAATGAAAATGGCCTCAGCCTCAGGTCTATTGTGGACCTCACAGAAAGGGGAGCAGTTGTGACACAGTGTTGATGTGGGGCAAGCTCTTGGCCATGGGCATGCCAGGCCTGGAGTTGTGCTGCAGAGAGGACTCAGGGAGTGTGCTTGGGATGGAGCGGATGCCAAGTGGAAACAGCTGGTATAGTAGTTCAGCTAAGAGGGAGGTGAGTGAAGACGAGGTGGTGATGGATGATGGGAAGAGAGCTGTGGAGTCAGGACTGGCAGGAAGGAGGATGGATGGGCCATCCACAGAACATCCACAGGAGGACGTTCATGGAAGGGGGGACGGTATGAGGCCAGTTGGGTAAGGGGATGGGACCTTCAGTTGGAGAGATGTAACCTGACATCCAGAGATGATATTTGGTAGTCACCGAGCATGGCTTAGTAGCTGACGTCACCCACAGAGAATACTGAAAGGGAGGAGAATTGGTGGTTGTTAATAATAATCTTCATCATAAAGCATGAATAACTACCATCCCAAAGTTCCTCTGAGGCCTGGTAATAGTTCACAGGTGATGCGGGTTCCCAAAGGCCATGCCCATGAAGCCCAGCCCCAGGTACCTTCATCAAGTCGGTACAGGTTGTGAATAGAGTTCCAGAAAGAGGTTGTGACCACTTGCCAAAGTCCCATCTAGCAAAGTATTCAGAGGCTCATCACAGATAGTAAGTAGCCTGGCCACTTTGTGTTGAAGTGTTTGATCAAAGCAAACAAAGACACAAAGCCAAGTGCCAATTGGCACCCAGTCCTGTGTAGTGCAGAGAAGAAGGGGATAGAGAGCACCAGGACCCCAGTTCTGAGATGGTCTTGCTGTTGGTACTCTCAGTGGGAGCTCCCTGTTCAGTGACCCACGAGACGTGTGCCTGGAGGAAATTATGGCATCCTCAGTATTGATAAAGTGAAGCCAAGAGGCCAAGAAAGCAGCAGCTCAATGGGAGAAAGCCTCACTGCTTCTCCCTGGAGAAGCAGAAGCTCAAAGTATCAGAGTTGGGTTTGTCACATGTCAGAAGGCAGTAATTTTATTGAGAGACAACAGTGGACCATCTCCTACTAAAGTAGCACAATAAATACTTGCAAAGAAAGCCCTAAACAAAAACATAATGTGGTCTGCATGTCAATGTCAGTTGCAGAGCTAGAGAAATTCTATGAAGAACTCAGTGAGATCCTCCAGATAACTTGAGTGTATTCTTTGAGGCTCGGTGACTTGGACACAAAGATAGAAAAATGACGGGAAATCTCTAGGCCCTTCCTGGCCATGGGGAGCTAACATTCTTCTGTAAGGATACAGGTTTTGCAGATAAGTAAATGCACTATATGTGCAGAATTAATAGAAGTAATCAAGGAGGCACTAACATCTGAAGGCATGAGAAAGGAGGTTCACTTGAGGACAGTCTTGAAAGGAATCAGCGAAAGGAATGAGGAGGGCCTGGGAACTGGCAAATGGGTAGAAGAGTGGACGTCTACAAAAATCACGATGATCCCATAAAAACTGGTGTGGTCTACCAAGAGCCAAAACCATGCAAGCCCACCTCCAGGGAAGACAGAGGAGCCAGGGCCAACCCTAGTTTGGAATAGAAATATCTTTTTCAAGTCTTACGAGAGAAGATGGTAATAGGGGAGGCCCAGCATAGCGAGCACACTCTCTGGGAGGGAGGCTGCTCCATCCACCGTCCAGTGCCCCCAGGCCCTCCCTGCCTCCGTTGCCTTTGGTTCAAGCCCTGTCCAGGTAGGGGCCCGTCCACCAGTGACCAGCCCCTCCTTCTGCATAGCCCCTTGCCAGGCACCTGTTACTTCAGAGCCCTATCAGGAACAAATGTACTAGCAGGTCCTCCTCAACACCCTGTGGGGATGTGGAACATACCCTTCCCTACTTACAGGACTGAAGTATCTGGGGATGAGTAAGCTCAAGCCTGCTCAGCTTCCCCATTGCTTCGGTGCCTCCCATGCCCATCCAAAGGAAGTGCTGCTGCTGGCTGGGTTCTAGGCTCGCAGTGCTGAGTAAAATCACTTACTGTCCTAATCCTCCCAATTCCCTCCCTGAGAAGGAGACTCCTCACTCCTCAGGCCTTCGAGGCTGTCCACGACCCCTCTGGACCTCTGGATCCCCACAGAGTGGTGGAGAGTTCACTCCCTTTACCCAGCAAGGCCCATTTCTCACAGCCTCGAAAGGGGAAGGACCTTCCCAGATCCTCCAAACATGCTGGGAGCAAGGCAAATGAGAGAGGCAGCTGAAGTCTGTGAATGGCCTCTGAAGTTGAAGAGCCCCCATTTACCATGTGGCTAGCACACTCTAGAAGATGGTTATGTCTCCAAGGCATCTCTTCCCTTCACATCATGGAGATGCTCGCCAGGTGCTGCTGTGCCCGGTGCTACTGCTCCTCCTAGAGCCAACAACCCCATCCCCACACAGTTACAGCATTATCACTTCATCAAAGGGAAAAGATGGTGATGTGATTTTTCTAAGCAAATGCTTTTTCACCACCATGGAGAGTGAACCAGAGGTAAGCTCCCTGAGGAAGTAGACTAAGCATGGGAGACAACAGGGATGGAAAAGCAGCTGGAGCAACTGCGCGTTCGCAGACAGACCTGCGGGGCGGGGCCTGGCTGCCCAGGATGCAGCTTTATGGGCCCGGAGTGTTCTGTTCTCAAGCTCTGAAAGTGCAGAAGATTCTCTAGGAGTGGAAAAAGCCTTTCCCTTATTATTGCCCAAGAGAAGGGGAATCGCCATGAACCAGTAGGCCGACTGTCCTTGATCACCACAGAATTTTTTGGAGAACAATGTGAGGGCATCTTTGGTGGCAGTGCAAGGAGGGAATATCCAGACTTTCACAGATGCTTTTCTACAGCAGATTCCAGATTTTAAAAAAAGGAGGAAGAAAGGAATAACCTTTATTTCCAAATCTCTCTTTTCCCCTTGAGAAGCCCGAAGGAGAGAGATTGGACTGTCTCTGATTGAATGTAGGAGCTTTTCTAAAAGCCCAACAGAGAGGAAAAGGTGGCTGCTTAAAGCACCTGATTAGGTGATGAGATTGTTGGGTGCAGGTACTTTCTGACTGACTGAGTATCAGCCTTGCCCTTGCAGGCTTTTACAAACCAAGCAAAGACCCCTCTGAGCTAGAGATTTTGGAGGAGTTATCCCTGGAGGAAGGACGTGAACTCTCAAGAAGTCTTGGAGAAGTCAGATCTGTGATCCCAGCAATGACTCTTTGCAGCAGAAGCACTCGGGTTTGCACACAGCCCGATGAGGGGATTTGAGGACATTGCTCCTTAAACTCTAGGCTTCGGTCAATCCATCAATCCATCAAAAAACATTAAGGGCCTACTCTGTGCCAGGGATACAAAGAGAGGCAAAAGACAGTCCCTTCCCTCAAGGAGCTTAAAATCCAATGGGGGAGACAACCTGCCACAGACGCACACAAAGGTTTTCCCTAGACAGCATGAACCCAGAATCTAGCCTTCTAGCAGAGAAGGGAGGTTCCTGGGGGAGCACCAGCTTTGAGAGTTGCCTCATGGTTAACTCCGAGTTCAAGAAATGCAGTTTGAGAGTTTCAAGCTCTGGATCTTGTAGGTCGAGATTTCCTGATGCTTCCTGCTTCACAGAGAGGGAAGAAGACAGTGCCCCACAGCATCCCTCCTGGAATGCAAATCCACCAAGGATGCTAGCTGAGAAGAAGCTGGGGCCAAAGAGCCGGCAGACAAGCAGTGGCCAGCAGTGAGCACTGGAGCAGTGTCTGGTGGAGACTAATGTGGGGACATTGGCAGCCTGCCATCCCGCAGCCCTAAGGCATCCATCCGAGGCGTGAGTTGTCCCCTCCTTACTCACAAGCTCCCTGGCCACATGTACATTACATGTGTGTGCCTCTTGAGACCTCTATGTGTGTCCAGTTCCCCTACTAATGCCAGGCAAGAGAGTGCTCCCTAGGTTTTTGGGGGGAGAGGTTTTCTTTTTTGCTTCTTTTCTCATTATGTAATTTCACAAATTCCTTTTGTTTTGAACTCATTGTATCCTCTGGCTGTCTGTTGAAAGCAGACACATTGGTGGGGGCTTATGAGTTGTAGGTTTAAGAGTGTAGACCAATTTATTTGAAACTGGGATAGCCATTCCTCCAGAGGTCTCAATCTGTGAGTTCAAGTTGAGGGGGCCCTCCTTCAAGGTACTATATTTGAAGAACTTCATCCAGCACCTTTTACCTTGAATGTCCTTGTATTTTAGGAATCCACTGGAAAAAATAGTGCCTCAGTAGTGATATCTGTGGTATTGCTGTATCTATCACAAATATGGAAGGTGACTTGAGTTACTTGCATGTAGCATACCAAGAATACTAGTACCTGGCAATGCTCTGAGGGCCACATGAGGAACCCCTTATCAAAGCAGTTAATGACTTCAGAGAGAGGGGAATGGACAGCAAGCTAAGGGAGGATTTTTGTGGTGGTTTTACTCTGGTGACATGGCCCTGGATGGGTTCTGCATGATCCTTAAGGACTGTAAGCCCAATGGTAAATCAACACCATGTAAGTGATGCCTTTTTTGGCAGCCCCCACATCTTTGGGGTTTTCTAAGTTTCTGTGAAATGGTTTTAAGGGAGCTAGCTTGTACTAGCATGGGCTGAGTTCAGATCTTGATTTGGAATACCTGGAGCTTTGCAGGGACCCATTGGAGACATATGCATGGCTAGGTAGACTGGATGCTGGAAGAATGTTCCGTGGTTTGGTTTGTCATCTGAATGTGAGGGGTGACTTCCATTGAGTTTAGCTCATCAATCTCATGTACTTTGGAAGCTCATTTAGCACCAAATTCTCTGAGAAGTGAAGGTCACTTGATTTTGCTGTCTTCATGTTTTTTCTTCCCTTTTCTAATTGCTGTTGGGTTGAAAAGGGCCTCCGTAAGTACCAAAATAGCTGGTAAATGAGGACTTTGTAAGAGCCTATTTGTTGAAATGGCAAAACTGTACACTTGAAAGTAAGCTCCATCTGGTAGGTCTGGACCCTCCCAAGATCACTGGATCCCTGGATTGTCCTAGATGGCTCCACATGGACCACTTGTGCTGTGTTCATTGCTTGGGATCAGAGGCAACTATTTAGCTTGGGGGAGGGAGCAATGGATGTGGACCTGCGCAGTCTGTGATCCATTCAGGGAGTTTTCCTAAACTACCTTAGTAACAGATCGTGAACTGCCGGATGGCCTGATCAGATGTTGGCCGATGGAGGATGAGCCACGCCCCCAGCACCATTCAGAAAACCATCTGGTTCCACTCTGGGATGGTCAGCTTAGCTCTTGATGACTCACATTTCAGGCTTTCCTTTGGACCTCTTGCCAAGTACCAAGGGTTGGGGGGAGTGGATGGTTCTTCCTCCTCTTCTTCTCCCTCCCCACCCCCCACATCAGACAGTGGTGATGGGGTCCTGGAGCAAAAACGTGTGACTACAGGACATGGGAGAAGGAACTCTAGGTGATTACTTCTTGGACCACAATCTTGTAACAAAGAAGAGGGTTTTTCAATTCTCTTTGCAGTGCAATCTCAGATTCTAGACTCTGAGCTGTGCTGGGAGATTTCGGGAGTAGTGACCAGCTTGGAGAGCTGTCTCATGACTAACTCCTCAAGTCCAGAATTCCACATCCTGGAGATCCTAGATTCCAGAGCCAAGAGAATGACAAATTTCTATTGCTTCTTTGTACTTGGAAAAGGAAAAGGGTGATTCATAGATCTCTATAGAGCATCCCACCCCTAAAGAATCTGACTGAGCAGAGAAGATCCTAGCCAAGCAGTGTCCAGCAGGGACCACCCGGCCAGTGTCCTCCCTCCGTCTTCACACACATTTCCTATTTGGGTGCCTGCCTCTCTACTTGGGACCTTTATGGAGAACCAGCCCACCCATGGAGTCTGGTTAGATTTGTGGGAGTGTGCCCCAGGTTCAGAGGGGTGACTGTCTTTCTTTCTGTGCCACTGCAGTAACTGCCTTTGCTCTAAGTTAATTGTGTTTGCAGACTGATGGTTAAAATCAAATACATTTGTGAGGCTTTATGCACGGTAGTTTTTGGAATGCCTTGAACTTGGGATAGCTGACCCTGCCTGAGACTTGACTTTCCACTTGTGAGTTGGGGAAGAAGCGGTCCTCAGGGCACCACACTTGAAATGGATATTTTTAAAAGACAGGGAAAAAGCAATTCAGAAAAACTAAGTCTGTCTGACAAACAAACCTGTGTTTATTGTTGGTTGGCCATTTTAAAAAAGCATTTAATTCAATAAGGCAGAATGTCGCTTTCCTTCAAAGCACCCCTCCAACAAAGTGATACCTGTGTGTGCCTATGTCAAAATCATATGAGATTCCTGGAAAGGAATCTTTCTCTGATAACCCTCTGGTTACTAATATCAAGTAAAGAATAAAAAAGACTTGTGTGCTCACCAAAGGCATCTGCCGCTGGAATGAAGGAATCCAAATGGAAAGACAATTCCCTGTAGGTGTTGAGGTCTGTCATGGACTTGTCTGCCAGGGACATCATATGGATTGCTTCCAGTCCCAGAGTAGAGCCTTCTAAGTGAGATGCAGAAGCAACTGAGCTCACACAGAGAAATTAACCATTCACACAGGAAAAACTAAGTGGATGAAGAAAGCCTGTTACCCATAAATACTAGGATATATAGTTTGATGGATGGCTCAGAGAGTGGATCCATCCATGAGAATACCCTCAAAGATAAAAGTGCACTATCCTAGCAGCTAGACCCAGAAGGGAATGAGAAGAGGGCAGGCTCGATGTCCTTGGGGAAATTGTTCCTTTTGGGTTACTGATGCCAAGCTTGTCCCTGAAACAAAGGCCCTTTGACACTTTGCGTCTTCTTCTGGTGGGGAGATGGAATGGCAAGTCCTCTGAAAAATTAAAAATGGAGGATCACGAAAGGGCAGTAGAGAGGTGCATGATATGATGGGTATGAGCAGACTGAGACATAGTATGATCATTAAGATTACGCTATAGATGCAACTGGAAAAAAAGACTGGCTGGCCATTAAGGTCAATGGGTAGGCCAAGGACATCCACATGGTATCCATTCGGTGTCAAGAAAGGGGCCCTGTGTGAGCCTCCCCTGGCCGATGTCGAGGAAGGCGCAGAGGATGGTCACTTCGAGGGACAGGTCGGGGTGAGTGCCAACCTACATCTTGGAGGAAGTGCCCGTGTTGATGAGATAAAAGATTCACTGGGAAAAAATAAGATTCACTGGACCTTTCTTCCTGCCTTACTTACATTGTCTGGTTCTCACAGTACCTGGGAGCTACATACTACAGGTACTATCATCCCCTTCTACAGATGAGAAAACAGAGGCTCTTACAGGTCAGATGACTCACTAGTGGTCCCCTAGCTTGTGAATGTGTACAGCAGGCTTCTGGTGGAGGGGTCGGAGACATAGGAGGAGGCTCATAGGGGCGCCTCGGGTACCCCATGCAGAGAAAATAACAGAGGCTAGAGAGCAGGTGCTTGGGGAGACTCTGTTGAGGGTCAGGAGCCAGGAAGGGGCAGGCTGGTGCCACCATGTATTTGCGGAGGAATTTCCCCAGGCCTCCTCTCACTCCAAAGCTTTGTTGCCAGGGAGGGGACCAGCTTATTCCAGTCTTCCAGGAGCCAAAGGTGGTCAAGGCTGAGCACCAGTCTGGGGTGGAGGGGGGGTGGTGGAGCTCTGGTGAGTGTCTAGGGCAAGAGGATGGGGTGAGGCCTGGAGGATTCATCCCGCTGCCATAACCCTCTTCCCCTAGCCCATAGTGGGGGGGCGAGGGGGCGGGGATTTGTTCATTTGGGCCCCAGAGGCCAGAACTAGAACAGTGACAGAAGGAAAAACCTGCTAACAATTCTCCTTGTCCAGAGGGTACTAAGCTGCCTTCGACCACCAACTGGAGAGGATTCTGGGGCCACGAAGGATGCTTTTGAGGTGCATCCTTGGTGATGTTCCTGGTCAGTGGTTGGCGTGGTGCTTCCCTCCCTTATGAGAAGGGGAGGAGATTGGAGTCAGTTGGGGGCAGCTTATGGGAGTCCTGACCCAGGGGAGCACCCCATCCAGGAGCATGGGGCCACCCCAAAAGTAGAGAGAGTCCAAGGAGAACAGGGGTGCTCCCACAGAGAGGGCAAGGAAGATCGAGGCCCCAGCTCCATGTCTGTCCTTCTCCCTCCAGCCCCCCACCAGACGCCCCACGGCCAGAGAAACGCTGCTGTAAAGGCTTCTGCATTGACATCCTCAAGCGCCTGGCCCAGACCATCGGCTTCAGCTATGACCTCTACCTCGTCACCAACGGCAAACATGGAAAGAAAATCGATGGTGTCTGGAACGGCATGATTGGGGAGGTGGGCCTGGTCTTGAGGGCAGAGAACAGATGGGGGGAGAGGAGGAGGAGGGCCAGTCCTGACAAGGCAGGGGCCAGCCTGTTCACCCCACGACCCCCACAAAGGGCAGGGGCCAGTCAGTGCCCCATACGCCCCACAAAGGGCAGGGGCCAGCTGGTTCACCCCATAGCTCCTCCACAAAGAGCAGGGGCCAGCCTGTTCACTCCACACCCCCCACGAAAGGCAGGGGCCAGCCGATTCACCCCATACCCCCCACGAGGGGCAGGGGCCAGTCTGTTCACCCCATGCCCAGTCTCCCACTGAGCCCCATTTCTCTGTCCTCCTGTCCAGTTGATTAATTTCTCCCCTCAACCCCTCGTCCGTTCTCTTCCTTTTCTGCTCTCCCTACTCATTCCACCTTTTTTCTTCCCCTCCATTCTCCTTCTGCCTCCTGGGCTCCCCCTTTCTCTTTTGGTTGGCTCCTGGACCAAGGTGTTCTACCAGCGGGCAGACATGGCCATTGGCTCCCTCACCATCAATGAGGAGAGATCAGAAATCGTGGACTTTTCCGTGCCCTTTGTGGAGACAGGCATCAGCGTCATGGTGGCCAGAAGCAATGGCACAGTGTCACCCTCTGCCTTCTTGGGTGAGCTCAGAGACTTTGTCCCTGTCCCTATCCCCAAGGAGCTCCCACTTAGAAGGAGGGGACTCCAATGGGGCGGGTGATGGAGGGTCATGACTATTGGACCACTAGAAGGGACTGATAATCTTGCCCCACCCTGTTTTGGACACTGAGAGAAGCAGGGCAGAGGAGATATCTAGGCTCTGCCCCAAGGCAATCTCAGACCCCACAAAGGCTTCTTCTGAAGACCACTCAGAGCCCTGGAGACCATGGGGGCCTGTGGTAGGCACAATGTCCATCCTGTGTGTTTGAGGGGGGAGCTGGTGAGCCAACAGGGGGTGGCTTGTGAACAGGAGAGCCTTGATCAGAGCTGGCTCATTGATGGCTGCAGGAGAACAGGAGGTTGGGGCTGGGTGCCCCCACCGGGTGCAGAGGGACCCAAGGAAGTAGCAGAAGCAGCAAACCTTAGGGAAGAAGGAATAGTGAGAGAGAGTCTGAAGGCTACCTGTTGGGGGGCCTTGGAAGATGCTGGGGCTGTGGGAAGCCCAAAGAACAGAGGAAATGGGCACAGTGGGTCTTGGCCAGGTTGCTGGCACACAGGGATGTGGGCAGAGACGTGGGGATCCAGGAACCCGGAGCCCAGAAGCAGAGAGAGACAGGCTCTGGGCGAGACATCCTCCTGACAGAAGGACATGGGGTTCAGGGCTGAGATATGAGGAGTTCGCCAAGGTCACGGAGACATCATACGACAAGGTGGAGCCGGTCATGGCTATGGGAGGGTCACAGCTGTGGATGACATAAAGACAGATAGATAGCCTGAGCTCTGGGCCAGCAGGAGAAGGGCAGGAAAGGCCAACCACTGAGCCACCCTGCAGATTAGGAGCTGGGGGAGCCCAGAGTATGGTCAGGGACCAGGGACCAGTTGTCTAGCAGAGCCTGAGCATCCCCTGAATACAGCCTCACTGCAGGTCTGAGGGTGTAGGCTGTGTGTGTATGTATTTGTGCATGTGTGTGCGTGCATGGACGTGTGTGTGGGTACATGCACTCTCGGGAATGAAGCCTGTGCTGCATCCTGAGCCTGGGCCCAGGGGATCCAAGGGTGAGGGGCTGGGCAGCAGGGGAGGGGATACCATGACCTCCGGCCTCCCCCGTGCCACCCTGCAGAACCCTACAGTCCAGCCGTTTGGGTCATGATGTTCGTCATGTGTCTCACCGTGGTAGCAGTCACCGTCTTCATCTTTGAGTACCTCAGTCCTGTGGGCTATAACCGCAGCCTGGCCACTGGCAAGCGTGAGTACCCCCACCCAGCCCACACCAGCTCCCCTTCCTGGCCCAGTCTCAAACTGGAGGTAACCTCTCTTCCCTCAGCCCCTAGTCCCTGACAGCGAGCAGCCTGATTCAGGGCCCCCAACTCGCCACGTTCTCCACCCTCTCAGGCCCTGGCGGCTCTACCTTCACCATTGGCAAGTCCATCTGGCTGCTGTGGGCTTTGGTCTTCAATAACTCTGTGCCTGTGGAGAACCCCCGCGGCACCACCAGCAAGATCATGGTCCTGGTCTGGGCCTTCTTCGCGGTCATCTTCCTGGCCAGCTACACGGCCAACCTGGCAGCTTTCATGATCCAAGAGGAGTATGTGGACACCGTTTCTGGGCTCAGTGACCGCAAGGTGGGGCCAGAGCCTACCGGGAAGGGGTGGGGCAGGGGCAGGGTCCCTCTGGGCCTTGCTCAAGGCAGCCCCTCCCTCCTTTCCTGCCCCTCCAGTTCCAGCGGCCCCAAGAGCAATATCCCCCACTGAGGTTCGGGACGGTGCCCAACGGGTCCACGGAGAAGAACATTCGCAGCAATTACGAGGCGATGTACAACTACATGGTGCGCTACAACCAGCCGCGCGTGGAGGAGGCGCTGATCCAGCTGAAGGCCGGGTCAGCTGCTGGGCTGAGGGGGGGCAGCGGGAGTCCAGGAGAGGCCAAGAGGGTGAGGGAGAGTGTGAAGGTCAGCAGGTCATTACAGTCGGCAAGGGGATCAGGTGGTTTCAGGGGCCCACTGGGATCCATGAGTGAAGGGGTCCTGGGGGTCAGGCTCAGCCGGCCTGGAGGCCGGAGAGCCTTAGCCATTAGTTGTCAGCCCAGTTAACTGGCGCCATGATAGCCGCTGGCAGGGAGCAGGTGGCGGTGGTGTGAGCAGGGCCTCAGGTTTTCCTGGGCAGTGAGGGAGCCGCTCCAGGTCCCAGGGCTGACCCATCCTCCCTGGCCCGGCCTGGCCCCCCAGGAAGTTGGACGCCTTCATCTATGATGCCGCGGTTCTCAACTACATGGCCCGTAAGGACGAGGGCTGCAAACTGGTGACCATTGGCTCGGGCAAGGTCTTTGCCACCACAGGCTACGGCATTGCCCTACAGAAGGGCTCCCGCTGGAAGCGGCCCATCGACTTGGCCCTGCTGCAGTTCTTGGGGGATGGTAGGCGTGACTTGGGGACCGGGGTTGGATGGGAGGAGAGGACAGTAGGGGTGGAGGCCTGGGCAGTGGAGTCATAGAGGGGCCAGGGCTGGGGGAGGGAGGACCTGGGGCCCTAAACCCTGGGATTGCTGGGGAAGGCTGGGTTGGGCTTGAGCCCAGGCACCCCACAGATGAGATCGAGATGCTGGAGCGCCTGTGGCTGTCCGGGATTTGCCACAATGACAAAATTGAGGTCATGAGCAGCAAGCTGGACATCGACAACATGGCTGGGGTCTTCTACATGCTGCTTGTGGCCATGGGCCTCTCCCTGCTGGTCTTTGCCTGGGAGCATCTGGTCTACTGGAGACTGCGTCACTGCCTGGGCCCCACCCACCACCTGGACTTCCTGCTGGCCTTCTCCAGGGTGAGTCAGGGGCTGGGGTTCCGGGTGAGCATGGTAGGATAGGGAGGTGGGGATGGGCATCAGCTGCTCAGTGGGGCCTAAGTGGACATTGTGTCCTCTCTCCCTTCCAGGGCATGTATAGTTGTTGCAGTGCTGATGCTGCCCCCCCAGCCGCCAAACCCCTGCCTCCCCAGCCCCTGCCTTTGCCCAGCCCAGCATACCCACCTCCCCGTCCGGCCCTGGCGCCCACCACCACCGGCCCCTTCCTGCCCCGGGAGCGGGCTGTGGTGGACCGTTGGCGCCGGCCCAAGCCATCCACAGGGCCTGGGGCCGGGCCTGTCCCAGTCCCAGTCACCCCTGAGGCCTCAGGCCCCCCACGTGCTCCCCTCCCAGGAGCCATGGCCGATAGCTTCCACCGCTACTATGGGCCCATTGAGCCTCAGGGCCTGGGGGAGCCCCGAGCATCTCGCCCATCCCGGCCCATGTCCCCACCTCCTCCGCCCCAGAAGCCCCCTCCCTCCTACTTTGCCATTGTGAGAGAGAAAGAGGCTTCGGGCCCTAATGAACCGGCCCCTGCCCCTTATGCTGGATATCCCTCCCCACCTGCCCCACCTGCTGCCCCACTCTGTCACCTGGCTTATGAGGATGAGAGTCCCCCGGCCCCGACCCGTTGGCCCCGCTCAGACCCTGAGAGCCAGCCTCTGCTTCGAGGGGCAGGTGGCGGGGGGAGCTCTGCAGCTCCTCCTCCACCCCCTTGCCGAGCTCCACCTCCACCCTGTCCCTACCTGGACCTCGAATTGTCCGACTCGGATGACTCAGAGAGCTTGGGGGCTGGCTCAGGGGCTGGCCTAGAGCCCTGGTGGGTCCCCGACTTCTATCCGTATGCTGACCGCTTGGGTCGGTACTGGTCTGTTGACAAGCTGGGAGGCTGGCGGGCAGGCAGCTGGGACTACCTGCCCCCTCGCCCTGGCCCTGCAGCCTGGCATTGCCGCCACTGTGCCAGTCTGGAGCTGCTCCCCCCACCTCGCCACCTCAGCTGCTCCCACGATGGTCTGGATGGTGGCTGGTGGGCCCCACCCCACCCCCCACCCCCACCGTGGGCTGCCGGGCCCCACCGACGGCGCACCCGCTGCCGCTGCCCTCGAGGCCACCGGGCTCCCAGTCGTCGATCAGGCCAAGCTTCCCACCGGCGGCGCCACGCAGGGGCATGGGACCTCCCTCCACCTGCACCCACTTCCCGTTCCTTGGAGGACCTGAGCTCTTGTCCCCGGGTGGCCCCAGTTCACAGCCGCCACTCTCGTCGTTGCCCCCACGCTGCCCACTGGGGCCCCATACCCCGGAGACACCGTGGGGGGGACCTGGGCACCCGCCGAGGGTCTGCCCACTTCTCCAGCCTCGAGTCTGAGGTATGACCGACCCTGTTCCCCCCTCCCCTGGCCCGATGTGGAGAAGACACCCCCAGGATGGAAGGCCTGTGGATGGACAGAGTGCAGGGACCCTGGGGCCAAGGACCACAGATCAGCGGCAGGACGACAGAAAGGGGGGTGGGCAGCTCCTGCCTTTGGACCCAGCACACATGCCGGACGTGGATTGAATGCTGCTGAGACAGAGCCAGGGGGGCTGCCGTGGGATTCCCTGAGCCCTGCGGCCTTTTTTAACCTGACAAGGGCTTTTTAATGTCATGGGAATGGGGAGGGGTCTGGCTGAGCACATGCCCCTCCCCTGTGCCCCAGCCCCATCTTGTGGGGTCCCTGCACCATCACTGTGCTGCTCCCCATGCCCCAGATACCACCAGGGACCACCCCCCCGGGGGGAGAGGGGGCTGTTTTTAACCTTCATCATTGGGACACAAAACTGTGAGAGCCGCTCGCTAAACTGTGACCCCCAACCCTGAGACTCTGACCCCAAGACTGTGACCCCTGACCCTGAGACTGTGACCCCTGACCCCAGACTGTGAGCCTGACCCCTTCTCCCTAGCCTCTGACTCCTGAGACTGTTACCCCTGAGCCCAAGACTGTCCCCTACCCCAATCTCTACCAGATACCTTGGGGTCTCCCAGAACTGAACTCTGATCCTCCCCACTCTTTCGCCCCTAATCCTACACTACCCCGACTTCCTTTCACTGTACTCCTGGACATCCTCCCAGACCATATGTTCCCCATCCCGCCCACTCCCTAACTGCCCTCCAGTGTCCAACCTCAGAACCCCCAGGCCTGGGCCCTAGGAGCCCACCCAGACCTACCCTGCAGCAGGGGAAGGACCTGGTGGGGGGGGGACTCAGGTGTCCAACCCCAATGGAATAAACCAAGTTTTTAATGCCTCCTCAGCCCAGAGCCCTGGACTCCTCTTGTGCACTGAGCATCAAAACCCAAAGGAAGCAGACAGATGAGATGGACAGACAGACAGAGAAAGGAAGAGAGAGAAAAAGGAGACTGAGAATTGGAGAGAGAGAGAGAGGAAGAGAGACACATACAGAGACCCAGGGAAAGAAAGATGGAGAGAGAGAGAAAGGAAAAGAGGCAAAGAGAAGAGATGTACAGGGAGAGACAGACAGAGAGACAGGGGAAGGGGAGGGAGGGAGGGAGGGAGAGAGAGAGACAAGGAGCTAGACACACACACACACACACACACACACAACATGACACCAGCACAGGCATCAATCACACAATGACCCAGAAACTTTGAGCCAGCAAGACTTGGAGATAAAGGAGAGAGAGGCCACAGTGGAGACTCAGTCAATCAGCAGCCACGGATAGTGTGGCTGTCTGAAGCTGGGCACCTGGTGCACCTGGGTCGGGCACAAGGATGAGGCTCCACATGCCTGAGCCCAAATCTCTTTGTCCAGGAAGACAACAGGTTCAAAAAGCAATTTCCCAGGAAGTGCCCTGTGATCTTAGTGGGTGGGACGGGGACAGGATTCCTGTGGAAGGGGACGTCTGAGCGAAACTTTGAGGGAAACCAGGGGCTCTAGGAGAGACAGGAGAGGAGCAACTAGGGCAGTCTGGCTGGCTAAGGCAAAGGCAAAATGTAAAGGTAAGCTGGAGGTGGAAGAAGAGCTCCCAGTGCAGAGCAGAAGACTTTGACATCGTGAAGATCATGAGGAGCCCCTGAGGGAGGGGGGTGACATGGTCAGACAGAGGCAGATCACTTTGACCTCTGAGTGCATGACAATGGACCGGAGTGGGGAGAGACACCTACCCCAAAAGGTATCACAATAGTGCAGGCACGAGGTGGGGGGTGTTCCAGAGATGCTGCACAGGTGACATCCACAGGCCTTGGCATCATATTGGACGTGAGAGATGGGAGGAGTCCAGGGAGGAAGGTGTTGCCCTCTAAAGTAATAGGGAACATCTGAAGAAAGAGGTTTGGGGAAGAGGAAAGATAAGGCGTTCTGTTTGGGACTTACTGAGTTTAAGATGTCCATGGGACATCCAGTTGGAAATGTCGGAAAGGCAGTTGGGGATGTGAGGTTGGAGGTCAGCAGAGGAATTGGGGCAGGAGAGGCGGATTTGCAAATCCTCAGCATGGAGAAGGTCATCCTGATGTGTGTGTGTGTGTGTGTATATGGCCAAGGGACCCACATGGGTCCCAAGGAGAAAGCGTGGGGTCCAGCCTCACTCAAATTCAATTCACTGGCATGTCCCCCTTGATGTCCCGGGCCTGGTGGAGAACCAAGGGTCGACCACCACCGCCAATCTAGGGGAGCTGAGAAGATCCCCAAGGGAGACAGCGCCAAGGGCGGGACAGAGCCCTGAAGGCCACCTCCACCCTAGGGGGAGAGGCTCCAGCAAAGGAGGGGAAGGAGGAGGAAGGAGGGAGGAGGAGGGCTCCGGGGGCGTCCTGAAAGCCCCGAGAGAGGAGGGCATGCAGGGGAGGGGCGCGTAACCCCGGGAGGCCAGATCGGGGTCATTTTGGAGCGGGCAGTTTGGGTGGAGTGATGAGGAGGGGGGGTCAAACTGAAAGGGCAGTGAGAGGAGATCGCGGAGTTAGTGGGGATCCCCACCAGCCAGAAGAGAGCCCCGGGGCGTGCGCCAGCCCCGCCCTCCCCTGGGGAAGCCCCCACGCTGTCTGCCCACACTCAAGAAGGGGCGGGGCCGGCTCCTTCTCAGGCCGAACTACCATTCCCGGCATGCTGAGCGCGGCCCAGCGCTCCGGGGGGCCGTCGCCATGGTGACGGGCGGAGGAGGCGGAGCGCGGGCCTCTGCTGCGCAGGCTCCAAGATGGCGGCGCGCAAGGGATCCGGTCGCACGTGTAAAGCCAAGGCCGAGACCCCGCGCAGCCCGCCGCGCGTCTACCTCCCGGGCCGGGGCCCGCCGCTCCAGGAGGACGAGGAGCTGGTGCGGGATCAGGAGGCCTACGTGCTGTACCACCGCGCACAGACTGGTGCGGGCGAGGGGGGGCGCGGAGGAGGGAGAGGGCCGGGGGTGGGGGGAGGGGAGGCGCTGGGGGGCGCGGAGGAGGGAGAGGGCCGGGGGTGGGGGGAGGGGAGGCGCTGGGGGGCGCGGAGGAGGGAGAGGGCCGGGGGTGGGGGGAGGGGGAGGCGCTGGGGGGCGCGGAGGAGGGAGAGGGCCGGGGGTGGGGGGAGGAGGGAGAGGGCCGGGGGCGCGGAGGAGGGAGAGGGCCGGGGGGCGCGGAGGAGGGAGAGGGCCGGGGGTGGGGGGAGGGGAGGCGCTGGGGGGCGCGGAGGAGGGAGAGGGCCGGGGGTGGGGGGAGGGGAGGCGCGGGGGGGCGCGCCTCCGGACACCCTCCCCTCCTCCCCGCAGGTTCGCCATGCCTCAGCTTCGACGTTGTGCGAGACCAGCTGGGGGACTCCCGCAGCGCCTTCCCCCTGTGCCTGTACCTGTGTGCGGGGACCCAGGCCCCCAGCGCTCAGAGCAACCGGTGCGTGGGGAGCCCCGGCCAGGGAGGGGGGCGGGCTCCCAGTCAGCCAGGACTGACCCCGCCCCGAATCCTGGCTCCCCCAGGCTGATGGTGATGCGAATGCATAACCTCCACGGGACGCGGAAGAGCCCGGCTTCCGAGGACAGCGAGAGTGAGAGCGAGGAGGAAGAGGAGGAGGAGGAGGGGGAGAAGCCCCAGCTGGAGCTGGCCATGGTGCCCCACTACGGGGCCATTAACCGGGTCCGGGTAACTGGCATTTTTAATTAATGGATGTTTGGTGTTCAGCACTCACACAAGATTTGGGGTTCCACATTGGCTCCCCATCTCTCCCCGCCCCTCACCTCGAGACGGACGCATTCTGATTGCCTCTTCCCACAGTGTGCCCTCCTTTCTGACGCCCCTTCTTATGCCCTTACCCCTTAGGGAACGCAGGGCAAGACAGGTTTCCATACCTCACCGAGTGCAAGTCTTATTTCCCAGTTGCACGTAAAAACAGTTTTTAACGTTGGTTTTTAAAACTTTGAGTTTCAAATTCTCTCCCTCTCTCCCCCGCACCCCTACTGAGAAGGCAAACAGTTTAGTATGGGTTATACTTGAACAGTCGTGCAGACATTTCTGTAGCAGTCATGTTGTGAAAGACTAACTGTATTTTCCTCCATCCTATCCTGCCTTCAACTTATCCTATTCTCTCTTTTGACCCTTTCTCCTTAAAAGTGTTTACTTCTCATTTCCTCCTTCTCCTGTTTGCCCTCCCTTGTATCATTCCCCTCCCCCTTATCCCCTTCCCCTACTTTCCCATAGGGAAAGACAGATTGAGTGTGCATGTAATTCCCTCCTTAAGCTGGATCCAAGGAGGGTAGGTTTACTCTTCCCCTCTTACCTATCCCCTCTTCCCCTCCATTGTCAAAAACTCTTTTACTTGAGATAATTGGGTAACTGACATTTTGGACTGGGAAATGATGTTTCTGCAATTCTCTTGGCTGCCCCAGGGAGCTTTGTTGGGGAGTCTGGTTCTCCCAGTTTAGGGGACTGCTGAGAATGCCCAGACCACATAATCATTCTCTTCCCCTTCCCTCTCCATCAGGTTGCATGGCTCGGGGAGACCCCTGTGGCAGGGGTGTGGTCTGAGAAAGGCCAGGTGGAGGTGTTTTCCCTTCGTAGGCCCCTGGAAGCAGTGGATGACCCCCAGGTCCTGGCTGCATTCTTGAGGGATGAGCAGGCCCAAACCCGGCCCCTGTTTGCCTTTGCTGGCCACATGGCTGAGGGCTTTGCCCTGGACTGGTCCCCCCGGGTGCCTGGTGAGGCCCTGAGTAGGAAGGAGGGTTTGGCTTGGCTTGGAGAGAGTGAACCCTTGATGGGGAGGGGAGAGGGGGATCGTAGAGGTGAGACTACCAAGAAGAGACTTTTTTCCAAGCAGCGGGTAGTTGGTATATGATGGGTCTGTCTGGAACACAGGTCGCCTGCTGACTGGTGACTGTCAAAAAAATATTCACCTTTGGACACCTACCGATGGGGGCTCCTGGCATGTGGACCAACGGCCATTTGCAGCTCATTCCCGCTCTGTGGAGGATCTGCAGTGGTCGCCGACTGAGGACACGGTGAGGTTGACAGTCAGGGCTCTTTCCTTAAAATGCAGGGGACTGGGAGGCTGACCCCAGATGGGGTCCTTTTGGGGGAAGGAGGAAGGGCACCAGCACTTACTGTGAACTATCGTATACCAGGTAATGTGTAGTGCTATACAAATTATATCTCATCTGATCATCACAGCAACACTGGGAGGCAGATAATACTACGATATTCATTTTGCAGTTGAGGAAATTGAGGCAGGTAGAGGTGAATTGACTTGCCCAGGGTTCCACAGCTAGTTTGAGTTTTGAGACTGGTTTTGAACTTAGGTTTTTCTGACCCTGGGCTCAGGCTCTGTACCCTGTGGTACCTCCTCACCACCTTGTGTATAGGGTGTTTGGCATATAGCCTTTCCCATGTGGAGAAGATGGCTATAGGGATGGATACCTGTACCCATGAAAGTCTCCCCAATTCTCTCAGGTCTTTGCATCATGCTCAGCCGATGCCTCCATCCGAATATGGGACATCCGGGCAGCGCCAAACCGGGCCTGCATGCTCACAGTCCCCTCTGCCCATGATGCAGATGTCAACGTCATCAGCTGGAGCCGCCGGGAGACGTCCTTCCTGCTCAGCGGAGGTGACGATGGTGCCCTCAAAGTCTGGGATCTCAGGCAGTTCAAGGTGAGCCTCCCACTCCCACCCTGGGACAAACCTGGAGCAGCAAGGGGGTGACTGGAACTGCCCCAGCATGGGAGGGGTCACGTGGAGGTCCTGGGAGTGGGGGGCTTATCAGGATCATGGTGGGGAGTACCCAGACTAGACATTATCCCAGGGTCCTTCGTGCTCTCAGATGCTGTGATTTTGATATGTGTGTGTGCATTTATATGCACAGTTATATTGCATGTAGATGTGTGCATGCGTAGGCATGTGTATGCAGTGTATGTGTGCTCTATCCCCTTACTATAAGCAGATTTCATGGTTGCAGGAACCATTTCAGTTTGTGACCTTGAATAAGTCACTTCTGCCGCTCTGAGACTCAGTTTACTGGTTGTGAGTTCAATGTTCCATTTGTAAACCCACAATCCTGAGCAGCCTCCAGGTGTTTGATTGGCTGTCATGGCTTACAGGGAGTTGCCTTTGTGGGTTCCATAACCTGCAGGTTCAGGGATCAGATTTAGCTTCTTTATTTTATTGATGGGATGGGAAACTTTAGCCCAGAGAGGAGGAAAGAGCCTTTGACACCTCAGTATTTTGCAGTGCTCTCAGAGATCCTGCAGTCCAGTCACTCCTTTGTCCAGAGTAGTAAATTGAGTCAAGCGGTATGGTGGCTTTTCTGAGGGGTCACAGGCTTTTAGGGCTGGGCTGTCTCCAGACCGTGTGTGGCTCATGATCCCCACTGTCCTGTAGAATGGCTCCCCTGTGGCCACCTTCAAACAGCATGTGGCCCCCATAACCTCCGTGGAGTGGCACCCCCAGGATGGGGGAGTCTTCGCAGCAGCAGGGGCAGATGATCAGCTGACCCAGTGGGATCTGGCGGTGGAGCGAGATGCAGAGATGGGTGACCCAGAGGAGGGGGATCCCCTGGTGGCTGAGCTCCCCCAGCAGCTTCTGTTTGTGCACCAAGGAGAGACAGACATCAAGGAACTGCACTGGCACCCTCAGTGCCCGGGCGTCCTCATCAGCACAGCCCTGTCTGGCTTCACAGTCTTCCGTACCATCAGTGTCTGAGCCCTGTGCCTGGGGAGGCAGCTGGGCTGCCTTGGCCCCAGCCCCTGAAGGGAGCGTGGATCCACCCTGCTTGGCCCACAGAGGGGCCTCCACAGTGCGGAGGGGCCTGTGCTCATGCTCTTTCTTCCCAACAGGATTTGCTTCAGCTTCTTTTGGGGGGTGGGGGGAACCTTGGTTGGACACATTTGTCTTCAGAGATGGGAGGTGGCTTGGCCTGGCTCCTCCGCAAGGGTTTGGATTGGCTCAGTTGCTTTCAGGAATGAACTAGTTCCCCTCCCCCCAGCTCCAGTGCACTTACATGGATCTTACCTTCCCAAAGACTCAAGAAGTGGGAGGGGAGGAGAGGAGGTCAGGGTTCACTGGAGATGGGCATGTGTGTGATCAATAAAAGCAGAGAATGAAGGCTTGGTCTGAGGTGATTCTGGCGGGCCACGTGGCCTCTCCCCCAGCCTCCCGCTCTCCTTTGGTCATTTCTGTTCCTGAACCTCTATCCTCTTTTTTCATCCCTCTTTCTGGCCTGACCTCCTTTTGTTCCTTTTCCTCTCTCCCAGTTCTTTCCATCTCTCTCCCTCCCCCCTTCCTCTTTCCCACCTTCCTCTTCCTCTTCAGAGGTCACTTTCTTCCTGTTTCCAAGTCTCCCTTTGCTGACTAATTCATCTAGGAGTCTCTGTCATCTCTCCTTTTGCCCATCTTGGGGGGTGATGCTCTCCCTTACCTCCATCTCTTTGACCCCATCATTTTTTGCCTCCTTGATCTCATTTCTGTCCCTTCCAACTTTCTCAGGAGACCGGGCTGAGGGCCAGCTCTGTACTCCCCTCCCCCTGGCCTGGCTCCCCCTCTGCGGCTCCCTGAGCTGGCCCCGCCTTCCCCCCTCCTCCCATCCTCCTAAGGCTGCTCTGATCCCTGCCTGAACCACCAAGGGCTGGGGCCTGATCACTCCCCCCTCCTGCCCCCTCCCGGACACACAGACATTCTCCCTCACGGGAGCTGGGCCCTTGACACGGGACACAGGAGATCCTGCTGAGCAGGATGGGGGCCGCTGGCCCCAGCAGGTAAGGGGGATTCAAAGCCCAGGGGAGGGGGCAGAAAGGAGGCTGTTAGACCCCCATAGCCCATCGGTCAGTCCATCTGTCTTGGGCTCTGTTTGCCCATCTTCTTTCCCTGTCTGCCCACCTGTTCACCTCTGCCCAGCCCCCTTATGCTGTTGTCTCCTGACCCTGGGGATATATATGGTCTAGTTTGACAGCTCTGCTCATCTGAGAGGTGGGCAGCCACACTGGTTCTTGGTGTTTGCTTGTCTCAAGACACTGTTCTTGTCTCTGCCCTGTTCACTGTGTTTCAAGCTGTAGGAGCCAGTCTCTGGCCATCTCCCTGTTGGCACTGGCACTCCTGTTTCCTCTCTGCCTATTTCCCTCACATCTCAGGCCTCCTTGCTGTCTCTGTCACCATAAGAGCCAGTCTCCAGTCATATTTTCCTTCATTGTTGGCCCCCTTGCTGTCTCTCTGATCATTTCTCCCTGTCATTTCTGGGCCCCTTGCTGTCTCTCCATCTCTCCATCATCTCTGGTCTCTGTGCTGTCTCTGCATCTCTCCATCGTCGCTCCTTACTACCTTTCTTTGCATCTCTGTCTCTGAGAAGCAGTCTTTGACCATCTATCTCTCCCTGTCCCATCTGAGCACCTTGCCTCTCCCTGTCATCTCTGGGCTCCTTGTTGTCTCTCCATCTCTATCATCTCTGGTCTCTGTGCTGTCTCTGCATCTCTCCATCATCTCTGGGCTCCTTGCTGTCTCTCTTTCCATCTCTCCATTATCTTTGGGCTCCTTGCTGTCTCTCTTTGCATCTCTGTCTCTGAGAAGCAATGTTTGACCATCTCTCCTTGTCCTATCTGGACACCTTGCTATCTCTGCATCTCTCCATCATCTCTGGGCTCCTTACTATCTTTCTTTGCATCTCTGTCTCTGAGAAGCAGTCTTTGACCATCTCGCCCTGTCTTATCTGGGCTCCTTGCTGTCTCTGCATCTCTCCATCATCTCTGGGCTCCTTGCTGTCTCTCTTTCCATCTCTCCATTATCTTTGGGCTCCTTGCTGTCTCTCTTTGCATCTCTGTCTCTGAGAAGCAGTCTTTGACCATCTCTCCTTGTCCTATCTGGGCACCTTGCTATCTCTACATCTCTCCATCGTCTCTGGGCTCTGCTGTCTGTGTCTCTCCATCATCTCTGGGCTCTGGGCTTTCTCTGCATTTCTCCATTATCTCTGGGCTCCTTGCTACCTTTCTTTGCATCTCTGTCTCTGAGAAGCAGTCATTGACCGTCTATCTCTCCCTGTCCCATCTGAGCACCTTGTCTCTCCCTGTCATCTCTGGGCTCCTTGCTATCTCTGCATCTCCATCATCTCTGGGCTCCCTTTGCGTCTCTCCATCATCTCTGGGCTCCTTGCTACCTTTCTTTGCATCTCTGTTTGAGAAGCAGTCTTTGACCATCTCTCCCTATCGTCTCGGGGCCCCTCTTTTTGTATCTCTGTCACCGAGAGCCAGTCTCTGCCTTGCTGGGTGGGGGCAGGCAGGGCTACCTGTCCCCAGATTAGATATTGACTTTGACATGAAATTGTCATCCCCTAAGCCGAGTCTCGGCTGAATATGGAAACATAAGCTGCTCCTGCTGCTGGGGGTGGGGAGGGTTTGGAGGGTGCGGGTCAAGGGGCAAGGGAGCGTCAGGGCCCAGAGCTGCCCTGGCGGGGCCCCACGCGGGAGGCAGGGAGGAGGGCAGGATGGACAGGGCCTTGGGGCCAGGGCTTCCCGTCCCGGTCCTCCGGCGTCCAGGGACAGCCCCGAATGCCCCTTACCAAGGCTAGCCTGTGAGAGCCCCTGGGGTCATGGGGGTGGGGGACCGTGGTCTTCATCCCCCTTGTTCAGAGGAGAGCACTGGCCTCTGCCCCCACAGGTGCCCTACCACCTGCTAGCCCCCATGGGGGTGTCCCGCGTTCTGCGGCGCCTGAGCGGCGTCCCCTCCTCTGCAGAGGAGGACCAGGGTGAAGGAGGCGGCTTGGCAGCCTGCCGCAATGGGCGCTCCCCCGGAGGCGCTGAGGCGGGCCTGGGTCCCCGGCGCAGGGGCCGCTTCGTCAAGAAGGACGGCCACTGCAACGTTCGCTTTGTCCACCTGGGGGAGCACGGGGCGCGCTACCTCAGCGACCTCTTCACCACCTGCGTGGACGTCCGCTGGCGCTGGATGTGTCTCTTCTTCTCCTGTTCCTTCGTGGCCTCCTGGCTCCTCTTCGGCCTGGCCTTCTGGCTCATCGCTTCCCTGCACGGGGACCTGGCTGCGCCCCCGCCGCCCGCGCCCTGCTTCTCCCAGGTGGGCAGCTTCCTGGCCGCCTTCCTCTTCGCCCTGGAGACTCAGACGTCCATCGGCTACGGGGTGCGCAGCGTGACGGAGGAGTGCCCGGCCGCGGTGGTGGCCGTGGTCCTGCAATGCATAGCAGGCTGCGTGTTGGACGCCTTCGTGGTGGGTGCCATCATGGCCAAGATCGCCAAACCCAAGAAACGGAATGAGACGCTGGTGTTCAGCGAGAACGCCGTGGTGGCACTGCGCGATCACCGCCTTTGCCTCATGTGGCGGGTGGGGAACCTACGGCGCAGTCACCTGGTGGAGGCCCATGTGCGAGCCCAGCTGCTCCAGGTGAGTCCTGGGGAGCCCGCCCGGGCCTCCCTCTGGTGGCCCCGGGGCCCCGATGATTTGTGGCAACAACGTTGTCTTCTTGTCCAGGGCACCTAGGAAGCCACAATTTCCAGTAACCCTTGGGTTTGGGGCTGTCCCCATCCCACGGCCCTTGGATTGGGGCTGGAGACCCAGGAGCTTCTGGGGGATCGTATGGCTAAGGACTACAGCCCCCAGCACTCTGAGGCAGGGAGAGCATCCCCCTGTAGGCTGTAGAACAGCAGCCTCCAGCACTCCTGGGAACTAAGGGCTCCCTGAAGAAGCCATGACCGCCACCCAGTCTGGAAGAGGAGCACCCCAGGGGTTCACAAGAAGGGAGTGTGTCTCTTCCCTGGTTTGGCAGAGTCCCAGTAGCTCATGGGAAATGTGACTTCCGATGGCACAGTCAAGGCCAGCTGGGCCCCAGTGGAGACTGACCCTCAGGGAGCCCCATTATCATCGTGGTGTTCTTGGAGATTCCCATCCTGTGGAAGGGCTAGGACTGGCCCTTCCCTGGACGGTGTAGTCACTCCTTCTAAATTCCTGTCCTGTCTAGGGGCTCAGAGCCAGCTCTAGCCTCAACTTCCTGACCCTACTTTGGGAAGGCCACCTTGAGAGTGGTAGTTCAACACTGTCCAAAAGGAATTGGGTGGGGGGAACAGATCTTGTTTGGGGCTGAGGAAGGAGACCTACTCATACCACCTCCAGGCCATGTATCTGGGTCTCCTTCTGACTTGTGAAAATCATTTCTTGTGTCTTTCTCCATTTCTGCGTGTTCCACCCTGGCCTCCTGGCCTCTTTGACGTCTGTGGATGGCCCTTGGTGCAGACTGCTTCCCCATTTCCGCTGCCTTGTTTTGGGGATGGCCTGATTCTGTTTGCGTGTTGCATCTTGGTCTCTCCATCCCCACATCACCTTTTCTTTCATCTCCTTTTATTCCCTCTGTGTCTGTCTCTCTGCTCTCTCTGCCCTTTGTCTCTGACTATCCTGTACCTCTTCCAGCCTCGAGTTACCCCAGAAGGCGAGTACATTCCCCTGGATCACCAGGATGTGGACGTGGGGTTTGACGGGGGTACAGACCGCATCTTCCTGGTGTCACCCATCACCATCGTCCATGAGATCGATGCTTCCAGCCCCCTGTACGAGATGGGCCGGGCTGAGCTGGCCAGGGCGGACTTTGAGCTGGTGGTCATCCTGGAGGGCATGGTGGAGGCCACAGCCATGACCACCCAATGCCGCTCGTCCTATCTGCCAGGGGAACTCCTGTGGGGCCACCGTTTTGAGCCTGTGCTCTTCCAGAGAGGGGCACACTATGAGGTGGATTATCGTCACTTTCACCGAACCTATGAGGTGCCGGGGACCCCCATCTGCAGTGCTCGCGAGCTGGAGGAGCGTCGGGCCCTGGGGGACAGTGACAGCCCTGGGCCCAAGGGTGGCCTACCCGGTGCCCTGGCTGCCTTCTGCTATGAAAATGAGGTGGCGCTCAGCTGCTGCCAGGAGGAAGACGAGGTGGAGGAAGAGAGGGGTGAAACCCAGGTGGAGGGCAGCTCTGGAGCCCCCACCCCACCCCCACCCCCATCCCCTGAATTGGCCCCACCTCCTTGAAGGGCTGGGGGACTGCAATTCCCAGTATCATGGACCCTGCCTGCCTCAGTGGTGCATCATGTTACACCCCTCCCCAGGAGTTCTGGGAGTTGTAGTCCTAGGTTGGGGAGCAGCTGGAATCTAGGCCCAGGGATTCCCCTACAGCCCTAGAGACCCTTCCTTCTCTGGGGCATGGGCTAGGATGGAAGGGGAGGCAGTACATGCTTCCTGAACCCTGGACCTTAGGAATGGGGGAGATGGTTAATGGGTGGAACCTTCTGGATGAGTTGAATCCATAGCCCCTCTTCACCAGCTTCCCAACAAGGGGGAATGAAGGCCCCCCTCCCTTCTACCCCTTTGGATACCCTCATGTGACTCCTCCCAAGTCCTTTCCTTCTGGGCTTAATCCTGCCTGGGGTCCAAGAGGCAGGGGGTGGCCAGGGTTGTTCTAGAGCCCTCACCCTCCAGAAGAGGCTGGGACCCAGGATGCCCATTGGTTTGGGAGAGGACAAGCCATGGAGGGTCCCAGGTCCTGGGGCCATGAGGAGCCTGGCCTGGCCTCCAGGCTAAGACGCATCCTGGATGCTCTGGGCCACCGAAGTAGCCAGTGTCTTTCTCCAGAATGCTATGCATATTAACTATCTACATATATTTATACACACACACACACACACACACATATATATATATATATATATATATATACACATATACATTCTCCATAATTTTTCCTGCTTTTGCTGCAGAAGGGGTGGGCAAGAGTGGCCTTGGTCTCAGGAGGGAGGTCATTCTGGGCAAGCAGGAGACCTCAGACTGGAATCCAACCCCTTTCCCTCTGTTTTCTCCTGTTAACCAGAGGGGGTTGGAATTTGTTTCCTTCAGTTTTTCTGGGGAGCCTATGACCTCCGCACCCTGGGAGGTGGCTTTGCTCACCAGCCTCACTGGAGACTTTACTGGAAGGCCCTAGAACAAAGCAGGTGGTGTTCCTGTTAGGACCTGGCACGGCCTCTGGACACTGGGAAAGCTGCAGCATGAGTCACCCCAGACTGAGCCCTGGGCTGGGTTGCCCTGCCTTGCCCCTGCCTAGGCTCTGGGGTAAGTGAGGAGGAGACTGAAGGACCTTGGGGTCCTTTCCACCATTGCCTGGGGGTGGAGGGAACCGGCTTGCCCTTGCCCCCAGAATAAAGAATTGTGAAGCCATCTGTGTGTGTGTGTGTGTCTGGGTGGGAGGGGTGAGGGGTGGCTGCCACCCCACAGTCCTGGCCCTTGGCCCAATGCCTCATTTTCATGAGTGTGCCTAGGGAGAGGTGCCAGCTTGCAGTGGGGGTTTGAGCCAGGGGAGAGGATGGAGGCACCCAAGATCCCATCTGGGCCCTCCGTCCTCTGCCCTAGACCCCCCCACCACAACCTGGACCTCAGGCTCCCTCCTGCTTCCTGGAGCCCATGCTTGGGCTATGGCTCAGGGTCTCTCCCCAGGGTCCCAGCTCTCCCATATCCTACCCTACTCCAGAGACCTCATGGCCCTTTTTGCCCAGTCCTCCCAACCTCCAGAGGCCCCATCCCTCTTTCCCCAGCCTCCTAAGGTCTCTTTCATCCCTCTGAAGCCCTGTCTTCCCCCTTCACCCCACCCCCCCTCCTATGGCCTTTATCCATCAGTAACCCTGATAAAGGCCGGAAGGAATTAATTAGCCAGGCTGCTGCAGGATTGTAGGGGGAGAGAAGGTGAGACCTGAGGCCTCAAGGGGTGGGGGGGAATGCTAAGGATGCCCAGGTACGATCAGGAGGCAGCCTGGGGGAAAGGCATGGCAGAAGACCTAGGACCCCTTCTTGGGTACCAGGAAGGACATGGGAGCTTCAGACTTCCTGAAGGTCAGAACAGGGACAGGGAAGGGATTAAGAGGCAGAAACTTTTTCCATGGCTAATCCCTGGGAGAAGCTGGTCACCTGGAGGTGAGCAAGGGAGCCACAGCAGGGTCATTACCTCCTGTTTCTTCACCAAGAAAAGAGCCCTACCAAACTGTGCACTCAGAGAACCTGAGTTCAAGTCACAACCCCCCTGGGCCTCAGTTACCTCATCTGTAAAACAAAGGGATTGGATTAGAGGTCAAAGATTCACTCCCACTGGAGATGTGGTGCATGGACCCTGAGAAGGGGAGGGATGCAGAGGGGCCAGAGGTCATCTGGGCCAACTCCATTATTTCAGAGATGGGAAAAGAGACCCAAAGAAATTCAATCCATGCTAGGGATGATGTGGGGGAACAGGGGAAAGGACAGGAGCCCAAGGGACAGAGTGTGAGAGCCGAGGTGAAGGGAGAGGGACACCTCCAGAGAGAGGAGCAGTCTGGATGGACAGGGAGGAGATGAGGAGGGGGAGGAGTCTGGATGGAAAAGGAGTCCAGGGAGTCGAGGAGAAGGGGAGGAGTCTAGATAGAGGGGGAGGAGTCAAGAGAGATGGGGAGGAGCCTAAATAGAGAGGGAGAAGTCAAGAGAGGTGGGGAGGAGCCTGGGTAGAGAGGGAGGAGTCTAGATAGAGGGGAGGAGTCAAGAGAGATGGGGAGGAACCTGGATAGAGAGGGAGGAGTCAAGGGAGGGACCAGAGTGAGGCTGGGAGTCTGAGAAGGCTCTGGGCAGAGGAGAGGAGTTTAAAAGTGATGGGATCTGAGAAAATGATGAGAAGTTAGAGGGAAAGGGGTGGAGCCAGATAAAAAGGGGAGGAGTCAGAGGAGAGGGCAGAAGTCTTAGAAGGGGAGGAGTCCATGGGAGAAGGGAAAAGGATTTGGTAGAAGGACAGGGTGGGTTCCCTTAGAAACACCGCCCTCCTCCACAGCCTTCAGCTGTTGCTAAGCAACGGAACTTTTTTTCTATCTGAGTCTCCGCTCTCTTGCCACCCCTTAGCAACGGGTCTATCCCCTAGCAACGCTCCGGCTTGGAGAAAGGCTACCTCCCCTCCCGTCTGTCTCTCGGCCTTCTCACGCAGGCGCAGACACTCTTGCCCATCTCAAGCCGAAGCCTTCCCTAGCCTGCTCCCTGTCACTTTTTCGGGGGCTGATACTCCCGGTTCTATGCGCACCGCCCCCCTGAGCCGGGCCCCAACTTTCATTGGGTCCAGAGTGAAGGGCGGGGCCCTGAGCTCCTTCCACGGAGTTCCATTGGCTCGCTGGGTCACCCTCCCCTTGTCCACCGAGGCAACGCGGCCGCCTCACGCCCCGCCTCCGCCGGGCTTCATTGGCCCAGGCAACCCGCCCCTCGACGCCCATTGGGCCCATGGAAGCCAAGCTCAGGTTCCCATTGGTCGGGGGGCGGCCCCACACGAGAGCGGAGGCGGTGGCGGCGGCGGCCCCGGGAGCGGCCGAAGGGGCTGAGCGTAGCCCCAAGGACCTGAGGAGAACCGGCGGCCCGAGCCACGCTACGGGCCCGCGCCGGGCTGCCCTGGGCACCATGGAGGACGGAGTCTATGGTGAGGCGAGCGCGGAGGGAGCTCAGGAGGGCTGGGGGGCTGGGAGAGGACGGGACGTTCCATTCCATTGTTCGGGACGATACCATTTCCGGCCGGCGCAGGGGGGCGTGGTCGAAACCATTCCCTGGGCGAGTCCATTTCCTGCCTATGGGATGTACTATCCCAGGCGCACATGGGGGGGGCTCCCTTGGATCCGGAGACACCATTTTTCTTGGAAGGGGGAATCATCCCAGGAAAGAATGCAGGCGAGGGCGGAATTTGGGGGGCAGTTGAGTGGAGATAAGGAGGAAGAATCCGAGCCTTCTCTCCCCCAACCCCGTTCCCAAACTTAGTCCTAGTGTTATCCGTGCTCTCTGCCTCAGTTTCCCCGGGAGACCTTTGCGCCCCTTTCCCCAGACCGTGGGCCCTCAGGCGTCCGGGAGCGCAGCGCACGCGTGTACCCCCCAGACATGTCCCCGCACGCGCGGACGCGCTGCCCCTGCGGCCAGCCCTCACCCTCCCCGTGCCCCCCAGTACCCCCAGATCTGACCCCCGAGGAGCGCCTGGAGCTGGAGAGCATCCGGCGGCGCAAGCAGGAGCTGCTGGTGGAGATCCAGCGGCTCCGCGATGAGCTCAGCGAGGCCATGAGCGAGGTCGAGGGGCTGGAAGCCAACGAGGGCAGGTGGGCAGCGCAGCGCGGCGTGCAGCTGGTGCTCAATAAACGTTTGTTGGCTTAACTGCAGAGCTGTCTGCCCTGTGCCACCCTTTAGTGGCAGAGAAGGGGTTGGGGGGGCCCTGGAACCCAGCCCCAGCCGGGAGCCACGAGACCCTAGGGGACCCCAGCCAGAGCCCCCAGACCCCAGCTGGGAGCCCCAAGACCCTAGGGAGCCCCCCAACCAGGAGCCCTGAGACCCTAGGGAACCCCAGCCAGGAGTCCCAAGACCCCAGGGAACCTCAGCTGGGAGCCCCGACCCCAGTCTGAAGCCCTGAGACCCTAAGGAACCCCCCCCAACCAGGAGCCCTGAGACCCCAGGGAACCCCAGGCCAGAGCCCTGAGACCCCAGTCTGGAGTCCCAAGACCCCAGGGGACCCCAGCCGGGAGCCCCGAGAGCCTGGGGAGCCCCCCACAACCAGGAGCCCTGAGACCCCAGGGGACCCCAGGCTGGAGCCCCAAGACCTCAGGGGACCCCAGCTGGGAGCCCTGACCCCAGTCTGGAGCCCTGAGACCCTAGAGGACCCCAGCCAGGAGCCCTGAAACCCCAGGGGACCCCACCCCATCCAGGAGCCCCAAGACCCCAACTGGGAGCCCCAAGACCCTAGGGAACCCCATCCCAACCAGGAGCCCTGAGACCCCAGCTGGGAGCCCTGAGACCTCAGCCGGGAGCCCCGAGACCCCAGCCCCAGCTGGATGTGGATGGGTGAAAGGTTCCCTAGCCACTCATGGCTCCCCTTCCCAACCTTGCAGTAAGACCCTACAGAGGAACCGCAAGATGGCCATGGGGAGAAAGAAGTTCAACATGGACCCCAAGAAGGTGCCAGGGCTGAGGGCAGAGTAATCTGGGAGTGTTGGGGTGGCCATCAGACCCTACCTCACTCCCACCTTCTCTCCTAATCCCTCCCCAGGGAATCCAGTTCCTGGTGGAAAATGAGCTGCTGCAGAACACGCCTGAGGAGATCTCCCGCTTCCTGTACAAGGGTGAAGGCCTCAACAAGACAGCCATAGGAGACTATCTGGGGGAGCGGTGAGAGCACAGGAGTGGGCATGGGGCAGACATAGGCATGAAGCAGGAGTGGGCACAGGGCAGGAGTGGGCATGGGGCAGGAGTGGGCATGGGGTGGGCGGCTCACAGTGTGCCCTTTGTCTCCCCCCAGGGAGGAACTGAACCTGGCTGTCCTCCATGCCTTCGTGGATCTGCATGAGTTTACGGACCTCAACCTGGTGCAGGCACTGAGGTGACTGCAAGCCCCCACTACTTAAGGAAAACAGCCAAGACCAGAGCCCACCTCTGCAGGGCCCTGGACAGGCAGTGTGTCCACTCCCACCCTGTAACCAGGGGGGCCCTCTCCCTGCTGCCCCTCTGCCCCTCAGATTCCAATAGCAAGGGATGGGAGCCCTTTCCCTGCTGCCCCTCCTCACTGCCCTCCATCCCCCTCAGACAGTTCCTATGGAGCTTCCGCCTCCCTGGGGAGGCCCAGAAGATTGACCGCATGATGGAGGCTTTCGCCCAGCGCTACTGCCTGTGCAACCCAGGAGTCTTCCAGTCCACAGGTAGGCCTGACCCAGGGCAGTCAGAACATTACCACAGTGCCCACTGTGTGCTGGCACATGCTAGGGATGCAGAGAAAGGCAGACGGGCAGGGATGGGGTGGCCGGGCTGAGGGCAGGGCAGGAGCAAGCCATGGGAATTTTTCAGGGAGGCCAATTTAGGGACTTCCCTGCAATCCCAGAATTCCCAGAGAGGAAGGTGGTGAGCTCTTCCTCCCCCTCTCCCTCTGCCCCTCCCCTGAGCGCAGATACCTGCTACGTGCTCTCCTTTGCGGTGATCATGCTCAACACCAGCCTGCACAACCCCAACGTGAGAGACAAGCCAGGTGTCGAGCGGTTCATCACCATGAACCGGGGTATCAACGACGGCGGGGACCTTCCTGAGGAGCTGCTCAGGGTGAGGCTGCCACCTGCCCTTATCAGCACCCAGCCTGTGCCCGCAAATGTTGGGCCAGGGCCCTCTCTGCCATCATCGTGGGCTGGTTGGCTTCTCCTGCCACCTCCCCCCGCAACATCCAGCCTGTGCCCACAAATGCTGGGCCAGGGCCCTCTCTGCCATCATCGTGGGCTAGCTGGCATCTCCTGCCACCATCGCACCCCTGCCAGCCTGAGCCCAGGAGCACTGGGCCTTCGCTGTGACTCTTGCTGCTACATGGCTGGGCTGTCCTTCCCTCCCTGCCCGGGTCCCTGCAGCCTCGATTCTCCTCCAGCCTGTGAGCTACTGCTCTTTCTCCAGACATCTCTCAGCTCGAGGTCCTCATGCACCCTCCCTTCTCTTCCTCTCAGAACTTGTACGACAGCATCCGCAACGAGCCTTTCAAGATCCCCGAGGATGATGGCAATGACCTGACCCACACCTTCTTCAACCCTGACCGGGAGGGCTGGCTCCTTAAACTGGGTACGGTGCCTGGGGTGGGGCACTGGGGAAAGGGCCGGGCGGGCCAGCTGGGAGGGGGCTGGGGGCTGGGGCAGCCTCCCTCCTTGTCTGGATGTAACTCGATTTCTCCATCTCTCTCCCCCTCCTCCCTCCCGGGCCGGTCCTTGTGCGCTCTCCCACCCCATCCATTTCGTCTTGTGTCGATGGCTGTCTGTCTCTCGGTCTTTGCTTCTCTCTGTGTCTCTTGGGGGGTGCCCCCCCACCCTTGGCCTCCTTCTCCTTGCTGCCTGGTCCCGCCTGTTCTCCTGCCCTCTCCCCCAGGAGGTAGGTACCTGTCTACTCCTTGGCCCCCGGGTGAGACGGGCTGAAACGGAGCCAGTGTCAGCGAGGGAGGAGGCTGGGGCCCAGCTTTGGGGAGTGGGAGTGGGGCTGCCATTGGGATAGGAGGAGAAGTGGAGCTGGGGGGCTGGATGTTGGGGGGCCTCCCCCCTCTCCTCGCTATCCCTGCCTCCTCCTCAGGGTTCTGCTCTTCTGCCCTTTGCCTGTCCCTATGCCTGTCCAGACCCCCAGCCCCTGTCCTTGGGCCTAGCCTGGCCTGGCCCCCCTGCTGAGCCCACCCCCGCCCCCTCCTTCCCTTACAGGGGGCCGGGTGAAGACCTGGAAGCGTCGCTGGTTCATTCTCACTGACAACTGTCTCTACTACTTCGAGTACACGACGGTGAGGGGGCCACAGGGGGGATGGATGCCCAGGTCCCTGTGGACAGGGCTGTGGGAGGAAAGGGGCATCTGATGCCAGGGTAACCCAGAAGCCCCTGGTGCCCCAGGGCTAAGACTCCTCTGACTCTGCAGGACAAGGAGCCCCGGGGAATCATCCCCTTGGAGAACCTGAGCATCCGGGAAGTAGAGGACCCCAGGAAGCCGGTGAGCCTCTCTGCTCTGTGCCCTCTTGATTCCTTCCCCGATCCCCTGGATCCCTCCCCATCTTCCCCCTGGGTCCCTCCCCCACCTCTGCTCCTCCAGCCTGGGGCTCACCAGAGCCCTGTCTCTCTCCCAGAACTGTTTTGAGCTCTACATCCCAAACAACAAGGGGCAGCTTATCAAGGCCTGTAAGACGGAGGCTGACGGGCGTGTGGTGGAGGGCAACCACATGGTCTACCGCATCTCAGCCCCCACGCAGGAGGAGAAGGACGAGTGGATTAAATCCATCAAGTGAGGGTCCCTGTTGGGAGGAGGAGGATGGGCCGGAGGGATGGTGGGGCGGGCCCCTCCCATCCTGCTGACCTTGGCCTGCCCTCCCCAGGGCTGCTGTCAGTGTGGACCCCTTCTATGAGATGCTGGCTGCCCGAAAGAAGAGGATCTCGGTCAAGAAGAAACAGGAGCAGGCTTGATGTGGGCGGGGACCTGGCCGAGCTCCCCTGCCTGTCCCAGCACTATCCCCACCCCAGCCCCTGGCCCTGCCTTCCACTTATTTATTGGGGGCTGAGGGGCCGGACCCCTGGGTGCCCCAACGCCCTCTCTTGGGGCAAAGGAGAATTTTCTACTTGTGGTTTCTCTTCATTTATTTGTAATTAATTCATTCTTATTATTAATATGACAGTGGTTACTATTGTTATTGTCTAAGCTGGAACCCAGCCTGGGACAGTGATGGGAAAGGGGCAGGAGCTGGCTGCAGTAGAGCCTGGCCCAGGGAGGCAGGGGCAGGCCCAGCATCAGCCACACCTGTAGCCTCCAGCCCACCTGAGCACTCAGCCAGCCTCTGTGGCCCAGGAGCCTCTTCCAATCGGCCTTCTGTCCTGCCCTGTGGAGCCACCATCCAAGGGCTGGAGCCTTGTCCCCTCCTTGGGGATAAGACCCTTATGTGAATAGGAAGGGAAGGTGGCTCCCGTGTGGGTGCTGGGGAACTTCCAAGGTCAGCTGCCTGCTTGGGACTCCTTCCCATGCCTTCCACTCATGCAGGGACCCAGTGCCCTAGCCACTTCTGAATGGAGGCCTTCAGTGAGGTTCCCTGGGGACCCAGAGGTGCAGCCCCTCACCTAACCCAGGCTCTGAAACCCTTTTCAATATGCAGATGAGGCCATGGAGACACACCCCACCAAGGGAGGAAGAGGGACTCCCAGAAGGTGAGGGAAGGGGACCTCGAAGCTTTTCTTATTCTACAGCTATGAAAGCGATCCCAAGGACCAGGGAGCTCACAAGGAAGGGCTTTGGCAAAATGGGGCAGCAGCTTTTAGCTCTTGGAACCAGGTGCCCTGAGTTCTGGGGCTACCTCATAGACCACAGAGATCCAAGTGTGGGCCCCACACACACACACACACTCAGGATGCAGAGCTGACTGCTCAGGGCCCTCGGGCCCATGCAAACCCAATGACAGAGACTTCACTGTAAAGTAGACCAGGGACCAGGGGAAGAGAGGGCAGCTGCTTCCTGGAGAAGGTTCTAGGCCTGGCCTCTGTGGTCCCCCAGATTTAGGGGCTGTAAGCCTGTAAGAGGGCAGGAAGTACTTGGTTCTTGTCTTTGTAGCCCCAAGACTTGCACTTCAATCCCTAGGCACTTAGTGAATATTTGTTGAATTGTGGAGAGGCCCAGCGCTTAGCAAGTGAATTGAGAAAGATGGTAGGAGGAGAAAGGCAGGCACAGACAGTCCCAGGAATGAATGGAGAGAGTGAGAGTTGTGAACCCCGATGGGCAAGGACAGATGATCACTGACCTTCCTCCCCCAGGCCTCCCACCTCAGCTCCCCACACACACAAGCTCAGCCTTATCTCCAAAAAGTTGTCTGTCTTTTTAAATAACATGAAAACGGACATCTCTGGCCTTGGGCCGGGGTGGGGGGAGGAATGGGGCAAGGGGGGAGCAGGGGCCTAGGCCCCTCCATACCCCGAGGGGAGGTAGGGCTGGGTAGTCCCCCGAGTCCTGAGGTGCCCCATTGGGTCAGGCTGTGATCCCTGGGATGGAGCTGGGGTCAGGCCCAGGCCCGGGCCCAGACACAGGTGAGTCCTGAGGGCTGGGGGGTAGGGCTGGGTATCCTCTCACTCAGCTTCAGGGGGCTGAGGCACGCTGGGTTGGGGCACAAGTTCTGGAGGGCTGGGGGGGAGTGGGCCCCGGCCTCCCGATTGGCATCCAGGTGATGTGGGCTGAGGCCCGGCCTCAGGAGCCTCTCCCAACTCAGTGACTCTGTCTCTTGCCCCCTCTTCCGGAGGGCCTGGTGGGTGGGGGCCCAGGAGGTGAGGGCCTCGGGGCATCAGTTCTCCACGGGGCCTGAAAGGAAGAGGGATGAAGGAGGGGTGACTATGGGAGGTAAGAACCAGGTCAGGCAAACAGAGGACAACCGCCATGCTGGGTCAGCCCTAGATTCAGCCCATGGGCCCTGTGACTCCACATACCTCCCCTGTCCTTAGTCCTGATGCCTCCCTCTGTCCCTGTGGACACCGCACCCCAGGACCCCAACCCCGCGGAGTCTCCAGCCTCTTGGCTGTCTCCTCATGCTTGTGAAGGCACGCGGGTTTATACTCTCTGGGTCTCATTTTCGGCATGTGGATCTCTAAGGTCCCCCTCCATTCGGACATTCTGAGGTTGCAGTGTGTCACCTTTGATTCCCTCACCCTCTCCTCCCCCGGATGGCACCATCTTCACGCTCATCTGTCCCATCCTTCCTCACCTAGCCCATCTGAGCTTACTGTGCCCTAAGTCATTCTACAGGCTCAAATTCATGCTCCTCCATTACAGTGCCAGGAACCTGCACGGTCAGGTCCTGCTACTCCATGAGGTCTGGTCAGACTGGCCTGCCCACTCTTGTCTCACCACTGCCAGCCCTAGCCCTTCTGGTTGACCCCATCTCCTGAGACCATGTCTACACACAAAGTACCTGCGGGGCAAACGGCGTCGGGGGGCCTGGCCGGCGGCCCTGGGGTCTCCAGTGCAGGTGAGACGGAGAAGCGGGAGAAGCAGAGTGGGGGGCCTGGTGGGGGGAGCAGGGGGAAATCCTCCCCCCACTCGAAACTGCCTCCTGAATTTTGGAGAAGAGAATCTGGTCTACTCAAACTCTCAGACTGGGCACCCTCCCCCCAGCCTGTTTCCCCCTCCCTTTTCTCCTCAGACCCTCTCTGATCCCCCTAATTCTTTTCTCCCTCTCACCGAAGCCGCTGTCGGGGAACCCATCTCCAGGGCTGGGGGGATGGGGAGGTGTCGGCGGGGCTGGGGGTGTCGAAGGGTCCGGGTCCCCCTCGGGGGGAGCCTGGACGCTCAGCTCGTTGGTCGGGGTCTCCTGAAATAGTCAGGGAGGGGGTACGTGTCAGAGGACAAGGGAGCAGAAAGATCCCGGCCCAGCAGGGTCACACACACCTCCACCTGCCACGGGGCACCCCGAGACACCTCCTCCACCTTTCCCCACCTTGGGCACTGTTCATCAGCCAAGGCCATCCGCTTTCCCAGTGGGAAAGGGATCTTGGGGGCATCCGAGCCCACACCTTCACTACATAGACGAGGCCACTGAGGCAGAGAGCTTAAGCCACCAGCCCAGGATCACATAGAGAGGTATAGGGTAGATGGAGTTTGTACCTAGACCCTCCCCGGCCCACCGACTCCTCCCCCTCGCGGCGCACCTGGTCGAAGAGGTAGACGGTCACGTCCCCATGAAAGGAGACCATCTTGCGCTTCCGGTCCAGCTCCAAGCTCTCCTCGGCCTCGTCGGCCCCGCGGGGCGATTTGAGGAGCCCCCGCAGCGGGCGGCTCCGGTCCCCGTCGGCACTGCTCACCACGATGGGCACCGGGGCTGCCCTGCCCCTCCCAGGGCCCCGGGCCGCCGCCTCCTCGCCCTCCCCCACGGCCGCCCCGTCGTACTCCTCCTCCTCCTCGTCCTCCCCGTCCTCCACCAGCCCCAAGGCCCCCAGGCCGCCGGACTCCGCGCCAGGGACCCCGGCGTCCCCAGCCTCCCAGGGGGGCCGTCGAGGGCCCGGCCCCGGGAACGGGGTAAGAGAGAGCGGAGGCAGCGCCAGCGACAGGCGAGACAGCTTGGCTGGAGGGGCCAGAGAGAGGGAGACATAACTAGACAGTGTAGCCGACCCTCCGACCCCAGGCGGGCTTCTGGGACCCTCAGAGATGAGCCCGCCCGATCCCCTCATTTTACAGAAGAGGAAACTGAGGCCCTTCTCTCGACTCCAAGCTTCCCACCGCCCCGACTGGATTTGACCCCCTTCCATCCACGACGTTCCCCGGTTCCGAGCAAAGCCTTGGGGACCAACCAGGCCATTTTCTCTCACGCCGAAGCTCCCTCCCCAAACCATAAGCAGCTCACCCCACTTGGGGACGGGCAGCTTTCTTTGCTAAGCTTGACCTAAGGCTTTGAGCTCCTCGAGCTAACCTCAAAGGCTAACACCCACAATGGCGTTGGACCCGACACCTTGACTTTCTGCTTGAATGTGCAGCTCCAGACCTCAGGATAGTGCCTGCACATAGTAGGTGCTTAAGAAACGTTAGCTGACCGGCTTGTCCGCCGCCAGTTTTGATCCTTATAACAATCCTGTGAGGCAGAAGAAGCTATTATCATCACCCCCATTTTACAGATGAAGAAAGCGGCTGAGATGGAGTGACTTCCTCAGGCATTTAGTAAGCTAAGCAGGACTCCGATCTTAGTCTTCCTGACTCCAGGCCCAACACTCCACTTACTCTGGGGTCAAGGAAGCCAAATCACATCTCTCACACAACAGCTGCCCCCCAGCTCCTTTCAGCAACCCCGAAACAGGGCTGCTCTCATTCCCATGATCCTTGTCATTTCCAAATGGTAGCAGTCATTCCGAAATGGACTGTACAAGGCAGAGTGGTACAATGCAGAAAGCTTCAACTTAGAGTCAGGAAGATCTAAGTTCAAATCCAGCCTCAGAATTTCCTAGTTGCATCACCTTGGGCAAGTCACTTAACCTCCATCTGCCTCAGTTTCCTTATTTGTAACATGGGGATAATAATAGTATCAACCTCCCAGGTTATTGTGAAGATCACATGGGACAATCCATGTTAGACTTAGCCCAACATTTGGGGTACTTAGTAAGTTCGTGCCCTTCCCGCCTCCTGAAGGGCAACACTCCCCAACAGCCCACAAACCTTTCCCCATGGCTGCTCTCTTCTAGGTCTCCTCTGCTGGCCCTTCATTTCCCCTAACCGGTGATGTTCTGTCCTGGACTGTCACTGTCCCTCCCTAGCCTCTCAATGATTTCTTTAACTCCCGGGGCTTCAATGACCATCTCTGAGGACTCCTCATCCATATATCCAACCCACATCTCTCTCCTGAATGCCAGCCCCATATCACCAGCTGGTTAGTAGATATTTTGAACTGGACCTCCCTTCCCTAAGAGTCTCAGCCTCAACTTTCTCCCCTCCCTCCCCCAACCTTCCCTTCTAATTTTTCTTATTTCTGGGGAGGGTGCTATCATCCTTCCAGACACCAGATTCAAATCTCGCCTCAAATATTTGCTAGCTGTGTGACCCTAGATAAGTAACTTAACTGCTGTGTGCCTCAGTTTCCTCATCTGTAAAATGAAGATGCTGAACTTAATGGTCTCTCAGGTTCCTTCGATCATCCTAAGAGTCATTCTTGATGCTTCACTTTGCCCACCCTGTCCCATCTAATTGGTTGCCAAATGTTCTCCTTTTTTAACCTGCCCCACCAACCTCTCCTAATTACTGTCTTCTCCCCCTCACAGAGCCACCACCCTGGGGCCACGTCTCTCAACACTTCTACCCTGGATTACTGCTATGACCTCCTCATTGATTAGCTGGTCCCTCTGCAACTCAATAAACTCCACCATCTGTTGATTGTCTCTAGGATCAGTCAGTCAACTACCATTTACCAATCAGTTACTGTGTGCCAGGTATGATGATCAAATACCAACAAATACAGGTGTGGCACCACCTGACCCCAAACTACCCTTCCTGCCTCATTATACAGAACTCTCCCTCACACACTCGATGGCCAGGCCAAACCGGCCTTCTTACCATTTTTCACACAAGACATTCAATCCCCTCCCACCTTGCCTTTGCTCAGGCTGTTCCTCATGTCAGAATCCACTCTCTTCTCACCTTCAAATCTTAGAATTCCTAGAGTTCCCTTCAAAGTTCAGCCCCATCACTTTGTCCCTAATGAAGTCTTTTCTACGCAGGCCTTCCCTACAAATTATTTTGTAGTTACTTATATGTATGAATGCGTGGTATGTATGCTTACACATTTATTATGTATACTTGTAGTGGATATCTACTTATGTGTATAACATATTTATTTTTACTTATATGTATATTATGTACATTTATATGCATGCATGTACTTATGTATGTCTACTTGCATGTATATATCTACTTACATGTATACTGTATACACTTTTATGCATTATGTACTTCTACTCATGTATATAATATACATACGTGTATATATATACATATACATATATATACATATACATATATATATAGTAACACCAAGCACAGTAGGATCTTTTGCTGTTTGAGTTTTAGGCAATCAAATGCCTTTGACTGAGTCTTGCCTTGGATTGGATCAATCAAGAGTCTTTGATTAGAAACAGTCAGAAACAGAGCTGAGAGAGAAGCAACTGTGAGCAGGCTAGGGGAACTTGCTTGTGGAGAGACCTAATAAAAAGAATGTTTGTGGTGTCAAAACCTTGTCTGCTGTTCTGTGTCGATTTCTCAGACAGAAGCCCTGTCTGTTGTCTTTATGAGTGGATTGAGATGATGGCATTGGTAATATGTGTAAATATTGTTATAGCTCGGTTAAGCTTTATTTTCCTAGAAACAGGGAAGAGTTTGGGGTGGAACAGTGTCGGTGTGCTGAGATAAGGAGCAGGAGCACAGAGCTGCCTGTGTGTGAACCCAGGCAAGAGCTGAGGGTCAGCCCACGGAGGAAGAGTTGTGGGTTTCAGAAGTCAGCCTTGAGTCAAGATGAGAGAGGATTTCACTCCGACACTGTGTATTGATTAAGAAGATTGTTCTTACTGTGACCTGGGGGTGGATGGTGTGATATTTTCTGCTACTCCTTAAGAATGGGTCCTGCTAGGGAAGACCCTAGCCTGGGACCCCCTGACTTTGGGGATGCAATGATATATGCTATGTGCTATGTGACATAATGAATGTTATGAGATACATATATGCATTAGGTAATATGTTTTGCTTAAGGATGTTGCTATGAATGTTATGCTTTGTTTTACTGAACAATGCTTGGTTTACTGCTGTCTAAACAGAGAGTTCATTATACTATGTGATTAGACCGTTATCATTTTCAACAGCAGTCCTCAGGTGTGCTTCCATGATTGGTTTTACAAACATACATGTATCTAGTTACATATATAACATATTTATATTTACATGGACATATAGGCACATATGTATTTACATCATATTATAGGTATACTTACATGTGTATTATATATGTATCTACTTACACATATCACATTCACATGTATATTATACACAAATGTTCATTATGTACTTACATTCATATGTGTGTATGTTTATATTTACTCACATGTATATTATATACACTTACATGTATAGTATATGTATATTTAATTACATGTATGACATATACATGGATAGTAAATGCGTATCTACTTACATTTATTACTTATGTTTTTAGTATATTATATACATTTATATTCATGCATGTATTTACATGTATACTGCATACTTACATGTATGTACTACTTACATGTATAGCATATGTGTATCTACTTACATATATATTACTTAAATTTATATTTACTTGTATGTATATTATATACACTTATATGTGTGTGTGTTCACCTACATGTAGATTATGTATCTATTTATACATATCACGTATGTTTATATTTACTTGCATGTACATTATGTATACTTATTTGCATGCATGTACTTGCATGTATATGTGTATCCACTTACATGTATGTGTGCTTTATATCTATTTGCATGTATATTACTTATACATTTATATGCATATAGATTATTTGTATTTTATATGTGCTTATAATTATATGCATACACTCACATGTATATCGCAGTACCCATATATCTATGTGTATTTACTTGTCTCTTGTAGGCACATCTATGTATATTTACATGCATCTTACATGTACATGTGTGTGTACATTATAGGTACTTTTCTGTGCTTACCCCTCTATTCGATGTGCTTACACACAGAAGCATGTCCATGCACACCCATACACCTAGACGCTAGCATTCAGATTCACCACCCCTCCCCACACAGCAGAGACCCTTTGGGCAAATGGGGCCTAGTTCCTTTTTAACTTGGTATCTCCCAGTGCCTGGCACATGGAAAGTACTTAATTTTTAAGTGCTTGTTGAATTGACTCTAGCGTTATTGACCCACACTGAGCTTGTGGTCCACTAAAACCCTCAGATTTTTATCATGGGAATTGTGTCCAGCCTTGTCTTTCCCATGCCGTAAACGGGAAGCTCATTTTATAGGTTTATGAAATTTCATCTTAGTGGATTTGGCCTATCAATGCAGCCTCTTCAGATGTTTCTGGACCCTCTCCCATCTGATACAGTAACTGCCTCCATCCCAGCTGCTCTGGTGTTGATCCCTGGGGAATCCTACTAGACTCACTTCCTCCCCTGTGTCCAGACAGTCCCCTACAGCCTTCTCCACATCCATGCCTTCTGCCAAAGAACCAACCTTGGGAGGAGTCAGTTCATTCCCTGGGCCTCAGTTTCCTCATATGTAAAATGAGGTGGTTGACCTAGTTCTCTCTGGCACCCCTCTCTGCCCCAGCTCAGAATTTCTGATCCCAGGAACCTCAAGTCCTTCCCTGCTACAGTGGGACGGGCTCCCTGCTGCCCAGGGGAGAATGGGTCACACTGGCTCCTCTTGGCCCACTGGGGCAGAAAAAGAGAGAGGGAAGAGAGGCTGAGGAGGGGAAGACAGATTTGGCTGACCCAAGGAAAAACACGTGAGTGTGATGGTGAGCTGACAAGTCCCTTAGCCTGAAGCTGCCCTCTATGGAGGGGAGAGAGGTCTCTGTGACCTCTCTGATCCATCCAGCCCAGACCGAGGGGCTGGACAGAGGTGCCCAGAATGGAGGACCACCTTGTCAGGACAAGTCAGGTAAGGGGACCTCCAAGACCCCTTCTTTCTAGCAAGGGCACACCCCCAGCCCTGCTCACCTTTGATCTGCTCGCTGCTCCCCGGAGGTGGGCCCAAATCCAGGAAGAGCCGAGGCATCTCGGGGCCCTTCCTCCCCAGTTGGGGGGGGTCCCCGTCTCCGCCGGTTTCCACGGCGCCGTCTACCGGGGCGCCTGGGTCCCCGGCGTCTCCCGCGGGTGCCGGAGGCTCCCGGGGCAGGGGAAGAGCTAGCTCCGGCCTCCGCGGCTCCAGCCTCATCTCGCCGGGGGGCGCGGTTCCTCCGACCCCGCCGCCTGCGGGTCCTGCGTCTGGGGCCTTCCCTTGGCCCCCCAGAGCTTGGAGCCCACTCTCGGGGTCCAGTCTCCCAGGCCCGGGTGGGGCTCTCTTCCCGCTCCCGCGAGCCGGCCCTCCACTCCTGGGGACTGGCTCGCCGTTCCCCGGGGTCCTGGCCGGGCTCCCTGGGACTTGCCGATCCCCATTCTCCAGAAACTTCTCCCCATTCCCTAGGGCTCTCTCCTCCTGGATCCCTGGGGCTGGTTCCCCAAACTCGGGGATTTTCTTCCCATTCTCTGGGGGTCTCAGTCCCCCATTCTCCAGAACTTTCTCCCTGTTCCCTGGGGGTCTCTGTCCCCCATTCTCTGACACTTTCTCCCCGCTCCCTGGAAGTCTCTGCACCCCATTCTCCTGTGGTTTCTCCCCGCTCCTTGGGGGCCCCTGCAGCCCATTCTCCACCATCGTCTCTCTGCTTCCTGGGGGTGTCTGGCCCCCATTCTCCAGCAGTGTCTCCAGGCTCCCCGGGGGCCTCTGGGCCCCGTTCTCCAGCACTGTGTCCTCGCTCCCTGGGGGCCTCTGCTCCCCGTTCTCTGGCATTTTCTCCCTGCTCCCTGGTGACATCAGCTCCCCGTTCTCTGGCATTTTCTCCCTGCTCCCTGGGGCTACCCTTCCTGCATGGCCCAGGACTTTCTCCCTGTTTCCGGGGACTGCCTGGCCTACAGTCTGGGGGCCCTGAAGGGCCCTCCCTGCCTTTGCTGGGGCTGCCCTCTCCCCCAGTACGTTGCGGGTCACGTCTTCCCTCAAGGATAGCAGAAGTTGCTCTGTGCTCACCTGCACCAGGAAGCCTGGGAGAGGGCCCGGGTCGGGGGGTGGCCTGGGGGCTCCCGGGTCGGGTGGCTCGGGGGGAGCCCGGGGCCGAGGGACCCCCTCCTCCTCGGCCGCCCCCCCACCTGGGAACGCCCCCTCGGGGGAGAAGGGGGTCTCCGTCTCGTAGCCGCTGTCCCCCGGCTTGGGGCCCGGAGATGAGAGGCCGGATCCTGGGCTGCCAAGTCCCGAGGGGGCATCGGGTGATTCTGCTGGGTCTGGGAGAGCCCGAGCGGGAGGAGGGGGCAGGGCGGGAGGTGGTGGCGGCAGGGGAGGGGGAGCTGGGGGTGGCCCCCGCCCGGGGTACTGGGGCGCCGCCGCCCCCATCAGGGGGTCCAGGAACTCGGGGGGGGCCGAAGAGGGGGGGGGGCAAGGGGAGGTCAGTTAGTGACCCCCGCTCAGCCCTTAGCGAGGAGTCATCCTCGGGGGGGTTGGGGCAGCCCAGGGCCGGGTGACCCCCCCAGCCAGACACCATCTCCCCCCGCTGCAGTGGGAGGCAGGAGCAAGGCCCCTCGTGGCTACAGAGAGGGCAGGGGAGAGGGCCCCGGCGGCTTCGGCGCCCCCCGCTGCTGCTCCCCTCCCCCAGGGAGCTCTCTTCCCCTTCCTCCTCCTCCTCTTCCTCCCCCCAGGGAGCTGTGCCTCGTTCCCCCAAAACTTCTGCAGGGTCCCCAGCTAGGGTCTCTCCGGCTCCCCGGCCCTCGGGGTCCCAGCCACTCAGCAGGAAGCTGCCTGACGCCTTTGAGGGGAATGACCGCGGAGGGGGGAAAAGTGGGGAGGCCCAGGTCTCTGCCACGAGCTGGGGAACTTCAGCTGGAGCCGCGTTGGTCTGGGGCGCTGGGACGCCTGGATCCAAGGGGTCCCAGTCATTGGGAAAAAGGGGCTCTGGGGGAGAGCCATGATCTTCCAGGCGGATATAGTACTCGCTGCCCACAGAGGGGCTCCGGGCACTGATGACTGGGAGGACGCTAGGGGTGGTCAGGGCCTCATAGAAAGGGTTAGAGGGGACAGCCTGGGGAGCAGGTGGGGCAGAGGCAGGCTGCCAGGGAGCTGGCCCACCACCAGCGCCACGTCCAGCCCCTCGCCTTGCCTTTTCCCACAGGCACTCTAGGTTGAGGCCGTGGCTGCTCTCCGTGACAGTGAGGACATCGTCAGGGTCAGACCCAGGAAAGCCATCGAGGAGGGGGAAGGGTGAGGACAGAGCTGTGGGCCTTGGTGGGGCAGGAGGGGCCGGCCAGGGCCAGGGGAAGGGCGCGTCCCGGGGTGGAGGAGGAGGTGGGGGCGGCGGAGGTCTGGGAGGTCGCTCAGAGAGAAGGTAGGTTAGCTGCAGCTGTAAGTCAGAGGCTGAGGGGCGCTGGGCAGGGGGACGCCAGCAAGACTGGAGGACATCATACCTGTGAAAGGGCCAGTAGGAGACACAGGTAGAGCCAGAGAGAGGAACCGGGGAAACCGAGGCAGAGTCAAAGGGGGTTAGGGTCAGAGAGGGAAACTGGGAATCAAGAGAGGAAGGGCTAACAGGATGAAGGGAAAGGATGAGAGAGGGGGAGTGAGGGCACCCGCTTCCAGGGAGAGTCCAAAAAGCAGACAAGGAGAAAGGCAGAAAAAAGGCAGGGTCTCTTAAGTCACTGGACAAAGGGGCTGAGTCCTGGCCCCCGGGCCCTCAGTTTCCCTCTAGGTAGGGCTAGGTTCTCCAGGATTCAGACCTGGGCTCTGGGCCCCTACTCACCAATAGTCTCCATAGGGCAGCTTTAACCTGGGCCGAGCCAGCTTGACATGCTGCTGCCGAATCACGAAAGCCAGCACCTCCTCATCGGAGAGGTGGCGATAGGGCTGTGCCCCAAATTCAAACAGCTCCCACAGTGTCACCCCCAGTGACCTGGGGGGGCCAGGACCAAGGTCAGCAGGGGCTTCAGGAGAAGCCCCGGGCACCCTCTCCCTGCCCACCCACCAGCCCCGCTCACCAGACGTTGCTCTCCTTGGTCTGGTCCACCACCATAAAGGTCCCGTGGATCTCCCCCAGAAGTTCAGGGGCAGCCCACCTCAACGGGATCCACAGGCGTTCAGGGGTCAGGTAATAATCTTCCTGGAGGGGGGGGGTGGGGCTTCAAAAACCCTGAGTCCAAGAGTCCCATTTCACAGACAAGCAGACTGAGTCCCAGAGCCCTGAAGGGCCTTGCCCAAGGTCACAGTAACAATGGCAGCGACCTCAGTCAGTCAACCAGCATTTATGAAGCACCTACTAAGTACCAAGCAAGCCCTGTGCTAAGAAGTGAGACCCCAGGTCAGGATCTCCCAAACCCTCCGGTCCTACACACCTTGTAATTGCTATGAGAGAGACCATAGTCCCCAATGCGCACGGTAAGGTCAGAGGTCACAAGGCAGTTCCTCAAAGCTAGGTCACTGGGAAAGGGAAGGTAGAAAAGAATGAGGAAGCCCCTCCCCCACTCCCCACTCTTTTTCTGGGCCCTTCCCTCCCCATCTGAGTGCCCAACCCCCGCTCCGTCCCCAGTTCCTGGGGACCTCTGGAGACATTCCAGGTTGACCTCTTTTTACAGAGGAAGAATCAGGCCTCACATAAAGGCACTTACGTGAGCTCACACAATTAGTTATCATCAAAGACAGCATTTGGAAACAGAGCCTCCATCTAGTCCCACCCCTCCTCAGACCCTTCCCCCTCAGACCCCTTCTGCCTCCCCCTCCCATTGCCGCTCTCCTTACCTGTGCACGTAGTTGTGGGCGTGCAGGTGGGCCAGCCCTCGGGAGATCTCCAAGCCCATTCTCTGGAGGGTGCGAAGGTCTCGAGGAGGTAGCTCAGGGGACAAGCCCTCTGGGGGCCTCTGGGCCCTCAGGTAGCGCTTCAGATCTCCCTAGTGAACAGGGAACAGGGGCAGGTTAGCCCGGTCCTCCCCACCCCAGATCCCTCCAGTCGTGGCTGGACAGTGAGAGTCCCTGCCCGCCTTCCCGCCGGCCGACAATCGCATGCTGCCCACTCCTTTCTTCTGAAGTCGAGGAGGGAGCTGTGCAGCCGCAAACCAGTGAGCCCAGGTCCCGCCCGTACCAAGAAGGAGATTGACCCCCCTCTATAACATAGCCTCAAGGTAAACAAGGGGGGAACCCACCAGCTGGCAAAACTCCATAATGAGAAGGAAGGGCAGGGTCTCGGCACACAGCCCCAGGCACTGGAGGACGTTGGGGTGATGCAGGCTCCTGGGGGTCAGACCGTGGGTCAGGAGGACCCCGGGCTCTCCCCCACCCCCACTTCCAGCGTATAAAAGTCTGAATGTACCTGCTTTGGCCCAGGGTGGGGGTGGGGCAGGACGAGTACACATGCATACACCCCCCCCACCCCCCCCCCACCCCCAACGCAGACGGATGAAACTCAATAATCCTTTCAAGAATTCAGATAGTGGCTCCCATTCTTTGGCCCACATCCAGACGTCCAGCCCCTTTCCACAACCACGAACCCAGCCTCCCAGCTCTCTGCTTTTGGTGACTGAGTCTCACACCCTCCGAAAGCCAGTGGACTCCCCCCTAATCCCCAACTCCCTGGGGGCCACGCCTCCAAGGAGTCCAGAGCCTGGCCCCTCAGCCTGTGTTACCTGTAAGGCTGAGCCTCTGAGAGAAACTTCCGCTGTTCCAGTGGTCCGGCGCTGACCCTCAGCTCCTTCACCACCACCTGGGCTGGACTGAAATCTGAGAAGATCTCCCCTAGAATGACCTGAGCAGGATGGAGGTGGCCATCACTCTCGGCTCCCTTTTCCCTCTCCCAGGTCCCCCTCCCCTCATCATGAAACCCCTTAATTTCATGGGCCCCATGTCTCATGCCATCCGCATGCCCGAGCACATAGTGGGCACTTGAGATTTATTGACCCACCCGGCTTCCCACCACCCAGCCAAAGACTCACGAGAAGAGAGGCAGATGGACGGAGGGACTGATGGAGGGATGGACACACGGACGTGTGGACAGCTGGGCGGCGAGACAGAGCAGCCGATGGAGGGATGGAGGGAGGAGCTGACGGACAGATGAGGGGATGGAGGGATGGGATGAGTGGAAGGGAAGGGAAGAGAGGGAGAAGGAAGCCGGGCCCTAGCCTGGGAAGGTGGGGACAGAGAGACACTGGGGAGGGCCCTGGGTCAGGAGGCAGGAGACGGGGTAAAGTCCTTAACCTCTCTGGGCCTCAGATCCTCTTTTGTAAAATTAAGGGGTTGGATTAGATCGGCCTTTCCATCTCTAAAGTCCCGGGATCCTGCTAGGTGGACAGAGATTGGGAAGTGAGTGATACAAGGATCGAAAATGGAGAGATGGGGGACAGAGGGGTGGAGAGAGGCGGAGGAGCACAGCAGGACAGATGGTAAGTGGAGAAAGGCGGGATGGCAAGGGGCTGGATGCTGGGCCAGAGCAGTGAGCAGAGGGGGCTCCAAGGGACCCCCGCCCCAGCCCTCCCGGGCCTCACTCACTTTCCCAAACCAGCCGCTGCCGATCTCCTGCAGGTAGCTGAGGTGCTGACGGCTCAAGCCCAGAGGGGTGCCCAGGTCTAGCGGAGAGGAAGGGAATGAGGCGCTCCACACTCCCCCAGGACTTCCCTGCTTACCTCCCACCCCTCCCACCCCGCTGGAACAGAAGAAATTCCCTGAGGAGCTGTCCTGTTCCAGGATCTTCCTACTCCTTTCTGGCCAACTCTAGGCTCTGTGGTCTGGCCAGCCCCAGCTTCAGCTGCTGGGTCTAGCCTTCCTTGGATGATGGGCACCCTTCTGTTGCTTTCCTTGTTTGCATTACCTGACCGGGCAGGCTGGGGAGCAGGCATCGGCAGGGAGACCTCGGCCAGTGGAAGGATGTAGACATCGGGCAGTGACTGGGAGGAGGAAGTCTCCTCCGCAGGGGGTGTATACTCTCCCGAGCACTCTTCTCCCTCTGGGTTCTCAAACTCCTGGGGTGCGAGGACATAGGGAAGAGGTGAGCATGGGCCCCTGAGGCCTCCCCCACTGCCCACCTTCTTCCAGGAGGCTCCCAGGTCCTCAAGGAAGGGGTAGGGAAAGGGCAGGGGGCTTCCCCAGTCCACCCCTCTTCACCTTGAAGCCAACATCCCCCCGTTTGCAGCAGAGACAGGTGAGGAGGAGGAAGACGAAGGCCAAGAGTCCAGAGCAGGAGATGAGGACCACAGCGTAGGGGGGAGCCAATGGACCCTGGCCTGAGAACAGTCCATCTAGGATGGAGGGAGGAGAGTTGGAAAGAAAAGGTCAGAAGCCAGAACTCACTCTCCTCCCACCAGTACCACCCCACCTCCAGCAGCTGCCCAGGTACAAACTACAACTCCCATGCTGCCATGGGACCAGTGGCCCTTCAGCAGCACAGCCAGGTTTATTATGGGAGCTGGGGTCTGGGGTCTCATCAGGTAGCCGGGGTTCAAAGACACATTCCCCAGTTGGGTCAGTCGGCCCTGCTTCCCCCTCTCCCCAGCACACCATCTCTTCTGCTGAAGCTGGCATGTTCTGGGGAGGGGGACTAGTGAGGGAGAGGGAGGGGTCGAGGCGAGCCCCTTCAAACCTCTGACCCAATGCGTCCCCTTCATCTTGTGCCTGCTTTCCCACCCTCCCAGCTGGTGCCCATTGGGGGACTACAACTCCCATAGTGCCATGGGGCTGGTAACTGTTCAACAGAGCCTAAGTAAGGCATCAGGCTTCATGGGAATTGTAGTTTCCAGCTTCCCCAGGTGACTGGGTTGGGGGCAGCCCTGGGGTTGGGGGGGCCCTTGTCTCCATTCAAATTCCCCATCCCAGGCCCCAGGGTCCGTCCTCCCTAAGATTCTAGTGTGGTGTCTGTGTTGGGGAAAGGAAGAGAGGACGGATGGGGAAAGGGAAGAGGGGAACGGGCCAGGCCCATCTCCATCAAAATGAAGATATCTCCTCCCCAGATCCTGGACCCTGCCTTTGAAGGCCTCTTCATTAGGGGAGCTGGGCTCCTGTGATCCTTACATTATCTGGAAGACACCCCCAACTTGAACCCTGACAGAGGCTGGTGTCCCCCACCCCACCCCCACCCCCCAGGCTCTGCCCACACACCCCAGGCCCCTGGCTCCAAGACAAACAGGTGAGGGAGAAGGAACTGGAGGATGAACGGCAGGGTGGAGACAGATAGATCAATGGGGAAGGGGCCGGGGGACAGCTGAGTAGACTCACCGGGGTGGGCCGGGGTGGCCAGGCAGGAAGCAGAGAGAGCCAGGAGAACGAGGGGGCTGGGGGAAGGCATCTTGTCTAAGATGGAAGGGAGGAGGAGGAGGGAGGTGGTGGTGGCTGGGGAGGGAGGGGGGTCCCCGGAGCTCTGGGGAGGGAGGAAGGGGAGGGGGGGAGACGGGTCCCTCAGCCCCCAGCCATGGGGACTCAAGCGTCCCTGGCCTCCCCCTGGCTCAGGGGAGGGGGACAGGAGGGACCGGACTGGGGGAGGGAGGGCTCGATGTATGGGCCCAGGCCGCCACAGGCCCCCCCCTCTCTGTAGGGACAGCCGGATGAGGGGGAGGGAGAGACCTACGGAGGAGAGGAGCCAGGGAGCTGGGGTGGTTGGGGTGGGGGGGAGAGAGGGTGGGATTGTGGGGGGGTGGGGGGGGCAGATGGATGGGGGGCCCCGCCCCCGACAGCAGCCCGGATTGGGGAAGTGGAGAGCCTGTCAGGAGAAGGGTAGGAGGCGGGAGGATGGAGGGAGGATGGAGGAGTTGTCATGGCAACCAGCTCTGGGTAGCATCAGCAACCAGGGCAGGGAGGGGACCAAGAAAGGAGGGGAAGAGAATGGTAGAGACAGGAGAGAGGGAGATGCAGATACACACACCACTCATCCACACATCTTGCATTACACACCAGCCATCCCAAGAATGCACGCTCAGGCGCAGGCACACATTCCAGACATCCACATCACGGACACTCCCACCTAGCACATAGACTGAGGCCTTTATGTGCATCCCTACACATCACAGAGATAGGCCAGAGAGGAATACTCATTCCCACATCACGCAAGCACTCACTTCTCACAGACATAGCCCAAGTACATGCTTCAGACGCTCGCTCTCGCTCTCTCTCCCTCCCTCCTTCCCTCTCTCCATTTTCTTCCTCTGTCTCCTCTCTCTCCCTTTCTTCTCCCTCTCCCCTCTTTTCCTCTCCTTATCTCTCTCTCTCCATTTTCATCCTGTCTCCTCTCTCTCTCTTTCTCCCTCTTCTCTTCTCTCCTCTCCTCTCTTCTCTCTCTCTTTCTTCCCTCTTGTCTTTTTTCTCCTCTCCTCTCTTTTTCTCTCTTTATTATACACACACATACACACAGATCCCACAGACTCAGCACAAATATATTCCATATCCCCCCACATTCAGACACACAAGCATACATGTGCCCACATCACAGACCTACATGTATAAACATAATCTGGTAGAGAACATTTCCCACTCCTTGCACACATGACAGGCATGCATATTCATGTATCACCCACAGAGGCAGACATGCCCTCTAACTCAGGGCTCTGTCTCCTGAGGCCTCTTCTCTTCTCCATCTACACTATTTCCCTTGGTGATCTCATCAGCTCCCAAGGATTTAATTACTACGTCTATGCTGGTGATTTTCAGATCTACCCATCCTGTCCCAATCTTTCAGCTGACCAACCTCCAATTTTACTTCTCCAATGTGAATCTCCAGTCTCTTAACCCTAACCCTAACCCTGTCAGACAACTTGAACTGGATGTCCAGTAGACCCTTAAACTCAACATGTTCAAAACAGAATTCATTGTCTTTGCTCTAAACCATCCACCATCTCCTACCTTCCCTATTATTGTAGAGGGCATACACCCTCCCAGTCCCTCAGGCTCCCACCTAGGAGTCACCCTGGACTCCGCACTCTCCCTCCCTGCCAGATCCAATATGGTGCCAGAGCCTGTCAATTTCACCTTTGTAACATTTCTTGTATTCACCTCCTTCTCCTCTGATACTGCCTCCACCCTGGTGCAGACCCTCATCACCTCCTGCTTGGGTTATTGCATCATCTGCTGGGGGGCTCTGCCTGCCTCCAGTCTTTCTCCCTTTCAATTTTTCCTCCATTCAGCCACTACATTGATTTTCCTTAATCAAAGTTCCAAATATATCACTCCTTACTCAAGAAACTCCAGCGGCTCCCTATTGCCTCTGAGATCAAAAGTAAAATGCTCAGCTTGACATTTAAAGCCCCTCATAACTTCACCCGCTCCCACCTTTTCATTCTTCTTACACCCTTCTCTCTAACACAATCTTGGATCCAGGGACATTGGCCTTCTGGGCATTCCCACTACTGACCTCCCCAGCTTCCATTAAGTCCCAGCTAAAATCCCACCTTCCTCAGGAATCCTTCCCCAGCCCTCTTAATTCTAGGGTCTTCCCTCTATTAATTATTTTCTACTTATCATTTATATAGCCCACTTTGTGTATATTTGTTACCTGTTGTCTCTCCCATTAGATTTTAAGCTCCTTGAGGAAAGGACCATTTTTGTCTCTTAACGCAATCCCTAGCACACAGTAGGTGCTTAATAAATGTTTATTGATTATTTGGTAATATCACACTGTCAGACCCAGGTACACTGTAGGTACACAAATACTTGAACAATAAACAACCCCCCCAGAAATTTACACATCATCCGCTTACACACATACACACGCACACACACACACACACACACAAATGATGGATATGCCTTCCACTTTTCTTGGTGAAACTTTCAGATAAAATCCTTGTCAGAGAGCCCAAAGCTCCCCTGGGGGATCACAAGGGGTAAATGAAACATCTGGGACCCTAAGACCTTATTGCAGAAACTGAGGCACAGTGAGTAAGCACTCTGGGGTGGAGAGAGTGGATGGGCTATGGAATATTTGGCTCTGATTGCTGGAGAAATAGGACTTACCCAGGGTAGGGTAGAGGGAGGCTTAAAAGTCTGACAGGAGTGGAAGCTCCTGGTCTCTGCGGGATCTATTAAGACTTTGAGAAAGGCAGATTTAGGTTGGATGTCAGTAAGACTGTCACTCTGAGAGCTGCCCTAAAGTGGCCTGGGATGCTCCTGGGGAGGGCAGGACAAAGGTTGGGCGGTCTTGGGGCTTCTTCTTTGGGTACCACTGGGCCCTCCAGGCTGAAAGGAGGCTCCAGGGATCTCTGAGGTCTTTCAAGTGGATCAGCTTTGCCCCAATTTCATGCCTCTCAATCAGAAGTCCCAGCTCCCCTTAGGGGACACAGCGGACCACACCAACTTTTCTTTTGAGAGGTTATGATTCTGAGTTTTAGACACCCAAGTCCAGGAGGAAAGGTGAAAGCTGGAGGGGGAGGCGGAGTGGGAGTAGGACTTTGTTTGATGGACATCAGCAGAGAGGCCTCCTGGGGATCTGGGGCATAGATCACATGGGGACCACCAAGCCTAGGAGAGGAATGGAAGATGGGGGTCTTGGCTCCAAAGGGGAAGTCAATGAAGGTGACAGCTGGGAGATGCTAAGTTAGGTAAGTCTCAAGGACTTTGGGTGCAGAAGCAAGAAATGGGCAGCAGCTTTCCCCTTTTTCTTAAGACCTGCTAATGCCAGGGCTCCTTACCTTAAACAAATCTGAGAATGGCCAAAGTTTCTAGGAGTTAGGACTGGGAAGACCTTTAGGAATCCTCTGGAGACCCATGAGTGTAATAATTTTGTTTTGAAGAGAGGGAAACTGAGGCTCAGAGATTGGAAGGGATTTGTGCTGTGAAGTCAGGCACACCAAGAGCCCTGTCTCCACTATTGGTCACCCTGCTCAATTCAGCAGGCCCTTCCTACTAGTCTGGGGGGCCATATAATAGGCTCCTAATAAATGTTCATGGATTAATTGATTGGATTTTCTTCTCCTAAGGGAACACAAAGCCTTCTGGCAGGACCCACAGTCAGTCCATCATCCCAGAATCACCAAATGACCTTGGGAAAGTTCCTTCTCCCAGATGGGACCCAATCTCTCATCTGAAAAAAAAATCCCCTGACCAGAGGAGCTAAACTACTTCCTTCCCCTGATCCCCCCACTTCCCACACCCGGATCTCCCAGGCTCAACTCCTGCCTGCCCCAGGGCTCTTTGGAAGGAAAGATCTGCACTGGCCAAATCCGCAACCTTGCCAGGGGCTGCCAGCCTTCTGTTCTCCGCAGGAGTGGGACCAATCAGACCCAGCTAAGGCTCTATGACGTCGCCAGTCACTGGGCAGGCTCCTGTCTGTGCCACAGAGAGCCCTCTTCCGTCAGGCCCTCACACCCTCTGCCACTATACCTACCATGCCTCGGGAACCCTGCCCGGGGGTCTGTGGGAGCCCAAGAGTGCCTGGGAGATAGAAGGAGAGGCAGAAATGGAGAGAGAGGAGAGAAGACAGAGAGGAGGGATGACTGAGATGAGATGCTGGGTAGGGCAAAGACTGATGGAAACCAAGAGCTGAGACTGAAAGGAGACAGAGAGCCCGAGGAGGGAGAGGGCGGGGGGGAGAGGGACAGCGAGAGAGAGACAGAGACGGAGAGAGAGACAGAGAAGAGAGGGGAGACACAGAGAAACAGACAGAGAGAGGAGAGACAGAGACAGAGACAGACCGAGCAACGGGGAAAGACACAAAGAGAGAGAGAGGAGGAGGAGGAAGAGAGGGGGAGAGAGAGACAAAGAAGACAGATGGGGAGAATTGGGGGAAGGAAAGGGGGAGAGAGAGAGAGAAAAGAAGAAGGAGGAGGAGGAGAAAAGAGAGAGATGAGGACAAAAGAGGGAGAGAGAGGGAGGGAGGGAGGAAAGGAGGAAGAGAAAGGCTGGAGAAACAAAGGGGAGGAGCCAAATGAGGAAAAGATTAATGATAATTAATGATAATAGGGCATTTATATAGAGGACTTTAAACCTTGCAAAAGAAGGTGTTGGCGTGATGATACTCACTTTACAAATGAGGAAATTGAGTCAGAGTGATTGCATGACTCAGCTCCAGCAGAATTCCATCTCAGGCCCTCAGGCGTGTTCCCCACTCTCCACACATCCTCTAATCTCTCTTCAAGATTTCAGATTCATCCAAAGTAAGGTCTCAAGTCTAGGGAAAAGAGAAGGAGATGCCAGCCAAGGAGGGTGGCGTCCTTCTTCGTAGGGACAATGTAGAAGGACCCCAGACCTTTCCCCCTCCCCCTTTTTCCAGATAAGGGAGGCTAACTGCTTTGCCCATGGTCACTCAGCTAATAAATGCCAAAATTTGGCTGGTGCTCAGGCACCCAGGTTATGGAGCACTGGGCTGTTAGAAACTAAACCTTCCAAAATTTGAAAGGGAGTGAACAGGGGCCCCAAAGAAGGGAAGCTACTTGCCTGTAGTCCCCAAAAGATATCACCACAATCTAGTGGATAGAGCACCAGCCCAGAGTCAGGAAGACCTGAGTTCAAATCCAGACTCACATACTTCATAGCTGTGTGGCCCTGGGCAAGTCATTTTACCTCTATCTGCCTCTGTTTACCCATCTATAAAACAAGAACAATAACAGCACCTAGCTGGCAGGATTGTTGCAAGGGCCAGATGAGATGATCTTTATAAAAGCACTTAGTCAGTGCTTGGTGAATGCTCCCAGGGCCCGAGACCAGGAGCAGCATTGTAGGTACTGGGTCTCCATGCTGGCTCTCAGGCAGTGAATTTTTCAACCTAGTAGATGAGCAAAACGAGAGAGAACCAATGGGGGAGAGAGAGCAGAAGGTTCAAAGCCAGGGCCCAGGGGCCACAGACTGGACAGGGGAGCAGCTCTCACCTGGTGGCACCAGGCTCAGTGCACCTGGGGAACCAGGGAGAGGCAAAGAGCTGCAGCAGTTGCTCTCCATTGTGTGTGGCCAGGGCTGTGCCAGGGTGCCTCTGGGAGCCTTGGTCTCCTCCTCTGTCCCTACTTGGATGGCCACAGAAGTGCTCCCCAAACTTGACATTGCTGCAGAAATGGGAATGCCACCAGAAAGGAGTGTTGGGGGAGAGGGGTTGCACCAAAGTCTCCCCACCCAGAGATGAAAAGAAGGGGTGGAGCCAGGTCCCCTCACCCCAATTGCATCCTTCTTCCTTGTAAACTACCCCTCCCCCCAAATAAAGCCCTTTGCCTTTGCCTCCAGGGGCCATGATGGAGGGTTTGGTCCACAATGGGAGTGGTTTTCTGGCTGCCATGAAGAGGAAGACTCTGCTCTCTGCCTCTCTGTGTCCTGGGGTTCAGGGTCTGCCCCAGAGGTTTCCCCCTCTTAAAAGAGGAGCTTTTCAAGAACTGAGGACTTTACTTCTGGGATGATGTGTAAAGTCAGGTGGAGGAGAGGGCTAGACAGAAGGCAGATTGATGGACTTAGCTGGCTTCTACTCCCCAAATAGGGTTGACCTTTCCTAACTATGTGACTTTAGGCAAGCCTTAGAGCCTCGGTTTCCTCCTCTGTAAAACCAGGATCAAAATAATAGCACCCATCTCCCAGGAGCATTGTGAGTCGTGGATGAGATCACGTCTGTAACATGCTGTATGAATGGCAGCTATTATCGGCTTTGGAGCTGACAGGAATCCTCCCATCCAACCCGTTCATTTGGAGGGGTTGAGCTACTCTGCCTAAGGTTACCCAGGGAGCAAAGAGTAGGGCTGGGAGCCAAACCCAAGCCCCCAACTTTCTCTCTTGCCCCCAACAAACTCAGACAGGAAAGAGACAGTGAAATGAGACTGGCTGTGGGAGAGGGGAAGTCTCTAGGGTCCTACTCAGCTATGTGAAGCCTGACTGTGCTCTCTAGAAGAAGACAGCAGATCTCTAGGCCTAGAAAGACAGAGATGAGGGGAGGTCAGAGAGACTTGGAGAGACAGTCACAAAATATGAAGAGATTATAGGATTTTGTAGTTGACAGAGTCTCTAATGGCCTCATTTTACAGATAAGGAAACTGAGGCACACATAGCCAAAAAGACTTAACTTGCTCATGCACTTCACAGGTAGCAGAACAGGGACCCCAAACTAGGTCTTTGGACTCCAAGTCTTGTAGTCCTTGCTCAGACTCAGACGAGATAAATCAACAAAAGTCTCTTAGGGATCTACTGTATATCAGGAATGGTGTGATAGGAAGATGGAAGTGAAGACTGGCACACAGTGGGTGCTTTACTGAAACCTCCAATGAATGAATGAATGAGTCATTTGGTAGACAGGTAGATCATAGTTACCAAGTGACCTAGAGTCAAGTATGATGTCTCCCCAAGGGGTGGCCTTACTGATAATCTAGGCTAAGCACCTCCCTTTCTAGAGGAAAAGCTAAGAACCCTGGGAGGAAGGGGCTTGTCTACGTCAAGTATTCAAGCCCAGACTCCTGACTCCTGGGCTAGGGGTGGCTCCTATCCCGGAGGAGACCAGAGAAGGTGGGGGCTGGAGGCTAGGATAGGATGGGAGGATGAGGTCTTGGAATAGTTGTGAGGGTGTGATGACAGGGACAGGGGAAGTGACAAAGCACAGGCTTTCCTTCCCCTTGGGAACCTGTGTGCCAGCCCCTCCTCAGCACCACTCCCCACCCCACCCTAAGAAGCCCACGGTCCAGGCATCCAGCAGGCAGAGCAGCATCTGGGGTGTGACTTGGGGCAGGCCCAGTATCGGGCCTGAGGCAGGATCCCCATGGAGGATGGAGTAATAGGGGTGGGGAGCTGGGAGCAAGTTTTCTGGAAGGGCCCACACCCCTTGATGCACTTGCTGATTAGGATGGTCTACCAGGGTGGAGGAGGCCTACCTTCAGGCCCCCCCCCCCAACCTGGGCACTCACTGGGGCATCTAGACCCCATCTTGCCTCCCTCAGATCCAGGAGGTCCTGGCTGCTGACCCAGATTGCTCACCTGGCAAGGATCCCTGACCCCAACCCACCTCCTGCATCCTGGGATGGACAATTAGTGGCTTATAAGGAGGGGCAGAGGTCCAAGGATATGGCTGGCAAGAGGCAAGCCTGGGCCTGTGACCTGATCTGTAAAGTCTAAACACTGAGTGGGGGGAAATGACTCCATACATTTGTCCCCTTGGGGACCCAAGACTGGGGGAGGGGCACTGAGAAACCAGATGCCTGAGTCTCCGACAGCTAGGAGGCCTCACTGTACTCCCTAGATCTTTGCACAACCTTGTCTTGCGCTGGCCCTCAGGGTACAGAGGGAGGAGGTGATGTGTTCACTGGGGTGCATTGGGTTGGAGGGCCTGCCCCCATCCTAATGCATCTCCTCTGGAAAGCCCTAATTCTAATTCCTCAGTTAACTGCCCCACTGCCCCTTCTTTCTCCACCCTGCCTGCCCAGGCTTCTAGCTCCCAGTTCCACCTCCTCCCTTCCCATATCCTTTGGGGGTCCAGCTTCTTCCACTCTCAGGCTCCCTCAGAGTGATGGGGATTTGAATACAGTGAGGTCCATAGCTTCCTTTGACAGCACAGGCCCATGCCTGCTCTGTGCCTCAGTTTCCCCCTCCTGCCCTCATCTTCAGGAGATTCCAAACTGGGGGAGGATGGGGAGGAGACATGAAGGAAGGTTGATAGAGTCAGAAAACAGGGAAACAGAGTGGGAGGGCCAGCTGACTAACTTAGAGGGCCCAGGCCCCGGGGCAGGGAGGGAAGCGTTTGCTCCCTGGCGTCCCAACACCTGGATCCTTCCTCCATTACCCACAGTGCCCCCTTTGATTCCTCCAGATTCCAGAAGCCCCTCTCCCCAAATGCCCATCAGAGGTCTCAGGGATTCCTTCATAATAGTAGCATTTACACAGAGTACTTAACAAATATTATCTCATTTGATTTTCCCAACAACCTTAGGAGGTAGATTCTTTTATCATATCCACTTGACAGATGGGGAAACTGAAGCAGCCTCTGTGTCCAGAATCACAACGTATCTGAGGTCAGATCTGAACTCCACATCCAGGTTAAGGTGCATCCCTCAAAAGGTGGGATGGCTCTGGAAAGGGTAGGCTAAGTTCGGTAGGGTCTAGGACAGGGAGGGACTCAAGGAGAGGAGAGGGCTGGAGCCCAGGGGCCCTGAGGAGAGTGGGGATTGGAAAGCCTGTGTTTCTGAGGCCTCTGAGGAAAGGGGAGGCCTGGGGTCCTAGGAGGGTCAGAGCCTTGGGGGCTGGATGCCTGTGCCCATCTGGTCTCTCCCCCTCCACTCCCGCCTCTGCACAGTTCAGAGATACCCAGCCCCAGCCCCTCCCCAGGGGTGCCCAGGGGCGGGGCATGGCGTGGGTAGCAGCCAGCGGAACCGGCTGAGCCCCACCCCGCCCAGCCTGAGCTCAAGCAGTAGTCGGCAGCCGGGAGAGAGGGAGGAATCCTGCACTTGGCCCTCTGGGGAGCAGCAGACGTTCTGAGTGCTGGCCATCCCACTGTCCCCCCTCTGTCGGCCAGCTGGGACCCCTCTCCACCATGGAAGGAACTGTGGCCTCCCAGATCCCCAGTTTTTATAACATGATCACCGAGTTAAGGTGAGAGCTGGGGAGGGGAGTGGGAGGAGGGAGTCTGGGCAGGGGGCCCGAGGCAACAGGTACTGTCCAGCAGCTCAAAGCTCTCATCTTTCCTTCCTGCCCCAAGGTTCCCACGCTCACCGCTCTCCTCATCTCTCCATCCTCCCTGGTACAATGCGGGCCTGTCTCAGCCTTCTGGAAGCTAGGGCCACACTAATCATTCCTGACCCTGTCCTGACTTCTTTCTGGTCATCCCTCTCCCTCCTCCCTACCATCTCCTCTCTCTTTCCCAAGATCTCCCTAAGGTTCTTCAGTTCCCTAGGGCCCAGTGAGTGCTTCCTAGTTATTTCTTGCCTAAATTGAGCTGAATTTCTCATTCCTTCCTTCAATCTCTCAACTTTTACTGAGTCCATGTCTATGGGTCACCAAGACCCTTGTCTACCTCCTGTCCCCCCAGCTCCTCCCACCACAGCTCCTTCAGCTTCTAGAAAATCATAGGGTTTTGAGCAGGAGTGAACCTTCAGGGAGAATCCAGGTTAAAACGTTCATTTTACAAATGAGGAAACTGAGGGTATGGGGGTCCAGGTAACTGGTCCAAGGTCACCCAAGAAAGTAGCCAAACTGAGGATCCAGATGCCCTTCCACCACACTCTGACTTCTTTGATTCTTCTCCAGTCTCCCCATGGTCTCTGATCACCCCCAGGAGATTGAATGATCTCCAATGTTTCCCCCAATCTCTCCATGATTTCTCTTTCATCCCTTTGACCTTTTCTTGGTCTCTGGGCAAAGATTTCTGATTTCACACCCTGATTGCTCCATCATCTCTGATTCCTTCCCTCAGTGTCTCCACCATCTTGTTCCTTCCTCTGAGATCTTAGGTTTAGGGACTGAGAGAGAGCAGGGACGGACCTGACTTCACAAGCCATCTGTCTTGTTGTACAGGTGATAGGAAAGTGAAGGAAGGTCACCCTAGATGGTAATTGGTGTCCAAAGTAGGATTTGAAACTTGGTCCTCCTGACTTCCAGCCACTCTGTACCATCTATCCATGACTGCTGAGTCCTCCCCTTGCTTGCCTGTGGCGTATCATTTTTCCTTTCTCCATATCTGATTCTCTCCATTTTCCTCCCCACTCCCCAATGCTATCACCTGACTTTTCCCAACCATGATCTTTCCATGATTCCTGACTCCCATCATCAGTCTGATCTTTCACAACAATCTTAGATCATCTCTCCCTGACCCTCCACCATATCTGACTTCACTCTCCAATCTCTGCCATCGCCTTTTGTAAGCCCTGATTCCTTCTCTCACCTTTCTTCCCAGGAGTTCTTCAAGTAAGAAACATGTCTTACGTGCCTTCTTAGGCCTTGGTCGCTGAGAAAACAGATAAAACCCCTCTCTGCCTGGAGAAAGCTTACACTCTAGTGGCAGAACAGGAGGAAGGACAGGGAGGGACACATGTTGTAGGGAATAGATCTAAGGTGAGGAAGAAAGAGTAGCAGCAGCAGCTCTGGGATGGGAGCCTTTACCAAACTCGTCTTCCCCAGGTCTCCTCAGAACAGTGGAGTTCTCTCCCAGATATTCCAGAACCTCTGGTCCTTTTCCTGATTTCCTCTTTGCTCTCTCTTGGTGATTCCTGTCCTTATCTCTCTGGCATCTTTGGTTCTTCTTTCCCTCCCATTTCTTCTGGGTCAAAGTTTCTTTCTTCATTCTCCCACGATCCTTCCTTCATTCCTTCCACCCTCCCCAGCCCCACCCCACTCCTTTCTCTTTGTTATCTCAGATTCTCTTTTTGGATCAGTGAGAGATTTCTCTGGGGTTTCCGCTGGTGGTCACTTCCTCTGTGATCACTGCTGCCTGCTCCTGATCTCTCCCACATCACCAGAAAAATCTGCCATAACCTCTTCCTCTTTGAAAGTGTCCCACTCCCTCCTTGGTTCATGGTTTCACCCTCTCATCACTTCATCATCTCCCATTTCTTCACTCTGATCTCTATCTGCTGTCCTTTCCTTGTCTCATTGTTCCTTTCCATGATCTCTGGTTTCCACCTGCGATCTCTTTCTTTGGGATGTCTGATTCCTCCCCTACAATGTTCCTGTGACTTTTTCTGGATTTTTTATTCCTCCCCTAAATCTCTGTATTAATTTGTGATCTCTTAGTTCCCCACCACCACCACCAACAAGCATTTATGAAGCACCTACTGTGTGAGAGGTAAAAGACAGTCCCCTGATCCCCCTTCTACTTTGCATCTTTGAAAGTCCCTGCATGCTTTAGCTGGCCCTCTCCAAACCCACACAAGTTCTTCCTTCCTCCAGGATGTACCTTTCAAGTCAGGCCTCTCTCTCACCATCTTTAGTGCCCTCCAGATGATCAATGTACCTTCTAGACTTCTCATTCAGCTTAGTTCCTCTGCTAAGACTGAACTTGTGGGGCTTTAGTATACTAGTGGGCAGCTAGGTGGCTTTGTAGATAGAGCTCAAGGCCTGAAGTCAGGAAGACCTCATCTTCTTGAGTTCAAATCTGACCTTGGACACTTAAAGTTATATGTTCTTGGGTAAGTCATTTAATCCTGTTTTCCTCAGTTCCCTTAATCTGTTAAATGAGCTGGAGAAGGAAATGGCAAACCATTCCAGTATCTTTGCCAAGAAAGCCCCAAATGGAGTCATGGAGAGTCAGACATGACTGAACAGCAGCAGCATTTCTGACTGGGTACCTTGACTGACTTCTACCAGGCCACCCACAGCAGTCCTGGGAACTCCAACTTCAGAGCCCTAGAGATGGCTTAGGGGATCAGGCCTGTTTGAAGAACTTCTCACCTTTGTTTCCTGGATTTAATACCTCCATCCAGAGGCCATTCATTCAGTCCACCTTGGGGGAAAGGGTTCTAAAACTGTTCTTGTGGCCATCTAGTCCAGTCCTCTCATTCTACTTGGGAAAAAGTAGAGACTCCCTTCAGGTCAGTCTTTTTTCAGTTTGACTCTGCGTGCACCCATGTGGAGGAAGGAATTGATCCTAGGTCCCACTGAGGAATAAGTTCAGCACTACAACCCAGGACAGCTCCCATATACCAAGGTGACCCGGACCCCCACAAGGGAGCTTTCTGGTGGAGAAGTCTACTCAGTCCAACAACTCTTTCACTAATGCCCTTGTTGGTTGTTTGTGTTTGCCTTAGGTTATTTTAATTCCAGAGACCCAGGAACATTTGGTCTCTTATTATCCCAGTCCAGCTAACCCTTAACAGCATGGCATTGTTTTATTTACCTTAGAATTTCAGAGGTGTGAGAGGCAACTCTGAAAAAATCTAAGGACTTTAGTTACCTGGACTCAAAAGCTTGCTCTGAAATGTTCCCCAACAAGAGGTCACTCAGTCTCTTTTGGGGCAAACCCCAGATCTCACAGTCTCCAGGTGATTGCTAGGAGATATGCCCTTATGCTGACTTAGAATTTGCCTCTTCTGAACTTTCCCCCACTAGGGCTAGCTGTGCCAAGATGTGGCTCCAAGCACAGTAATAGTGTCCCTCCTCTGAATAATACTTATTTAGCACTTAATAATTCTTATCTTATTTTATCCCCACAACCCTGGCAGATAGGGTCTATTTTATCCATATTTTACTGATGACGAAATGGAGAATAACCGAGGCGAAGTGACCTGCTCAGGGTCACAAAAGTAGTAAGAGTCCAAGGTCATATTTAAACTCCGGTCTTCCTGACTCCAGGTCCAGTGCTCCAACCATATTGTACTTTCTAGGGGCCGTCGAGGCCCCCTCGGATGCTTGATGTCTCAGTGTGGTATAAATAAGTGTTGGAAGAGATCCAAGAGACAGTTAAGTCTAACCCCTTCCTTGGACAGAAGAGGCCCAGAGAGGGAAATAGCTCACTCAAGGTCACCCAGGTAGGAAATGGCAGAGCCAGGATTTGACCTCAGGTTTCTGAGGGCTTCTGCCTTCTTACTTTAGAAGGCTGCTGGCATCTGTCTCTGATGAAAGCATGTCCTCATCCTCAGGCCCTAGCACAGCAGTCTGGGCTATGGCAAGAGGGGGTTATGTCAGCTAGGCACTGGCCTTGAAGGTGCATGCAGGGATGAGAGCTCTTTTGGACCAGCCAGTAAGATCACAGCATCAGATTACAGCCTGAAAAGACCGGAGGGTATCTAGTCCAATCTGCTGGATTGCAGGGTAGGAGCCAGGGTCCTCTGATTTCCCCATGGACACTGGGAAGTCAATAGCAGAGCCATATTGAAATGGGGTCCTCTCCCTCAAAATCAGTCATTACGATCCCCGCCACGCTGCCTGTCAGGATTTCTGTGACCTCTTCCCCCTGTACCTTGGCCCACCCACGCACAAAGACCAGGGCTATCAGCCATCCTAGGGCCTGGCACAGGAGTGGGAGAGGATCCTGTGGACCCAGGAGGCCAGCTTCAGCCTGCCTAAGCCAGGCTCAGAATGGAGGCAGGAATGAGGCTGTGTGGCCCAGGAAGACAGGGAGGGAGGCAGGAAGGAACTCATGGCCCCCTGTGTCTCAGGCTCCTTTAATAACCTGTTTTGGATCTGCTCTCGGTGAACCCATTTTGAAGTTATTTCTGCTTCCAGCCCCTCCTGCCTGGGAGAAGTCACTGGCATGTGAAGTCAGACTTCAGTTTTGGCCTAAATATTTCTCTTTTGAGCATTAGGGGCCTGGAATGGGGGTGGGGCAGGTTCAGAATGCTGGACCTTGGGGAACCATCTGCCCCAGCCTGTCCTAATTGCTGTAGACATTTGCTTCCAGCCCTGTCATTCTGTGTGACCATGGACAAGGCCCTAGGCTTCTGCAAGCCTCAGTTTCCTTCTCTGTCAAATGAAAAGGTTGAATTCAGGTCCTGAAAAGCCCTTCACCTTCTGGGACTATTGACTCACTTTGTGATTCTGAGCAAGACCTCTCCCCTCTCCAGGCCCTTCTCCTCCATCTAAATACACAAGAAGATTCCCTCCAGCTTAGTTTAACTCAATTCAACCAACATTTGTCTATATTCAAAGTCTTTTTGGCCTCTGAAAATGACAATTCTGAAATCTGAGTCTGTTGTCCAAGGGCCCCTCCCACAATCACAGAATCTGGGGGTCAGAAGAGACCTCAGCAGATCCTAGTCCAACCCGTACACCAAAAGTGCATCCCAGCCTCTACCAGGAGGGGAAGCTGTACATCTTTTCTTATTATTCAGGAATTCTACAGTTGTCCAACCATTTGCGACTTCATTTGGGGTTTGCTTGGCAAAGACACTGGAATAGTTTGCCTTTTCCTTCTCCAGCTAATTTGATAGATGAGGAAACTGAGGCAAATAAAGTTAAGTGACCTACCCAGAGTCACACAGTAAGTGTCTGAGGCTGGATTTGAACTCAAGAAGATGAGCTTCAGTGGTCCCTTCCACTTGGGATAGTCCTACTTATTAGGAATTTTTTTCTGACAGGAAATCTAATTTTTTTTTTCTTCCCAATTTACTTTGTTTGCTTCTGGTTCTGCCTTTTGGAATCAGGTATCCTACTTCCCCTATTCAGGAACTCTTCACATTCAGCCTCCCCAGCCCACCCCATGCTTGTCTTCTTCAGATTAAACATGCCCAATTCCTTCCCCATCCCCATAACACAAGGGCTATCTTGATTTCCTGTCTCTGGGACTCCCCAGCTTACGAAAGTCCTTCCACCCAGAACTAACCACAGTACTCCAAATGAGGTCCAAAAAGGACAGAGCACAATAGGACTGTCACCTCCCTCTTCCTGAAAGCAATGGCCCTTTTAATGCAGCCCAAGGTTAGGGTAACTTTTTTATTTTGGCCACGGTATTACACTTCTGACTCATGTGGAGCTTGTGGTCCACTAAAAACTCCAGATTTCTTTCAGAACATTTTATTCTTGTGGAACTGATTTATTGGTACCCATGTGCAAAGCTTTAAATTTATCCCTATTGAATTTCTCTTTTTGTTGGAACTTTTAGGAGTTTTTTTTAATTAAGAAGAATTTATTTTCTCTCCCTCTCATCTCCCTCCCCCACAAAAATTAATAAGAAAGAAAAACAAAACCTTTGTCACCTCTCTTTTAAGAGGTGGGTAACATGTTTCCTCGTTTGGTCATCTGGAAGATTGGTTGGTTATTATATTAATCAAAGTTCCTAAGTTTTTCTAAGTTGTTTGTTTGTCTCTAGAGTGCTGTTGTTACTGTACAAATTGCGTACTTACTTCACTTTGCATCAGTTCATGCAAGTCTTCCCAGGTTTCTCTGAAATCACTGCTTTCATAATTGCTTTTTTATGTTTTTTCTTAATGTTCTACAATCAATACCATAAAACTTAGATTTTTACCCCCACACACCTACCCCCCACCACCCCTCTCCCTCCCCAAGATGGCATGCAATTCTATATAGGATCTACATATACTTTCCTATTGAATATGTTTTCACTATAGTAATGCTGTGTAGATGAACTAAAATAAATGGAAGAAATCATATAACAAATCAAAACATAATACACACACACACACTATGATCTGCTACATTCTGCAAATGAATTCCATAGTTCTTTAGTGTAGAAGGCATTTTGCCTTAGAAAACCATTGGGAATTTTTTTTTTAAGTTCTTGTGTTATTATGAAGTTCCAAGTCTACCAAAAATACCTCTTGCACACTGTTGTCATTGCTGTGCACAAAGTCCTCCTGGTTCTGCTCCTTTCACTCAGCATCAGATCATATAAGTCTTCTTCTACATCATTTCTTATAGTGCAATTGTATTCCATTACATTCACATACCATAATTTATTCAGTCATTCCCCAGTTGATGGGCATCCCCTTGATTTCCAGTTTGGGGCCACCACAAAGAGAGCTGCTATAAATACTTTTGTACATGTGGGACCTTTTCCCATTTTTATGATCTCTTGAGGATACAGTCCTAGTAGTGGTATTGCTAGGTCAAAGGGTATGCACATTTTTGTAGCCCTTTGGGCATAGTTCCAAACTGCTCTCCAGAATGGTTGGATGAGCCCACAGCTCCACCAACAATGAATTAGTGTTCCAACTCTCACACATCTTCTCCAACATTTATCATTTTCCTGTTCTGTCATGTTTACCAGTCTTATAAGTGTGATGTGGTACCTCAGAGCTGTTTTGATTTGTATCTCTCTAATCAAAAGTGATTTAGAGCATTTTTTTCACATGATTATAGATAGCTTTAATTTCTTCCTCTGAAAATTGCCTGTTCATATCCTTTGACCATTTATCAATTGGGGAATGACTTGTATAGTTGTACATTTGAGTCAGTTCTCTATATATTCCAGAAATGAAGCCTTTATCCCCAAGATTAGCTGTAAAAATTGTTTCCCAATTTACTACATCCCTCTGAATTTTGGTTACATTGGGTTTGGTTGTGCAAAAACTTTTCAGTTTAATGTAATCAAAATTATCCATCTTGCATTTCATAATGCTTTCTATCTCTTTAGTCAAAAATTATTCCCTCCTCCATAAATCTGATTAATACACTATTTCTTGTTCCTCCAGTTTGTCCATGGTATTTTCATAATTTTTTTATAGCACATTATTATTCCCATAATTTGTTCAACCATTCTCCACTTTAGTTTAGCCCCTAAGTTTCTAGTTCTTTACCACTACAGAAAGAGTTGCTGGAAATATTTTTGTACCTATGGGTCCTTTTCCTCCTTTAAATTGGAATATAGACCTATAGTCATTGTGGTTGTGTGTGGTTTGTCCTTCATTCTCCAAAAGGATCATGAATCAGGATCATGACATCAGGAAGGTGATGATATAACTTTCAATTGACTTTAATTTGAGTGAAGTAGGGCTATGCAAAGTCGCCAGTAGTATTGTCGAGTCAAAAGGTATGCAAAATGTCGTGATTTTGTGGGGCATAGTTCTACATTGCTTTCTGGAATGTGCAAATCAGTTCATAGCTCTATCAATAGTGCATCAATGTGTCTGTACCCACATCCCCGCCAATATTGGTCAATTGTTCTTTTCTGTCATCATTGCCAATCTGATGGGTGTGTGTTTCTTGGAGCTGCTTTGATTTGCATTTAATTTGCATCTAATTATTTGTAATTGGGAGCATTTTTTAAATATAGCTACTGATAGCTTTGAGTTTCTTCTTTAGCAAACTATCTTTTTATATCCTTAGATCATTTATTAATTGGGGAAATGACTCTTATTCTTAAACTAGCTCCTTATTTTTATTTTCAAAATGAGACTTTTTTCAGTTTAGAGAGACTAAATAAAAAATGTTTCCCCAGTTATTTATTTCCCTTCTACTATTAAATGAATTGGTTTTATTTGTGCAAAAACTTTTTTATGTTACATAAACAAAAATGTCTATTTTATCTTTTGTGATTCTCTCTGTCCTTTACTTGGTCAAAAATTCTTCTACTTTCCATAGATCTGAAAAGTAATTCCTTCCCTGCTCCTCTAATTTATATATGATATGACCTTGGTATCTGGTGTGAGGTGTTGATCTAATCCTAATTTCTCCCAGATTGCTCTCCAGTTTTCCCAGCAATTTCTGTCAAATAGTGAGTCTTTACCTCAAGACTTGTGGTATTTGGGTTCATCAAAAACAAGGTTATTAAGTTCTTTTGCTTCTGTATGTTGTGTACCTAATCGGTTCCATTGTCCATCTACTTATTTTTTGACTAGTACCAAATAATATTGATTACTGTTTTGTAGTGTAGTTTGAGACCTAGGTCCCCATCATTCCCATTTTTTTCATTATTTATCTTGAATACTTTTGCCTCCATATTTTATTATATTCTCTAGTTCTGTCAAATAATCATTTGGTAATTTGATTGGTTTAGCAATGAATAAGCATATAAATTTAGATGGTATTGTCATTTTTATTGTATTTTCTCAGTTTACATGAATAATGAATATATCCCCAATTATTTAGATTTGCCTTTATTTTCCTAAAGAAAGGTTTCTAATTGTTTTCATATCATCCCTGTATGTTTTGGTGAGTAGAATCAAATTTTTAAAAAGAATAAATTCTATAGTTATTTGAAATGGAAATTTCCTTTCTAATCCCTTCCTGCTGGATCTGTTGACAATATACAGAAGTTCTGATGATATGTGCAGATTTATTTTGTGTCCTTCAATTTAGCTGGTTATTATTTTAATAAATTTTTATTTGATTCTCTAGGGTTCTCTACATAAGTCATTATATCATCCACAAAAAGTGATTAGGTTCCCCCTTGCCTGTGGCTAGTCCCTCAATTTCATTTTCTCATCTTATTGCTATAGCTAGCATTTCTAGTACTGTATCAAATAATAGTAGTGATAATAGACATCTTTGCTTTACCCCTGATCTTACTGGAAAGGCTTCCAGTTTATCCTGGTTATTTTAAATAGATACCACTCACTCTATTAAGGAAAGGTCTATTTATTCCTGTGCATTTTTATGTTCTGAAAAGAAATGGGTATTAAACTTATATTTTGTTAAAACTTTCCCCCCTGCATATTTTGATATAATGATATGATTTTTGTTCTTATTTTAATGCAATCATTTATGTTTATAGTTTTCCTAATATGGAACAAACTCTGCATTTCTGGACAAATCCAATTTGGTTGTGGTATATTATATTTTTGAAGGCTCTTTGATTAGATTAGATATACATGCATACACACATATATGTATATATAACTTTTTTGCATTAGGACTATTGATTTATATTTGCTCTGCTTTGAATCAGCCTGGTTTACATAGCAGGATTCTTATTTGTATTTTGAAAGTCATTTGGTCCTTTTTGTTCTCATTTTTGCAAAGAGTTTCTGTAATGATGGAATTTTTTTCTGTAATATTTAAAAATTCACTTGTAAATTCATTTAATCCTTTGGGAGTTTACTTGTGAATTGGTCAATTTCCATTGCCCACCCCTCCTCTGAAATTGGTTATTTAAATTATCTATTTTTTGTTCTGCTATCCTGAGTATTTTATATTTTTGTAAATCTTTATCCATTTCATTTAAGTTATTGATTTTATTGATATATAATTGGGTAAAATAGTTTCTGACATTTTCCTTTATTTCCTCGTCATGTGTTGTGGGAATAAGCACTTATATAGTAGCATCTACTATGTGCCAGGAACTATTCTAAGTGCTTTTATTTATTTTGCTTGATCTTCACAACAATCTTGGGAGGTAGGTGCTATTTTTACTCTCATTTTATAGTTGAGGAAACTGAGACAAACAGACATTAAATCTGGGTCACATAGATATTAAGTATTTGAGACTGGATTTTAACTCAGATCTTCTTTCTGCCTCCAGGACCAGTACTCTTATCTGCTATACCACCAGTTGTCTGTGGACAGTTTTGTTAATTTTTTTTTTTCAATTTGGTTTTCCTCCTTTTAAAATTCAAATTAGCTAATGATTTATCTATATTATTGATGTTTCAAAAATTTCTTAGTTTTATTTATTAATTCAATGCTTCTTTTGCTTTTGCTGATTTTCAAAATCCATTGACTTTCAGAATTTTTCTTTTGTTTCTTTTTTAATGTGTTTTTTTAGTTTGTTGTTTTTCTTAGTTGAATGCCCAATTCATCAATTTGTTTTTTCCTCTATTTTGAGATAAATTTTCCCTTATGGACTGCTGTGACCCCATCCCAAAAATTTTGCTATGTTACCTTATTATTGTAAATTAACTTGATTATCTCTTGTTTCTATGTTTTGTTCTTTGACGCATCAATTCTTTAATACTAAGTTTTATTTATTCTCTGACAAATTTTAATCCTTTCTTCCATGAATATAACTTTTATTGACTTGTAGTTAGCAAAGGAAGTTTTTTTTTATCTTTCTTCATTTGTTTGTGATGATTTTATGCCCTGATACAGCTAAGTCTTCTACTCATGTTAAGTAATGGCCAACTCCATCATATCTTACTTTTTAAAACTTCCATTCAGATTCTTAATTTCTTTTTTGTTAGCTTTTTGTTAGTTTTCACTGTCTGAAAGGGATACATTGAGATTTCCCCACTACTATAGTATAGTATATATTATATACTATATATGATATAGTATGCATATAGTCATATATATATAGTATATATTACTATTATTTATCTCTAAAACTCATTTAGCTTTTCCTATAAGTACTGGGTGTCCCAAAAGTCTTAGTGTAGTTTCCTGTCATTTAAAGTTTAAAACTATACTAAGACTTTCTCAATATCCTGTACTTAAGCTAAATAAATTTCAGGGAGAAATAGACAGAAAAACCACAATTTAGTATGTTTAGTGTCAATATTAATTCGTTGTCTTTGGTACCTTTCAGCATACTGTAGTTTTCTTGTTTACCTCTTTCAACCAAGTCTAATTTTGCATTTGCCTTGTTTGAGACCATGATTGCCATCCCAGCGTTTTTTTTTAAGTTAAGTGATAATAACCTCTTACTTTAATTCTATGTGAATGATTCCAGTGTTTGAAAACAGTATATTGTGAGATTCTGATTTCCAGAGCATTCTGACGCCCTCTTCCATTTTATGGGTGGGTTAATACCATTCACATATAGTTATGCTGTTTCACTTAAGCCTCTTCTTATGCCTTTTCCTCTTTTTATCCCTCAGCTCTCTCTTTATGAAGAAGAGGGGAGTGAGCAGTGATCACACACTAGTGAACTTTGCTTAATGTAATCTACTTCCACTGTTTTTTCCCCAAACAACCAATCACAGTTCTTATCTTTTCTTTCTTTTCCTTTAAACCCTCTTCATGATCCACCCTCCAAGGTTGAAGGTTGTCTTATTGTTTTGTTTATTTCTGCTTATGACTAATATATCTCTGAATTTACTTTTCCTTGAATTCACCCTCTCCCTTCTCCCCTTTCCCCATTCTTCTCTGCTTTTGCATTGAATTGAATGTATTTCTAAACCAAACTGTATATGTGTATATATGCTCTGCCTTTCTTTGACCAGTTCAGAGGAAAAAGAGGTTCAAATGAATCCCATCTCCCATTTCTTTCTCTTTTTTTGTATAGTCTTCTACTCATTCATCTAGATTATAGGAAATGGTATATTTCCCTACACACACTTGTGTAGAATATTATTTTTCTTTCTCTTTTCTTTCTTCTTTAAGAGCATCACAATATTACAAACCCTCTCTTATGTTTTATGTCTACCACTATGATCACTGTGACATTAGGGCTCCAGAATGGCACTTGGTTCTTCTACCCCTACTCCATAATGGTAACAATAGCTAGGATTTGCATAGCACTTTTAAGGTTTGCAAAGTTTTACATTTTACCTCATTTGTTCATCACAAAAACTCTGTGAAGAAAGTAATAGTATTTTCCTCATTTTACGGATGAGGAAACTGACATTAAGAAACATTAAGTAAATGCCCTGGTAAATATAAATGCTTTGTTCTCCTTTAGTTCCTTCTACTTGTTCAAATGTATTTACCTTTAAAAAAAAATTTTTTATTTTATGTTTTATTCATTTTGTTTATTTTTTATTTTTTTATTTTTCTGGGAAGATGGCCTTTGTTCTAAATCTACATTTTTGCCTTTTGGAATATTGGGGTTTTTTTCTCTGTTTTAGTATAGAAGCCATCAAATCTTGTGTGATTCTGAAGACAGCTCCACAGTACTTGACCTATTTTTTTTCTGTATGCTTGCATCATTTTTTTCTTTGGAAACTTGAAAATTCTAGATTTTTGGCTATAACATTCTGAATACTTTTCATTTTAGAGTTCCTTTCAGAAAGTGATCTGTGAATTCTATTTTCACTTTGCTTCCTCTTTCTAATACTGGGAAGTTTTCATTTATGATATCTTACAATATGACATCCAAACTCATTTTTTTGGTCTTGGCTTTCATGTAGTCCAATGATTCTTAAATCTTTTTTTCCCCCTAGTGACCTGTTTTCCAAGTCAGTTGTTTGGATAGGAAGTATATTTCCTTTTCTTTTTTTTTTTAAGTTTTAAGTCTTCTTCTAGCATTTATTCTAGTTTTACAGTTATTCATTTGTGTTTTATCCCTACTAATTTTCATAGAATCTATTACATAAGTTAGGTTTTGTACCTTTTGTGTTAAACCGTTCATTCTCCTTCCAAGACTTTCCTCTGGAGTTCTTTCTTTTCAATTTTTTTTTTTCCACCAGAGATCTCATTTCATTTATTGAGAGTTCCTGGCTCCATAACAGCTGTTATGAAAGGGGTGCCTGGGCACTGAGTTCTGTGTTCCTTAAGGATATAAGGGGATGCTGAGCTCCTACAAGCTTTCAGTGTACCCTAAGCAGTATGACATAGGGAAATGTTTGATCACTACCTTCCTAGACTGAATTTTGCAGGCTCCTGACCCCAGATGGGTTCTGGTTGAAACCTCTTTACCCTGGCCCAGAGTTGGAGCACCAATAGTCTGCTGCTGGTCCCAGGTCAGGACCTGCCAGCTAGTTAGAAGGATCTTCAGGTGCAGAAGGAGAGAACACAAGCTCACTTCAGACTCTGCTGGCTTACCCTGCTACTCAGCTCTAGGCCCCAGGGCTGAATGTACAAACCCTATCAGAGGTCAGAGCCAAACAGCACAGCTGCCTCCTTTCCTGGTCTTTGTTCTATGTATAATCTTGGGCCTTGCTGTGTTCATCTGTGACCTTTTCCTCATTCCACATTGGATCTGTGACCCAGTTTCTGGGTCACAGGAGCCAGCTGCACAGCCTTAGGGCCCTTTGTGCTGGATCTGTGATCCTAGCCCAGTCCCCAAGCTGGAAGGAGGCTCTACATGAGCCTTCCTGACCAACTCTCTTCCCATTAACCCCAGGTTTCTGGCTACATCCCTTTTCTACACTGGACTAGAAAAAAATAACTCATTGAGGGGAGATTTTTCCATCCAATATCCTTGAATTTCCTCATCTCAGTCAGGTGATTTTCCTTAAACTTTGTTGGAGTACTTGTGAGAGTAAGCTACTCTTTACTAATATTTCCTCCTGGGCAGTCTTGGCTGATTTCTATTGAATTTCTTCTTAAAATCCTTTTGAATACTGACTGTCATCCACTTTACTAATATCCCTTGAAATTCTGTCATCTGCCAATGCGACCAGCAATACATTTGTGCATTTGTCCAAGTGATCAATAAACCTGTTAAACAACACAGTTAAACAACACAGTGACAAGTACCATGCCCAGGGCACTCTAGCCATGTAGACCATTAACCATTAACAAGTGCTCTTTGAATCTAGTTATCCAACCATTCTTGAATCTATTATTGACTGGTACACTTTTCTCCATCTTCACAAGAATAAGTTGAAGACACTTTCTCAAAAGCTTTATTAAAATATAGATGAACTATATCCATGTTACGCTCCTCCTTTACTGGTTTAGTAATCCTGTCCCAAACAGGAAATGGGGTTGATCCAACCAAACCTGTGCTGGATGAAGCAAGACTGGCTCTTTGAATTACTGCTTCCCTTTCCAAGGGAATCTTGAGTGAAACCTTCTAGAATTTTGTCAGAATTTAAGTCAAGTTCACTGGCATAGAGTCCTGCTCTCTCCTCTTTGGAAAATGGATATTTGCCCTTCTCTAATCTCATCACTCCTTTCTTTTTCCCTTGAGCTTTCAATGGTTATTATCAATGCTTCAGCAAATGCACCCACCAGTTTTTAAGAGCACATGTGAATGATGAATGAGCAGGATGTAATTCATCAGAGCTCTAATTTGAGTTTCTCAAGGATAGCTGAGGACTTTCTTCCTATCTCCCCACTTCTCTTTGGGGTCACCTCTTTATTCAGTCTTTTTTTTGTTCTTTCCAGTGTGGAGGTCATCCTCATTTGCAAAAATACAAAGTAAAGAATTGAGCCATCCACCCATCATGAGCAAAGTTCCTTCTTTTCCTTCCAATGTAGTTTTAGATTTTTTTTAAATTACTCTTAGCTTCCCTTGTCAGCCTCAGCTAATTGTGGTTTTTCAGTATTTCTGATGCTACTTTTATAAGACTGACTATAAGCCATGCTCTTAAAGTTGTCTTCTATTACCTGGTTTCACTTCCATCATTTCAATTTTTCTTTTTCAAATCCAAGTTGGTTGGAGAGCTCTCTGCTCATCCATACCCATCTGTTCAGATAAATGCTATCATTCTACCCCAAGGGAATTAGTTCCTCCATGTGCCTTGAATGTCATTCTTGAGCACTTCCTGTCCCTCCTAAACTGACTTCCTCTAGATCATGGGGTCATAGCTGTCTTTCCATTGATTTCTTGGAAATCCGCTTTCCTCAGTCTAGTATTCATGTCAGTCTGTGCAGCTGGGGGCACAACAGGGAAAGGGCCAGACCTGGATTCAGTAAAACTGGAGTCCAAATCTGGCCTCAGACATGTCTGAGCTCTGGGACCCTGGACAAGTCACTTAACTTCTCTTGCCTCTGTTTCCTCATCTGTAAAATGGGCATCATAACAGCACCTACCAGCCCAGGATTGTTGTGGGGATAAAATGAGATAATAATCCTAAATCATGGTGCCTGGCATATGGTAGATACTTAACAACTGGTTCTTTCTTTCCCTTCCCTGTGTCCAGATCTCCCCTCCTCTATCACACATATACTCCTAGGTCACTTCTAGGAGTGGTTCCCATCCTTTCCACTGATAGCAAGAATCAGATCCAGGATAGAATCCCCCCATACCCCACCCCTGTGCTTGAAGGATGATTTGGCACCAAGGTAAGTCCAAAAGTTCTCAGCTGCTCAGCTAGAGGAGGGGAGACAAACAGATACAGAGTGATAAGGAGAAAGGAAGAGGGGAAAAAGGGAGGACAGACAGGCAGAGAGAGAAAGACAAACACGCAGAGAGACACAGAGACAGAGAGCGAAGATGCATACAGAGACAGAAAGACTGACAGATATGGGATGAGGAGAGAGAGAGAGGTGTGGGGGGGGATTTGCCAGGTGTCCAGTTGTAATCCCAAACACCCCCTCCATCTCCTTCCTGCCTGGGGTGGTCTCCCTGACCAAGTCATCTGAGCCTCAGTTGTGACTCTGCCTGACCCTGACTCCTAAGGTGTGCTTGGCCAGGAGGGCTAATTGCAGGCTTGGCTGTGCATTCTTCCGTCTCCCTGTGGCCTCCAGAAATCTCAGAACCCCTAGAGGCCCTCGAGAGCATCTGACCACAGCCCTTCATTTCACAGAAGACTGAAATGAACTGCTGACAGAGAAATGACTTTTCCAAAGTCACCCAGCCAGTAAGGGAGAAGGGCAGCTCCCAGCCAAGGCTGGGCTCCCAAAGGGAAATTCTCCCCATGAGGAAATTCTCATTGCAGTGATCAGATGACTGGAGCATACTTCAAATACAAGGGCATCAACTTCCCTGTGGGCCTCTACGCCCCAGAGACCATAAGCTATGTTGAGAAGGACTTCAAAGTCAGGGATGACGACATCTTCATTGTCACCTACCCCAAGTCAGGTATGATGAAAAGCCTGGCCCTTTCTGTCCAGGGCCCCCAGAGAGAGGACACAGAGACCCCAAATGCTCTATCCTCACACACTCTTTGCCCTCTGACCTCCCTCAGTGTCCCCCTCTGACCTCCTTCAGCATCCCCCTCTGACCTCCCTCAGGGTCTCCTGTGACCTCCCTCAGTGTCCCCATGACCTCCCTCAGTATCCCTCTCTGACCTCTCTCAGGGTCTCCTGTGACCTCCCTCAGTGTCCCCTATGACCTCCCTCAGTGTCCTCCTGTACTCCTCTTGGTTTCTCCCCTGACCCCCATTAGTCTCCCTTCTCCCTGATTACTCTGCTGCCATCTTTCCCTCTAGGTACCATTTGGATGATTGAGATTCTGAGTGTAATGCTGAAAGATGGGGATCCTTCCTGGGCACGCTCAGTCCCCAACTGGGAGCGGGCCCCCTGGTGTGAGACTGTCCCGGGCTCTTTATCCATCATGCAGAAGACCACCCCACGCCTCATCAGCTCCCACCTCCCCATTCAGCTCTTCCCCCGGGACTTCTTCAACACTAAAGCCAAGGTAAGCCTGGAAGGGTGAGCCAGACCCAGGGCTCTTAACTAATTACAAGCAGATGGGCCACGAAGCAAAGCCCAGTGAACAGAATTCTGATGCAATGCTTCTTCTGACACTAGCTGTGGGCCCTTAGGCGAGTCATTTCACTTCTCTAGCCTCAATGGAGCACTGTCCAGGGAAGCCCCTTGTGCCCATCAAAAGTGCCAGGATGTTCTGGGCAGCCTGGAAAGGGTTTTGAGGCAGCTTAGTTGGCAGAGAAGTTCAAGGTCAGACTGACTCCCCCATGCCTCAGGCTCTCAGGATCTTCTCGGTGTCTCCCTCAGTCACGATCTCAGTTTCCTCCCTTCCCAGCCTTCCCTGGGGGGTCCGGTTATTGTTCACCAGGCTTCTTGGCTAGAGATGCTAATTTACTATAATGATACAGCAGTTTTCATTTCTCTGGCCTGTTAGGGTCTCTCACTAACAGCGGGAGATGGGCTGAGGCATCAGGTGGTGTTAAGTGACTTAGGACAGCAGGTGAGGGGGGGCGCCCTGGCTGCTCAAAGTTGGGGGCTGGGAGGGGAGGGCAGGGGAGTTAGGGGCCAGAAGTCTTTTCTCTGTCATCTTGCCCTACTCTATCCCTACTGATTCCTGTAGATAATCTACATAGTCCGAAACCCCCGAGATGTCCTGGTCTCCCTCTACCACTTCTACAAGATCGCCGGACACCTCAAGGACCCAGGAAGCCCAGATCAATTTTTACAGGACTTTCTCAATGGAGAAGGTGGGGACCAGCCCAGGGACAGGGGCCAGAAGGATGGAGAAGCAGCTACTAGGCTGCAAAGGCAGAGAGAGAGAGAGATGGGAACAGAGTCACAGGGAGACCAAGATAGATAAAGAAACAGAGAGACCCAGGCAGATAGAGAGAAAGGAACAGAGACCTGGGGAAACAGAGGCAGAAGAAGATAAAGACCTGGAGAGAGAGAGAGAGAGAGAGAGAGAGAGAGAGAGAGAGAGAGAGAGAGAGAGAGGGAGAGGGAGAAATAGGTCCAGAGGCCCAGAGAGATTGGATGGATAATGAAGGCACTGAGCCAGGGTAGTGCCAGTGTGGAGGATGGGAGTGGGAGGAAGCCCTCATGTTGGAGGGTGATGGGGACCTGAGTGGGGCCTGGGGGGAGGCAGAGGGACCGTGTGGGCTGGAGATGAAGGGAGATGGGAGATGGGCTGTGGCTGACTGCCTGCTTCCCTGACGCTCCTGTGTCCTTTCCCCCCCAATTCTCAGTGCAATTTGGCTCCTGGTTTGATCACATAAAAGGATGGATGCGAATGGAGGGAAAAGACAACTTTTTGTTGATCACTTATGAAGAACTTCAAGAGGTCAGCAAACTGTCTGCCTGGACCACCCCCTCCCCCCTCAACCTCTCCCTTCCCTGCCCTTCCCCTCCCAGCTCCTTGCCCTTCAGCCCCTTGCCTCCTGTTCTCTTCCCCTGCCCCTGGCTGGAGGGCAGGCACCAGGGATGTGAGACCATGCATTCTCACTCCCCTACAAATCCACGTGACCATAGACAAGTCCTCTCTTTGGGCCACAGTTTCCTGCTCTGTGAGATAGGTTCATTAGCCCATGGCTGAGCTGCCTAACAGAATGGATGTGGGGCTTGACAAAGACTTGACAAAGACAAAATGGGTGCTTGACAAAGACTTAAGGTTATCAGTGATGACTCAGTGCAGTTCAGTTTAACCCCCTGCAATATATAGAACCTTATGCTCTAGGCTAAGGATACAGGAGCGGAACAAGACATGGGCTTTCCCCTCCAAGAGTCGCCTCTCTAACCAACAATAAGACATGTCCATGAAGGCCAGTGGACAAAGGAAGAACCAGGCAACCATGGGATGCGCAGTAGGAGAAAGTGCAGAAGGACAATCAGTTTGGGGAAAGGTCTAAAGGTAGAAAGGTAGAAGGAACTAGAATGCAGTGTGCCTCCACCAGGTGTGGACTTTGCCTTGACACTGGGACAGCTTCCTAATAATGAGAGTGGTACCCCCAACCCCTTCTCTTTTCCTCAGTACACTCCCTTAGGGATCTCAGTTCCCATCGATTCCATGCTAATTTCAATGCTAATGATTCTCACAGCTACTTATCCAGCCCTGACCTCCTAGAATCCCACATCCCTCACTGCCTTTTGGACATCTCCATCTCTATGTCCCATAGCCATCAAAAACTGAGCTCATTCTCTTTCCTGCCCCTTCCCTGAACCTTCCCCACCACTGTCAAGGGTGCTACCACCATCCCCATCCCCCAGGCTCGCAAGCTCATGATCATCCTTGGCTCCTCCCTCTCACTACTGCAATAGCCTAACTGATCTCCCTGCCCCAATCCAATCTCTCCTCCACTCTGATGCCAGAGTGTAGATCTGACTATATCACATACCTCCTCCTTCCCCCAATAAACTTCAGTGACTCCCTATGACCTCCAAGATCAAATATAAAGTCATTATAAAAAGACATTGGAAGCTCTCACAGTCAGTCCTCCTTGCTACCTTCCTAAGCTGTTTATTCTTCACTCCCCTCTAAACGCTCTGTGAACTGGCTCATTTTCTCTTCCTCATATATCAATTCCCATCACTATACCTTTGAACCAGCAGTGCCCCATGCTTGGAATACTCTCCCTCCTTCCCTGATTTCTTTGAAGACTGAGCTCCAAAGCTACTTTGTTCAAGAGGATTTTCTCAGTCCCTGTTCTACTAACCCCTAGCTGCTAATGCCTCCCCTTTCAGACTCACCTTCATCTACTCTGTATGCATCTTGGCTCCACCCACTTATTTACATTTTGTCTTTCCCATTAGTCTGTGAACTTCCAGAAAGCAAGGGTTGGTGTTTCCTGCTTTTATGTCTCCAGAGATTAGCATAGTGCCCATCACCTAGGAAGGGCTTGATCCATGCTTGCTGACCAAAAGTAAAAGAAGATGCCTTGAGTGGTGGGCAGCTTCCCCTCACTGGAAACCTTGGAGGAGAGGTTGGTTTCCCACTAGTCTGGCAGGTTATAGAAGGAATCCTTGTTCAGAGACGGGTTGGACGAGGTACCAATCAGGCAGGTCCCTCCCAGCCCAGAGCTCTGTGGTAGTTAAATGTAGTCACTTGAGAAATTACAGGTGGATGAAATCACTTCCACCTGGGGCTTGAGTGGTCAGATGGGGAATGAGGGAAGGCTCCCTGGACAAGGTAGTCCCTGGGCTGGCCTTTATCAGCAACGCTAACATTCATGTAGTTTCCTATGTGCCAGGCACTGTGTGTTAGAGAAGAAAAGAACTTCGGCAGGCTGAGAGGCAGGGGGACAGTCTTGTGAAAGGGCACGGTGATGAGAGGACAGTTCAGGGACCAGGGATGGTAGTGGTGGTTGCCCTTCATTCTCAAAGAGGACCAAAATGACACCGTCATGATAAAGTCAAGTTTCAATGTGTCCAGTTGTGGCTGATCAGACCCACATGAGGTTGGCATGCTCTACCACAGATTGGGCACAGATAGTCTGTGTGAACATTTGGGGTGGATACTCCAAATTTGCACATCGTACATTTCCTTTGTGCTCTCTCAATTCTGCTTTGCTCAAAGAGCATAGTACCCTTTCTGATGTGGGCACACCATACAGAGCAGTCCTGTGATGGTGTCTCCCATGTCACACAATCAAATCCAAAGTTCTTAAGAGAGACCTTGAAAGTGTCCTTGTAACACTTCTTCTCACCATCATGTGATCGTTTGCCCCAAAATAGCCTTTTTGGCAAACACACATTTTGCATTCAAACAAGGTTTTGCATTCAAACCCATTGGAGTTGTGCTCTCTGAAGCACAGTTTGAATGCTTGGCAGTTTAGTTCGAGCAAGGACCTCAGTGTCTGGTACCTTGTCCTGCCAGGTGATCTTCCGAATCTTCCTAAGACAGTTCAAATGGAAGCGATTCAGTTTTGTGACATGGTATTGGTAGACTGTCCATGTTTCATGGACATACAACAATGAGGTCAGCACATCAGCTCTGTAGACCTTCAGTTTGGTAGTCAGTCTAATACGTTTTCTCTCCTAAACTTTTCTTCGGAGCCTCCCAAACACTGAGCTAGCTCTGGCAATGCATGCATCAACCTCATTGTCAATGTGTACATCCCTGGAAAGTACACTACCAAGGTAAGTGAACTTATCCACAGCATTCACAACTTCTCCATTTGTTGTAACTGATGGCTCCACAGATGAATGGTGTGGTGGTGGCTGATGGAGCACCTGTGTTTTCTTGGTGTTAATTATTAGACCAGAATTAGCACAGGCAGCAGAGAATTGATCTATACTTGGTTGCATCGCAGTTTCAGAGGCTGCGTTGAGTGCACAATCTTCTACAAACAGAAAATAATGCACCAACACTCCCTCCACTTTGGTCTTGGCTTGTAGCCTTTTCAAATTGAAGAATTTACCATCAGTAACTGACCTTGATGCTGTCTGTGTTCATCCTCACTGAAAGCATTTGACAACATGGTTGAAAACATCATGCTAAAAAGCATGGGAGCAAGCACACAGCCCTGTTTCACTCCATTGGTGACTGGGAAGGTATGAAAGCATTGTCCACTATCCAGAACCCGGGCAAGCATGCCATCATGAAGTTGACTACCAGAAGAGGGAGAGGAGAGTGGGACAAGCTTAGGACTACAAAGTTGGGCAATACCAGGTTGGGGACCTTGCCTATACCTTTCTTTTTTTACTTGGCTGGCCCCGGGGAGCTGAAGGATATGACCAGAGGAGATCAATAGCAAAATCTCAGGGACGGTGTGTCCAATGGAGTCTGTTGAGAGGAGAGACTAGAGGTAAAAAGCCTGAGTTAGAGAGGAGGGTGTGGGAGCTCATAGGATTAGCTGGTGAGAGAGTTATCACAGAGCTGTCATTGGCAAGCTTGGCAGCTGGGTGTGGGGCAGATCTTCAAAGGCGGAGAGACAGAAGGGCCACACTGATGCTGAGAGTTCAGTCTGGATGACCTGGAAAGCTGAAAGAAGGGAGGAACCCTTTTAGGTGTGGGTCAGACTTCCTGAAGGCACATGGAGAAGTGGGTCCACGGCAGCAAGGGACAAAGGAGGCCATTTGACCCGTAGGTAGACAGAGGCAGACTAAGAAAGGCACAGGCTGAATGTGAGGAACCGAGAGGGACATTCCACCAGTACCTCCCTCTCATCTTTTCCAAAACAAGTGCTCATCATCCCCCTTCTCTGCCCTTCTTCTCTGGTTCTCTGTCTTGTGAGGCACTGTCAGCCCCTGTCTCGGGAGGGAGGGTGGAAATCTCAAGTTCTCTTCTCCTTCCCCTTCCAAGTACCCTCAGAGTGGATCCTAACTTCTCTCACAGCAGTCCCCAGACTCCTTCTCCCCATTTCCCTGACCACCATCTGAGGTCTGACCAGCATTGCACTACCGCCATAGCTTTGGGGCTCATCACTTTCTCTCCAACATATGATGTCATTTATTTGTCATAAAGTTCCTCAATGCCTTTCGGTTCTTACACCAGTTATCTCCCCAAATAGCAACCCCAAACTCTTCCAATTACAAAGTGTAATCTGTAACCCAGGGTTATGAGATCCAGGCTCACACAGACGTAGGTCCAATCTCAGAGGCTGGCTCCAAATATCATTATTTCTTTGGCCCATTGTGCTATCACCCAGAATTTTCACTGGGAAAATCTCCAGATGTACCCTATGTCAAAGTTTCTATAGATGGGAGTAGAAGGCATCCTTATCTCTTGTATAAGCACTCAAGATTACAGTGCATATGTTGGGTATAGGACAGCCCTATTCCACTCTACAGAAGATGCTCTAAGCACTTACAGAAAGCACTCGGAAAACTCCTAAGGGGTTCATGATAGCCGCTCAATGACCAACATATCTTCCTCTCCAGTAGGGCCTAGTGGTCCTTAACTCTTCTTATGATAGTCCTACCCTATAAGTTGGGTTCCATCTGAAATGAAAACATACTTGGAGCAACACATTTATGTTCAGATGAGTCCCTTTTACCTTCACAGGAAAAATATATTCATCCAATCTTGCTGGATTTGGAGTTAATAAGACATGGGTTGGAATCCTGCCTAAGATAGTTATTAGCTATGGGCAGGGGCAGCTGGGTGGCGGAGTGGATACAGTACTGGGCCCAAAGCTGGGAAGACCTGTGTTCTTGAGTTCAAATCTGGCCTCAGACGCTGACTAGCTGTGTGACCCTGGACAAGTCACTTGACTCAGTTTGCCTTTGTTTCCTCATCTGTAAAATGAATTGGAGAAGGAAATGGCAAACCAATCCAGTGTCCTGACCAAGAAACCCCTAATAGGGGTCACGGAGAGTCAGACACAACTGCCAATAATAAAGACCCTGGACAAGTCACTTATCTTCAGTTTCCTCATCTACAAATGGTGGTGTTGACCTTGCTGGTCTCTGAGATCCCTTTATATATCCATGACCCTTGGAGAAGGAAGATGTACCTGGGCCTGACCTAGTCAAGGCATCCCCCTTCTTGTGGAGGGCCAGGTTCCCACCTGCTCCTTTCACTGGAGGTACACACAGAATTCTTTTCTCTCCAAGAAGCCCACTCCCCAGGAAATTACCCTTTCTCCACAGAAGAGTTTACTCTGAACTCAGGGGTCCCCTCTGAGGCAACCTACAGGATTGCTCACCACCTGGCTAGTCTGCTTGCCACCTCCTTGTGCTTCTGCTCCCCTGAAATCTGATGGGAAAAGAAAGAAGAGGGGTCTGCAGCAAAGGAGAGGCCCATCCCTCCCCAATGAGAACGGGCGAGTGACTCCTAAGACTTAATGAGGAGCTGCCTTCCTCCTCTCTACAGGCACCCATGAGCATGTACACCACAGCAGCCACAGACAAAGGATTTCCTTCCCTGGGAAACTACCATTCTGATCTTGGAAGCCCCCACATACACAAGGAAAAAGCAAAACAGATCCAACATAGGGACAGCACATGCCATACTCCACACCTGTAGTCTCCCACTTCTCTCTTTTGAGAGCAAGAAAGTGTTTTCATTTTTTTTCTAAAAGATGAGCTTAGCAGCTTTTCTAAGGTTGGTTTTTACTGCATTTCTGTAGCCATCAGGTGTTCTTTTGGGTCAGCTTTTTCTGCAACATCACATACAAAGGCCCCCATGTTTGAGGGAATTTTTTACTCTTATTTGATAATAATAGCTAATATTTACTCTTTTTGTTAGTTCCCTCCTTTCAGTTCTGTCTAATTCTCCATGAGCCCATCTCGGGTTTCCTTGGCAAAGATACTGGAGTGGTTTGCTATGTCCTGCGCCAGCTCGTTTTACAGATGAGGAAACTAAGGCAGACAGTGGTTAAGTGAGTTGTCCAAGGCCACACCAGTAGCAAGTGCCTGAATGTGGATTTGAATCCAGGTGTCCTGACTCGGGCTCTATGCTTTGTCTTTCGTGCCACCTAGTGGCCTCCAGCAGGCTCACCCATATTCCACCTCAAGTAACACAATGAACTCTGGTCATCCCCAGTCTGCTTTGTTTGCTACCCCAAAGCTGCTGCTAAGTCTTTGGCCTTCTTGTCGGTGTGTGTGTGTGGGGGGGGCCTCTCCATCCCTCCTCCTCCGGACATCCTAGAGCACTGGTTGCACCATTCCCCCCATCCCCCGAAGTCTCCCCTAGTCTCCAGAAGGGTCATGCACAGTGCATGCTAAGTAGGACATGGAGGCCCCATTCCAGCCCTGTTTCTCCCAACTTCTCACTCTTTCATGGCTATGGCCCAGGTCTCCTGCTTCTTTCTCTGCAGGGAATCAGTCCCCCATGGCTGGAATGTACCCACGTAAACTCAGAGCAGGGCCCCCTCCCTCTTCATACCTTCCCAGAGTCTGGGGGCCTTTTTGTGGCCCATGGCCCCCATCACGGAGGTCACAGCCCCCAATAGACAGTGAGCACCTTGCTGGGATGGGGGGAAGGGGACACTGTTATCTTTACCCACACACACGGAACCTGGCTAATGGGATGCCCTAGGGTCTTTGAAGTATTGGCTTTTAGGGGTGATCCTGGAGAAATCTGGCTGGGCAGGCAGAGGAAGGAGGCAGAGTTGGGGAGAGAGGTACTGATGACAGAGACAGAGAGAAGGGGGGAGGGAGGGAGAGGCACAGAAAGAGAAGAGGTGGGAAGGGAGGGAGAGAGACAGAGAGACTGACTGATACAGGCCCAGGGAGAGACCCTCGCAGGCTGGTGATAACATGGTCTCTGGAGTTTGGACCTTATGTTGGGGCCTGGTAGTCCAAGGAGGCTATCCTTTGGGGGGCTGGCCAGAGGGAGCATGGTGGCCTGCCCAGTAGACTGGAAGGGACCCTAGCCTAAGTCCCCTACTTTACATTGGAAACTGAGGCCCTGAGAAAGGTGATGACCCTGGGAGCATGGCCCCCCTTGGGTCCCCTGGCCTGGCTCAGCAGTGCTTCTTTGTCATGCATACCCTTGACCCTGCCCCTGACAGTCCCTCCATCTTGCAGGACCTCCGGGGCTCTGTGCAGCGCATCTCTGAGTTCCTGGACCATCCTTTGGAGGAGGCGGCCCTGGACTCCGTGGTGCAGAACTCAACTTTCCGGACCATGAAAGAGAATACCATGTGCAATTTTACGTTGTTGCCCTCCATCCTGTTGGATCAACGCCAGGGGGCCTTCCTCCGGAAAGGTCAGGGGGCACGGTTTGATGGGGGAAGAGGACAAGGCCAGAGGGGACTGAGGAAAGGGCAAGGCTGGACAGGACCTAGAAGGGGGCCGGGTAGCCCTTGGTGAGGAGAGATCTGGTGGGGACTGAGCACTGGGGAGGTCTTAATATCCAGGGAAGGAAAACAGACCTACAGGTAGGAAGTATTCAATTGAACATTGACAGATAATTCCCTGAGCACTCAGGCCTTCTGGGTCACAAGGCTGCAAAGACAACCTCTCCCCTCCAACACTTTATTTCACCATGAGGGAAACTGAGGCTGGAAAGAAAGGACCGGCTCAGGGAGTCTGTCAGCCACGATTGCGGCCGAGCTGTCCTGGCTGACAGCAAGGGAGGGCAGGAGGACTGAGGGGCTCCAAGGGCCCCCCTAATTGCCCCCTCCCTGTTCCTGTTTCCCCAGGGGTATGCGGTGACTGGAAGAACCACTTCACTGTGACCCAGTGTGAAGTCTTCGACCAATCATATCGCGAGCAGATGCAGGGGATGCACACCACTTTCCCTTGGGACGAAGACCCTGGCAACACCAGCCCTGCCCTCCTCCCAGGGGCCTGGGACCTGTAACCCCTGGAAATAAATATCAGACTATGCTCTGACATTTCTCCGGAGTTCATTCCTGAGCCAGTTTGGGGGAGGCCAGGAGGCTTGTCGAGGGCCGGGGGATGGGTGGCGGCACTCGGGAGGAGGCCACCAGGAACTGTGCAGCAGGTGCCGAAGGCGTGGGAAGGCCCCTGAGTCAGAGCTGGGCTCAGGGCGTGCCTGGATCCTTTCCAAAGGTGGGGGAGGGCACTTGGGTGGCAGGCAGGTGATTCAGAACCGGCCCTTCCAGAAGAGGGGCCCTGGACACCAGAGCATGCCAATGTGCCTGAGGGGGAAGGGAATGGGAAATGGAAAGGGCAGCTTCCTGGCTGGAGGGGATGGCCTTTCATCCCCCAGGCTTCCTCCTCTCAAGGGACCCGAGGCTGGCACTTAGGGCTGCTCCCTTTGTCCACTCCTAGAGGTTCTTCACCCAAGGTGATCCCCCTTAGAGAAGGCCCATGGGAAGGAAGTACATCAGTCGGACCTTGGTACGAGAGCATGCTCCCTGGTGAGAGTGGGCTCAGTAGCTGACCCCCTGGCTACTCCAGTCAGGCTGCCCACGGCCTTATTGTCCAGGATCCTCTCCGAGCCTCCTATGGGCTGGCAATGGGTAGTGGAACCGCCCAGGGGTCATGGGCCGGGCAGGATTGGCCCACCGTCGCACCAGGGCTCTGGGGTCCTCACTCGCCCCCCGCTGTCTCATCAGAGTCATGGCAGGTGTGTCTTGGGTGACCCACGGAGTCTTTTGCTGGAGTGGGGGAGAGAGGTCAGGAATGAGGAGCCATGCAGAGTTCCTGGGGACCAGGTATCGGGCAAAGAGAAAGGGGCTGGTGCTAGGGGCAGGGAAGCAGAGGGGAGCAGGAAGCAGATGGCCAATGGTAGCTGGGAAGGTAAATATTTGCTGAAGGAGGGAGTGTCGGGTGAAGGCAGCTGGAGATGAACCCAGCCTGGTCTGCCTAACCCCCTTTGCCCCTGGACTTGTCTTCCTCTTCTACATCTCCCCTCTGCCTTCCCTACCATGACCCTCCCCTCCTCTCTACACTGTCCCCTCTGCCAGCCTTGCCCCTAGGCCCCCTTCTCCCAGCTCTTCCTCCCTGGCCCTCTCCCACTTACCTCTCTGCCCAGTCTCCCATCCCCGTCGCTGGACTGGGAGAGACAGCTCAAGTCCCAGAGGGACCGGCTGGGCCGGGGAGAGGGGCCACTGGTAGGCCGGACCCTCTGGATATTCCTCAAGATATCACTTAGGGCCGGCCCAGGACAGAAGGGTCTCTTGGAGTCCTCAGAGGTCTGCGAGGTGACCAGGTGGTGTTGGGGCACATCATCCAGGGGTGGTAGCAAGACAGGGGCAACAGAGCGGCGGTGAGCGATGTGGTGGCGACCCTGGGCCAGCTGCATTCCCTCCAAGACACTGAGGAATGGGCTGGAGGACGGGGAAGAGGACAGCGGCTGGGAGGTAGCATAGAGTGTTCGGAACTCTCTGTCAAAGGCCTCCAAAATCTCCCCAGTCAGCAGGGTTACCAGGTTTCGGTGCAAGCGGGAATCGCTCCAAGTAAAACTGGAGAGAAGAGATTGCCAAGGAAGTCTGAGAATGTCCATCCCCCAGACCCCTAGCACCACACCCACACACGAACACACAAACACTCCTCACTGCTCGGGAGGGAAGGGCCATTTGATTTTCTGGGCTGAGGGGAAGATCATCAGCTTGTAACCTCACAAGCAGCCCCTGTGACCTGCGGGGGACCAGGAGAAGGTCACGGCTCTGAATTCCACATTATCAGCCCATTCAGGGACAGGCTCTGGTCTAGGGGAAAGGGAGCCAGGGAGGGACTCTGGTCTAAGGGAAAAGGCTGGAGGGACAATGCTCAGATGTGTGGTGGTCAAGGCAGACAAGATGCCCAGTGCCTGGAGATGGGGACAGGAAGCTGGCAAAGAGTGTGGGGCAGGAGAGGCAGTGCCCCCAAAGGCAAAACCTGTACTGGGGTTCTGTTTGGAAGGTGTGAGAACCCCATGTCCTGGCAAGTGGGCTCCTCTGAGGCCTGGTGCTGGCCATGATTCCAGCTCCAATGCCGGCTGCTGGTCAGGACTGTGATCCAAAGGAGACCCATCATCCCATGGGCTCCCGCAAGTACTACGGGCATCATCACTGCTTTACAGGCCACGGGGCTGCCACAGTTTCTCCCCCTCCCCACAGAGTCACCCACACAGCATGATGCAGCGGTGCACCTGGCGGGGTCCGTGCCTATTCTGGTGACTGGCCCCAGCTGCAAGAGAAGGAGGGAGCCCTTTCCTGGTGAGCAGGGGTGCCTGGCTTGGAGTGGGGGGGGGCCCCGCCAGGGCGTGGCTGACACCTGTAGGAGCCTGTGATGACACTGTCTCCATCCACCAACACAAACTTTTCTCTCACGTCCCCTGTCACTTGCTTCTTTCTCCGGCTCTGGAACCCACAACCTCTCAGGATGCGGACCTCAAGGTTCTGTGGAAGGAGCAGGGACCCTCTGGGGTCAGCCCTAGCCTCCCCAGCTCCCACCAACCCCCAGAGCCAGGGGCCAGGAAGAGGAAGGGAGCAGGGCTGAAAGCTGGGGAGAGGTCTGTTACCTCGGTGGCTCGGAGGTTCATCCCCAGCTGCTGGGCCAGGGCCAGGAAGGCAGGGAGGTGGCGGTGGCCCAGGAGGATGTAAACAGGCACGCCACGGCGGGTAGCAGCCTCACGAAGGTCCGACAGGAGATCAGGGTCCGTGAACACATCCATGACCACCGCTACAAGCTGGGGGTAGGGAGGTGAAAGTGGCAGATAGCTGAGCCCTGTGGGGCTGTGAGCAGGTACAGGGAACTGGTGGGTACCCACCTTCTGGGCCTCCTGAATAGCTTTCCTCACCAGCTCCTTGATGGAGGGGTCCCCTTCTCCAGGGGGCTGCGTATAGAGTCGTGCTCTGGTGATTCCTTTCCAGGGCTGAGACTGAGGCCAGCCCAGGCCCAGGTCCGGAGGTGGTTCATCCGAGCGGCCAGGGAAATAGGTCAGGCTCCCCTGCTCAGGGATGCTGGCCCCTTTTTCCAGGTTGGGGGCCTTCTCATCCCCAGTGCCCCAGTCTTCTGCCTGTGCCTCCAGGCTCCGGACCTCATCGGCTGCCAGGAAAGGCAGAAGGTTCTCCCGGAGTAGGCAAGCAGTGAAGGCCCCAGCTCCCTCACTCAGTAGGGTCTCCAGGGCCAGTCTGTGACCTTCTGAGTAGAGGAGGGTTGGGTCTGTCTTGCTGAGGGGTGTCTCCTCTGCAGCCCCCTCCCCATCTTCCTCTAGAGCTGCCAGTTGGGATTCCGCCATGTCCTGGATACTCCCAGAATGGGACCCTGTCCTATCTCCCACTGTCTGCCCAATGGGGCTGCCTCATCTCCTTACATCTGCATCTCTGTCTAGTCCCTGTGGGCTCCCATTGAACCACTGGCCTTCTCCCACTGCCTCTGGGAGGCCAGAGAGGCAGCTCCCTAAACTTGGTCCCCCTCTGCTGTCAGAAGGTCCTCACCAACTCTCAAGCCACCCCTGATCCAGACTGGCTGTCTGCCCTTTGTCCCCTGCCCCTCTGGCCAATGCAGGCCAGCTTGGTGGTCACCCTTCCCCTCACAGGCAACAACCCTTCGCCATTACACCCCCTCTGAGAGAAGCCTCAGTCCCAGCTACTGGGAGATGCCAAAAGACTTAGCTCCAAAATCCTCGCCTGGTATGGGAGAAAGGGGCAAAGTCCTGGAGAAAGAAGCAGAAGGAAGGAGTGAGCTCCAGCCAGCCTGGCTAGTCTCTTTCCCTTCTTCTAAGACCCAGAAAAGCAGGGCCCCAAGGAAGGGTAGGGCACCATATCCCAAATGGGATGAGGAGCCCTGCAAAATCAAAGGGCCTTGCACAAGATCCTCCACAGCTTCCAGAGCCCCCATTCCCCAGTGGTCATCTTGCTAATAGATCAGGAATCCCACCAACCCCTTTCCAAGCCCAACCGAGGCACCCATCCTTCACAAAAACCCCCTCGTGCAGGCCTCCTCTGCACCCACCAAAATTTTTCTTTATTCCCCACCCCGAAACCTGCCCAGGGCCATAAGCCATGGCGAACTAGCTCAGTGCCCATGTCCTGCCCTGTCCTTACCCCTAGTACACCACCAGGGATCCTCCACTCCCCTAGCATGGCAAGTGGGCACTAGGGTCCCCTTGCTTGGCATGTCTCACTAGCACCTCACTCATTCTAGTACTGGCTGGGCCAGGACTAATGGAAACCCAGCCCAGGACTGTAAACAGAGAAGGGTCTGTCTGGCCTGGGGGAAGCCAGAGAATCCCCTAGCGCCTACAGGGAAGGCAGCTCACCTGCTGGATCAGCTTCTGCTCCCAAGACTGTCAGATCCTATGCTGCCTATCAGTGCCTGGGCCTCACCCCTCTCCCTCTGTAAGGGACCTCTGGTCCCAGTCCTTTACGAGAATCAAGTCAGTTAAGACCAGGAAACAGGCATGGGGCCAGGAGGGGCCGGAGGTGCTGAGGGTGTGGCAGGTATCTCAGAGGAAGGGGAGGACACCTGGGTCCCCAGAGGCGGGGCCCTGACAATGACAGCCCTCCCATGCCTGCCTGCAGAGCCAAGGTTGGCACATACCTTCAGCGATCAGAAACCCTGGGTGGCTCCAGGCCCCCCAACCCTAGCCCCCAGAATCAGCACAGACACACGCAAAAAAAATGTCCAAAATTCTTTAATATAACAAGGAAGGAAGTTAGTTTTTGTAGCCTCGGCTGGCACGGCGGCCCCTGGCACGCTCGAACTTTCGGCCCTTGGATCGGACATATGGTCTGTGAAGGAGAAATGGGGTGTAAAGTACAAGTCCTGCCCCCCCCAGTGCCCTCCCCCTTCCCTCATCATCCTCTTCCTCTCCTGAAACTCACTTGGTGTGGCTGTGGGGAGTGCCTGGAGCCTTCCCAAAATGCCTGTATACCTCTCGGCCCTTCCGGGGACCTGGAAGTGTTAAGAGGAGGAGGGAGAACGTTTAGCAATGCCCTTCCCCCAGGACAGTCCCAGCCACCCCCAAGACACGGCAAGAAAAATGAGTTGCCTAGAGCTTACCAGACAGGAGAACAGTGCCCCGGCCCTTGGGTGAGCTCATGGCCAACTGGTCAAAGGTAAGGATTTTCCCACCAGCTTTGAGAATGCGATTCCGGGCATTGCTAGTAACACGAAGGGCACACACCTGCTCCAGGGAGGGAAGAACTCGGGTGAGCGGGGCAGGTAGAGAAACCTCCCAATCTAAGTCTCCCCCAAACAGCCCAAGCCAAAATCACCCAGGAGGTGCCTGCTCCGCACCAGAGGACCTCCTGCCAGCTCTCTGGCAGCCTGGCACGCCATCAAGGTACCAACCTTGAGCTTGGGGACATCCTGAATCCTCACATCGTCCGTCACAGTCCCAACAACCACAGCTGTCTTGTTCTCCCGGCCAGGCAGCTTCATTTTCCTGATCTAAGGAAAAGAGGAGGCAAGAAGTAGCATGGAGGTCCCTCTCCACCACGTTGGCTGCCTGCTGTAGCTCCCAGCTCGGACAAGAGGGGCTGCTCCATCGCAGCACCTGGAGGATATTAAGGTCCCTAGAGACCAAAAACACTTCCCTAACTTGTCAAGGGGCAAAAGAAGCCACTTGTCCAGGGTTTCCAGGACGGACCACCCCAAGTTGGCTGGGACTCATTAGGGGGCCCAGGGGCTGCGGCGCCAGGCCTCGAGCAAGCCTGGGGCACTTGTAACAGAGACAGCAGCACCCGCCTCCCAGGAGGGCTGCCAGGGTTCGGTGGGGCACCCAGCACCCGCTCCACAAAGGCGACCTCGCCACTACCTCGGGCCACCGCGGGCTTACCATGCGCGACAGGGACAGCGGGGGCCGGTTGGTCCGGCTCATGAACAGTCTTTTCAGGACAACCTTGTTGAAATTGGAGTTGGTTCTGCGGGCCAGGAACCGGTAGAGCTGGACGGCGGGGAGACAGAGCGGGGTGGCCGGGTCAGGAGCCGGGAGTGCGGCCCCTGCTGGACCCCGGCCGCCGAACTACAATTCCCACAATGCGCCGCGGCAAGGCCTCTCCTCGGCCGCCCCCCGCCCTCACCTTCACCAGCAGCCTCAGGTAGATGTCCTGGCTCTTGGGCTCCTTGCGCCGGACTTTCCGGTCCTTGTGGTGGCGGATGTCCACTCCCTGCCGCGCGAAGAAGCAGAGACCTCTCTAAGCGCTCGGGGCCCGGGCCAGACCTTCTCCGAGCGCTTACAGCGCGGCGCGGCGCGGACAAGGCGAGGTCTCGCAGGGCCCGGAGCGGGGCCGGAGGGGGGCCGGGAGCCCCCGCATCTCCCCAAGGAACCCGCCGCCCCCGACAATGAGGGCCCCAGCGGAGGCCGCGGACGCCCCGGGCCCGCACTAGCTCGGCCCCGGCCCACCGCGGCCCCGCGCCGGGCCGATGCCGGCGGATTCCTCTGCACTTACCATGCTGCCGTCCTACCGAACACCGGCCCAACCCGGAAAGAGCGAGGGGCCGCGGAGCACGCTGGGAAGACCACCAGCGAGACCGACGTGCCTGACGTTGCGGCGGGATGGGCGGGCACGTCTAACGCCGCACCGCCTCTCTGGCGCGCCCGGCCTCCTCTCTATGGTTGCTTCTCCTCCAGGACGGCGAGGGGAGGGGCCGATGCGCCGCGCAGGGAAGGGCAGCTGCGCAAGGGCGAGCGGCGGCGCTCTTGCTCGGATTCGCCTCCAGCTCGGTGGTCCTGGGAGGCCCGGCGACTGGGGGGCGGGGAAGGCGCCGCAGCTTCCCGACAGTGGGCGGAGTGCAGCGAACCCAGCGTGGTCCGGGGAGCCCGCCCAGTTCTGCCAGCTGTCTACCAGACCGCAGATCCTCCCCAGAGCCCCAGCCCCCTACTGCAGGCCCCCGGGCTCACCTCGTGCGGGCTCGGGTCTGACTTCTGTGCCACCCCCAGCCCTAGCGAAAGTGGTCCGACTGGCCTGGCCAGGCTGCGGGAGGTGGGGCAGGGAGAGAGACAGAGAGCCAACTGAGACACACAGAGACAGAGACAAAGAGTCAGGGCCAGAGAGAGAGAGAGACAGGGGCAGAGGAGAGACACACAGAGAGACAGAGACAAAGAGACAGGGCCAGAGAGAGAGAGAGAGACAGGGGCAGGCAGACACACACACGGAGGCAACAGAGACTGACAGAGAGAGAGAGAGGACCAGAGAAAGGGAGACTGATGGAAAAAGAGGCACACATACAGGGATAGAGACAGGCAGGGAAAAACAGAGACGGACAGAGAGAGGGGGGTGAGGGGAGAGACAGAGAAACAGACAAAGAGAAGGGTGTGTGAGGGACAGAGAAAGAGAAGGGTGTGGGGCAGACAGAAAGATAGAGGCTGTGTGTGGGAGAGACAGAGAAGGGGTTGTGAGAGAGAGACAAACAAAAAAAGCCAGAGAGAGGGGGTGTGGAAGGGAGAGAGAAAGATAGTTCAAGACAGGCACAGGAAGGAAGAAACAGACGGAGACAGAGAAGGCAGAGGCAGAAACACAGACAAAATCAAGAGAGGCAGAGAAACCAAGGCAAAGTCAGAGAAGGAGGCAGTGAGGAATAGAGAAGTAGCTAAAAAGAGACATGGAAACAAAGAGCCAGGGCCTCTGAGAAAGGATAAGACAACACAGAGCGATCAGGGCAGGAAAAGACACAGCCTGAAACAGAAACGGGGTAGAGAGACAAAGAGGGAAATCGAGGCAGAGGGTGAGACAGAGAGCAGACCGAGAGACAGAAACAAGCTGAGTTCAGATTCTCACCCCTCCAAGCCCATTGTGCTGTCAGGGTCCTGGACCCTCTATTCCTGCCCTGCATCCCCACAAGCTGAGGCTGAGAAAGCCAGCTGCCTGCTGCCAGCATCAGGTCCAGGTTTGAATGAGCTGGCTCACATCTGAGGAAGTGGTGGCTGGGGATGTGGGGTGGAGAGGTATTCCTCCTTCTGCACTCTTTGAGACTGGCTTTCTGCCTGATTTTCTGTGACTCTGTCTCAATATCTGATATCCCTTGTTCCCTTTTAGTCTCTCCCAGTGTCTCTGAAGTTTTGTTACCGTTCAGTCTTATCTGACTCTCTGTGATGCCATTTTCGGACAGAGTGGTTTGCCTTTTCTTTCTCCAGCTCATTTTACAGATGAGTATCGGGAGGCAAACAGGATCACACAGCTAGTAAGTGTCTGAGGTCGTATCTGAACTCAGATCTTCCTGCCTCCAGGCCCAGTCTGTGCACAATGGTGCCACCTAGCTTAGGGAGAGAGCCCTGGGTTCCAGTGATGCCGCTATCACCACTTGGCTGTGTGACCTTAGTCTGTCTGAGCTGCAGCTCCCTTGCCCTGTCCTAGAACCTTAGCTGGGAAGGAGATGCCTATAGGTTGTAGGTAGGTAAGTAGGTAGGATGCCAGTGATTGCGGTGAGTCTCTTTGCTCTTCTAATGGTCTGTCGCTGCAACAACCAAAGGGACTGTTACCCTGCTTCTGAGTCTCAGGCTCTATGGGAATGTGCCACGCCACCCCCCCCCCCCCCCCCCCAGGTCTTGTTTCTCTACTCTTGACAGGAGCCTCACAGTCTCTGGGCGATTAGGGTCTGTCTTTGCTTCCCCTGTATCTTCCTTTGCCTCATCAATTTCTGAGGGTCTGTTTCAGGGTTCCTGCCAGTTTCAGGTTTCCTGTTTCAGAGTCTGTCTGTTTCACGGCTCCCATCAGTTTCAGGGCCTCTGTCTGTTTCAGGACTCTTGTCTGCTTCAGGGCTTGTTCCTTTCAGGGTCTCTGTCTTCCCCTCTCAGGGCAATCTGTCTAGTCTCTCTGTATCTATCTACTCTTGCCTCAGGGTCTCTTTCTTGCTATGTCTGTCTCTGAGTCACTCTGCCTCACAGAGTTCTCCGTGTTGCTATGTTTGTCTCTTTCTGTGTCTCAGTGTCTCTGTTCCGGTCTTGCTGATTTGGTCTTAGTGTCTTCGCACCTCTATCCCTGGGCCTCTGCCTCTGAATCTCTCTATGTCTTTCTGCATCCCTGTCTGTCCCGGAGCAGGTGGGCACTCTCGAAGAAAGGCGCCTGCGTGGCCACCGCCCATAGTAAACATGGCGGTAACGGCGCACAACCTCCCCTGTTATGGCGCTGTTTCTCGCGAGAATTGCGAACGCAAAGTCTCTTACCATCCGGGTAGGGTGGAGCCTCTCCCTCTCTGCGATCCTGTTGGTTCATCCAAGTCAGGCCTACACTTCCATTGGATAAAATTCCACACACCTTTCTCCCACCCCTTACCCCTCTCCACAGTCCTTTGGACCGATTCAGGAAGGCAGGGCCAGGAGAGGGGCGGGACTTCCGGGTGTGGGGAGGGGGAGGGGTCAGAGATACTGACACTGAGCAGAGATTGAGGGGGAGACGGAGTCTGAGAGACACGGAGACTAAAAGAGACGCCAAGACCTTTGTAGTGACACAGAGACCCTGAGAGAGACAGATGAGACTCCCGGAGAGACCCAGTCCCTTGGAGACGGGGGCAGAGCCAGAGCCGAGATGACGGGGGAGATGCTGGGACAGAGCTAGGGAGAGCCGGCGGGGGGCCCGCGGGATGGGGGCCTGACGCGGCGGCCGCCGCATCCATCCCGGATGGTGAGAGGCTGCGGGGTCGGCCAGCCCGCGGGCGGGGCGGGGGCTCGGGAAGGAGGGGCAAAGGTCGGCCGGGGCGGGGCGGGGGCGCCCGAGCAGGACCTTGGCCAGAGACCGAAGAGCCCTAGGCGCCCGGTCGGCGCTGCCCCAGGCCCTGCTGCTGCAGTCCCTGTGGGCAGGCCAGGCCAGGCTGGCCCTCTCCGTCCTCTCCTGCCCATCCACCAAGGTCTCTGGGTTTCTGCTCTGTCTTTCGTGCTGTCCTCGGTGCTAGCGCATGCTTTGGGGGAGGGGTGCTGACCCTTCCTTTTCTCCCTTCGCTCTGTGTGAGTACGAGTCCTCTGGGCAGCCCCTCCCTCCACTCCCTTAGGGTCTGGTGTGTCTCCTTGGCCCTGGGAGGGGGCAGAGACCCTTTGGCCATGACGTCTTTCTGTACATCTCACTTTGGGGGCCTTGGAGGCAGGGAAGATGCGCTGGAGGGCTAGTAAAGAGATGGGGTTCAGCAAAACAGGGGGCTCCCTGAAATGGTCGCAGGCCACTGACTGGTAGGGGCGTGTGGGTCAGGAAGAAGGCAGTTGGGTCTGAGCCAGATTCCTCTCCTCCTTCCCTAATCTGGCCCTAATTTCTCCCTCCCTCTCTCTGCAGATCCTGGCCTTCGAGGAAGAGCTGAGCTGACCTCCTAGGGCGGGGGAGTCAAGCCAGAGCCCACAACCCTGATCCCTGGGCAGTCCAGGCCAGGGGGGACTCGGCTGGGCCATGGCAGGCACCCCACTCCTGCATGGGGAGTTTGGCTCCTATCCAGCCCGAGGTCCCCGCTTTGCCCTGACACTCACCCCAGTGGCCTTGCATGTCCAGCGGCTGCGCCCCAGACCAGAGGCCTGGCCCCAGGGGGCCCTGGTCCCTCTGGCTGAGGTCTCTGGTTGTCGGACCTTGCGCAGCTGCTCCCCTAATGACTCTGCTGCTTACCTGTGTGTCTACACTTACCCACGGGGCCGGCGGGGTGGCCGGCGGCGGGCGGCTCGGACTTTCCGGGCTGACCGGGCCCCCGACTACAAGGAAAATCACGCAGAGGCCCAGCGATGGGCTACTGCTCTCACCTGCCTACTTCGAGGGGTGCCCTTGCCTGGGGACCTTGGTGAGCTGCAGGGCCGGGGTGGGGAAACGCCTCCCAATGGCAGGGGGATGGAGGGATGAAGTCTAGAAGGAAGTTAAGTACCCCAGGTGGTTGAGCTCAGGAAGAATGAGTGGGATAGTCTAGAACAGGGCCTGGGTTCACAGGAGAGGTCAGGATCTGAGGAGATGCATCCTGGGAGGATGTCTAGGGGACCCTGGAAGGGGACGGGAGAAAAGAAGCAATGAGGGAGGGAAAGATGATGGGTAACTCAAGGGAAAAAGCAAAGAATCCAAAGTGTAAGGGACTCCAGGAGGGAGAGACCAAAGCCTGGGGACCAGAGGAAAACACTCAGCCAAGCTGGATCAAGCCTTATCATGGTCTCTCTACCTTTGGGATACCTGTCTCTCATTCACTAGATTTCTCTCTGTCCTCTCTCTGTCACACATACACACACATCTGTCACTCTATAGCTCTTTGTGTTTCTGCATTTATGGGGGCAGATATTTAGGAACCCTAGAGGAGGCTGAAACCCAAACAATATTTGTGAGATAAGAGTGAGGACTTTGGGCCTTTCTGCACCCTTCCTCCCCCCCAACTCCCTTTCCAGTTCAGGCTTCTTCATGCTCTCCAAGTCTGCTCCACCCTTTCCCATGCTGTACTTCACATTCTCCCTACAGCTCCCTATAGCTCTGTGTGCCTGTCTCCCTGCCCCATTTCTCTCCCCTCCACCCCGTGTCCCCATCAGGGAGGAATGGATAGGGAGAGAGGGAAATGGCCCTGTGGTCTGGGAATTGGGACTCCCTCTCAGTCTTTCTGTCTCCTTGCTGGCCTCTCAGTGCTCTCTTTCTGTCTGGGTGACTATATACCTGAGATCGAGGGGATTAAGTGGGTGGTACACTGTAAGCCTAGAACAGTTAGCTCCATCGTTTCACTCAACACCCCCAAACCTGGGCAGTGCGCCAGGACACCTGGGTCCAAAGAACAGAAGTGATGAAATATCAGACCCTTCTCCAATGTTTCCTGTTGGGATGGGTGGTGTGGGAGAAGCCTGAGCATGGGGGGAGGGGATGTCAGGGAGTGTACCAGGGAGAAATTGCACTTGGACACAGGTGTGTGTGGTGGGATGGAGGCCGAAGGGGTCTCCAGAGGGTAGGCAGGACTAGGGATTCTCTAGAACAGGGCTGGGGAACCTGCTTTCAAACCTCAAAAGGTGATGGATTTGGGGACGGGGCGTAGAACTTCAGAATCACAACTGCCAGCAGGGCTGAGGCTCGCCATTCCCCCTTCTTGAGGGAGCTCAGCCCCAAAGCCTTCTGGGAGTTGTTTTTTGCTCCCTGGATCGATGACACCTTTCTTGCTTCCTTTGAGCCAGACATCACACCAGAGCTGCTGCCCAAGCCCCCTCGGCTGCTCCTATTGGTCAACCCCTTTGGGGGGCGGGGCCTGGCCTGGCAATGGTGTAAGAACCATGTGTTGCCCATGATTTCCGAAGCTGGGCTCTCATTCAACCTCATCCAGACAGGTGAGCCCAGGCCTGCTTGGTGGAGGGATGCTGGGGTTCCCGGGGTGGGGAGAGGGGCGGCTGGCAAGGGCCCATCCACCTCTCACCCCTCTATGGGTTCCTCTCCCCAGAGCGGCAGAATCATGCCCGGGAGCTGGTACAGGGGCTGCGTCTCAGCGAGTGGGATGGGATCGTCACCCTCTCTGGAGATGGCCTGTTGTACGAGGTGAGTTGGAGCCCGGTGCACCAGCTGCCAAACTGGGGGCCCTGGGACACCCACACATCCTGTCTCTGCCCATAGGTGGTGAACGGGCTCCTGGACCGACCTGACTGGGAGGAAGCTGTGAAGATTCCTGTGGGCGTCCTGCCCTGTGGCTCGGGGAATGCTCTGGCAGGAGCAATCAACCAGCATGGAGGGTAGGCAGAGGGTGTCTCCTTGGGCTCCTTCCCTTCCCCCTCCTTCCTCCGTGCATGCCCTGGGTGTCTCCCCTGCACTCTGCCCTTCCCTCTCTGACTCAGCATCAGTGCACTCCTTCTCTGGGCAGGTTTGAGCCAGCAATAGGCCTAGATCTGCTGCTGAATTGTTCCCTGCTCATGTGCCGGGGCGGGGGCTCCCCGCTGGATCTGCTCTCCGTGACCTTGGCCTCAGGAACCCGATGTTTCTCCCTCCTCTCTGTGGCATGGGGCTTTGTATCTGATGTGGACATTCAGAGTGAGCGCTTCCGGGTTCTGGGCTCTGCCCGCTTCACCCTTGGCACAGTCCTCCGACTGGCCTCCCTCCATGTCTACCCAGGCCGCCTCTCCTACCTCCCAGCCTCCTCCCCAGCTTTGTCCCAGTCTCTTCCTCGAGCTGCCTCTGAACTGGCCCTGGCCCCAACTCCACCTTCAGCCCCTTCACAAGACACTCACTCACCCTTACACCGCTCAGTGTCTGACCTGCCCCTGGCCAGAGGTGCAGACTTTCCCCAAGAGCCCCAGTTGGACCCCTCCCCCTCCCCCCCTCATTCCCCAGGGCACTGCCTCCTCTCCCCTGACCCTCCCCTCACCCCTGGGTCTGCCTCAGGTCCAGCCTCCAGTTCCTTGATGGGTTCAGAGCCCCCAGCGTCCTGCAGTACCCTGGTCTCTTCTGACTGCCCAGCCTCCCATAATCCCTCAGTCCATTCTGACCCTTGCAGTGGTGTGATCCCCTCTGATCTGGAAGCCTCCCCTTGCCTCCCAGGGTCCTTAGACATTCCGTGCTCCCCTGACTCTCCAGCCTGTCAGACCCCATCAACCTCTGCTGTTTCTCCAGCCTCTGAAGATCCTGGAGAACTTCTGGCCCCCAGTGTCTCCTCCCCTCAGGAGCCTGAGGAGGCTCCTGCTTCCCCATTAACCCTCTCCAATCCCTCTCCTTCCCCTAACTCACAGACCTCCCTGGAGCCTGGGGATTCTCCCATTTTAGAGTCACCAGCTCCTGGCACTCACCACGGTCCCAAGGATGACCTGTTGCCTCCCCTGGGCTCCCCACTACCCCCAGGCTGGGTGACCCTGGAGGGCGACTTTGTGCTAATCCTGGCTCAGTCACCAAGCCACCTAGGTGCTGACCTGGTGGCAGTCCCCAACGCTCGGTTTGGGGATGGGCTGGTACACTTGTGCTGGGTTCGAGGTGGTGTTTCCAGGGCCTCCCTGCTCCGACTCTTTCTAGCCATGGAGAAGGGGGGCCACTTTGACCTGGGCTGCCCTCAGCTGGGCTACGCTACAGCTCGAGCCTTTCGCCTAGAGCCACTCACCCACCACGGAATCCTCACAGTGGATGGAGAACAAGTGGAGTATGGGCCTCTCCAGGCCCAGATCCACCCTGGCCTAGGAACCCTGCTTACAGGCCCTGAGGCCCAAGAACCCCAGCTGGCCGGGGGGGAGGCCTGGGGGTCCAAGTGTGGGACAGTCCCCTGGGGAGGAGGCAGAACCTAGGTTGGCTGGTGGAAGGAAGGCCGATCTACAGGCCCAGTGTCAGCTCTGAGCCTGTTTGTTTAGGGGAAGGCCTGGCCAGGTGGAGCCAGCATCTCCATCAGTTCCCTGTCTGAGGCCCAGGCCCTTGCCCAGGCATGGGCTTCTACTGGAGGATAGAGCTTTGCCTCTCCTCTCTCTCACCTCAGGGGATGAGGCTGGTCACCAGGGCCAGTCTCCATATAGGGACCACAGCTGGAGACAGGGTCTCCAGAGCCAGCTGGACCTCCTGAGGGCAGAGCCTTCCCCTCTTCAGCCCCATGATGGGACCCAGAATGTGGGGGGCACCAAATGGCAGGCCTGCTTTCCCTGGGCCCCCAGATGGGGGCTACCCCTTCTGCCTCCTTTGCTCCTGGTGAGCATCCTCCTTTTCTGTTGCACTAGGACCTTCTCCCTGAGGGGGTGGGGTGTGCCAGGGACTCCTGGGGCCCCTGCCTCAGTTTCCCTCCCCTACCCCAGTGATCTTCAAGGCTACAGCCTCTATGCAATAAACAATAACGCTTGCTTCAGCCCTTTGGCCCTTCCTGTGTCAGGAGGGAAGGTGGAGAGCCTGGGGAATGAGTGGATCCATTTTACAGATGGGGTAGAGGAACTGAGGCCCAAAGGGGGGAAGTGGTTTCCCCAAGGTTCTGTGTGGGGTCCTGCCCCGCCCCCCCCCAGCAGCAGATGCTTGGCTTCTCATAGTTTATTGGAGTTACTCAAATGGAGAGGGCCAGGAAGCAAAGGAATGGGAAGGGGGCCCCCCCAACTCCTCAGTCCTCCCCCCCCCACATCCATCCCCTTTACCTGGGAGGAGGAGAAGGGGTCTGTACTTCTTTTTCTTAAAAAATATATATATATATGTAGATTTATCATCATCTCAGCACCTTGCCCTACCATTCTCTGGGCCTTAGCCCCTCAAGGAGCCCAGATTTCCAGCCCATGGCCACACTAGAGGGCAGACGGGGAACAGTTCAAGGGATAAGAATGGGACTGCTGTGGGATCCTCCGATCTTGGGGTACTTCACCTGGCATGGCCTGCCCAGAGCCACACAAGGTTCAGCTGGCAGCATTCCTGGGAAGAGCCTGCTGGTCCAAGTGTGCCAAGAACTTAGGGTGAGGGGCCCAGAGTCCTCGCTGGAGAAGGTCCTGGGGGTGGAGGTGGGAGCTGGCTGCCAGTCGGGGCCAGGAGGCAGTGTCTGGGGGTGGAGCCAGCCAGGATGGAGGCTCAGGGGCACTGGGGAGGCCACAGCATCACAGAGCCCCGTGCTGGGCCTGGTAGCGGGACAGCACCGCCCGGTAGTGCGAGAGCTCCTGTCGAACGGCTACCACCTCCTGTCTGAGCAGGGCATTCTCCTTCTCCAGGAAGGCAGCCCGCACGGAGATCTGGTTCTCCTTCAGCCGCCGGGCATCCCGAGAGCGCTTGGCTGCCTCATTGTTCTTGTAGCGACGGCTCCAGTACTTCTCATCCTGGGGGGTAGGGGGACAGGCAGGGTTTGGGGCTCAGGGCAGGAGGAACCAGCCTCTGGCTCCATCAGTCTGCGTATCCCAACCACCCTTCTGCATGACTGCCAATGGGTGGTGATCAGCCCCTCGGCCCCAGCCACTTAAAGAAAGGCTGGCCCTCAAATAGGGAGTGGGAGGCCAGGGCTGCCCTCGGTGGGGAGGGCCTGAAAAAGAGTTCCCTGAAGGAAAAGGCCCGAGGTCAATGGAGTGGGCCTTTCCCTACTGACCTGTCCAGAGCCCCGCGAATGGGGCTGTACCGGCCTTGCTGGCTCCGTTTTACAAACCAGCAAACTGCCTCACCGGGAGCTGGCTCCTACCTAACTGGCTTTCCTAGCGCTGACCCGGCAGGCCGGCCCCAGGCTGTCCCCCTCGGGCACAGCTCACCTTCTGCTCCTCGGGCACCTGCATCTTTCGAGCCTTCTTCATGATGGGCTGGGGCTTCAGCTCCTCCTCGGAGAAGCGGTGCTTCCGGGGGTCGAAAGTGTCCTGGCCTGGGACGCTCGACAGGGCCAGGTCAGCAGGATCGGGCTCAAAGGTCATCAGCACCTCCACAGACTCGGGGTCCACCGGACTGGGGGTGTCCCGGGAGGCCGGGCCTGGGGGAGAGTGGGGGGCTGACGGGGGGACCTCTTCCCTCCCCCTACCTCCATCCATCCAAGGGGGCTTGGACTCCCCCAGGGGTCCGACGTCACCCTGGGGTCATCGCTTCATTCATCCCCTAGCCTCACTCTCATGGGCCCGCCTCCCCCAACCTAACAGGGCACGGTGAGTGGGGGAAAGCCCTTCTGGCAGTCCAGCCGCGACCTCTCCCGCTGTTCCCTCAGACCCCCTCGAGGGGCCTGGGGAGACTGAGTTAAAGGATCGGAGCGAGAGGCCCTCCCAAGTACGAAGAGCGAGACGCATGCGCACGAGCCTCCCCTTCGCCTGCTGGGGCCAACCGAGGACACGGCGGCGGGGGCTGGGGCGAAGTCACGTGTCCAGAACTCCTCCGCTCCCGCCCCCGCCCCCGCCGCACGTGACTGCGCGCCGCTCCGGGCTTCCTGCCCTGGGGAATGGGGAGGGGCTCACGTGGGCCCTGAGTGTGAGGCTACCGCCCCGGGCGGGGCCGGGCCAGGGAGGACGCAGGCGGCTTGACAGGCCGAAGCGCTCCAGTTCCCGGCAGCCCCCGCGGCAGCTCCCGTCTCAGGGGCTGCTGGGAGCTGTAGTCCAAACATCGCCCGGCCCATATATCAGAAGAAGGGGTGGCCGGTCCGGCCGTCCCCTTGGGCATCTCGCCCTCCCCGGGGCCCTGAACTCTCCTTTCCTCTTCCTCCCACTGCCCCCCCACACCGGCGCACCTGCGCGCTGGGAGCCCGAGCCACCTGCGCCTGGGGCTCTAAGTCCCAGTACGTGTCCCCCCGGGGACAGCCGTGGAGAGGCTGGCGTGGGCGTGGGCACTGGGGAGGAAGAGCTGGACGGGGCCGGGGAAGAGGAGCCCGAGGAGCAGGACGGGGCGGCGGCGCTAAGGCCGGGGGCTGCGCGGGGCGCCGGCGGCCCGGGGTCCGGGGGGCTGGGCGGCAGCCCGTGCTCCAGCAGGAAGGCGTCCAGGTCCACGTCGTCCACGTCGCCGAAGGGCAGGGGCCGCTCCCACAGCAACGAGGCCAGCAGGGCTCCGGGGCCTGGGCCTGAACGAGGCCGGCCGGACACCCCCAAAAGGCCGCCCACCTCCTCGCTGCCGCTGGCAGCCGCCTTGCGCTCCTTCTCCTTCAGGAGACCTGGCGGAGAGATGGACAAGACGGGGCGGACGGGGACGGGGCCCACGGGCAGCGGGGCACACGCAGAGCGGGGCCCACGGGCAGTGGGGCACACGTAGACACAGCGGGGCACAAGCGAGGTGCAGAGGGAGACCCGCAGATGAAGACCCGCGGGGCGGCAGGGGGGGCACCGGGAGGGCCCAAGGCAAGGGGTGCAGAGAGGACGCGGCAGCGCCCGCGGGATGGGAACACGGGAGAGTGCGGGGCGGAGCGAGCCGGGGGGGCAGGGAGAGGTGGAGGGTGGCACCGAGGGGCCGGGCAGCAGGAAGGAGAGGCGGGCGAGGAGCCATGCGGGGACGCGGGAGAGCCAAAGGGAGCGGGGCAGGGGGACACGGGGAGAGGGGCGAGAGCAGGGTCAGCGGCTTCGGACCCGGGCTCCTCCGGCCCTCTGCGCCCACCCCCGGGGCCCGGGCCCTCCCCTCGGCTCCCCCAGCCCCGGCGGCAGGGCCAGGGGAGGGCTCCGCCCCGGCTCGGGCCGCGGCCCCATGTGACCCCGGAGGCCCCGCCCCGGCCCGTGTCCCAGCCTTGTGAGCTCCCGACCCCCCGCCCGCCCATAGCCGCTGGGGTCCCGGGGGAGGAGGGGACGCCTGGGCCCCGCCGCGGGACACTCACAGCTGGCCGGCGGCTCCTTGGTCTTCCCGGGCCCCTGCAGGAGGCTTCGCAGGCCGTGCAGCGCCGCGCCCCCCGCCGGGCCGCCCAGCAGCTGGGGGGCCGGGGACCTGTCGCTCGAGGGCCTCGCCATCCCCCGGGGGCTGGGGGCCGTCACCGGCTCATGGGCGACGAGGCTGCACCTTTGGAGACTCCGGGCTAGCGGGTGCTGCGGTGCCCCGGGACGGAGACCCTGGCCAGCCCCCGCTCGCCAGTGCGTGGGAGCCGCCCGCGGACCCCCGAGTGTGCCGGGCGAACGCCTGCCTGCAAGGCGCCCCGGCGAGGCCAGAGGCCGGCGGGCGAGCGGGCAGTGGCGGGCGCCCTGTGCTTTAAAGTCCGCGAGCCCGAGCTCGTGCACATCGGAGGCGCTTGGCAAGCCTGCACGGGGGAGGCGTGTGTGTATGTGTGTCTGTCGGAGTGTGCAGCGGGGACGGGAGGCTGGCCGAGAAGCAGGCGGAGCCAAAAGCGCCGCAAACTTCTTTGGATGCACGAGAACAAAAAAAAAAAAAAAAAAACACAGGCTGGGGGAGGGAGCGGGGTGTGGATTGGTGCAGCCCGCCCCAGTCCCGCACGCCCCTCCTTCTCCCGGTCTGGCCTCGCCTCGTGCCTTGCGGCCCCTCCTTCCCTTCCGCCCGCCCAGCCTCCACAAGCTCTATATTCGCCGACCAATCAGGGTATGGACTGGGGAAATGAGCGACCAATAGGAATGCTCCTGCCTAGAACTTGTTCCCTGGCTCACCTTCACCCCTCCCACCCCCCCACGAGCGCATGGCGGGGAGGGAGTGGGGCGGGGCCCTGACCTAGATTCCTCCAATCAGCATTGGCGCCGTGACCCAAATGGGGACAATGGGGCGGGGCGGGAGGTGGGGGGGAGCACGTGGCCCCGCGCGTGCCATCCGCCAAATCCTGTGGACTGGAGGGAGGTTGCTACCCGGCAGGGAGAAGCGAGGGAGTTGTTAAAGGGTGCTGTGCTCAGGCAGAGTCGCTGAGCCCCAAAGCCTTCCAGTTCAGGAAAAGGTTGCGTCATCCTCCCTCGGCCCTTCAGTAGATGTTCCAATGTAACCCCCTCCCCCAATCCCTTGGATTCCAACTTCTCCAAACTACACAAGAAGGGTGTTCTGTCTCTTTAATAGATTTAGCTGGGGGTGGGGGGGAAGGGGAAGACAAGCAGCTCCTCTTCTCAACGGGCACCGTCCACTGAAAAAAAAGAGGGTGGGGGAGGAGGTAAGGTCGGGGCAGGATGGGCCCTACCACTGACGCCAGAGGGGAAATTGGCTTGTACCACAGGCCCGGGGTGGATGGGCAGGGAACTAGCCTTGGTCCCTGGGGTGCACGGTATGTTGTATGTTACCTTAGGGAAATGAGACCTTACCACGCCGAGGGATGCCAGCGGGGGTGGGGGTGACCTTAAGTGGACTGTACCAAGGGTCTCTGGCGGGCCAAGGTCGGGAGCGGGCTGCTGACAGCCCCTGCGCTCCCGTGGGGGTGGTAGGGAAGGCTTCCTAGGACGTCCTGGTTCTAAGGGGCAGGTCTGGGGTCCGGCACCCAGATGCCAGAATTCCCCGGGGCATGCCCCAGACCCCAGGCTGATCCCCGAGTAGGTGGGAGAGGACAGGACTACAAATCCCAGTAGGTTTCCCCGCCGATGGTTAGCCCGCTCTCTACGTTTTGGCCCCGCGTTCTACTGGGACGTGTAGTTTTCAGCGCTCACTCTTGCGCTGAGATTGGGATGCTCCTGGGTCTGGGCATACCGTGCAGTCGGTAGTTGGGGCCCCGGCAGCGCCTCTCCGGGTGCCGCGGGTCCCGGTTGCCTCGGAGGGCGCGATGGGCCAGGGGCTGCAGGGGCCTCCCGTTGCCGCTGAGGCTCTGGAAGATTTGCGACGGCGGGTTCTGGCTCAGGAGCCGCAGAGAGTGCATCTGGGGCAGGGGACCAAAGAGAGCTCAGGTGCTGAAGACAGCTTAGAGATGTCTCAATCTAAGCCTGAGGGAAACTGAGGCCGGGGGAAGACAAGGACGTGCAACTACCGAGTCAGGTCGCAGAGCCGGGACTTAGCCTGGCAGAAAGGCGCTTACAGAATCGAGTCCAGCCCCGCTCACATAATGGCACACCCCTCCTTCTCATCCCCCAACCCCTTCTATCCACTCAAAATCCCTGGCTGCTGAGGAGGGAGCCACCTGCAGGGAGGTGACATTGAGGGCTCTGTCGATAAGAATCCAGGTGACAGTCTCGGAGCAGGGCGGGGTGCTCAGCGATCCCTGGTATGTGATAAAGCCGAAGGATTCAGGGAACAACTGCTCCAGGCTCAGGTCTTGCACGAAGTAGGCATCATCTGCCAGAGAGACCTCCGTGTGAGAGAGAGGGAACCCAGCTGTCCTGGCCTCCGCCCCAGGAGGAACCCAGGAGGCCCTCCCCATCTGAGACACAGACCGCTGGAAACTGGACACTCACTTTTGTAGGATATCCGGGTGATGGTATCTCTATTAAGGAGGCGGCTCAGGAAGGGATTGGAGTTGGCAGCGACCTGGGGTGGGATGCCAAGGACAAGAAGGACCCTAAGAAGGAGACTGGCTATGGAGGCCAAGCCCAGCTGCCTAGCAGGAATGTCATGGGGCCTCTGGTGAGAAGAGCAAAGGTTCTGTTTTTAGCAGATGCCCAGAGCCCAGGAATAAGCTTCAAGGCCCTGGGGGGCCCCCACCTCTGCCACTTACTCCCTGGGGGGCCCACACCAAGTCTCTCCCGTTCTGGACTCCAGTGTCTGAGTGTATAACAAGGTCCTCCAAGGTCCTTTCCAACTCTGAACTCTAATCCTAATCTCCACCTAGACAAGAATCCCTCCCCACCCCGACCCCAATGGATCATCTAGCTTGGACTGCCCCCTTATGGGAGCCTCCCCAGGGGCTGGGACACCAACCTTGGGACAGGTCTCTGAGAGTCCTTTACAGCAGGACTAAATCTGCCTGTCTGTAGCTTCCCATATTTGCTATGTAACATTCCTTCAAATACTCCCCCCACCCTACTCCCATGAGTCTTCTCTTCCTTGGGTTAAACCTCCCCAGTTCTTCAAAGGAGACCTAAAATCCTGGGCACTGAGTGGGGGACAGGTGAGGGAGACCAGGTTTCTGAGTGGTAAGGAGCCTGGTGAAGGAAGAGACCAGGGCCTCTGAGTGGGGGGGTTTGGGGGGAGGAGGCCAGGGTCTCTGAGTCTGGGGTGGGGAGGGAGGGAGGACCTGGTGAGGAATGAGGCAAGGGCCTCTGAGTGGGGAGGGGGGGGTTGGGGGAGGAGGCCAGGGCCTCAGGCTGGGTGCTGGGCAATGACCGGACAGAGAAGGAGAGTAGCAATCTAACACTTCAGATAAAATGGATTCACAACGGAGTGATGTCCACATTACAAACACAAGGCTTCTTGATCTGATGGAGGGATCCTCAGCAGAAACCAACCCCTCTTCACTAGCCCTTTCTGTTTCCTAAATCAAGTTCATCCTCCCCTGCCTGGATCACAATAATACTCTTATTAACAATGATAGCTAACATTTATATAGTACTTAGATATCAAGTACTGCCAAGCACTTTACAATTATTATGTCATTTGTTCCCTGAGAGGGAGATGCTCCTATTCCCATTTTACTGATGAGAATACTGAGGCAAACAGAGGTTATGTGACTGGCCCAGGGTCACCCAGCTAGGAAGGGTCTGAGGATGAGTATGAATTCAGATCTTCCGGACCCCAAGCCTAGCATTCTATTATCCACCAGGACACCTTGGACCTTACCAGTGAAGGCGCTCCAGGCTTTCCTTGGATAACCCCAGTCTACCCTTTCTGTGCTTGAGTCCAACTGGATGGCTCTCTGCCCTGGCAACTTTAACCTCTTGATCTTTGCTCAGAGCCTTCTCGGTACTAATATACCCTGTCCCTTCCTCAATATCCCTCCCTGAGTTCACTCTGCCTGTGAAGCCCACCCCCAGGACCTTCCTGCTCTGGCCCCTTTCCCTTTTTTGCCTTCTTTAAAGAGACTAGGTGGTGATTGAGCTTCAGGGGGTCCCACACTGCTAAAAACACAGGTCTGAACACACACTAGTCTCATGCCTAACTTTAGATCTCATATCCTTGATTGAAAGCTGTCTGAGGGTAAGTACTAAGTCTCTTCAAATCCTGTTTCCTGCTATTGCTAAGTCCAGAGCCCTGCACACCCTTCAGACTTTCATTGCTGTTTGTTTGATGAAGGGCTCCTCCAAAGTACTCCAAGGTGTATTTAAATCCAAGATCCAGGACTCTAAACCAGGTGAAGCCTGTTCAAAGAAGGGCTATGGCATTTGACCTTGGCCTTGGCCAGAAAGCATCAGGGACACCTCTCCAGAGAAGTCCCTGGAGTTAGTTTTCTTTGGGATGGGAAAAGAGGATGCCTCAGAAGGGAGCCAAGAATCCCATACTCATGTCCCCTTAAGAACTTTGCCATCCACATGGCCCCATGGAACCCCTTCCTTTCATGCATCCAACATCTCTACAGTCCTCAATCCCAGGGACCCAGGTGCCCCCTCCTCAGATACCCAGGCATTTCCTCCTTTAGGCCCCTCGAGAAGTTAGGCATCCTTTTCCCCAGCCTCTCAGATATCCTCTCCTCACAATCTATACCCCTGCTCCTGCCATCTTGGATGCCCAGGTATTTGAACTCACATTCACAAAAAGTGCCAAGACAGCCAGTCCATTGGGACCCCTGGAGGCTGCACTTAGATTCCCATAGAGTTCTTGGTTAAAGTGGATTAGCTGCACCTGTATGGAGGGGAGGAATAAGGGCACAGACAGACAAGGAGATGAGTCAAAGCCAGGAGCAGAGAGACTCCAGGTCCAGGGATGGCGTCAGAAAAGGCTAAGGATTGGGATTGTAAGTCTATGAGGGAGGTCAGGGTGACCAGGGCATCCAAGGCCAAATGATGGCCAAGCCCATGGTGGGCACAAATAGGAAACCATCACCTCTGCTGAGAAACTCTCATGATTGATCTGGTGCTCTGAACCAGCCCCATCTCGGGCCCCAAAGAGGAGACGAAGTTCGCTGAGTCGGTGGCTGTAGAGGAGGGGCCCCCCAGACACATTGACCACTGGCCTTGGGGCTGGCAAGAAGGAGACATGTCGTCCAGTGTTGTATAGAGTCCCTCGAAGCTAAGATGGAGAGATAGAGCTGCTTAGAGAGAAGGACATCAGAGGCCGGGAACTCCACCCCGGTACCTCCTCCGACCTGTTTAAGGTTTCTACAGGGTATAGAGGGAAATCAGACACAGATTGGTTTCCCTGCTTGGAAGCCTCTCTAGGGGCAAACCATGGTTTCGAGGCAGTGGGCTCAGGAATCTAGTCCAGTTCTCCCTCGCTGAGGCCAGGTAACCCTGAGTAAGCTAATTCTTTCCAGGTCATATGCCTCATTTGTAATAAGGGCCCTGCCTTAGCTGCGGATCCTGTGCCCTGTAACAGCCTTGCCGCCTTGCTTCGGGTCTTCCACTTTCTGGCCCCAGTCTCCTTTCCCCTCCCCAGCAGTTCATATCCTGGCCGCACTCGTTCCTCTGCTCCAGGAAGTCATTCCCAAGCCAGTGCAGGTTCTACCTGCAGGATGCCAGCCCTAATAGCCCCTCCCGGGTGCTGGGGATCTTGGGGCCCAACAGTCAGCTGAAAGAGATCACTCTTAGAGCCCACCGCATCCAAACCCGAAAAAGAAGAGAGCTGGGCGCTGGGAGCACTTGGGTCCTTGAATGAGCAGGGCTACGGAGGGACAACTAGGTCCCAGAGCAGCAAAGCCGCGCCCCCTTACCTTCTCTCCGCCAGTGCTCAGCCGCAGCGGAGGAAGGAAGGGGTCGTAGAGGACCCTCTTCAGCTCCACATCCACAGGGCTCTGGCGCTTCCCCACTGCACACAGACTCCAGGCTGCATTCACCAGGCCCCAGAAGGGCGGCCCTGGGAGTGGGGGGAGGGGAGGGGAGGTGGAGGCAGGAGAAGGGACAGTCAGCTACCAAGGGAAGGGTGCTTTCACCTGGAGGCCCTAGGGCAAAGGGATGCCTGGTTCTTTGAAGGGCTAGGGACTAGAAGAAAGAGACACCTGGGTCCTTGTTACCGTCAGGAGCTGAAGGAGGGGGCCCCAGGGTTTCCCTTTACTCCCCCAAATCTGCCCTTCTCGTCCCGCCCTGAGCCATGCAGCAATAAAACTACAACTCCCAGGAGGCATCGCGGAAGCTAGCGCGTCTCTCAGCTGCTCCTCTGCCCCAGTGTTTCATGGGGGTTGTAGTTTCGTTGGCCTTACGGTCAAGACCGAGCCGAGCGTTGGGTGGGTCGTGTGACCGCAGGGGGCCGAGGGGGAGGGGTGGAGATCTGGGTCCCCGGGAATGGAGCCTGGGAGCCAGCGAGGCTGGCTCGACGCCCGCCCCCGCGCTTGGCTTCCACTCTCGCCCACTCACTACTTCAGATGCGCATCTATAATGGCTCCTTGGCCTTCGCGACGGGAGCTGGGGGAGGGGACACAGGGGTCCCCGAGGGGCAAGGGGATTGCGGGAGGGATCGGGGGCAGGGTGGGCCAGGGTCCGCGGACTAGAGGGGACGCCTACGTACCCCCGGAGAGAAAGGGGTCTGGGAAAGGGGATACTGGGGACCCTGGGGAAGGGGCGTGGAGGGGGGAGGCTGGGGGAGGCTAGGGGAGGAGAGGACCGGGTTTCTGTGGGGGAGAGGGCGGTCAGAGTGGTCGTCGGGGTCCTAGACGGGGTGGGGAAGGGGTAGTCTGGGTCTGGGCTCCCGTGTGGAGAGAGGCGAGGGGAGGTTGCTGTCCGAGGATGCCTTGGGATCCCAGAGGGGGGCGGGCCTGCAGCTGGGGGCGGGGGGACGCTGGGGTCCCACACTGGGTGCACCTGGGACGAAGCTTCCCTGGAGATTATCTTTGTAGGTCCACCAGTCCTCGGGGGCAGGCGCCGGGCCGATGTGAGCTGGGAGAAGGGTGGGTGGTGAGCCGAATGAGTACCCCTCTGGTCCCCTCTCTTCCCCAGCGTTCCCTCGGGTCCCTGGGACATCAGAGGGGCTTTTCCGTTCTCTCCCTCTGAAGGGTCTCTTAGTCTACTCTCTCGGGGAGAAATTCCTCCAGGCTTTCAGAAGTAGCCTTCCCCCCACCCTCCACCCCCACCCCCAGACTTGTGTCTCTGGTACTCTCTGAGCTCTTTCTCTCTAAGTCTCTGAGAGGTCTCTGAGTTGTCTCAGAAATTCTCTCTGCAGGGTATCTGTGTCTTTCTCATAGAACTCTCCATCTCCCCCCCAGAGAGGAGAGAAGCCCTCCCCCACCCCACCCTTACTGCCTAACCCTATCCCAGAACTCTTACCTGCAGCCCCTAAGGCAGCCCCAAGGAGCAGGGCCCGGGGAGGACTGAGGCTTGCTGGACCCCCCATCTCTCAGGCTCCAACGTCCAGGCAGTGATGCCTTCAGGGGTCTCTGTCTTTCTGAACCCTTGGTTCTTCTTCCTCTTTCTCTCTTCTGTCTCTGTCTCCCTATCTATCAACGGGAGTCTGGTGTCTCTTCTCCTGGCTATATCTAGCTGTCTCTGTCTCTCTCCTGCTTTTCAATGGGAGATAATCTCCTCCCTCCTCTATCTACAGGCCTGTAATCTCCAAATATCAGAATAGTGGAAGGGGCTCTTACTCAGGGTCCTCCTCCCCTGCTCTGAGCCAATTCTTCTAGCCTTCCCTACCTTTTCCCTTTCAGCCGCTCTCTCTCCCTTGTCTTTTTCTCCCTGTCTCTTCTGTTTCTGTCTTTTATCTCCCTTTCTCTGTAACTCCCTTCCCCTTCTCTCTCTTCTTTCTTTTTCCCTCTATCTGTGTCTCCCTATCTCACACACCTTCCTCTCTTCTTTCCTGTCTTTGTTTCGGTTCCCCTTCTTCAGTCCACTCCTTTTTTAAACCTCAGATTCTCACCCCTCTTTCTCTTTCCTTTCTCTCCTCTCTCCGTCTGTTTCTTTTTCTGTATCTCTCTCCTCCCTCCCTCTCTTCCTCCTTCTCTTCTCTCTCTCTCAGTATCTTTCCCCCTTTTACCTTCACCACTACTACCACCCTCATCTGCTTTCCCCTATCCTCTTCCCTCCCCTCTCTAGGTCTCTCCCCACCTTTTATTTTTCTCTCCCTCTCTCTACCTTCATCTCTAAATCCTACCTTCCCCACCTTCCCTCTCGATTCACTCTCCCTCTCCTTCCCCCTCCTCTCTCTCTGCCCCCTCCCTTTCTCCCCTGCTTCTCTCTCCCTCCCCCTCCCTCTCCTCTCTCTTTGCCCCTCCTCTCCCCTGCTTCTCTCTACAATTTCTTGCTTCTCCCTCCCTTCCCCCTTCTTTCTATGTGTCTCTCTTGGTTTTGGGGGTGGAGGCTTGCAATCGGGGGAAAAGTAATTGGTGAGAGGTGGATCCCCTGTTCAGGCTGCACTGAGGGGGAGGAGTGGTCCAGACACCTGGGGCCCCATCCTGGCAGCTCCCATTCTCTGCAGGAGGAAAGGGCGAGGGGGAGGGGGAGCCTTAAGGTGGATCGGGAAGAATCCTTATCTTTCTTGGGTCTGGCTCTTGCCCTCCTCCCACCTGCCTTCCCCCCCAAAACCTCATGATCTTCTCAGGCAACATCAGGCCAGCCCCTTAACCAACTCTTTCCCTTCCTCACTCCATCCTGCGCCTAGGGCTGCCTTAATGGAGCTTGGGAATCCTCATGGGGAAAGTCTGGCTGTAGTAAGCAGATTTAACCACCAGAGGGGGACAGAAACCATAAAAAGAGAAGTAGGTAAACCACGGGAAATGCCTGATCTCTAAGGCTAGAGAGCTAATGGCCGAGACAGAAAAGAGAGACTGCAAGCTTGGGGTGCCCATAGCAGCAAGGGGGAGAAAAGTGATAGATGTACAGCGACAGCCAAAGGCAGCAGGAGACAAGGAGAGTGAGAGACACTGAGACAGACAGGAGACACCAGCTTAGGAAAGAGTCAATCAATCAATCAGTATTAATTAGGCACCTACAATGTGCCAGGCACTGTGCTAAGCTCTGGGGATATAAAGAGGCAAAAGATCATCCCTGCCCTTAAGAAGCTTACAAGCCAATGAGGGAGACAGCATGCCAGAACATATAGATGAAACCAGCTATATACAGGACACATGGGAGATCATTACCAGGGGAGGACACTGGAATGAAGAGGGGGCTGGGGAAAGATTCCTGTAAAAAGTGAGATTTTAGTGGGGACTTAAAGGAAGCCAGTAGTTGGAGCAGAGAAGGCAGAAAGTTCCAGGAGCAGGGGACAGCCAATGCCCAGAGCTGAGAAATGGAGGGTCTTGTCCTAGGAACAGAAGGGATCAAAGGGTACATATTGGGGAACGAGCTATAAGAAGACTGGAAAAAGTAGGAGGGGGCTGGGTTAGGAAGGGCTTTGAAGACCAAGTAGAGCATTTTGTACTAGTTCTTGGAGGCCCTAGTAAGCTACTGGAGTTTATTGAGTAAGGGGATGAGGGGGTGAGATGTCAGCCCTGCATTTTAGGAAAATCTCTACTAAATGAATGAAGAATAAATCAGTGAGGAGGACTTGAGGTATGCAGCATCCCCTGCCCCCACCCCCGGAAGGTTATTTCAACAGTCCGGCCATGAGGTTCTGCACTAGACTGGTGAATGAATATAAAAGCATTTATTAATTACTTACTATGTGCAAAGCACTGTGCTGAATATGTGCTGGGAAAACAGAGAAGCAGACTGTACCTGCCTTTAAGGAGTTTACATTCTAAGTATGAAGGAAGTTTCAGCTGTTAGTTAGATGAAAAGGCTTCACATGGGGTCTTTTGGGTTCATTAGGAAAGCAGATGGTCTTGCATTTTCTTTCAGGTTGTTTTCACCGGTGAAATCCTTTCTGTTTCTGGTGTTGAATGATTTTTGGTGCCAAGACCTTGGGTGGTGAGCAAAGTAGCCTCGGATGCTGCTCCCAGAGAAACCATAGCCTAGTCACTCGCCACTGGGGGCATGGCTGGGGGATGGTCTGGAAGACTGGAGCTGCTGCTCCCAGGGCTTTGGGTTTTCTTCTCCAATCCTATCATTTAGCCTTGCCCATGGCAAGGAACGTAGGCCCCTTCTCCGGTGATGTATGCGAGGTTGGGGAGCTGCTGGTTTGAAGGACACTGTTTCAAGGTTCTAGGCTGTCTCCACTGAGACATCACAGCGATGATGGTGATGGCACTGGCCACCTCCTGACTCCCTTAGGAGCTCACTGCTTCAGAGAGGTTGGCTCTCCTGCCTTGTCAGAGCAATGGGAGGTGTCTGGGAAGTAAGGGGACTGGGGCCTCCAGACAGAGGGGCAGGGAGAGATTGGGTTTGAAAGTCTGCAGGGAAAGTGGGGGAAAGGTACAGAGAGAAGAGGGAGGGGGAAGGGACGAAACTGGAGAGCAGAGAGGCCCGTGCTGGGCTCCAGCTGTCAATTTCATGGTCATCAGTCTCGGGCACTGGGAACAAGGTTGGGGTCATGGAGAAACACATGTACGAGTCCTTCTTTCCCTTGGCAGGCAGGTTGCTTCCATCCTGACTCCACCCCCCTCCCCCAGGCCTCCTAGCCTGCTCCTAGCAGCCATCCTGGCACAGGGGAGGAGATGGGAGTCAAAATCTTTTGGCCTGGAGTACCACCCTGATCACCAGCCTCAGGGGAGATAAAGGGGTCTGAATCTCCAGCCTCTGATAGGACCCTGAGTTTCTTCTTCTCTGTCCCTCTCCCAATCGCTCCCAACCCCACCCCCAAACAAGACTTGCATCTGGGAGCAGACAAATGAGAAAGAAAGCAGAATCTTGGTCTGCATTAAAAGGGGAAGAGCTAACAGGAGTTTTGGAGGTGATCGTCTGACTGTCCCCTACCTTAGTCAGACCAAAGCTACGCGCTGAGTTCAGTTCTGAACCAATGGTGAAAGGACATTGAAAAAGCAGAATGTTCAGCTTGGGGAGATCAGCACCGGGAAGGGTCTAATATTCCAGGTATACATTAGCATCTGTGGGAAGAAGCAGGGACTGGAGAAGAAATTGGCTCTCTGGAGAGATAATTATCTGTGCTGTTTGACCCTAGAGCGCAGAACCTGGAACCCAGGAGGGAAAGTAGCCTAGAATCCAATTTGGGCTGGAGAGCTGGAGGACTTTCCTAGGTGAAGGGTGGGGCTCTCTTTCCACCTCCAATTAAAGTAATTGCAAGGATTTAAGCGAAAGGTTGTTCACTGCCTGAAGGTGAACTGTGTGAAGGAATGGTTTCTTCCTGAGATGTGAACTTCTCTTTAATTGGATCTGGAAGGGAAGGGCCTGATTGTCTAACCAGGCCTCTGGGAGCTTTAAATAGCACAGGAATTTTCACAGTTGAATCAGTCAGCAGCCAAGTAATCAAAAGACTCAGGAGTGCCTAGGGAGGCTAGGCCCTGGCACCTGTACTACAGGGAAAGTAAAGGGGGGGAGTGAGCCACCACTCCCCTTCCATGATCATATTATTGAAGAGACCATGCTGCCAAAAGAGAGCTACGGACCAGATACAGAAAGACAGACAGTCACCTAAGAGAGGAAGCAGATTTAAGGAGTGTGACCTCTTGTACCAGAGGGGAACACTTACTCTGGACTCAAGGAGGGAATTTCACTAACCAGGAGTTGTGAGTTTACCTTTGGCTGGATGTGTTTTCTGTAATCAGAGCCCACTTTTCCACACACCTGTATATATCTGTGGTAGAGTGTGCACCTCCCCCCACCTCCCCCCCACCCTCAGATAATCAGTAAGGATGTTTTGGACTTAATTATTCTTATCATAACTTCTTAGTAATACCTAAAAACTCCTTGAGGCTACTAGCTGATTGAAATGGGGAACACCCTGGTGAGGGTTCACAGAAACTCTAAATTGTCCTGGTTACCCAATGAAAACTGAGGAGGAGTAGTTGACCCCTGGAAACCCTGCCAGCTAATCTCAATGGAGAGGTGGATGATGAGGAAGCAAGGAGGGTTGCCCCAAAGTGTAACGAACTGTTTGGGTGCAGTGTGTTTCCTTTCCTGGGAAGTCTTCCAACAGAGACTAGACAGACCATCTGTCAGGTATGTTGTATGGGGAATTCTGGGCTGGAGGCCTCTGATGTTTCTTTTAACTTCAAGAGTCTGAGAATCTGACCAGGACAAGGTCTAGCAATCATTCCCTGCTCCTTCAGTAAATAACACAATTAACCAGTCACTAAACATTTATTGATTAAGCACCAACTGTACACCAGGTACTGGAGACACAAAAAGAGGTCAAAGACTGTCCTTGTCCTCAAGAAATTTACAAGTTCTTGGGGAGATGCAAACAAATATATACAAAACACACAGGATAAATAGGAGATAATTAACCGAGGGAAAGACTGGGATTAAGGGGCTGGGGAAGGCTTCCCTAGAAGGTGGGATTTTAGCTGGGACTAAAAGGAAGCCAGGGAGGTCAGTCATGGGAACAGAGGAGGGAGAGCATTCCAGGCATGGAGGACAGCCAATGCCCAGGGCTGAGATGGAATGGCTCGTTTGTGGAACAGCCAGGAGTCCAGGTGTCACCAGATTCAAGAGTATGTGCTGAGGAGGGGTGTGTGAGAAGACTGGGGAGATAGGAGGAGGGCAGCTTAAGAAGGACTTTGAATACCAGAAAGAGAATTTTGTATTTGCTCATGGACACAATAGGAGCCAGCTGGAGTGTATTGAATAGGGGGGTTGATGTAGTCTGACCAGCACTTCAGGAGCATCCCTTTGGTGGCTATATGGAGCATGACTTGGAACAGGAGAGACGTGAACAGGCAGATATGCCCCTCCACCCACCCCTGCCTCAGTCCAGGCATGTAGGGTCAGAGGAGAGAAGATGTGTTTGGGAGCTGATGCCAAGGTGAAATCAACAGGTCTTGGCAACAGGTTGAATATGGGAGGTGAGGGAGATAATGAGTTCAAGATGACTCCAAGGTTGCGAACCTGGGGGACTGGGAGGTTGGTGGTGCCTTCCGCAGTAATAGGGAAGGAGGGTTTGAGGGGGAAAGATATTGAATTCTACTTTGGACATGTTGAGTTTAAGATATTCACTGTATCTCCAGTTGGAGGTGGGAGACAGGAGGTCAATAGAGAGGTTGGGACAGGTAGCTTTGAGTATCCTCAGCACAGAGGTGGCAATTAAATCCATGGGAGCTGAGGAGATTCCCCAATCGAAGTAGGATAGGGAGAGAAGAGAACCCAGCACAAGAGGTCGTGACCTGGAGGAAGATCCAGCAAAGGAGGAAGAGGAGGAGTGGTGAGAGAAGTGGGAGGAGAGCCAGGAGAGAGTCGAGAAAACCTAGAGAGAAGTGGCTCTCACGGAACACAAAGCCTCTATCACCTGGATGGAACCGCCTGCACAAGGTATACGTCTCCTTCCTAAAAGACCATTTCACAGAGAACTCACACAAGGTAGCTGATTACATGGAGGTCAGAAGAAGTGATATGCTCTTACTGTCTCTCTGAAGAACTTGGGAAAGGATTTGTGACATGGCAACCTGTCAGGCCTGTACCAAAGAAGGCACTGGGTTCAATAAGTGAAGCAGAATTGCAGGAGCTCCAAAGAAATGGGAGATGCTCAAATTTAGACACATCTCCACTGCAAATATTTTATGGACTATTTGTGCCCAACCTGGACTGGAGCCTTCCCGGCTCTTATTGGTCTGATCAGCCACTCAGACACACTGGACCTTGACCCTGACATAATTATGTGGAGCACCAAGGACAGCTACAAGAACAGTGTCTAGGGCAGGACACTTGGGTCAGTACTTGGCTGAGGGCCTGGGTCTCCTCTTTCCCAGCAGAGGTAGAAAGAACAGTGTCTGATTCTTCTCTCACCTCTCCGTTCAGTGCTTGGTACTAGACCTGAGCTTCCAGTCTCTTTGTCCTCATTCTGTCCCCTCACAATGCCTAAAATTACCTCCTCTCTTAATAGAAATGTATTAGGTACCTGTAATGTGTCTGGCCCTGGGCTGGGGGCTGGAGCTAAACAGAAAAGTGAACCGTCCCTGCCTTCAAGGAGCTTATATTCTACTAATAGGAAATGCCAACTTTACTCAAAAGTAGATAAATAGTTATTTTAAAATACTCAGTGACTGGGGGTGAGGGGAGAAAGAACAGATACCTGGAGGAATCAGGAAGGGTGTCTTGAAGTAAGTGAAGCTTGAGCTGACCCTTGAGCAGAGCTGGAGGTTTCTAGGGGCAGAGAAGAGCAGGGAGAGAGCATGGCAGGCGTTGAGGGATGACAGCTCGTTTCTCTGAATGATGGAATGATTCATAAAGGGAATAATGAATAGGCCAGATGGGCTGGATTTATAAGCAGGAGTCTGCTTCTGAAAGGCTTTGATGCCAAACTAAGTGCTGGCAATTCAAAGAAAGACAAAAACAGTGGGAGAGAGGACATGCCAACATCTATATTCAGTCAAGCTGAATATGGGACAAACTGGAAATAACCAATAGAGAGAACACTAGATTTAAGAAGATGGAGAAAAGCTTCCTGTTGGAGCTGGAATGTTGGCTGGAACTTGAAGGCTGCTGAGATGAGGAGAGAGTGAATTCCAGGCCTCGGAGACAGCCAGGGAAAATGCCCAGAGTCAAGTGATAGAACAGGCAAAGGCCATTGTCCCTGGATCAGAGTACAACCAGAGCAGTGTACGAAGAATGGAAGGATTTGGGGGGTGACTTCTGAGGAGCAGATTTTTGCATTTGATACAGGTGATAAAAACCTACCAGAGTTTATTGAATAGGTTGAGGGGAGAAGTGTCATGTTCGGTCCTGTGCTTTAGGAAAATCACTTTGGAGGCTGAATGGAGTGGAGTGGGGGGAGACTTGATGCAGGGGCACCATCATGCTATTGCAATAGTCAAGGTGATATGGGCCTGCACCAGGGTAGTGGCTTTTGGCAACAAATTGAATTTGGGAAGCAAGGGGGAGAGAAAGAGAAGCAGAAGAGAAAATTTACCATCAGAGAGTAGAGCGAAGGAGGAAAAAGCAGAGAATAATGTCAAGGGACTATGTGAAGAAGAGGAGAAAAGAGAAAACCCATGGTGAATGGCCTTCACTTGCTTAATAAAATAAGACAGAAGAGGTGCTCAAGGAGAGAGAGCCATGGGAGGCTTGAGGAGAGAAGAGGTTGAGAACAGCCCGCGTGGGGAATGATGAATATTCTTCAAGGAGGAATACAAAGGTTGCCCTGCTGTGATGAGAGCCCGATTGAGACAGAACACCATAAAATGTAGACAGGACTGTAGACATGACTTTCATGGTTTGCCCCAGGTCTATTCAGCAGCTTTTGCGGGAGTTTGGGAGTGAGGTGATGAAGGGGATAGGAGAGAATTGGGGCAGGGGAGGTGTCAGAGGAGACAACAGCAAGTGGTGGTACCCTCCACAGCAACGAGGGGGTTAAGAAAGGGAAATGAGATGATCTCAATTTGGGACATGATAGATGGAGAGATGTTGGTGTTCCTGATCAAGGATATAGAACAGTTGTGGGTGACAGGGAGACCATCCTGTGTGTGCCTAAAGTGGAGGGAAGGTGTGAGGCATGGGGACTGGGGGAACTGAGGAAATGGTAGACCTGTGGGTTGGAGACACACCAGCATAAAGAACCTCGACCTTCCTCTTTTCTGTCCTTTACACTTCCATCTCTGGTCCAGGGTTCCTTCCTCTCTGTGTGCAGTTTAAGGAAGTGGAGAAGAGAAGACCCAGAGGGGACATAATTATTGTCTTCGACTATTTGAGAGACTGTCATCTGGAAGAAAGATCAGACTGTGTCTGCTTGACTTCCCAGGGCTGCTCTAAGAGCAACGGCAGGAAATTGCAAAGAGGTCTGTTGAGTCCAGTAGCTAGCTGGAAACACTGACTAACAGTTGGAGCTGAAAGAGGCATCCTTAAGAGGTGATAGGCTCTCACTCCATGCAGGTCCTTCAGGATAAGTTGGAGGGCCTCTTGTCAAAGTTATCTGGGAGTAACCCTGATTCGGAGATGATGTGCTGTGTTTTGGGCAGTAGGTGGGCTGTCTGTGCCTCAGGATGCTGGAACTCCCAGGAATCTTTGTATGGCTGGCCAAAAGCCTCTCTCTCCTCTCCTGGGCCCCATCTCTAACTCAAGCTTTCTTTCTCCCTCTCTCATTCTTTCTTCCTTTCTGCCTCCACCTCCTTCTCCCCATCCTCCTTCACTCACTCCCTCCTGAGTTGTCTTTGATGGGGTCTCCCTTCTATCTTGAGATCTTTTCCTGACCATTGCCTCTTCGTTCAACGTCTCTTTCTATAGGGCAGCTAGGTGGTGCAGTGGATAGAGCACCAGTGCAGGAGTCAGGAGGACCTGAGTTCACATCTCACCTTAGACACTTGACACTTACTAGCTGTGTGACCTTGGGCAACTCACTTAACCCCAACTGCCTCATCTCTAGTCATCCTGATGAACATCTGGTCACTGGATTCAGATGGCTCTGGAGAAGAAGTGAGGCTGGTGACCTGCACAGCCCTCCCTCACTCAAAACAAAGTCAAGTGCAAGTCATGTCATTATTTCTCTGATGGCATGGTCTTCTTTGGCAAAAGAGACAAACACATCCTGTATGGATAGCTAGTCTCATCTCAATTATCATCCCCTCTTTCCCAAACAGTGTCTAATCTTTTCCCCCCCTCTCAGTTTGCCCTTCCCTCCTTACCAGATGATTTCAGGATTTGTAGTTTTCAACTTTTGTGCTGGTCCAAATATTGACTTTCTAACAGTCAACTTCCTTTCTCCACTTTGAGTACCTTTGACTCTTATTAAGCTTGGGTCCTAGTTCTGATTCAAATATTCCAGGTTTGTTCTCCAGAGGGACAGGAGTCCTTCCCTGAGAAAAAATCCCTACTTAGGTCTATGGTTCTATTCTGAGGTAATATTACTCTGTGGTGAAGGGAGGCATATTAACACCTGTATCTATTCTTGGCACTTCAAATAGTTTTTTCTTCCAAGAAAATTCTAATAATTTATCTACATCTACTTTCATTAATATCATTTTAACTATGCAGCATACTCTTCTGTTCTCCAAGGTTTATCACATTCCAAATACTTTGGGAAAACTGGTATCTCACTAGGAATTTTTGAAGGATCTGCAATGTTAGATAACTTACAAGCAATAGATGAGGTTTTATTTTTATCCTCTTATCACTTAGAGAATACCTAGCATGATTCATGCTATCATGATTCTTTAGATCATGGGGCACTCCCCTAACTAAGTACTCTTGGTGGGGCTCTATCAGCATCTCTAAGCCCTAGCGTTCTAGGGATGCAGCATCTTTATTATTCTAATTAGCCTCTAAACTAGTTAAGGTAAGTCCATAGTTATTGATGCTTAAATATTCAAACAATCAAAAATTGTATTAAAGAAGCTGGTCTAACTTGTAAAGGAAAGTTGTGTAAGAAATTAATTTTATCCCTATTGGATATCTGTGAAATTAAGGTGTCTAGGGAATCTTGGATGAAGAACCTGCATAGTGGGGTCCCTGCCAATGCAAAGGACACCCTTCACTAAATCCCAAAATGACATCTGATATCACAGTAGAAATATGTCACCAACCCTTCAACTTCTCTCTCTCTCTCTCTCTCTCTCTCTCTCTCTCTCTCTCTCTCTCTCTCTCTCTCTCTCTCTCTCTCTCGGATGGAGCTGGCTCACTTACTCCACCTGCACCTACTTTGGCAGTTCAGGGTATCTCCTCAAGGGGGGCTTATTGTATAGATCATTCTCAGGGTCCCCTGCTTTGGTCGGGGAGAAACTATGTCAACTACTTATAACCATAGCTCTTGAGCCCCCACTGGTCTGTTTCTCGTTTAACAAATCAAAATGACACCATTAACAATTAATTATAAATAGAAAAATGAATGGAATGAAGAAACAAAAATAATCACAGCTACATTTTCATTTACCTGGGTCACAAGTTCTTCTAATAATTCATGCAGTATCCATGGGAGAGATTGGGTACAAACTTTCTGGAACCAGGAAAGGAAGCATATGAATAGGGAAACCCATGTGTGCAAGGCACCTACTAGCTTTGGACTGCATACCCTGAAGTCCTTCATCGTTTGAGTCTATCTAGGAATAGTCTAGATTGTACTACCTTTCATCTCTTGCTGGAGGAATTCCTTCTCTGCTGACTGTTAGACTCAAGTTGTTGAAGCAGTTAAGCATTTTTTTTTATGGAAAGAAAAACTCTAAACCTGAGATCTGGAGAACTATTTGAATTTGCTCTATCTGGAAAGCCTCTGAGGTAGCATTTCCTCTCAGAAAAACAATTCCCTTAAGTGTGGCATCTATAGGGCTATGCAAGTGCTTTCATTGGACTCTGAGGGGTTTCTCCCTCTCCAGTCATAGGAGGCAATACAGAGCAAGGTAGACAAATCTCTGGGAGTTTTTCATTTTTCAAGCTGTAAGGACCAGTAAAAGGCAAAGTTTAACTTTTCCCTTGCTCCATCAGCTCTTCAGGCATCAAGGGATTCTCCTTTCTTCCAATCAGTACTTTCAAATAGCAGAGCTTCCCTCCAATCATATCAGTTTCCACAAACATCTACTTTCCTCTTTTCTTCTGCTTCCTCCTTCTCTGACTTCTTTTTCTTTTGTGTTGTTTCATATTAAATTTTAAAATAATATTTTATTTTTTACATATAATGCAAGACAATTTTTGATGTTCACCTTTTAAAAATATTCACTTTTTACTTCCTGCCAGAGACTGGCTGCTCCAAAGATGGGGATGGGGGTGGGAGGGGAGTCCTACTATCGGTGCCATATGAAATGAAGATCCCACCTCCAAGCTCATCTTTTCCATTCTAGGTGGTAAAAAGTAGAGTCTCCAATCTGACCTGGAAGGAGAAGCCACAGGGATCTGGGGATTTGGGAATCCAGGACTGATGTTAGAAGGGATGGAAACACAGCTGGGCTTTGGACTTGAATTGATGGGACGCATACTTTGTAATAACAGATAGCACTTATAATTAACTATACAGGTAGGGAAGAGTCTTTACAACATTTTATCCTCACCACACCTCTAGAAAATAGGTGCTATTATATCTCTATTTTACAGATGAAGAAATTGGAGCACATGACTGTTAAGTGATTTACCTAGGACCACACAGCTAGTATGTTTTGAGACTGGTTTTGAACTCAGGATTTGGTGACTATTCACCTGCCTTACCAAACAATTGAGCTAAACTGAACTTAATTCTTCTGACCTCAGAAGGAAGGAAGGGGAAGAACACTGGAGGGGTGGGACACATGGCTTAAACTTTTGACATTAGGAGGGGAATTAAGGCTGACTGGCCTGGGTCCCTCCAACAACTGAAAAGTTCTTACCATAAGAATGGTTGTGGGGTAGAGAGGGAGGTTTGCAGAGGCATATTTAGGGCTAAGGGAGAGTCAGATATGCCAGGCTGAGGAGACAAAGCTAGTAAGCATCTTCCTGACTCCAGGCTCAGAGCTCTGGGCACTGAGACATTAGCTGCCAGCTTTCCCACTTTACAGGTTGCAGACCCCAGGAACAACTCACCAGTGGAAGAATGTAGGAAACCTTCGTAGAGGCTATTCTAAGATAATACAATGACAGATCTAGCCAATTAGTCCACAAATATTGATTAAGCACCTAGTACAACCTGCTGTTCAGGCATCCCCGAATGGATGGGGACCCCCTCTGTTTATGGCTCTTTGCCACTACAAATAGAACTTCTATAAATATTGTTTTCCTTATGAGTCCTTTCCCTCTGACTTTGATCTCCTTGGGGTATAACCTGGTCGTGGTATTTCCGTGTCGGAGGACACATGTAGTTTAATACCTTCTTTGTCATAGTTTGCAATTGCCTTCACTGGGTTTTCTCACATCAACACTCAAATGTGCAGTATCACAATATTGATGATCCCCCATTGGATTAATATATTGTGTTTAATCCAATATCATAGCAACAAATGTGAATTAGAATCATAAAAACAGAACCAACTTTTCCACGTGCCAACATACAGCAAATAATTATTGATAGAGCAGCATTTAAAACATGGTTAGAGACAGAGAGCAATAAGACGCGGTGATAAAATAACAATATTTTCATAGAAGCGTCAAGTAGGGAATGAAACCTAACTAGTCTTGGTATGCTTTTAACACTTCCAAAATATTAAAAAAAAAAAAAGCAAAAATAAACTCTATTAAAAATAACCAGGGATTCTCTGAAAATATTCCCTGAGAAACAATTCTAGGATATAAATTGGGAAAAAACAAAATTATCCAGCCTCTAAAGAAGAATCTGCCCACTATGGGAGAAAGAAAATGCAGAACAAAATTTGAATTATAGAATTGGAAAGTAAAGTCCTCTTCTGAGGCACCAAAGGAAAATAATAGAAACTCTGAAAGACTAAGAACAAGCCAACAGGATTCACAAACATCCTCTTGGACAGATGATTTAGAAGAGTCAGTTTGTGCCAAATTATATCTGTGGCATTCTACCCAAATTAGAAAGATTGTCTCAAATGCCTCCCCTAAGGAAAAACTGCTTGCCAGTAAATTGAAAGAAATTCAGGCTGGAAAACTTGCCTTCACAGTTGTTCTTTTGGAAAAAATTAGGGTTACTGTCTAACTTAAATGAGTAGTTTAAGGCAAACCCATATCAGGGTTTATAAAAGGCAAGGCGAAAAAAACCAAACAAAACACCAACAACTCTGTAAACAAAAAATCATTCAAGTTTTAAAACTAAGGCAAAAAAAAGTGGTGAATAAGGGAAATGAGCAATTAAAACAATGAACCTTTTAAATGGAGAGCCTAGAGTTTATAGACTCACTCTGCCTCCACCAGGTTACTGTACTAGAATTATTCATGTCTTGTAAAGTCTGTTTTAGGTCCTCTCTTTGGAAATGACAATGAGAATTCTTGAGGAAAAATACTATGAACCCTCAGAACTATAGCTAAAATTCCATCTCTTTTTAAATTAAAGAGAAAAGAAAATTTCTTCTAAAAGACTCAGAGGATCATGTATGCAAATATATTCTTGTGGACAGACTCCAACATGTAAGATTTGTGTGTGAGTGAGCTGTCTAAATAAATGGATGTGTAGAGAGAAATTACTTAAGGTCTGGCCTGTCTTTTATAAAATAGGAGGATGGATGCTCTTGTACCTCTAATCTCCAAAAGGGGGTACTGGACTAGATTTATATCTTTCACCCTTCAAATATCTCTAATCTAAGGGGTATCATGTTTTGGGTTTAGAACAAACACTATTTTCCCACATTATTATTCAGAGGGGGAGGGTAAACTTGCCAGCTTAGCCCCTCTCCTCTAATAACTGCTTATACAAAAGACCATCATCACCTATAGTCAGTCGATGGGAAGTAAACCCTTTTATCTAGCAAATCAGCAAACAGAAGTCAGAGAAATTTTACAGATTAGAATCTAGCAAATAATACAAAAAAGTAGCTGAGCTCTTTAGCTGCGAGGATTGACCTCCAGCTTCCATGACCAGGTCAGCTCCCATATCTCCCATGCCTCTGAGGCCTCCAGTCTCCTATTAAAAAGTTCTCTTTCTGCATGGATATCTGCAACAAACTAAGTCCTTTACATGGCACCCACTGGGGTAGCTAGGTGACATAGTGGATAGAGCGCAGGCCCTGGAGTCAGGAAGACTCATCTTTCTGAGTTCAAATCCAGCCTCAGTCACTTACTAGGTGTGTGACCCTGGACATGTCACTTAACTCAGCCTCAGTTCCTCATCTGTAAAATGAGCTGGAGAAGGAAATGGCAAACTACTCCAGTGCCTTTGCCAAGAAAGTCCCAAATGGGGTCATGAAGAGTCAGATAAAACTAAGAATGATTGGATAACCACAACATACAGCACACCACAGGGATATCTTTCTGCAAAATTGCCCTAGCACTTGGGGGAAGCAGGGATATATTTGACTACCATTTATCTGAAGACCCTAAACCAGCAGTCAGAAAACTAAGACCCAAGGACAAAATCCAGCTTGCAACCTGTTTTGGTATATTACTTGTAAAACTAAAATAAAATTTTATTTTGAAATGCAAAAACCATATTTAGCTCATGTACAAAAACAAGTGATGAGTTGTAATGTACCGATCTTTGAGTTTGGACTGAGTGGTAGACCAGGAGTCAGGAAGGACTGAGTTCAAATTTGCCCTCAGGTATATGATCCTAGGAAAGTCATTTACCCTCTGTTTGCCTCAGTTTCCTCCTCTGTAAAATGGGGATAATAATATCTCCCTCACAAAATGTTGAGATAAAATCTGTAAAGCACTTTGCCAACCTTAAGGCTCTATGAAAATGCCAGCACTACTCTGAGAGATTCCTCAGAATGGGCTGGAGTTGCCCTAAGAGCTGTCCAAGGTTTTTCGTCTTTTGGCACTGATATTTGAACAATCCGTGAGTTCATGACAGCTGAGGCACTGTTCCCCATCAGGGCTTCTCTTTTATTGTAGGGTTCAAATGCAGCTTTCCCTAAATCAGCAGAAGAGCCATGTTCCTGTTTTCATTCTCCAGAGGGAGTGTAATAACTGAACTGTCCACCAGTCCAAGCAGTCTGCCTGAGCAGCCTACTATCTATGTCAGTGCCCCTCAGGGGAATGGGTTGGATAGTCTCGTAGGGAGGCTCTGGTTGCCCTTCTGGTTACCTGGGGAGTTCCACCTGCAAACACCTGGACTTAGCCTCTCCTGCCTCAGGGCAATACTCTAAACTCTTTGGATTAGCTCTCCCAGAAGACCAGAATTTAACATGGGCAATGGAAAAGAACTGTACTCAGAATACTGAAATATAAAATCTGTTGACTGGACTCAGATCATGAGGCTGACACCATCTCTCTCTGCCTCAGTTCATCGCTCTCTGCATTCACTTTCTAAAAATTAGCATGCTATGATTATACAGGATGCAAAATACAGGAAAGGAGTGCAAACCCAAGCTCCTGTAGGGAGGTTTTATCTCCAGTCATCTCTGAGTTGCCCTCCTTGACTGTCAAATGTGGTCAGGGATGCACTGGAGTTCATAGCAACTCCCAGAGCAGATTGTTACATTTTCAAGTGTGAGTATTACACTATGGAAATGAATAAACGCTACAAATCAGGGCTTGATTAATTGCTTTGTCAGTTGTGTAGACAAGGGGTGGGGAATGCCTCAAGGCCTCCTGTGGCCTTTTTGGTCCTCAAGCCATCCAGAGGACCACACTTGAGGAACTAGAGGGCCACATGTGACCTTGAGGTGACAGGTTCCCCACCCCTACTCTAGACTTAAGAAAGTGATGGAAAAATATGTTAATGTTTCAGATTAAACTTAAAAGTGAGTTGTGAGTATATTTCTTTTTTGAAGAGCTGTTTGTTATCTTCCCAGCACGTCCCTGGATGAGGCCAAAGGGAAACAAGAGAAATCGCATCCAAAGCTTATAGAAAAGGTTCTTGAAGAACAAGACAGATCATGGAAGACAGTGAAGGAAATTGGTTTATCCCAGGTGTCTGGTGCAAAAAGATTCACCATAACTGGTGGTCTTTTGGTTGAGTTGGCTTCTGGGGGTTAGGTGTCACCCTGGACAATGTACTAGACCTACCTTCCAGAAGAGCTGAATTAAAATCTAGCCTCAGACCCTTACTATTTTGGGAACTTTGGGCCCTCAGTTGGAACCCCATGTGCCTCAGTTTCCTCATCTGTAACAATAACAACATCTACCCCTCAGGATTGTTGTGAGAGTTACATAAGATAAAATATGTAAAGCAGTTAACCCAGTAGACAATGTGTTCAAAACAGAACTTACTATCTTTCCCCTAAACCCTTCCCTCCCATCTTTCATAGAAGGCAACACCATGCTTCTAGTCTCCAGACTCACATCCTGGATTCCTCACTATCTCTCACACACCTTCCCCAATATGCAAGGTGTTGCTAAGGCTGACAACTTCACCTCTGAAACTTTCCTCAAATACACCTCCTTCTCTCCTCTGACATTGCCTTGCTCTGATGCGGGCCCTCAGCATCTCATGCTTGAATTACTGAAATAGCCTACGGGGGGCTCTACTTGCCTGAAGATTCACCCCACTCCAATCAGTCTTCCATTAAACCACTAAAGTGATTTTCCTAATGCATGGTTCTGATCAAGTGTTATGGATCCCTATGACCTTCTCAGACCCTTCTCACCCCTCCAGTCTTCTTATACCTTACTCCTCACTGTGTACTCTTTGATCCAGTGACCCCTGGTCTCCCAGCTGTTCTCTGAAAAAGACTGGGCATTCTCTCTGCCCATCTCCCATGCTTGGAACACTCTCTCATTAGCTCTGCCTACTGCCCTCCCAGGCTTCCTTTAAGTCCCAACCAAAATACTACTTTCTTCAGAAAACCTGCCCTAACCATCTTAATTCCAGTGCTTCCTCTCTGTTATTTATTGCCTATTTATCCTTCATATAGTTTACTTTGTCTCTATTTGTTTGCATTTTGTCTCTCCCCTTGGACTGTAAGCTTTTTAGGAGCAGGAATAATCTTTTTTTTTTTCTTTTTGTATCCCCAGAGCTTAGCACAGTGCCTCACACACCGTCGGTGCTTAATAAATCTTTATTTATTGATCAGTTTATTTGATTTATTGATCAATTGGTTGACCTATGATGAAGTATGATGCCCTCTTTCTGACAGAGAAGGAATAAACACAAAGGACAAAGATATGACCACTGTGTGCATTCATTTTTATCGATATCTCTATTAAGTGCTTTTTTCAGTAGGAAAATACTAGGAACAAAATTAGTGCCCATTGGCTGGAAGATGGCTAAGAAAATTGTGGTACATGTATACAAAAGAATTAGTGCATTGTGAAAACATAATGAATATAAAGAATTTAGAGAAACATGTGGAAGACTCAAGGGACTGATGAACCAGAGAGAAATTTTATGCCCCCTTGTGACTGTAATGGAACTCAGTCCTGGATCATTTCTAATCTGTTTAGTCTGCTGCCAACTGCCATGGATACTTAAGGAATCTGCTTTTGGAATAGTAGACCAGCAGGTCCTGCCTTGCATTTTAAAGAAGAGCCAATATATATTAAATACTTTACATATCTTAAAGAACTATCTATCTATCTCTATCTATCTATCTATCTATCTATCTATCATCTATCTATCTATCTAATGTCCCTTTAGGCTCTCCTTTAACCTACATGACGGGTTCCATTCTAACTTCAGCACGTAGGTCCACCCTCCTAAAATTACAACTCATGAGTGTTCAGTGATGGGTTTACTCTTAATCATCAAAAAACAAAACAAAAACGTCCCACCTATAATTAATTCAAAGGAAAGGCTCACGAAGTCAGTTGATTCAGGCTGTTAATAGTTTGAATTTGTTCCTTTGAGAATTTCCTGTTAATATTTTGAGCATTTGTCTACTGGGGAATGGCTCTGGGTCTTCTATATTTCAATCAGCTTTTTAAACACCTCAGACTTTAGACCTTTCTCTGAAACATTTAATCTTTTCTTAATGGCACAGCAATATTTCCTTACTCTCATATTCCTTATTTGTTTGGCCATTTCCCAAATAATAGGTACTCCTTTTGTTTGCTATAAACATTTTTGTATGAATTGCTCTCTCTGGGATAGAGACCTACTATTGGTATTACTGGGTGAAAAGATATCTGTTTAGTAACTTTGGTGGTAGTTCCAAATTGCTTTCCAGAAAGACTGGACTGATTCAGAGTGCGTTAGTATATCTGCCTTCCCACAGTTCCTCAGATCTCTGTCATCTTCATTTTTTGTCATCTTTGTTAACCTGATGAGATGAAGTGAAGCCACAGAGTTGGTTTAATGTTCATTTCCCTATTCATTATTGAGCATTTTTTCACATAGCTGTTGATACTTTTAATTTTGTGTTAAAATTGTATCTTATTCTGGTTCCTCTGACCACCCCCTTCCCTTTCAGTTAGTGGAGCAAGTAAATTTATAAGTAGTGAGTACAAAGTAACCATAGTATAAAGTAAGATTGCAAAGGGGAACTGTCATGAGTGAAATTTAACAAATAGATAAACTGAGGCAATTCTCCAAGCCAGATATCATTTCTTAACAGAGACACGAAGTCTGATACTAAAAGGTCAATGGATAGCCTCTATTTGTGCCAAAGACTCAGAGTGTCTTCCTTCTGATTGGCTTGGCAGTACATCATTTGGACCTTCCCTGGCAAATGTGAGACCCAGCTGTCTATAGCAATCCTGGCTAGAAAAACAAAGAACATATCAGTCCAGATTTAGTTTCCCCATTAAAAACCAAGTCTCTCCCAACTTTGATTAGAAGGCAGGAACAGGAGACTTGTTTCCTGGGGAAAACTAGCTCAATTTGGTTCTCTGTTTAAGAGGCAAAGAGAACTGAGGATCTCACTTGGGAGGGGTCCAACCCAGATTGGGAGTGATCACATTACTAGACCATGTTCTTCAGAAACCGCCTGACCTTCAAAATAAGAAAAATAATGGACCACAGGGTAATAGTGATTATTAATGTTTTTTTCATGGTTCAGTCATTTTTCAGTCCTGTCTGACTCTCAGTTCAGATTCCTGGCATGATGTTAGTATACTGTCCAGGTTTCACAGATATATAAACAGTGAGGTTAGTGCAATGACCCTGTAGACCTTCAGTTTAGTAGTCTATCTAATACTTTTTCTTTCCCACATTTTCCTTCAGAGCTTCCCAAACAATGAACTAGCTCTGGCAATGCATGGATAAAACTCATCATCTATGTGTACATCCCAGGAAAGTACATTGCCAAGGTAAGTGAACTTATCCACAGTATTCAGATTTTCTCCATTTACTTTAGCTAGTGGTTTCACTTATGGACAGTATGGTATTGGCTGGTGGAGAACCTCCATTTTCTTGGTATTAATTATCATGCCAAAATGAGCAGAGAATTGATCCATACTCGGCTGCATCTTAGCCTCAGAGACCACACTGAGTATACAATCATCTGCAAACAAAAAGTCATGAACCAACACTTCCTGCACTTTTGTCTTGGTTTGTAGCCTTTTCAAGTTAAATAATTTACTGTCCATTTGGTAGCTGACCTCGAAGCTGTTGATAGCTTTGACAACAACAATATCATTGACAACATCACTGAAAACATCATGCCAAAAAGCATAGGAGCAAGCATACATTCTTGCTTCATGCCATTGGGAACCAAAAAAGAGAGAGAACATTGTCCATTATCCACAACCTGTGCAAGAATGACATTGTGAATGAGTGTGCAATATTAATGAACTTCTCTGGGCAACCAAATTTTGCCACGATTTTCCACAATCCTTCACAACTGACAGTATCATATCTACAAACACTGTGTACAGACCTCTATTTTTTTCCTGGCCTTTCTCCTGGATTTGTTAGCAAACATCATATCGACTGTTCCTCAGCCTTTTCTGAAGCCACTCTGGCTCTTGGGTAGATGATCATCTTCCAAATGAAGGATCAACCTGTTAAGGAGAACTCTGACAAGAATCTTGCCAGTAATGACTAAGAGAGAGATTTCACTGTGATTGTCACAGGACAACCTATTTCCTTTTCTTTTATTGACATGGACAATGGAGGCATCCTTGAACTCCTAGGGGATACTTTTTTATGAGCAGTGGGCCCCTTGCCTTGTAAATCTCAGTTGCAATAGAGTCAACACCAGGTGCTTTGCCAGATGAGAGGAACCTAATGACATTTGAAACCTCTTCTTCAGTTGGAAGTTCAGCTAGAGAGGGAATGACCTCAACCTGAGGTAAATGGCCAACACTGATGGATGATAGTCTGTTGAGAACACTGTGGAAGTGCTCAGCCCACCTCTCCAGGATCATGTCCTTATCACTAATCAATGTGGCTTCATCAGCACTGAGTAGTTGAGATGCCTTGAGGACATCCTAAAAGTGCTTTGGATTGTTACTATCATCTTTAAACGAAATTTTCATCTATCTTCTTACTGAACCAAGAATCCTGCATGTCTTTAAGCTTTGCTTGTGGCTTTGTTTTTGATGGTGTGAAATGTTGCCTTCTTAGAGATACATGAACTACCCTGCTGGTAAACTCAATGGAGTTCTCATTTTTCATTTAACAGCTTCTGAATTTTCCTATCATTTTCATCAAACCAGTCTTGGTGTTTGCGAGTGTGCTAACCCAGTTGAGTAAAAGCAGTGAGGTACACCAAATCTCTGAGAACTGCCCACTCCTTCTCTGCTCCAGTGTTGCCAAATGTGTGTGCCCAACTTTACCTCCAAGTTACCATTGAACCATTCTGACTAGGAGAAATGTTTTTAATCTGTTGACATTAAGTTTTGTGATATTTGTTTTGCCTTGGGGTCACAGCTTCTGCTGACTGGGAATATTTGGCTTAGAAAGTCTATGAGCTGAGTTCTATGATCAGTCCAGCACTCTGCACCACACATTGCCATTGTCCCTCTCACTCCTGTTAGTCTCTTCTCCTTACGCTGACATAGTCTATTAAATGCCCGTGTTTGCTGTGAGGGTGTATCCGTGAAGTTTTATTTTATTTAAGTAAGTGGAAGAATGACATCAGTCCTTTGCTATTTCCAACACCATTCCTCCCAGGGACTCCCTGCCACATCTGATAGTGTGAGCCCACTCTGGTGTTCTGATCTCCAAAATCATGTTTATACTCTTTTGGTACATGGACGATGAGGGTCTCCAGGTCCTCATAAAATTTTTCTTTGACCTCATCAGAGTGGGAGCATAGGCTCTGATGATGGGGGTGTGGCACCTTTCTGCAAGCCGTCACATGATCATAATGAGTCTGTCATTCATTCCTTTTGGGAGGTATACAAGTTTATTGATTAGATTAGTCTTGGTCATAAAACCTACATCAACTTCATGGAGCTCCCCATCAATTTGACCATTCCAGAAAAAAAAAAACATGTATCCAGCTCCATTTTCATTAAGTTGGCCTTCATTTGTCAGCCTTGTTTTACTCCGGGCTGCTATTTGGATGTGATACCCACTGAGTTCTCTCACAAGAGCTGTTTGTCTTTCAGGTCGACTGGATTTCATCTTCTCCATAAGCACCACTTACCAGTGGTGAGTGGAATCATCTTCACAAAAGATTTTGTCCATTTTTTTGTGTTTCAGCTGCAGGGTAGGATCCATTTCTGCCAAGATGAGCAGGCCAGGGTTGGGTGAAGCAGATAATTTTAAGGCATCTTTTCTAACAAACAGGAAGGGAGCAGTACATTCCTTTAAAAAGTCTTCTCAGATACCCAAGAGGCCCTATGATCTAGGCTGATGTCTTTTGGCTTATACATAAACTTAAGTGAGACAGAGGGACACAAAATCATTGGTCTCACTCTTTCTTCCAGAGTAATGAAGTCTAGTGGCAGGACAAAAGTCAGGATGACCAGTGATGACTCAGGATGTAGTGAAGGACCTTGGCACCTTCAATGTCTGACCAAGCTTTTAGCCTCCACTCTACCTGCTTCAGCCAGTTTCATGGCCATTGGAACAAATTGGTCTCATCCACCACAGGTGTCACATCACGGGTGTCAGTTACCCTCAACCTGGTTTATCCCATCTGCTGAGACTGTTTACTGGGTTGTGGCCACTGGGCATATTATGCCTTCTTGGAGTCACAGGTGAGAGTTAGGTGGCAGGTGGACACCAAAGGTAGATGAGTAGACCTGAAAAGGACTTGGCAAGCACTCACACCAGAGGTACTAGTCTTCCCTGAACCATAGCAAGCCGGCAAATATTATGCTAATGAGCTAACTCTAAGGTGTTGCTAATAACTTTGAAATAACGTGCATTTATCAAGGAACTAACCCTAAGGTGGCATGGATAAGAGTTAGTTCATCCCTTATAAAACCCTGTAAAAATAAGAGTGCTCACTGAGTACTCTTACATCCGATATAGCTCCATGTTGCTCAAGTGCCCCCAATTCCAGTCTGTTAGAAAGTTGACTTTCTCCCCATTCTCTTCCTTGTGCTGTCTGCCTTCCTCCACCACCCTATCCCTGTCCTCACGCTATCCACCTCTGTAGCCCGACACCATTTGCCTCTGTACTCAAAGAATGACAGAAGCTTTACCTCCCATTTGCTCCCATCTTGAACTTTCCCAAAGAGTATCAAAGAACCAGGCATGCCTGCCCCTACTCTATCCAGAGTGACTTTCCTGTGGTCCCCTTCCCTCAGTCACAATTAATAATTCAATAAATCAATTGGCAATTCAAGCTTCTCTGAGAAATGCCTGTTCGTATCTTTGATGATTTATCTCCTGGGGAATAGCTTTTGTCTTCATGTCTTTAAGTGAGTCCCTTATGTATCTTGGATAACAGACTTTTATTAGAGAACCTTACTACAAGGGTTTTTCCCCCGGTTAACTGTTTTCCTGCTAATTTTGACTGAATTGATTTTATTATGCAAAACCTTTTTAATCATATATAAACAAAATCATCCAATTTAAATCCTGTGATTCTCTCCATCCTTTGTCTTGTCATGAATCTACACCTGTCAAAGGTATTTCCTTCTCTGTACCTATAACTGGTTATGTTTTTCTTTCAGAAAGTATATGACAACCCATGAAGAGAAAGAGTACTTGTAATTAAAGTGACTGATAACTTTTTTTGAATATACAGGAAAGGTGATGATTTATGTGAATTTATTTTAAATCTTGCTACTTTGATGAAGTTGTTTATCTTGTCAATTTATTTTCAGTTGAATCTTTAAGGTTCTCCTAATGGGCCATTATGTCTTCAAAAATCAATACTTTTGTTTCCTTGCTGTCTATGTTTATTCCCTCAACTACCTTTTCTTTTCTTATTGCTGTAGATAGCATTTCTAGCACTATATTAAATAATAATGATTAAAAAGGCCATCCTTGCCTCAGTCCATTGTTATTGAAAGGCCTCTACAATTCCTGTTATATATCATCTTGAGCCTTGGTTTCAAATAGATACCACTTACCATGTTAAGGAAACGTCCACTTGTCCATAAACTTTTTACAACTTTTTAAGAGAGAGGTATATTTTTCAAAAGTTTTTTTAATATCTATGACTTAATCATGTCATTTAAGTTTTTATTAATATGACCTATTACAGTAATAGAAAAAAACCAATTATGGTTATAATTTTTGTTATATTAAATCAACCCTATATTCTTGGTATAAATCCAACTTGATCATCATATACAAACATTTTGACATATAGTTTTAGCCCCTGCAATATTGTACTTAAGATTTTTGCATCAATATTTATCAGGAACAGTGGTCTATGGTTTTCTTTCTCTGTTTTATTTCTCCCTGGTTTAGATTTCAAGGTCAAATTTGTATCATAGAAGAAATTTGACAGATCTCTTTTTTCCTATTTCTGTAAGTAATTAATGTAATATGGGAAATAATTGTTCTCTGAATATTTGATAGAATACCACTTAAAAAACTATCTGGTCTAGTAATATTTTTGTTTGGGAGTTCATCTATAACTTGGTCAAAACTTTTTCTAAAATTGGTTTCTTTGAATTTTCTATTTCCTGTTCTGTTCATTTGGATATTGTATAGTTTTGTAAATATACATTCATTACATCTAAATCTTCTATCTTATCAGCATATAGTAAGACAAAATAGTTTATGATAATCTATATTTCATCTTCATTTGTTGTGAATTCTTCTTTGTCATTTTTGAATATAGCAATTTGAATATAGCAAATCCTTGTCCATTTTACCAGTCTTCCCTCCCCCCAAAAAAATCCCTTCATTTTGCATTGTTCTGTATCTATAGTCTCCCCTCTTTGCAAACAAGGGACAGAAAAACATTTTTTCCTCTCCTCTTTGGGCCAAGGTCGATCATTATAATTACTAAAACTGTGTGGAATATATACTGTCAGATCTGGTCAATGCATTGGTCAATTGTTCTAAATTGCCTTTTCTTTTATATATATATATATATATATATTTCCTTCAAAATTCTTGTTTTTCCCTCTTTGAGGAAAGATCCAGGAGAAGTATATTTGGAGGTTAAGATAAAGCAAAAGCAAATATATCAATATCAAAATATTTACACAAAGTTTATAACTTGAGGTTCTTTCATCAAATTGATTTTTTAAATTCAAGGGTGAAATTTTATGTTGTTTCTGTTCAGTTCTTTTTCTGTTGTGTTTGACTCTCTGTGACTCCATCTGGGGTTTTCTTAGCAAAGATACTGGAGTGATTGGCCATTTCCTTCTCCAAGCATTTTACAAATGAGGACAGGGTGAAATGACTTGCCCAAGGTCACACAGCTAGAAAGTGTCTGAGACTAGAGGTGCCATCAGAAAGTCTTCCTGACTCCAGGTCCAGCGCTCTGCGAATTATGGCGCCACCTAGTGCGCAATAAAATGTCATAGTTCTTCTGAGTGAATTTTATCTTAGATTCAGCCCAAGGCCTTAGTTTATCAAGATCTTCATGAATCTGGACTACCCTTTCTTGAGATAGCTATCCCTTTCAGCTATGTTGTTCAGTCACGTCAGACACTTTGTGGTCATGGGCACCATAACACCCCAGGCCCTTCTATCCTCCACCATCCTCCATCTATATACCATTTGTGATTCTGATGAGCATGCCCCCCAGGCCTTTATCCAAGTCAGAATAAAAATGTTGACTGGCCGAAGGACAGGGACAAAGCCCCAGGGCCCTCCTTTGGAGACATTCTACCAAGTTGGCATGGAACCATAAGACTACTCCTTGAGTTGAGCCATGTCATCATTTCTGAATCCATCTACAGGTGGCCTGCATCTCTTCATCTTTCCAAAGGAATAGTGTGGGCTTTGTCAGCTCTGAGCTTTCTTTCCACTCTTGCCAGATACCTTTCATGACTACTGTTAGACCAACCTTCCCTATGCATGGGGCTAGTCTTTTAGATCCATTATGCAATAAGATTTCATTAACCAGCTGCCAAATCAGTCCAAGGGAATTTTAAACCTTTCTCTCTAATATTCAAGGCTTTCTCCAGTATGGCACCTCATTCTCTTGCTGGTCTAACCATGTACTTTGCTACAACTCCATCTAGCTCTGGGCCATGCTAAACTCCTCCAAGAGGCCTTTCCAAATCCCCCTTAATGCTAGGGCCTTCTTTCTTCAATTAATCTTTATATCTTGTTTTCATATAGATGCTTGCATGCTGTCTTCCTTTTGAACTATGAATCCCTTGAGATCAGGGAACTTTTGCCTTTCTTTGTATTTGAAGCCTGATATCACAGTCTTCCTGGAGAATTAAGTGCAAGCAGCAGCAGCAGCAGCAGACTAGGCATAATGCTGGGCACCCACTGTAAGGTGCTTAACCAGGCTTCATTGAGCCATTGATCTACCTACTGCAGGTTTCATTGTGGAGATTCAGAAGAGAAATGCCTGTCAGTTCAAGCAATGAATTCCCAGTATCCTCTTTGCTCTCTCCCCCATTACTTTGGCACTGGCTGACTTGGATTCTCACAAGCTTGTCCATCCTCCCACTTTGGACTTGTGAAGACAAGAGAAAAGCCAAGGGAGTCACAGAGATTAAAGGGCAGAGTGGCTACTTCCCCAAGAGACCACATGCAGGGACTTCAGAGACAGAGCAGGATGGATAGTTGATATGCAACTGAAACATGTTTGAACTGGGGACCAAGACCAGTGATCTGCATTTTTCCCCTTCCCTCTTTTTCCTATGTGAGTGAGGATCCACTTCTAAACTAAGTTTGTTTCATTAAAGTCTGTTTACTTTTTTTGGTTTAAAAAGTTTGCTCCATCACTTCTAAGACTGTATCCCCAAGAGATCATAAAAATGGGAAAGGGTCCCACATGTACAAAAATATTTATAGCAGCTCTCTTTGTAGTGGCCAAAAACTGGAAATCAAGGGGATGCCCATCAATTGGGGAATGACTGAATAAATTATGGTAAATGAATGTAATGGAATACTATTGCGCTATAAGAAATAGGAAGACTTCAGAGAGGCCTGGAAAGACTTATATGATCCGATGCTGAGAGAAAGGAGCAGAACTAGGAGAACTATGTGTACAGCAATGACCACAGTGTGTGAGAGTTTTTTCTGGTAGACTTGGAACTTCATAGCAATGAAAGGACTTAAAAAAAAAATTCCCTATGGTCTTCAAAGGCAAAATGCCCTCCACATCCAGAGAAAGAACTATGGAAGTCAATTGCAGAATGTAGCAGATCATATTTTTTTGTGTGTGCATTATATTTTAGTTTGTTATATGATTTCATCCATTCATTTTAGTTCTTCTACACAGCATGACTATAGTGAAAATGTATTTAATAGGAATGTATGTGTAGATCCTATATAGAATTGTATGCCATCTCGGGGAGGGAATGGGGGGGTAGGTAGGGGAAAAAAAATCTAAGCTTTATGATAGCGATTGTAGAACACTAAAAATAAAAATTAATAAATAAATTAAAAACAAAAATAAAAAGTTTGCTCCATTTCCTGAAGTCAAAAGCTGATCAATAAGTTACTAAGTCATGTGTGCTTCTGTTCAATGAAGAACTGAGACCAGTTGGGAAAGACTGAAAGGGGAGATAGATTTTTAAAGCTGTTGGTTTTGCCAGAGATTTCTAACCCAGGGCTCCCTCCTCAGGACCTCAGTGGGCATCCCCTGCTTTTACCCCTCCCTCTCAAGCATGCCGGGTATTGTTCTTCCTCTCCTCTCCCACTCTCACCACCCCCATCCGCTGTTCAAGTCCAAGTCCTCAGGTATGCCAGCCTCCAGCCCTGGGACCCCTGGGAGGCAGAAGCCTTCCCTTACCTAGCCCCATCCCCCTGGGTTTGTCTTCGAAGGGAGCCCAGTACCTCCCCCTCGGGTCATCCAGAGATCTTCTCCCTGACCCTAGAGGGACCCCTGACCCCACAGAAGACTCGGAAGAGGTAGGGGTGCGGCTGCTTTATTGGGGATGAATATCAGCTTCCATGTCAGACAGAGCAGCTAGGAGAGATTCTCAGGGGCAGCTCCCGGCCCGCTCTTCCCGCTGCCGCCGCTTCAGGGTCTGCGTCCATTGGGATCTCCAGGGAAGGGCGCGCCCACGGTGATCGAGGACCAAGCGGGTGGGGTCGAGTCCTCCGGGCGGCCCCCCTAGTAGCAGGTAGACAGACCCGGGCCGGAGGGTTAGGCAGCCACAGACCAAGTCGGCACGAGGAACCCAGGCATCCTGTACTCCTGTGCTCAGGGGTTCTGCCCGCTGCTTGTATACAGCCAGGACGCGGATCCTCAGACGCCACCAGGTTGGGCCTGAGGGCTCGGTGGACTGGACCTGAGCTCGAATAACTAATGAGAGAGGGAGCAGGAAAATCACACTGTCCTCTGGAGACCCTGGAACCCTCCCCCTGCTCCGCCTCAGGGGACTCAGGCCTCCCTAATCTCAAACCCAGGCGCATTTCTCCCCTAGTTCAGACCCCCAAAGGACTCAGGCATCGCATCTTCCGTCCCGGCTCTTTCCAGTTGGAAGGTGCCCTGGGCCTCTCCTCGTAGACCCAGGCATCCCCGCCCTGCTATCCTGATCCCGGGAGGCCTTCCCCAGCTTTGCCTTTGGGGATACTCTGACTTTCTAGGCTCCTGCCCTCGGTGAAACCTGACCCTGATCCAGACAGGGAAAATGAGGCTACCCGAGTCTCCCTGACCCCGAACCCCGGCGCCCCGCCCCCCCTCCCCGGTCCCGAAGCTCAGGTTCTCACCATAGGCTTGGTGACAGTATTCCTGCAGACTCATGTGGACTCGCGCTTCAGAGGCGTTACAGAGGCTCTGGCACGTCGGGTCTGCGGACGGGCCCAGACGTGAGCATCTCTTAGCCCCCTCTATGGCCCATCCTCAGCACCGCGCCCCCACCCCCTCTGCCCAGGTCCTGAATTCTCGCCTAGGCGTGCTGTTGTTTAGCTCCAGCTGGGTTCAGGGACCCAAGCCCTCCGGGTCCCCCAATACCTGGAGTGTAGACACTAGGGACTGTGGCTTCTGTAGTCGTTATCTCTGGGATCCCTGAGAGAAGGAAAACGAGCAGGAGGGAGAGAACCCTAATCATTCGACTCAGTCCTCTCGACTAGCAGCACCTGCCCAATCCGGGCCCCGGACTTCCCCCTCCCAGTCTCTGCCCCTCGGGGCTCCAGGTGTCCCCTCCCTAGTCCCTGCCCTTTGGGACCCTAGGCGTCCCTCCCCAAACTCACGCTGACAGGGCAGACGGATAGAACGACTCTGCTGGTAGCCCAAAGCGCAGCGGTCACAGGAGGGACCAGTCACTCCTGGCTTGCAAGGACACTGTCCGTTGGTCTGGTTGCACTGGGCCCCGGTTGCACCGATGGGGTGGCACTGACAGGCTGGGCGAGAGAGAACCCTCGGTGACTCGGGGTCACCCCCCTCAGATCCTTTCCCTTTCCCCAGCCGGATCCCCTAGGGATCCAGCCGCCGCCCCCCAACGGAACTCACCCCGGCAGGCCCTGCGACTGGAGAGGGGTTGCTTGGGGTCGCGCCAGTATCCCCGCTCGCAGTAGTGACAGTGACGACCCGCGGTGTGGTGGCGGCAGCGTTCGCAGACACCGCCGCTGCGCCCTCCCGACAATCGGAACACCTCGGCGTGGAAGCGACAGCGTCGAGCGTGCAGATTGCAAGAGCAGGCTGAGATGGAAAGGGGCAAGAGTCAGGGTACCAGAATGGGCACCCTTGGTTAGCTGTCCCAGCACAGCGCCAGTGGGCAGATGGGTCTAGTCTAAGGATTTCCCTATCTGTACAAAGAATGATCTGTGGGTAGTTGATTTCACTGAGTTCCCGGGGGGAAAGGATGAAACTGTGCCTGGTTTGGCGGAGTGCAGAAGTTTGAGATGATCTGTGGGAAGGTTTGGTATAAAATCTTTTGGGAAAATGGTTTAGGAAAAGAGAGGAAGAGAAGAATGGGGAAACAATGAAATGGAATGTGTGGCAGTGGAAAGTGCACCCGGGGCTTCCTTCAAGGCAGCTCACATCCCACGTTTCTAGGAGAGGGCTTTCAGGATTGTCCCTGTTGGGGATACTCCAATCTAGTCACCTCACACCTGGACTATGGCAACATAGTGTGTGCGTGTGTGTGTGTGGGGGGGGGGGAATCTGCCTGCCTCGAGTCTCTCCCCACTCCAATTCATGCTCCATTCAGTCACTAAAGTGATTTTACTAAAGAACAGGTCTGATCACATTAGCATATTACTGCCTCCCTCCCTTACTCAGTTAGCTTCGTTGGCTCCCTCTCACCTCTAGGATCAAATACATGCTAGCCTCCTCCTACTTTTCCCTTCTTCTTACACCTTATCCCTCATCTTGATCCAATGATGCTGGAAAAAGACACTCCAGCTCATTGCTCTGGGCATTTTCTCTGGTTGTCTCCCATTCCTGGAGCGTTCCTCTCTCCTCAGCTCTGAATATTGATTCCCATTAAAATTCCTTATTTTATGAGAAGCCTTTTCCAACCTCTCTTAACTTTGTTAATTATGTCCCAGTTGTCCTCTCAGTCGCTTGCTTGTATACATTTGTTTGCATGTCCATTAGATTATAAGCTCCTTGAGGTCAAACACTGTCTTTTACCTCTTTTTTTACCCTCATTACTTAGCAAAGTGTCTGGGTATGTAGAAGCACATAATAGATGTTATTGACTGACGAATAAATTGAGTCTTGCCTCACCGTCTGAAGTGTCCATGTCTTGTCCATCCCTCCTGTGCAATGTTTCTTATATCTGTCCCTAGTTCTGACCTCTTTCTGTGACCACTGTAACAGACTCCTAATTGGATTCCTTGCTTCTAGAGTTAGATCATCTTCCTACAGGCAGTTCAGAACAAGTCACTTCCCAGTTCAGTCAGCTCCAGTCCTTACTGATAAAGTACAAACTCTTCATTCTGGTCAAGGCCCTCCAAAGTTTGGCTCCAACTTCTCTGTCTACCTTTCGTGTACTTCACTTTCCTTCACACACTCTCCTTTCTAACCAAACCGGGCTTTATCTTTGTACCACCGCCACTTCATGCAGTGCCTAACACACCGTAGGGACTCACTGAATGAACTGGGAAGAGGATGGAACTCTGAGAGGGAGAAGTGAATAACAAGGGGGAGCCTGAGCAGTTTTGAGGAAGGATGTAGTGAATTCCATGGGTTGTTGAGTTTGAAGTGTTGATGGGGGTATCCAACTGGTAACTGGGGGTGCAGGATTAATGTTCAAGAGAGAAGTGAGGGCTTATGGATATGGGGAGTCATCTGCATAGAGATGATCGTGGAACTCAGGGGAGCAGATGAAATCAACCAGAGAGACTATGGAGAGAAGAGGATCCAGAACTGAATGTTGGGGAGGGGACACTCTAAGGGTAAGAGATGGATAAGGACCCACCACAGAGACTGAAAAGGAGCCATCAGGTAGGTAGCAGAAGAAGGAGGAGAAGGCAATGTCACAGAAGACAAAAGAGGAGAATTAAATGAGTATTAATTGATACTATATTTGTAAAGCACATAGCACAAGGCCAGGCACAGAGCATGGCAGGTGCTTCATAAACATTCATTCCCCCCTATTCAGGAGAAGAGAGTGTCAAAAGTTGGAGAGAAGTCATGGAGGAAAGATCATTGTATTAAGCAATGAATGGGTTATTGATAACCTTTTAAAAAGCAATTTCCCCAGAGTGATGGAGTCAGAAGCCAGGGTAGGAAGAAGCTGGAGAATAAGTAGGTGGAAAAGACAAAGAGGCAATGAAAGGAGATTCTTTTTTCTAAGAGTGAGGCAGCAAAACAGAGGGTGAATATCTTGGGGATGAAAGGATGGAGTTAAGTGAGGGCATTTGTTTGTAATGGCTAATGGAACCCTGAGTATAACCGTAGGTAGCCAGGAAGATGATAGCAGGTGGGGGGAGACTGAAGATTTGAGAGAAGGGGTGATGGATGGGGTAAGCACCCATAGTAGATGGGAAGGTATGGGGATCAAGTACTCAGAGGCCTTGGTCTTGGCAAACAGAAGGCCACCATCATCAGAGATGAGTGATGAAGGTCCGAGACAGGTGATGATTTCTGGAGTAGGGGAAATGAGGGGACCCATGAGAGATGGCCTTGATTTGCTTAGCAGAGTAAGAAGCAAGGTCCTGCTGCCCCTGGTAGGGGGTGGTTCCAGGGACTGTAAGAGAAGAAGAAATTTGGAATAGTAGCTCCTGAGAGTGAGAGGAGAATGTCAGTCAATGAATGATAGGACTGCCAAGCAGCAGTAAGGGTTGAGATGAGAGCATCTGGATTTTCAGTGGATGGAGTCAGCATAATTTCATGACTTCCCTCAACAGCTTGGAAGTTAGGGCAGAAAATACCAAAGCAGGACATGGCCCATGGTTGATTGGTGGGTCAACCAGCAGCTGAAAAATTGTGCCCATAGGAATTTAAGGTTGAGGAGTGGTACATTATTGAATTTACTAACTATAGAGTCAGAGCTGTGAAGGGAGGAAAGAGGGGGTTAGAACAAAGATGGCCCTGGGGCTCTAGGAGAGGAGAAGAAGAAGAAATGAGGAGGGACTGGGCCCTCTCTGTTTGTCATTACTGTCATGAAGGCTCCATTCTCCCCCTCGGTATCTCAGGCTTCCGGGGACGAAGGGGGTAGTTTGTTCCTGGAAGGATTGGTCTTCCCCTCAGAAGTCCATTCTAGCCTGCTGTTCCTCACCCCTTTCCCTCCCTCTGGGCTGTAATTCTGTTTTATATCTGTCTCTAACTCTTCCTTTACTACATCAAAGTTCCGAATTTCCTCTCTCAACCTTGCATGCACTTTCCTACTATCCTATTACACTCCACTCTCCCCTCAAGTATTTCATTCTCCCTCCATCTTCTCCCACAGGGGTTCAAAGTCCTGTCAGTTCTAAGATTCCAGTTCTCAGTGGTAGAGCATCCAGAGAGGGAGGCAGTCCTAAAAGCTGGAGGGACAAGGAGGCCATTCAAAGAAACTTGAATAGTGAGAGCAAGAACAGAACTGACTGAATGAGTGTCATTCAGTAATATGAATGACAAGGTAGTCATTGAAAGGGGGATGGAACCTGGAGGGGGACAAGGGGACGAGGAAGCGGAGAACAAATCTTGGAGAAGTTGAGGCCAGCACTAAGGGGGAGAGTGGGGATGGGGAGGGCCCGAGAACGAAGAGTGAGGGAGAGACTCGATTCCTGAGGAGGAGAATGGACAAAAGAGGTAGCCTGAGGCTGCACGTCCACAGAATTCTTAGGAGTAGCCTGAGGTAGTGATGGGAGAAAGGAAAAACCCTGCCTAGGAGGACAGAACCCCGCAGGGGGGAGAAAGTGGAACATTAGGGGCCAGAATGGGGCTGTGGGTGGGGTCAGGGAGGCTGGGGTCCTTTCCCTCTTAGGGAAAGAGTGAAACCCCGTGGAGGAGAACGAAGCTTGAGAGAAATGCCAAAATGCACTACCTGAGTGAGTGACCTCACTAGTCTGGGTATCTAAGAGGGTTGGATAGGTCTGTACGGATGCAACCCGAGGGCACTCACGCTGACAGGCGTACGGGTGCTGGGGCGTGGCCGGCCTCCAGGGCCAGTCCTGGTGAGATGGAAGGCAACTTTCGCACTCTGGGCCGGTAGTGTGGTGGCGGCAGCGGCAGCGTGGGGGCTGGAGTCGGACCGCGCAGCGGGCGGCGTGACCGTGACACTGACAGCGGCCCCGCACAGCCACGGACGCCAGCGCCTCTGGGGACCCCAGTTCCACGCGGAGGTGAAAGGCGGGCCGATGTTGGGAGGGACCGATCTGCGCGCGGAGGGTCAGCTCTGCAGTCGGGCCTCCCCCGGAAGTCCAGAGCCGGGCCAGGGGCCACCAGGGTCCTCCGCCGGCGCCTTCGCCGTTCGACGTAGCTAGGACCCGGGCCCCGGCGACGGCGTTGGCGGCTGGCGGGGAGCAGAAGCGCAGGTGGACTGAAGTCAAGAGATAGGGGCCCCCGAGGGCCAGGTTCAGGCTGCTACTGTGGTTGACCGCTCGGCCGCATGAGGCCCCCGCCCAAGCCAGGAGGGCTGTCGGAGGGACACAGAAGAGGGGCCCGCCCTGGGCATCCGAGCAGTGCTCCCCCTCCCCCAGGGTGAAGAGGACGAGGAGGCCAAGGGAGAAAGTCAAGGGCATGCTGGCGTGGCCTTGGACCTGCAGGAAACCACAGACACATCCAGCCATCCCGGCAAGTCACTCCGCAAGGACCCAGGTGCCACCTCCCCCTACCTAGGCTCCCAAGGATCTTCGCCCTCACTTTGGTGTTCCATCCTCTAGCTTCATGCACATGACCCTTTTCCATCCTTTATCCTGAGACCAAGCCTTTGGTTTACCCAATACCCGTTCAGGTACCCAGTACTCTCCTCCTGCATTCCCACCCATATGGGGAAAGCGATTGTCCCTTCCCCAGATCAGTCCCTTCTCTTAGAGGACTCTGGCGTCTCCTCCTCCGCCTCGCCCTGCAAGGACCCCGTCGCCTCCTCCCAGTCCCCCAGACTGCCTGGTTGCCCAGTTCTGGCCTCCCTCTGATTTTCAAGCGCGGAAAATGGTTCCATCTGGGGCGCTCCGTGTTTACCTAACCCAGGGGGGAAAGAACGCGGGCAAAATCGAGAATTTCACTGGGGCTAATCCCTAGCTTAACACCCTGGAGCTAGTGATGTGACAGGACCAGGCTTGAGGCCGAAGGAGCTCCAGTTCCCCAGAGCCCACACAGCGACAGCAAGGGCAGGCAGGCAAAAAGAGACAGAGCTGGAGGTGGATAAGAGAGGAAGAGGAGGGAGAGACACAGAGACAGAGAAAAAAGAGAGACAGCAATTGTGAGAGGGAATAGGCAGAGGGAGAGAGGGTGAGGAAAAGGGAAGGAGGCAGGAGATATACAGAGACAGAAAAAAGAGACAGGGACTGTGAGAGGGGTTGCAAGGGAGAGTGAGGTGGAGACAAAGCCAGAAAAAAGAGAGACTGCGACTGTGAGAGGGGATGGGGGAAAGTGAGGTGGAGACAGAGAAAAAGGAGAGACAGTGACTGTGAGAGGGGATGGGGAGAGAGTGAAGTGAGACACAGAAAAAAAAAAAAGAAACAGAGAGACAGATGGCTAGAGAGGGAGAGGGAGAGACACAGCCCAAAAGGGAAGGAGACAGAGACAGAAAGGAGAGACATACAGAGGGAGAAACAAGAAACAGAGATACATAAAGATACAGAGACAAGGAGGCAGAAATTCAGAGGGGAAAAAGGAAGGCAGGACCAGAGATTCAGGAAAATAAAAAAGGGTGTGAGACCATGGGGATGAGGAGCTGAGGCAGCGGCAGTAGCAGAGGTCTGGGCAGTAGCATCAGGGCTCCGGACACACAGAGAGAACAGAACATGGAGAAACAGACTCAAGGAGAGGGATGAGAGACAAAGATGAAGCAATAGAATAGGGGCCGGGGAGGGGCAAGGGAAGAAATAGCTGGACAGAGGGATGGACACATGGAGGGCACAGAGAGCGATGGAGATGGAGGAGACACTAAGGACAGAGATTAAAGGATAGACACTAGACAGAGAACTGCAGGCAGAAAGAAATGCGGAATGAGAGAGACTCAGAGAAGGAAAAGAATCTGAGAGATGGAGATATGGAAGGAGTGATGAGAAGCAAAGGCACAGAGACTTAGAAAGGAGACTGGGATGGGGGGGGGCAATAAACAAAATTGTCCAGATAGGGGAAAGGGACAAAGAGAGGTGGGGGAGAGACTGCAAGAGATTCAGAGATACTTCAAGAAGCAGAGGAAGATTCAGATAGACATGGAGGTAGAGACACCCAGAGTCAGGCTGGCTGGGAGGGGGTGGGCCCTGTAGGATCCCAGGCGGAGGAGGGAGGGAGGCCCAGTCAGCCCAGGGCTACCAGACTCTAGCAGTCCTGACAGCCATTTCCCACGTGGGGCCCTAACCTCCTTCTCCACACCCTGGGCACGGAGGGGGGATTAGCAGCAAGCCCTCACCCCCCCAACCCCCCAATCCTTCTTCATCAGCTACAGCTCAGGGTCTTGGTGAGGGAGGGAGCCAGATTCTGGATACCTGGGTCCCTGAGAGGCCAGGGGCTGGGAATTCAGATTCCTGAGTGTGGGAGTGTGGGGGAAAGGGTGGTTCCCAGATGCATAGTCCCTGAAAGAGGAGTATTAGGAGTTCTGATTTCCTGGATTCTTGAGGAATAAGAAGTTGGACTTCTGAGGCCTGACCTAGAGACTCTCATCCCGAAACTTTCTCTGATCGAGACAAAGATTGCCAGGTCCCAGGTTTTTGAGCTCTCCCTGGGTTGTAAGTCCCCAGAGCAGAGAAGGACTTTGAGAGGAAGCCCCAAAAGGGTGAGGATTGAGGTCTTCTGGTCTGGATGCCTGGGTCACTGAGGAGAGCAGAGATAATGCCTGGGTTCTGAGGGCAGGCCATAGAAATTCTCCCCCACATCACCCTTTCCTCCTCGCAGGCCAACCCTCCTTGGATACCCAAACATCTGGCCTACCAGTCCCTGCCCGAGAAAACACTCACCTAGAATCTGGACATCCACAGGCCGCAGGTCCTTCACAGTCTGCCTGTGCTCTGAAACCAGGACTGGCTGGGGAGCTGTGGGATGGGATGCGGGGGTGCTGGGTGTGGCCACCCTGGTATGGGGGCGTGACGTCATCCGCCAACCCCCAGGCTGATTTCACGCCTCAGCTTTCTCCAGTAGGCAGATGTTGGAGGCCTGAGGCCTCCATCTCAGTTTTGGGATCTAGGCACCATCTTTGGACTCCTAGGACACAGGCCTCTAGGTATCCAGTCCCCAACCTTTTGGAATGTAGATATCTAAGACCCCAGTCTTTTCCCCCTGGTGAATCCAGATGTGCAGGTCTCCAAGCAGCCCTGCCCTTTCAGGAAAGCAGGTGTCCAGGCCCCTAGCTCCTGTTCCTTCAGACTTAGCTGTCTGGTCCCATAGTCCCTGCTCCTCATGAGCTAGGTGTCCAAAACCTAGCCTCTGTTCTCTTAGGGACTGAGGTGTCCAAGACCCTAGGTCCTTCTCCTTTAAAGATGCACTAAGTTCCCAGCCCCTGCCCACTCCTGGACCTGGATTGCAAATCTCCACTCCCCCCCCGCACCCCCCCACCCATGTATTTAGGTGTGCAAGTTCACAGTCCCTTTCCCCTCTGGGACAAAAGTGGCCAACATCCAATCAGATGTTCCTCTCCCTAGACAAGTCAGATTTATTTGTTAAGTGCTAAGCACACATAATACAAAGAGAAGCAAAATCCCAAAGTCTCTCCTCTCAAGGGGCTCCCAGTGAGTCAGAGGGAAAAGTGCTGACACTCACACAAGCTATAAACCCAGGAGGAAGGCACAGGCATGAGAGAGAGGAAGAGAGGCTTCCTGTAGAAGGTGAGGTAGTAGCTGAGAACTGTAGTAGAAGGTCAGAGAAGCCTGGGGATGGAGAAAAGGAGGGAGAACATTTCAACTAGTGAAAAGGCCCAGAGCCAAGACAGCCAAAAGGCCAGTGTCACTGAATCACAGAGTATGGGAGTGGGGGGTGTCAGAAGCCTGGAAAGATTGAGGGGGCAGGTTATGAGGGGCTTAGAACACCAGGAGATTCTGAATTTAATGCAAGAGGTGAAAAGGAACTGGAGTGCGGTGACACAGGGAGGGAAATAAGAATTAGGAAGACTGGAAAGACAGGAAGGGGCCAGGAAATGGAATGGGGAGGTGACAGGGTTAGCCCTGAAATTCAATAAGGTCAATGTGACAGTCAAGCAGAGGCTGGACTAGAGTGGAGGAAAGATTTGAAGCCAGGAGACCACGGTGCAAATTCTGGCTGCAGTCCTGGTGGAGAGTGAGGGGCTGCAGAGGACGTGAGGGAGGGGTAGGGACAGGCTGTGAGCCTCTCTAACTAGGAGAGGGTGGCAAGTCGACAGAAGAGAGAGAAGTTTGTTAGGAAGAGGGGAGGGATCGGAGGGGAAAGAGAATGAATTCAGCTTTGGACAGGTTCAGTTGTAGACATTGAAATAGGAGGAAGCTAGGTGGTGTAGTGGATCACACACCAGGAGTAAAGTCAGAAAGACCTAGGCTCAGGCACTTGCTACCTATGGGACCCTGGGCAAATCACTTCACCCAGTTTGCTTCCATTTCTCCATATGTAAAATGATGATAAAAATTAGCACCTACCCTGCAGGGTTTGAGGACCAAATGGGATATTTATTAAGTGCTTTGGACATCTTAAAATGCTAAATAAATGCCGGTTATTATTGTCTTTATTATGTTGCTGTTGTAACTATGAGATTGGAGAACAAGAGAGAGGTTAGGTCTAGATAAATAGATCTGATGGTCATCTAAATAGAGATGATAAACAAGTTCCTGGGGGAGAGGGAGGAAATAAACATTTATTTTAATAAGCACCTACCATGTGCCGTGAGCTTTACACATATTATCTCATTTGATTCACACAACTCTGGTGGGTTCCAACGGGGAGAGGTGACTTGCCCAGGGTTGAACACCTAGCAAGTGTCTAAGGCCAGATCTGAACTCAGGTCCTCCAGACTCTAGCCCTAAATCTCTATCCACTGTACCACTACCTAGCAGCCTCCCTAACTAGGAGCTGATGATATCACCAAGAGGGAAGAGGGACAAGAGAAGATGGTTTGGGGCAGAGCCCTGAGGGATGCCTGTGGTGGGAGGATGCTACAAAGGAGATGTAGCAGGAGCAGTGAGAGAGAAAAAGAGAGACAAATGATAGAGAGAGAGAGAGAGAGAGAGAGAGAGAGAGAGAGAGAGAGAGAGAGAGAGAGAGAGAGAGAGAGAGAGAGAGAGAGAGGAAGGGAGAGGGAGAAAGGGGGGGGAGAGAGAGGGAGAGAGAGAGAGAGGGAGGGAGGGAGGGAGAGGGAGAGGGAGAGGGAGAAAGGGGAGAGAGAGGAGGGAACAGAGGAGAGGGGAGACACAGAGAAAGGAGGAGGTGTCCTGAAAACCCTACTCTGCTTGTCCCTTAAGTAGCCCCAGGGGAGAAACCTGTGCAGAAGCTGCTTGGAGGAAACCCCAGGGAGGTCTAGGGAATCAATCATTTATTCAATCAACAAGCATTTATTAGTCCTCTAATATAAGCCAAACATTAAAGATAGGAAGAATGAAATGACTGCCTGTCAAGGACACAGAGAGGCTTAGAGGACCAGGGAGATCCTCCCTCATTGAAAGGAAGAGAAAACTTACCCTTTGTGTGACTCAGTGATCAGTATATCAGAGAGAATTCGAGCATCCACAGGTGAGCGGCCCCTGCCCTCCTCAATCAGAGGTGGGAATTGGGGCCCAAATCAGGAAAGGAACTTGCCGAGATCACACAGCCGGTCAATGAGATGAGAGCCCCGGGTCTTCTCTCTGGGAGTTTCTTTGCTTTAAGTTTAAAGGGAGATTAATTTCTCGGGGATGAGAGAGGGAGGGCAGAACAAGATTCATCCACGTTCCCAAGGAGACTTTTTCTGACTCATTTCTCTGGCTAGCTACTATTCTGACTGTAGTTTATTTTGCTTTCTTTTGCTTCCTCTTTGCTTAGCACAAGGTCTGGCACATGGTGGGTACTTAAGAAATGCCCATTGACTGATGAATATGCACTTGAGGGGGATCATTTTGACAGCTGAGGAGGATGGCCCCAGGTGGGGAGAGATAGGAGACAAGGCAGACAAATCAGCAGCTATCTCAATAGTTCAGGTGCGAGGTGAGGAGGGTTTGCACCAGGGTGGGGGCAGAGTCAGAGGAGAGAAGGGCTGTGTTCCAGAGAGATGCTGCAAAGGTGAAATCACAGGCCCAGGCAACAACTTGGGTATAGGGGGGTGGGGTGGGGGATGCATCAGGAGAGGACTTAGGGAGAAATATGAAGAGGAGAGCAAGAATAAAGGGAAGAAGACAAGATAAGAAACCATGGTGTAGGCTGTGGGTGCTCTTGATCAATACCCATGTGACCCTTGGGTCAAGAAGTAGCTCGAGCTGCGCACACCAGCTCTCGAGGCTAAGTCCTGTGAGTCTACAGACAGCTAAGACACCACTTCATTTATTTATAATCGAGGGAGGGAAAAATCTCATTTTCCTATCAGGTTGCATTATGCCCTAAACCAAGTATATGCCTCAAGGCATCTAGGTTAGGAAGTCCCTTCTAATGCATGTGCTCAGGAATTTACCCAACTTTAAACTGGCAAAAAACAAAAAACAAAAAAAAACCCAAAACACTGGACTTCGATAGAGGCACAGGCTCTGGGAGCATCAGAAGGTGGGGGTGGAGCCGTAGTCTACTTGCCTCCTCATCCACTAACTGATGACATTTACAGAAGTTGCCTGTCTTAGCCACATTAGTCTGGGGTTGGTCACTCCCGTTCTTGGGTGAATTCTGGTTCCTGCCCTCAATCTCAGCTTTCCTGACGCTGCTCTTGGGGTGAGCTTCAGCAGGTAGGGCAGAGGTCCGAGCTCAACAAATCATTCTCAGCTCCTTGCCCTGAATGGAAGGGCTAGAAGTCTTGTAGGAAGGAACAAAGATCTTGTTTTCATCACCCATTGTGGAATTCCTTCCTATCTATTTGGTACAGGGGCATAGGATCCCTGGCAGTGCTCTGCCAGTGTGTGTGTGTGTGTGTGCGTGTGTGTGTGTATGTGTGTGTGTGTGTGTGTGTGTGTGTGTGTGTGAGAGAGAGAGAGAGAGAGAGAGAGAGAGAGAGAGAGAGAGAGAATGAGTGTGTGTGTGTGTGAGTGTGTCTTTGACTCATCATTACCCTGACATAAGAGATAAGGGATGAGTGGGAAAGAGCATGGACATTGATTGGATTAGGAAGCCGTGGTCATTAGACCTGTGTGACACATGGTACAGCAACTTCCTGTCTGCCCATCTTCCCAGTGTTTTCTAGGTCTGATGGAAAACTTGCAAGGTGAGCTTTGGGGGCAGGTGCTGCCATAAAGGTCAGCTCTCTGAAGCCATGGTGGTCATGCTCTCTGATGAAATAGTTAAGAAAAGGAGGCATTGTGTTTTGAGATGAATTCTCTCTCACACATGCTCCCAGGACACTGCTGAAACATGTCAGGAGGAAAAAGGAAGAAAGAAGCTGCCACACTGTAAGCCCAGAGGACTTCCCAAGGCCAGATGGCAGAAATATTGGACAACAAACTGAAGTATTTGTTGGGAACTGGAGTCAGACGTCACCGCTGCCTAGGCAGTGCAGTGTGAGGCAGTTTTCATTTGTGACTGTGAGAGGGGAGACTGTTTGGTAGCTCTTCCTTACCAAAGGTGGTACATCTGTCTCTGATTCACTCCTCTTCTCTCCAAGAGGAAAAGGGCAGGAGGAGGAAGAAATGGTGGAAGGAACTGAAAATTCAGAGGCCACAGAACTTACTTGTTCATGCCATGTCAGATTTACCACTTGTATTTTACTTTTGGTTTCCTGTTCATAAATGCCATTTAGCTGAAATACCAAGTGAGTGACTTCATTGAGGCTAGGCTGAGAAGGGAGAAGATCGAAATCCAAGTGTGTGTGTAGGGGACACGGGAACCAGGAAAGTGATGAGGTATTTTAAAGAGTGTCATCATTCTGCTCCCCCTTAAATGTGGCCTTCAGGGCATTGGGGAAGATTGGGTGTTTTGTTGTTTTTTTTTTTTAAACACAGCAATTTGGATAAAGCTGGTATAACCCTTGCTTGGGGCATTAGGTAGTGGCTTTAACAGATTCAGAACCCCACATCAGCTGCTCCTAGCTCCACTCCCTAGTGCAAGCCCAATTGTTCTCATGGGCCCCAATCTGATCCTTTTTTGGGGACCAGAGTCCCATAGACACCATCCAGTGTGAAGGATTTCTCAAGAGATCAGTTTCACAGTTCCTGGCACATAGTAGAAGCTTTGTAAATGCTTGCTAAGTCATAATCACAATACTTGCCATGATGCTTATCAAATGAGAAATGATGCCTCTGACCGGTGATGATGTCCACAAGCAAATTGCATCCATGAGAATCTCATGTCAAGAGCAACCAAGGATTCCAGCAAGTATGGAGGGGCCATCTTGCAATGACCTTCATTGAACATGTAATATTTGTATTTCTGTCACAGTTAAGTTATTTACTCTTTAAGGAAAGGCTGATCTCTCTCCTAGAAGAGAGAGACGAAGAAATGTCTCTCCACACTCCAGGTTAAAAGGGGAGAAAAATGTTGCTTTAAAAACACACCCATAGAAGAGGACTTTCATGTGAAAGCAAAAACATCTCCTAAGAGGCAGGGGAGAATCCTGAAGTGTGTCCAGTGGATGAAAAATGTACACCGAGGAAAAGAGAAAACCAAAGGCTACTGAACCATCAGAGCTAAGTATGCTGCCCCTTTCCTGCTTTGCAGTCAGTCTGTTATTGACTTAAATATCCTTTGTTTGGAGTTCTAAGAGAAACCATTGTTTTGACCTAGAGTTCTAAGACAATGGCTTGTTCATTTTGAATGTGACAAGCTGTCATACACTGCAGAGATGAGGACAGCAGACAGCTTTATAATTGTAGCACAAAGGTAGTTTATCTGATTATAGACCCAAGAGGAGAATTTGGTGAGTTCATAACTCAAATAGACAGTCAGCTACAAGTCTCATAGTGATATAGGACTAGGAAAACCGAAGGAAGCAGATAGAATTAGACTAGAAAACATGTGCCACCATCGAGCTTAATTCCCAAGATTGAAGGCTTAGCTAATTGGTCTCGGTTACCAAAAACACCCTAAAGATGCCGGTTGTTTTTGAGTGTTTGGTAATAGTAAATCAGTATAAATGTGATGGAAAGTTCAGCTAAAAAAACATTCCCGGACCTTCTCAGCTGTGAACCAAAGCCCAAGGAAAGGCAGTCTTGGATTGGTCACGATCAGAAGAAAGCTCCCAGTATCTGAATGAAAGATAGCAGCATTGGAATGTGGAACCACAGCCCAGAACCAGCCTCTTGGTGTCATGAGGGAACATGGGACAAAAGACCCAAGCTTTTCAATGGGAAACTTGCCCCTTGTAAATGAAAGAGTAACAGGTATCTTTTGGAAGGATACAGGAATGACGTGTGTATGGGAAAAAGGAAGTAGTTTTGAAATATGAAAAAAAGGATTCCTTTTTGCTATACACATCACCCTTATGTCTATCCAAAAGATGACTTTTCTATTGTAAAGAGTCAACTTTGGGAAACAAAGATAGGGATAGAGGTCTGGGGACTCTACCCTCCACTAAGTCATTTCTAGATGATGTAGGAAATCTAAAATCAAGGTACCATCAGGGGAAAAAAAAGCACTATATTTTAACTGTGGACAAGCTGACCATTAATTTGTTCATTTCATTTACAGAGATCACTGTCACTTGGTTGAGAGAAAATTGATGGCCAAGGAACCAGTGTCTGTAAATAAACAAGTACAAGAGGTTGATTTGTTTTCAAGGACTGAAGCAAGGTGACAATTTCGAGTAAGAACTAAAAACAAACTTTGTTATTCAGAAAATATTGGAGAAACTTAGTATTATCTGCAGGACATTCACATGGGAGGTATCTCTGTTGAAGAGACAATTACATGACATGCAGTAAAAGCCTAACATATACAGTACTGAGCACAGAGGCAGACCCATCGAAGGTGCTTAGTTTAATAGATGCCTGGGGACTTGACCTCATTCAATCTCTATTCAATACTGAATCGGTAACCTAAGACTATTGAAACTCAGCATGATCCAGGGTCAGCAAAGGGAACTAATTGAAAAGATGTATGTGTTCGTCCATTGCCAAAGAAGACCATGCCATCAAAGAAATAATGACATGACTGGCACTTGACTTCATTTTTGAGTGACACAGGGCTAGAAAGCTCCTTTGAACTGAAAGTTCCTTTGCTTTCCCAATTGAAAAGATGGTGCCTTGAGAAAGCCCCAAATTTTCCTAGAACTGAGGAGGGGCAGCTAGAGGATGAGGTTATCATTGTGTGTTGTTGGTGATAATCTTTTGACATCATTTGAACCTCAGTAAGTGCCAAAGACTGAACTAATCAACCAGAAGAAGAAGGCCCTCAGCCAAAAAGATACTTCCTTCTTTTTCCTCTGAATTTACTCTGGGAATACTACTTTGTCAACAAGGCCAGAGGGAGCTGTCCGGAGCATTCTTCTGTTAATGCCAAGGACAGAGTGCCTTAAGCACACACTACCTTATATAATGAGACTTTTTCTTATCTTAATATTTTATGGACATATACTAGGAAAGAAAACACAGATATCCTGGGTCATAATTTCAATTGACATTTTATCAACTCTCTTATCTTATTGTATTTACCACCTATTCAACTAGGAAAATTCCTTTCTCATACTATAGTTAAACATAAATCGAGATCTTAAATTTGAGTGACACAGACATGCTCCGTTGGGATGGTTCTAAAACATATTTAAGGCTGGTCGTTCTTTTATCAGACAATCAGAAGTTTCCTTCTGGCTCCATGATCCTGTATCTGCTAGCTTTAAGGGAATAAGTAGTATGAATATATATCACCTAGCCTGTTTGCCTCTTTTAACCAAACTTTCAGGTTGCCAGTAGCCACTTCCCACCCAAGTACAGACAGCTCCTCCCTGACCTCCTTAGTCAAAAGAAAGTGGTAGGGAGCAAAGATTAGCCACATTTTGTCCCAACAGGCCAGTTGTCTGGAGGGAACAGGTCCCCAGTCTCATTCTTCATTTCCTTAAAGCCCCATACAAATGGGATCTCCAACAGGAAGCCTCTCCTGATCCTAGATTAGCAAGGTCCTTTGTCCTGGAACTACATGAAATCTTTATGCTTCTCTAAGCAAGATCTCATAGGGACCATCCAGCACTGATTCTAGAAAAACCCAGCAGAACACACATATGCACACACAGACTTCTAGAAAGATACAAGCAGAGCCAGAAACACACACAGTGGATGGGTATTCATTCAATCCACACTGTTGGGCAGATTCTGTGGTGCTGGGCACTGGAGACACAGAGAAAACCTCAAAAGCTTGAGGTCTCAGGGTGTGTCCTAAGTGACTTCGGAGATGGAGAGCTCCCATCCCCTGACCCTTCAGATGGGCCAGATGCCCCTTGGTAGGTAGGTTGTAGAGGGACTTATCGTTATGCTTAAGCACAATGGTCTCTAGTCCCTTCCTTTTCTGGCTGATCCAGGGTGCATGCAAGGGAGCTCCCTGAGGGCAGAAGCCCTAAACTTTGTGGTTCCTCAGTCCCTCACCACGAGGTTTTGCCCTGATTAAATGCTGGTTGCATTTAATTGAATTGACTCCCTATTAGATTAAGGTCCCTGGAGGCAAATGGTGACTTTGCCTTGCTTGGAGTTTTGTTTCTTTCTCCTAGCCCCTAACCTGTCATTTTGTACACAGAAGGCACTTAATAAATGCTGGGTGACTTGGATTGAATCCCCCTACTAAACTCTGCACATCAGTAGAGAAATTTTTAATTCCAGGAGTTCTCCACGCTGATGAAATCACAGGCTCAGAATGAATGAGAAAAAAAAAGACAAACACCTAAATTCTCAGATCTATCTTAAGTAGTGAATGAATGTGGGAGCTCCCTCACATGAGTGGCTTGGTGCCAGCTTCAAGGTCACCAACAACTGGCTCCTCTGGTATGGAAAGTACATGGTAGATGGCTCCCAAAGGGATTCAAAGTTCACCGAGGTCTCTCTGGACACTCCCTTCCTGCTTTGGACACAGGGCAACCATGCACTCATAGCCATGGGTGCCATCATACAGGCCAGCAGCAGGGACCTCCAACTGCCTCCAACCTTCTAGATCACCAGCTCTCAGACACCATCCTGTTCACACCCCTGGGAGGCATGGTGGACCTCAGCCTGGAGTTCTGATTAGAAGCAGGATGGGCAGGGGTGCAGTCCCAACCTAGGAAGCTTAGAGCAGACACCAGGAGACTGAGAGCCTGGCCCATGTTAATAAGTCTCTGTAAGGCCTCACTCTCCCCAGTAAAGGTTGGAGCATCTGAAAAGTAGGAGCCCAGTAACCTTGAGTCCTCATTTTACAGAGGCCCTGAGAAAGTAGTTGACACCCAAAATCATAGAATGAGTCTACAAATTACAGATTCTGAAAGGCAGAGGGGGGCTTACAATCTCACTCCCTCATTTTAAAGGGATTCCAACTCCCTCATTTTAAAGATGGGGAAACTGAGGACCAGAGGGATTAAGGACCTTCCCTAAAGGTAGTCCACAGTCCAGTCTATAATCACTACACCTAAGGCAGAGAACTAACCAGACTGGCCCTCACATTTTAGAGAAAACAGATGAATGAATGTTTGAGGAGTCTACATAGAGTCTACATACATCTGCTGAGAAGATGGGAGTGGGATGGGGAAGGGAGGGCTTCTTCAACATTCTTCAACACTCAGCTTGCCCTGGGACTGTCCAGTCTCAGACTGTGTGGGTACCCTCAATTCAAGGTCCTTCTCTCCTGTGATAAACTGGCCTTTTTTGTAGTTCTGAATGTCTACAGTGGCCCTGCCTCTGTTTCCCTTTCATTTCCCGTCCATCATTCCCTGACCCCTCTGTGTCTCTGCCACTGCAGACTTTTCTGTTTCTCTCTGCGGGAATGGCTCTTTCTCTGTGCTGGTTTCTGTCCTACTTTGCTGGTGTTTGTGTGCCACTGTGAGTGTCTGTGTGTTTGTGAGTTTCTGTCGGGATGTGTGTGGCTGTCTTCTGTGGCTCCTGACCCATGGGTTCCCTCTCTGTTGGGTATCTGTCTCCGGCAGAGCCCCCCTCCTGCTGCAGGGTCCCATCACCATTCCTCCACCCCCAAGTCCCAGAGTCTGCTGGTCCCCGGCTCTGCGAAGTCGGTGCAGAAGATGCTAGGGGTAGGGCCGGAGCAGTCCAGAGCTGGACTTCCAGTCAGAGCCTCCAGCCAATCGGCCGCCTCCAGGGGACGCCCCGGAACGGGCGATGGGGAGCTGGCAGGGGATGGAGGCCAGGAGGAGAAGACGGAGGACAGACCCTCGGAGCCCGGCGGTGGGGATGGAGACAGGAGGTCGAAGGAGCCCGGGAAATCCAGCGGGGGTGGGGGCAGAGCTTCTGAAATCAGCAGAGGGGCAGGAGAGAAGGAAGGGGCGATCAGACTTCTCTGGCCCGCCCAGATCCCTCGGGCAGGGGCCCTGGACCCAGGTGTCCGGTATCTCATTTCTCGCTGCCCCCCCCCCCCCCAGAGCCCAGGAGCTCCTTTCCCCCAGGCACCATCACTTCGTCACCACAAGCGATCAGCCTCTGCGCCCGAGCCCCGAAGTCTCGCCTCCGACCCTCATTCACCCCCATCCTCGCTGTCCCGCATTCACGTCTCACCTGCCGGTGGCTCCAGAGGCTCGTCCAGAATGTCCTGGATCGAGTGATGGGGGATAAGCTGGGTGGGGGAAGGTGAGTGAGGGGTAAGTGACCCTTTCCTCTGAGCCTACCCCTCCCTCTGCCCTTTTCCCCGATATCCCTCCCCCAGCCCCGCATCTCCTTTCTTCTTCCCACACCTGTGCCCGGCGAATGGCCTCCTGGAGTTCCTCTTCCAAGGACAGGACTCGAGGCGGGGCGGGAGGAGCAGGCGGAGCCTCGGGGGCAGCTGGGCGGGGCCAGGGCTGAGGGGATTCGCGGAGAGCTCAACCCCACCCCACCGCGGCCCCTCCCTGCCCCGCCCCCTGCCCTAGCCCCTCCCTTCACCCGCCCCTTCAGCTGTTTCTCCTTTCTCCCGCTAGGGCCTCCCTGCGAGCCCCCTCCCGCTCCTGGCCCTGCCCCCAGTCGTGGTCCCGCCTCTTGCGACGCCCTTTGCTAGCCCCAACCTCGAGAGACTGGGGCTGCTCACTGGTCCTCTTCTTGCTCCCTCCGCCCTTTTCTACTTTCTTGCCCTCCTCCCCCTTGCCAGCACTCACCGACTTGCCAGCTGTTCTAGGGGGGGCCTGGGGCTCCGGCCGAGGTCGCGGACGAGACCTAGGCTTCGCGCTAGAGCTGGGGCTGGCACGGGAGCGGACCCCGGGGCTCCGCACCGGCCGCTGCAGCGACGGCTGCCTGTCCCGGGCCCCGGCCCCCCTCAGCCGCTCCAGCAGGGCGGGTTTGGGCCCGGACACCGGGAGGCCCCGCAGGCGGAGCTGCTGGCGGAGCTCCGAGACCTGCGGGCAGGCGGACGCGGGGACTCTGAGACTGGGGGATTGGGCGGCTGGGAGAAAGGACTCCCGGATCCCCGAGGCGGCGTGGGAGCCTGAGACCTCGAGGGGGAGGCTGGCGAAAGCTTTCCCAAGTCCCGAGGGAGCTGAGCTGGGACCTCGAGGGAGAGGCTGGACGATAGGATTCCCATGACCCCAAGGGAGCTGGGCTGGGACAGGAAAACCTGGGATCTAGAGGGGAAGACTTGAGGAAGGGACGCCGTGGGTCCCCATGGGGCGGGGTTCTGAAAGGGAATATCTGGGACTCAAAATGACTCAAGAGCACCTGGAGCTTTAAGGAGAAGGAACTGTGAAGGAACACCTGCTCTCCCTCAGTTTGAGTCATGAAAGGGGGTTTCCTGTTTCCCTCCAACTCACCGTCAGCTCCTCCAGTCGGAGGGTCTGAAGCTCTAACTTGGGCTTAGGGACCAATGGTCGGGGGACCTCTGGGAGTTCGGAGCTGTCCCGGAGTCCCGTTCTCGACCCCCAATCCCTGCAATGCATAATGGAAGATTCTAGAGTCGTACTCTGAGAGGGAAGGATTGATCCCCCTTGGGAGCCTTAACCCCTAGTTAAGGAAAGAGAGAGGTTGGAGCTCCTTAGGTGTCTGGATTGGGTGAGGTGCTCCTGAGGCCCGACTGGTTGAGAAGGCTGGCACCCTCGGAGCTAGGACACAGAGAGACCAGGGGCCCAAGGCAAGGCGAGGACTGTCTTGCAGGGTCCTGGAACTGCTGGACAGAACCTCACCTGGGTAAAGAGAGGTCCTGCTTGTGCCCTGGAAGCTGCCCATCCTCCCTGGGGGGGCTTTCCTGGGCCGGCGCCCCTGGCCCTGGCCCTCCGCGGTGTTCTGGGGGCACGTAGGCGTGGTACTTGAGTGGTTTCAGCCTGGACCTGGGCTCCCTCTGGTGACCATCTCCCTTGGCCTGTCAAAGGATTTCCAGCTCTGGTTAGGCACCCTTCCCCTAGCAGGAACTACACTTCCCATGGAGCCTCTGGCCAAAGCCCGGCCGAATCGACTCTGCGGCATTCTGGAAGTTGTAGTTCAGAAAGCATTCCTTGAGGGCAGGCCGGGAGCCGCAGAGCACACCCGCAATGACCCAGACGCCCCAAAGGAACCCTAGTGCCAAGGTTTGAGGGAGAATCCCGAAAGGACTGCCCAGCCCTGACCGAGGGCTTCTCAGTCCCTGGCTCACCTTCTTTAAAGACACCCCAGAAAAGGGGAAGTTTGTTGGACTGAGTTTGGTTTCCCCAGAGTCACAGTACAAGGGGGAGGAACTGGTAATGGAGGCTTGGTCGGGGGCTGGGGCCGAGATCCAGGGATCCACTGAAAGAACAAAGGATGAGACGGAGACCTAAGGAAGGGATGAATAACCCTTATCCCTTCTCACTTTGCCCTACTGAAAGTCACCCCCTTGTCTTCCCTACCACAAACTCCTCCTATGTCCAATCTAACCACACTGTGGTCCAGTAAAGCACTGGTCCGATCTGGTTCCTACCCTGCTAGGACTTTCAGTGACTCCCTATTACCTTTGGGATCTTCTTTGGTAAAGTCCTTCACAGTGTGGCTCTAGCCTCCCCTTTCCAAGGTTCTTTCACATTAGTTCTCCCCCATGCGCTCTAATTTCCAGATTTTTATTTGTTTTTGTCTGAAGCTTCAGTGATACAGGAATCTGCCTAGCCTAAATTGGGACTAAGAAAATGTTTGGACTAAATTTCAAAATATCATGGTGGGATAGGGGCCAAGGAAGGCATATCTGGGTTCTTGGGGAAATGGGGGGAACGGGACAAAAACTGGAGCTTCAATATTGAGTCTCTGAGTGGGAAAGAGAAATGAGGAAGGAGCTACCTGAATCCCTAGGTGGAAAAGACTGGATGAAAGAAGGCTGTGTTCCCCAAGGGCCAGCAGTTTGGGGCAGACGCTGGGGTCCCCTGGATCCATTAGTGGGAAGAAGGGTTGAGTGACTAGAGGCCTGGGACCCAGTAGAGGTCTGGTCAGTCTTCTGCCCACTCTCCCGCTGGTCCTGAGATCTCCGGTGGATCCGGAGCTGGAGGACTAAAGGGAAGCCGAGAACCGGGTCAGGGCGACCAGGCCCCGCCCCCACGCCCAAGTCCCCCGCCCCCCACTCCCAAGTCCCCCGCCCTGCTTCTGTGTTCTCGCCCGAAGGTCAGCTGGAACCAAGCCTGAGCTGAATGCTTGGGGGAAGGGGGAAGTCCTGTTCTCCCAGCGGCCTCTGGAGAGCCTAGGACACAGGGCCCTTGCACGCTTGACCTCTTGGCACCTCACACACTCCCTCCCTTCCCCATCCCTTGCACATTAGTCTTGCACACTCACTCCCCCGCCCTTGCTCTTAACGCGGACACAGCACTTCTTTCCTTGCACATCGACCCTTCGCCCTTCCTCAGTCCCCCTACACACACAGGCCGTGCACCGATCTCCCCGTGCACCCCCATTTCTGCACAAGCGGTCCTCCCGGCTAGATCCCCTCACCGGAGCGGAACTTGGAGCGGATGAGCTGGGAACACTGGGCCGAGGCAACGAGGGTCATGGCCAGGAAGGGGGCGGAGAGGAGCTGGTCTGAAAGGCGGGGGGTGGGGGCCTCCCGGAGCGAGCAGAGGGTCAGATTAGAGGGCCAGGGCAGGAAGGCATTACTCGAGCGGAGGGGTAAGGAACTCTTGTGTGTCCCCCTGGGGTCCAGGACGTCTAGTTCCCGGAGGGAAATAGAATTTGGGGAAAGTAGCTGCAGAAAATTTGGGAGCTGGGAACGCCTGGTTCCTTGGTAAAGAGGGAGTGGAGAATGGATGGGAGTTGAAGGGATGGGGTAGTTGAGGTCCCTGATGCCAGGCTCCCGGGTAGGGGCTGTGGGTCTGAACTTCTAAGTCCCTGAGGGCACAGAGACTGGGGTGGGGCAGGTTAGGGGCAGGAAAAAAATAGGACGCCCTCTCCCTCGAGGTAGGTTGGGGGGCATCTCACCAGGTGGAATCAGGGCCGCTGGAGTGCAAAGTATCTAGCTTGATGCAACCGCAAGACTTGAGACCCCAGGCCCCGCCCTCTCAGGCCAGACCAGCCCGTACTCCGCCCATTCGTGACTGCCGTGGGTTCTCCAGAAGACATTTAGGAGTCACTGGCCTATGGGGTCCTCTCCCGGGTTGGGGAGTCAGGGTGGGGAGAGAGGGGACGGGGTGGGGGTGGGGAGGAAGGTGGTGGAGGATGGAAGGCCCCGACGCCTGGGTCCTGAGGCTCCCTTACTCGGTGCTCTGACCCTGGTGCCGGGGGAGGGAGGAAAAGGGGGAAGGCGTTGGGGTGGCCTAGGAGGGGGAGGGGAGAGGTCCGGGGCCGCCAGGGATGGACAGTCGCAGGTGCGGGGGCGCGGCCCCCAGCGGGAGCCACCTGTTGCTAGCTTTTTCCCTGACGCTGCGCTGGGTGTCAGGTTCGGGGGAGAAAAGAGTTCAATCTGGGGCCTGGGGCGCCTTGGTCCCCTGGGGTCTGGGACCGACAAAGCGCGAACTCTTGGCTTCCCAAGGTTGGGGGAATGGCCACAGGGACCCCAGTGGTGCCTGAGTAGTTAACAGCAAACGCCCGGATTCCTGAGAGGGTGACTCGGGGAGAGGGAAATCTCTGAATTGGCGAGGAAACTCTGGGGTTCCCCAAGGGTTTGTGCTGGGGACAGGAATCCTTGGATTTCCGAGGGGGGTGAGGCTGGGGAGGCCCTGGGGCACCCCAGAGGCGGCAGCGGGGGACTCCTTAGGTCTCCAAGGGCGCAAGGCTTGAGGATGGGACTTATGAATCTCCAAGGCATGGGAAGCGAACTGCTGAGCTCCCGGGGTGGGAGTGGGAGGACAGCTGGGAAAGGGCATCTCAGAAGGGCCTGGGCTTAAAAAGCGTTCCTGGTTCTCCCAGGAGGGGGACGGGAATCCTCCGAGGGTGGCAAGACTACAAGAGGCCCCGAGGTGCCCATGGGGCTGGGGGTCCCAAGGGTCTCCAAGGAAGTGGCGCCTGGGGAGGGGACCTTTGCCTCCTCGAGGCTCGAAGGACTCCTGGATCCCGGGGAGGGGACGCCTGGGTGCCCGAAAACCCGAGATCCCTCAGGACACGTTCTCCACGAGGGCACGCTTCGGGTTCAAGCCCCGAATTTCTTTATTTTTCCGGAAAAAAAAAATTAGGCCAGCCCAGAGAACGCCTGAGAACTTCAACTCTCGGCAGGCCCGGGAACGCCCCCGCGTGTTCTTTCCAGGCTTAGGACCTGGGACTAAGGAAGAAGGGGGAGGGGCGGAGTGGAAGGCAAGCCCCAAGCGCAGGCGCCCGGTCACTGCGACGCGGCCAGGGGGAGTGCATGGCGCTGATTGGCCGGCAGCTCTTTCTGCTCCAGGTCCCAGAGCAGGCGGCGGAGCCTGCGCAGTTCGGCGTGCAAGGAATCATCCGTGACGGGCCCCGAAAGGCGCAGGCGCGAACCACCTAGCGGCAGGATCAGGGGCGGGTGCGAAGAGAAGCTCTCGAAGATGTCACCTGGCGGGATGGGGAGGGATAGTTAGAGCGGAGTTCGGATCTCTAAAGGAATTGGGGTAGGGGTCGGGCTGCTGTGCAAAGGCCTCAGTTACCGGAGTGGGCGCTGTCCTTTCCGCTACCCCGCTGCGGCCCCGCTATGTCTGCTCCGGTTAAGAGAACTACAACCCCCAGCAGCCCGTGCGGCTGTGTCCTTTTTTTTTTTTGCTGCCCCTGCCGCGAGGCACGGGGGATTTGTAGTATTTTTGTAGCCGGACACTTCCAATTCCCAACCATGTGGGTCTGGTTAATGGAAGAGCGGGGCGTCTGTGGAGCTGGGGGAAAGAGCCCCTGTAGCCGCTGGGGAGGGCATCAGAGGAGCATAGTTCTAGAGGTGGGAGGAACGTCAGGGCTTCTCCAGCCCGGCTTGCTCATTTTACAGATTAGGAAACTGAGGCCGGGCGGGGTTGGCGAAGGGAGCTCCTCACCGGTGTCCATAGCTGCCAGCTCCGCCGGTGGCGGCTCCCATGCTGGGGGCGGACCGCGGCCTGGGCCAAGCTGGTAGTGGCTCAGCACGTGGTGGAGCTGGGCGGGGCTCAGGGTGGGGTGCTCCGTCCGAAGACTGCTCCAGGAAGCCTAGGAGAGGTCGGGAAAATCAGGGTTCGAGGTCAGAGATGTTTGAAGACCGTGATGGAGTTAGAGACTACCTGGCCAGCGTCCAGACCATAGGACAAGGGCCTGGGATGCGAGGGATAGTGCTGGAAAAGGACTAACCCCCTTAATCCGACCCAGGAAGACAGGCCCACAGAGGTGAAGGTTAAGTGACTCGCGGCAAACCACCTGGGTACTAGGTGTCATTTGGGTTCTGGACTCCCACGTTTCTAAGTGAAATTCTAGAGTGCTGCTTGAGCAGCAGTGACAACAGATCTTGCCTCTCTCTACCTTCCATCCCACCAAGACAGTGACAGTGGCATTCAACTGGTCTTGCCAGTGTGGTCATCTCTCTCCCCATCTGTCCTGCCACCTCAGGCTTTCCCCAGGAACGTTGCTTCTGTGAAGGCTGTGACCATGTCCTGCCTCCAGATCTCCATTCAGAATCTCTGGGATTTTGAGTTCAGACAGCCTGGAGCAAGGCTAGACTCTCCTAGCTCTGTGCTCTGTTTTCCCTTTCCATCTGTCTTGCCCAGTGGATTTCTCCTGGTTGTTCTTCCTGCCTAGAACACACACCTTATCTTGTCCTTAGAATCCTTTCTTTCCTTCAGTCTCAGCTCAAGGGCCACCAACCACATGAAGCCCTTCCTGATTCCCCCAGGCATGGGGGCCACTTATTCAATCTGTGAATATGTTGTTTATCCCATAGAATAGGGGTGGGGAACCTTCAGCCTCAAGGCCACATGTGGCCTTTTAGGTCCCCGTCCCCAAAGTGAATCTTTGACTGAATCTGAACATCATAGAACATGTGTCCTCTAGGCCACAGGTTCCCCACCCCTGCCATAGAATCTAAGCTTCTTAGGGGTGAAGAACTGTTTCATTTTGTTTTAGTACATTTATTACTGTCTGGTGCTTACCAGATGCTTGTTTAAAAACGTGTGTTGGTGATTACTTCATTGTCTCTCGTTCTCTGCCTATCTGCCTGCCCTCCTGCCTACCTGTCTGTCCCTATGAAGGGCAGGCGATTCATCACCTTGAGCAGGGACGTCCTTGGCACACACAGTAGGTTTACAGCCATGGAAAGCTTTCGGAAGAACTCAGTTGCAATGTCCCCCAGCCCTGCTCCCTGAAGCCAGTCCAGAACAAGATCCAAGTTGGTTCGAATCTGCACTGCCCGAGACCATTGGTAGAAGGGACGGCCCTGCCCTGGAGCAATGGGTAAAGAAGACAAGAACCAGTGATCCTCAGAGAGCAATGGCCATCTAACTGCTGAGATCTCTTGTATTTGGTCTCCCAGCCCCCCCTTCCCCCGTCTCATGCTCACCCCTCTCCATTAAGGAGTTGAGCAAGGATGCATTGGAGAAGAAAAACAGGTAGCCAAAGGTCTGGGACACGAGGTCTGGGTGCAGCTCACACTGTCGGGTCATTTCCAAGGCCGTCTGGAACACCTCCAGGGTGGGCCTCAACCCCGGGGGCATGGCAGCCAGCTCTGCCCCTGGACCTGGAAGTTCTGCCCCAGCAGTGAAAGGATTGCTGTCCAGAAGCGCTGGCAGCGTGGAGTACAGAGTCTGGACACAAGGGGGCAGAGGAAGACAATGAAAAGCTAGCCCGGCTACTCACAGCAGCTGCCAAAGGCCCTCAAATCCTAGGGATAGAAAGGAAGCTGCCCAGCCCCCAAGGAGCTGGATGAGAACAGAGGTCAAAGTCTCACATCATAGCCTGAATGGGGAGGGGGAAACTGAGGCTCAGAGAGGGACAGGCAAATGCTACCTGGAGTTCCTCCAAAGGGCAAAGAGACAATGAGGGGGAGAAGCTGTGAGGAAGCTGGACCCACAGAGGAAATGGGATGGCGGCTCATCTGGAGCAGGAAGCTGATTCAGAGTGGGAATGGCCATCCCAGCTGGGTGGGAGCCAGAAATCCTCCATTCCTAGTACCCAGAGGGAACTGAGGCCCAGGGAGGGGCAGTACCCTGCCCCAGGGCCTACAGCACCCCAACCAGGGTTCACTGGCCCCTACTTGTGCTGGGGACAGGAAGGGAGGTCAACATCTACTGAGGGAAGTAAGGGCTGAACAGCAGCAAGTGAAGTCCAGGAGTAGGAAATGGCCTAACAGAAGCAGGCAGTAAAGGCAGGGCATAGGGCCATACAGTCAAAGGAAAGGAGGCCCCAGAGGGCCAGCCACTGAATGACATTGACAGGATGGGCCAAAAAACTGGGGAGGGGGTGAGACCCACTTGGGCCCAGGAGCCTCGAAGGAACAAGAAGGGAGGGCAATGGCCAAGTGAGAGCAGAGCAGTAGGAAATGGGGGCAGGGCTGGGGGGGGGGGGGGATGAAGCCATTGAGTAAGAAATGAGGTCATAGGGCAGGGAGTGAGGTCAGCACCCATAAGAGCAAGTAAGGTCAAAGCAAATGAGGGCAGGAAGTGAGAGCTAGACCCACCTTGGTGAGGTAGTAGACTGACTGCTGGAAGGTGCACATGATGACCTCATCAAGCACAGCCATGGCCTCATCACACAGCTCAAGGTCACTGCAGAGCTGGGGGTCTGAGGATAGACCTGGGGGAGAAGAGAGAGCTGGATACAAATGGTGGCTAGGGTCCCCACTGGCCCCCTTTGCTTGTGTGAGGGCTGTGATACAGGAAGAAGGCAAAAGTGCTTAAGCCTAAAACGTAGGACTGGGTAGGTCCCTATAAGGGTGGCCATGGACAAGAAAAACCCATCCCTGAGAGGTGGCAGACATGAGCTAGCTCACACCTATGGGCAGGAGATCCCCCCTAAGATGTAGGGCATACTGGTCAGCTAGATGCCTGGGTCTCTCTAACCTTCCCTACAGGCACCTTATCTCTAAGATGTAGGAGATCCTGGCTGATTGGACACTTGGGTTCTATTTGGGAGAGCCATAGGGCAGGAGAAAGCTGCCCCTGAGAGGTTTGGGATGCCCAGCAGCTGGATGCCTAGGCCTCTGGAGGGCCAGGACATGCAGTCTCATCTCACCCTCCTGGTCAGCCTCTTTCTCCATGTCCAACACCTTCTCCTGCACATAGCTGAGCAGCTCAGTGGTATTTGCCATCCATGACATCAAGGGCCGAAGCTCTGCAGCCACTGCCTCGATGCTCAGTGGTACCTCTAGGGTCCCCTCTGGTTGACTGTGGGGAAACACCCGGGCAGCCCTGGGGTGACCCAGATCAGCCTCCACAGGCCTGATCCCACCCTAGGTGTCCCCCACCCCTGACCCTTGCCAACCCTACTGAGGTCTTACTTCTCTGGCTGCCGGTCTCCAATTTCCTTGATCTTCTCCTGAGGGAGCAGAAAAACAAAGTGAAAAGTGATCAGCTTAGGGCAGCAGGAAGTTTGGGGACCAAATGATTGAGAACTGGGGTGATGGATGAAGTAGGATTTATTTACTTTTACATGAACAAAGAGAAGGACATAGGAAACAAGAGAAGAAATTCACCATGCCTTTGAGTTCTGGTCTCACCCACACCCCACTGGACCCCTCATTCTGCCCTCGATGGGGAGTCCCTTTCTGGGTCTCACTTTTCTTGTCTGTCAAATACAGGGTGATAATAAGTGGCCTCTAAGGGTCTTTTTGTTCTGATACTCTGTGGTTCTTAAGAAAAAAACCAACAACCTATAAAATTGAGATTTGAAATCAGTCTCAGCACTTGGCATTGTATCTAAGTCTATGATTCCAGATTGTGTAATTCCAAAGTTCTCCATATCCAAGATTCTAAAATGCTATAAGATTCAGACATTCCAAGATCTTAGATGTCAAGATTTTATTAGTCCAAAGTCCTATGAGTCCAAGGTGGAAAAAGAGTCCAAAGTTATGAGTCAATAGAATTCCAAAGTTCAAGATCCCATAAGACCAATGTGGGAATTTCTTTTGTTTTTCTTGTTTTCCCAATTGGGGAAGGAGGGAGGATGGGAGAGTGAGGATTTGGAACTGAAAATAAAATAAAACAATTTAAAAAATAATCTATAAATCCAAAATCCTATCAGATTTGGGTACAAAATTATGGGTACAAAGATTATGGGTACAAAAATGCAAGATGCTAAGAGTTCTAGATGCTATTAACCTAAAGTTCTACATGTCTGAGATTTTAAAAAGTTTAAGATTCAATGCAGTTCTTAGATACCAAGGCAGCTAGGCTGTACATTCATGAAGTTCAAATGAGATAATATGGAAAGCATCTTGAGAACTTTGAAGCGTAGATAAAGTTATTATTATGATGAAGAACTCAAAATTCTATGACTCAAAGTGATAAAAATCTGAGTTAAAGATTCTATGTGATCAAGCTTTGAGTCCAAAATTATATGTCAAAGATTATAACAGTTAAAGATCATCTAAGCCTAAGGTTCTACATGTCCCAGATTCTGTAAGTTTCAGATTGTATCAGAGTCTTATATTCCAAGTTCAAGATATTACGAATTCAAGAGTCTGTGAATCCAAGATCCAAGAGTCTCAAATTCTTTGAGTCTAAGATTAGGAAAGTCATAAATTTTGTGTCTAAGATTCTGAGAGTTCAATATTCTATAAACCCAATGTTCTACATGTCCAAGATTCTCAATCTAAGGCTCTAAGAATCCAAGTTTCAGAGTCTAAGGTTCTAAAAGGTCAAGATTACATGAGTTCAAATCCACAGTCTGAATCCAAGATTCTAAGTCTAAAATTTGAAGGGTTTAAATTTCTAGAAGTTCAAGGTTTAGTTTTTAAAAAGTTCCAAATTCTATGAGGTTAAGAGTACAAGAGTTACTTTGAAGAACTGACTCTGAATCCATGATTATAAGACTCCAAGATTCTCTTGAAATTTTATTATTTTCTTGGACCTAAAGGCAGATCTGTGACCTAAGGTTCATAGACTCTTGAATTCTTAGGATCTTGCATTTTTGTACCCATAGTCTTGAATCTGGAATCTGATAGCATTTTGGATTTATAGGTTATTTTTTTAAATTAAGTTTTATTTTATTTTCCGTTCCAAGTCCTCACCCTCCCATCCTCCTTCCTCCCCTCATTCCTCAATTGTGAAAACAAGAAAAAAAAGTCACATATAGTCAAGCAAAAGAAAATTTCACATTGGTCTTATGGGATTTTGAACTTTGGAACTATGTTGACTCATAATTTTGGACTCTTTATGCACCTTGAATTCATTGGACCTTGGACTAATAAAACTTGGGCATCATAAGATGTTGGAATCTCTGAATTTTTGCATTTTTAAGTCTTGGATATGTAGATCTTTGAAATGACACAATCTTGATTCTTAGAATTGTAGACAGAATGCCAAGTGCTGAGACTTTAGCATCATTGATTTAAAATCTCAGTTTTATAGCAACGGATAGGAGTTGGAGAAAAGAACATATTTTACAGCTATATGGCAAGACTAACAATCCCAGTGTGGAATGGGGTGCCTTGGGAGGTCATGGCTTTGCTCTCATTGGAAGTTTTAAAGCTGCAGCTGGATTTTTGTTTTATGTACATCTATATTGGAATAGGTCGGCTTCCAACTTCAGAATTCCGATTCTGAATCAATGTTATATGAGTCTAAGATGAAAAAAAAACCTGGCTTTTCCCATAAGCAAACTTAAACGTATTAAAGTTCTGTCTCAGGGCCACACCTGAGCTGCGCCCCGCCGCGCCCCAGCCCTCCTGGTGCTCTCCCTAGGGAAGCACCCCAAGGATGTCTCACCCAGACTGCCTCCTTGACCAGGCGAGCTAGACGGCCCAACAGTCGGGGCAGATGGCCGAGCTCCAATTCTCGGGCAGAATGCTCTACACACATTGCAAGCAGGGTGGCTGGGCCTAGTGCCGGCAGCTGCGTCCCGGTCCCCGCAGCCCGTACGATCTCGCCCAGAAGTGCCTCCTCCTCCTTGGGCCTAAAGCGCAGGACTGGCTCTCTACCATCCAGGTAGGCAGCCAGTGCCTCCCCCTGCTCCTGCAACCCTCTCCCGCAGAGGCGGCAACAGAACGCCCAGCCGGGGCCTGGAGGGGCAGCCAGGGGCCGAGCAGGGAGCCAGGGGGGCCGACCAGCCTCGGACACTCGGGGGTCTTTGTACAGGAAAAGAAAGTGTTCGCCCAGACCGAGAAGGTCACCCGGCCTCAACTCGGCTTCCCTCAGTAGCTGCCCCCCATTATGAGTGACAGCTGCCCCCCTTGCCGGGCGCACGTGGGCTGGGCCCTCCGCTCCTGCCCGCACTGTACAGTGTCGGGCCAAGATGTCAGGCGCGTTCAGGAAGGTGTCCACATGGGGGGCCTGCCCTCCGCGAGCCCCTGAGCTGCCCCCGCCCTGTCCAAACACATGCTGCTCCCGTGTCATCACATACACCACGAATTCCTGGGGCAATAAAAAAGCACGGGTGGGTGAGGAAGAAGGACGTTAATGAACCCTGACTCCTCCTCCTCATTTCGAGACCTAGGGCAGAGCCAGACTCGGCAGAATAAACACTGGTTTATCCTCCCCCAGGCTGGCTCTCTTCTTCTAACTAGACCTTCTCATTCCTCCTCAAATGAGCTAACTCTCCCTTCCGCTCTTCTGGCCCGTCTCCCGCCTTCTGAGTATGCTCATTGGCCCCATTCTCACCTCCAAAAGGACTCTCCCATCTCTCTTCTTAATTCTATGATTTCTCCCCCTCCCAAACCCTTCCCTTGCAAAGATGGCCTTTACGCCTTCTGGGAGTTGTAGTCCCGCCGTCGGGGCGGCCTCACCTGTGCCTCTCGGTAACCCTTTAGCATGAGGAAATAGGGGCGGCTGGAGGGTGGCTGAATGAGACACTGCACCAGCTGGTCCCAGTCGGCGGCGGCGTCTAATGAATCAGACTGGGCCGGGGCTGAAGCTGGTGAGGGCGAGCCGGGCTCCCCCGGCCCCGGGGCCAAGCTGAGTGCCTGCTGTCTCCTCTCCTGCTGCCGTCGGCGGCGGCCCTGGAGACTGAGCTCTGACACGCTGCGCCGCAGGGATAGGTTCTCGGACCGCTCTTTGGGGCCCGAGCCCGAGCCAGATGCCGTGCTGGGGGCTGGTCCAGACCCTGGCCCCGGCCCCGGGCCGGAGGCTGCCCGCGATCGGCTCTTCGGGGCTCGCCACGATGGACCTCCCAGGCCTGCAGGGCATGGACACCAAGAAAGATGCAGACCCAGTCAGAGACAGAGACGTAGAGACACGAACAGAGAGCGAGGAGGAGTGGGGACAGACGGAGCCACTGAGATACAGGTGCAAAGTGAGGAGACACACAAAAAGAGGCGACCCAGGAAGACTAGTCAGACAAACACGGAGACCCCAGGACAGAGAGGTTGGGTGGAGGGCTTGATGTGGGAAGGACAAAGACTCAGAGAACCCGGCACTAACACAGAGACAGACCCAGGGAGACGCTGGGAGTCCGGGATCGGGAGAAAGGAGACAGGATAGAGATTCAGAGAGCCCCTCACCGGGAGGGGAAAAATGAGCAGAGTACCAGGGAGAGGATGCGGGTCCGGGACAGGACAGAGACCCAGGGAGAGAAAGGCTGTGGGTCTGGAATGGGAGGACAGCCAGGACTGAGACTCAGAAAACCCGACACTCCGAGAGGAGAAAAAAGCCCCTCCCATCTGCCGACCCGCCCTCACCATCCTCCTGGGCAGCGGCCGGACCCTCCTCCTCCAGCCTGCGCGCTTCCTCGCGGCCGCGCAGCTCGAAGCGCCGGCCCCAGCCAGGCCGCGGGCGCCACAGCTCTTGCACCAGCAGGGGGCGCTCCGAGTCTCCCAGGACCCGCACGTGCTCTGCACGCCACTCCCCAGCTCCTCCGGAGGCTGCGGGTGGCCGGCCTAGAGCATCGCACAGCGCAAAGGCCTCGGCTCCTCCCCCAGGGACACCTTCGCCGCCGCCTCCAGGCAGCCCTCCGGTCGCCAGTCCGTAGCGCTCGAGGGCCTCTGCCACCAGTTCGCGGGCCGTGGAGCGGGGCGTGGCCAAGACGCTTTTATAATTGGTGCCCGAGGCGAGGCCGCAGCCGAAGATCTTCAGCACCCCCGGTGCAGGGCTGGGACCGCCAAAGCCCGGGAGGCCCCACGAGGCCGTCTGAGGCTCGGGGCCCACAGCTCCAGCCAAGCCCGGGAGCTTCTTCTCGCTGGCCCAGCGCTGGGCCCCAGCCCCAGCCCCGGGACCCGACCCGCTCCCGGCCGCGCCCCCGCCCCCGGTCCCGGTCCCTGGGCCCCGGAACAGCTGGGAGATGCGCCGGGCTCGGCTCCCAGAGGCACCCCCTGCGGCCTTCACCGCCCCAACGCGACGCAGCTCCGGGCCTGAGTGACCTGAAGAGGCCGGCGCGGGGTCACTGCTGCGGCTGCCCGTGTCCGAGGAGGAAGACCTGCGGAGGCCAGGGATGCGCGGACCCGGAAAGCCACAGAGACGTCAAGAGACAAACAGGGAGAGGCAGAAGGAGCCCGGGGAGAGGAGAGACAGCATCTCCCGACGTGAGAGAGTGAGGAGGCCCGGGGACAAAGATGTGTGTGTGTGGACAAAGATGTGTGTGTGTGGAGAGAGAGAGAGAGAGAGAGAGAGAGAGAGAGAGAGAGAGAGAGAGAGAGAGAGAGAGAGAGAGAGAGAGAGAGAGAGAGAGAGAGAGAGAGAGAGAGAGAGAAACATGACAGACAGACGGAGGAAAGAGAGAGACCGCCGGCCGGAGGGAGAGATAGAAAGAGATGGAGATAGACAGAGTGGGAAAGGGAGACAGATGGAGGGACAGACAAGACAGGCGGAGGAAGGAAGAGAGGGGCCAAAGAGGCGAGGAGAAGAGGGAGGGGGGAGGGAGGTACACAGAGACAAAGACAGAAAGAGACAGACACACACACACACAGACACACACAGACACACAGACACACAAACACACACACACAAACGAGAGAAGAAAAAGAGGGAGACTCATGAGACATGGAGAGCGGGAGCGAGGAGGACTAAGGGGGAATCACACGCTAAAGCTGGGAGTTGGGTTTCTGGGGGCCCTGACACCTGGGAGAAGGGAAAATGCAGCCCCTTGATCTGTTAGAGGCAGGGTAATGGATTCCTGGGACCCAGAGAAGAAGGAGGTGGGGTTCCTAGGAGGGGCTCAAAACCCCCTGCCGTCTGGGTCTTTCGAAAGCCTGCAGGGACGTCTGAGGCAGGAAGGGGTGGGGTCTCAGATGTCTAACCACCTAGATCCCTGGAAGGCTAGCGAGGACGTAGGAATATGGGAACCCTGAGTCAGGGCGGGGGGTTCCCACTCACTTTACTGAGGCCGCGCTGGGCCAGCGGCGCCCCAGCTTCGCCAGCTGCTTCCGTGGGGAGTTGATCCAGAGGCCGGCTGGGAGATGGAGCTTCCCGAAGCGGGGGCTCCCGCTCTCCTTCCGCTCTCCTGACAGCATCTCCTGCGTGGATATAAGACCTCCTGGATTCTCAAGCAGGAGAGGGCATCAGGAGGGGACACCGCGATTCCAGAGGGTCTAGAGGCCCTGTACGCCAGGGACTCACCCTCCTCCCGAGGCCGCGGCCTGTGGCTCCCGAGGTGAGGCTTGGGTCCTGCTCCCGCCTGGATCCTGGTGCTCCTGGCTCTGGGTGGGAACAGGACAGGAAAAGGCAAGAGGAAGCCGGGCAGGAAGAGCGGGGAGGGGGCGTCCTGTCAGGGGCGGGGAGGGGGGGAGGGGAGCGAAGCCTGGCTAAGATGGGCACGACCTGGGCGTCCAGCGCCCCCCAGCGCTGGGCGCATTCTCTGGTTCTTCAATTTCCGTCCCTTTGGGGACCCAGCCATCCAAGCCTAATACCATCTCCCTCAGGATCGAAAGTGACCGGATCCCAAATCCACTCTGGAACCCAGGCCCGCGCCCTTGAGCATCCAGGAGTCCCCTCCTAGACTTGAGCTGTTGGACTGAGTCACAGACGCAAAGAAAGAGGTGACATTTTTATTGACTGAAGGGTAGGAGGTGCCCCGGACCTCGGTACCCCGGGGCCGACGGATCCATCCAGGAACACTGGCTGCTGGGATTCCCTTGGCATTACTTTCCCGCCCGGTTCAGGTCTAGGCCCGCTCTGCGGGCGCAATAGAGGCTGGAAGGGAGGCCGGAGAGAGTGAGGCAGACTGCGGCTGAAACCCTTCCCTTACCCGTGAACCCCTTGCTACTGGGGTAGCCTGTCGGGCCCTGCCTCTTCGACCCTATCCCCTCTCGGGTGGCGCCGCCCCATAGGCTTCCACCCCTCCAGCTCTGGCTTGGCCTGGGTGGTAACTACCGGGTCTGGCCGCGCCCAGTGCTCACGTCAGCGCCAGGCTCCCCAGCACTGCTGCCATCCCACCAGCGACTAGCCCAATCAGGGTGATGTTAAGGATTCTGGCGGCATTCTGGCCTGAGTCCGCGAACACATCTCCGTGCCCGGTGCACGGCCCGGATTCAGCCTCCAAGTCGGGCTCAGCCTCGTGCGGTGATCTTGTCGGAGTCAAAGTCTTCCTCGGAATAGAAGTCGTAGAGGACAGTTCTTCCCTACTGGACTCCTGGTCAACTGTGGGGTGGGGCTTGTGACCATGGAAAGTCCAGTGACCGGTCGGCATGGTCCGAGTCGGACTCGGATCCACAGCCGGATTCAGGTGTATACTTGTCTCAGTGCTCGAACTGGGACTAAAATTGGGACTTTGACCATAATCAGAGGACTCGAGTTCTTCCTCCTCTTCAGGAATCACTGCGGGGAGGGGTCAGTGAGGAGGAGCCAGACCCAGGCTCCAGTTCACAGGCCCCGCCCCCAGGGGCTAGCCGCTAACTCCTGCCCATTCAGGGCCCGCCCCCCATCGCGCGTCCCGCCCCTATCCCCTGGAACCCTTCCTGAGACCCCACCCCCAGGTGTTAGCATGTAGGTGGGTCTGGGAGAAAGAAGGCTGACCCTTTACGTGATAGGTGATGACTGTAGCTGGGTTCTGCACGCGGACGGTTCCCAAGACACAGCGATAGTCCCCCGAGTCTTCCAAGGACACCATGGGCTTGGTCAAAGCGGCCTCTTGGCCCCTACTTATCAGGACTTCTGAACCATTTGGCCAAACCTGGCCCCAGACCCCGGAGATGAACATGCAAGGTCAGGTAGCTCTACGGCCAGACTGGGATCCTTATGGGCGTGGGATGGCCGAGGGTTCTAGGATTCACACCGACGGTCAGGCACGACTTGGGACCCGGAAGCAGTGAGGTCACAAATGCGGGCCATGGGATCACTGGATCACTTAGCGACCAAGAGGAGTCCGAGGGGGAAGGTCGCCCCGAAGGTAGTGCAGGTCCCACTCCCGGGGTCCGTGGGGCCCCTCAGGTATCTGGGAATAAGTACCTTGTAGAATCTGTAGTCGGTGAGCCCTTCGGCTGCTTTATGCCAACTCAGTTCACAGTCCAAGACCATGTCCCCGTTCTCAGGCACTTGCACGATTTGTGCTGTAGATAGGAGTGACACATCAGTGTGACTTAGTCAGCCGCACCTTAGTGATGAGGTCCTACCCCAGCCTCTGACCTCCTCCCCAGCTTCCGACTCCGCTCACCCCCGCAGTCGTAAGACTTTAGACAGGAGTGCACCTGCTTCTCACACCCGTAACACCAGATGAGGGTCTGCATCATGAGGCCTGCGAGGGGCGGCAGGAGGGGGGAAAGGGAGGGGGAGGGGTAAGGGCGAGGAACGGGCAAGACGTCTGGGAGATATCACCAAATCCTGAGGGGGCAAAGCCACAGGACCGGGCCCTGAGGGGCTGCAGAACTGAGGCTGGGAGGGGAGAGAAGGGTACAGAGGGCCAGGCGCTCACCGCATTTGTTGGGACAAAAACCTGTGGGGAAGAAGAGGGCCGGGCTTTACCCAAGGGCCAAAGACTCCGTGCCAGGGTCCGCGATAGAGCCTGTACTTTGGGAACGAAGACGCCTGTATCCTCGTGGGGAGGGGAGGGTACCTCAGAGGAAGCTTCCAATTCCCTGAGGATACTGGAATCCCGAGATCACTGAGGGAGTGGGGCTAGGGACCAGAACCCAGAGTCCCTGAAAGAGGCTCAGGGCAAAAGGCGCTGGGTTCTCCGAGGGGGCGAGTGCAAAGGGCACAAGGTTCCCCAGGAGAAGTGTTGCAAAGGTCATAGGGCTCCCCGAGGGGAAGGGGGGAAATGGTGAGGGATTTCTCGAATGAGCCGGGATCCCTGACGGTGCGGGAGCAAATAGCCTGAAACTCTGCTGGGGTCTTGGCAATAGGCTCAGGGCTTGGGGTGGGGACAGAGAGAACGCCAGAGGACTGCCCAAGCGGGGCCCGGCGGGGGAGTCAGATGCTTCGGGGATCTTCCTCACTTTCCCTCTGGAACTCCGTTACCAGGCGGGCGAAATTCTCCTTCTGCATATGCAGCGTCCAGGTGAGCTCCTTCAAGAGGAAACTGTCTGCAGGGGTAGGGGGCGTACGGTCTGTGAGTTTCCCTGGACGCCCCTTTCTCCGATCTGATACCTGGAGCGTCTAGCCAAAACCCACCTCTGAGATCGCTATCTCTGATTCTCCTCAGCTCCTTCAGGAAGACCCAGGACGCTTTGCTTAGCGTGGGCTCATCTGCAGAAAGGTGTTTGGGTCGGAATAGGTCCCCAGGCGTTCAGCCAGGCTGACCCAGACCTTCCCTCGAACAGCGCCCCCATCCCATTGCCGTCCGCGGAGTGCGATTGCGGAGCAGGCAGGTGCCCTGGCTCCTGGGGGCCGCTCTTCACCTATGACGCCCTGGTAGGAGTCCTCCCCAAAAGGCAACTCGCTGAATTGGCGCACAGTCTCCTCCAGCCGGCTTATTAAAGTCTGCAGAACTTGGGGGTCCACCTCCATGTGGCTGGGTAGGTAGTTCTGCTCCATATCTCGTAGTCCCGCCACCACGGCGGGATCGCAGAGTATGCATCCCCACGCTCGGCGCGGGCTCAACGCCAGGGCCAACACCACGAACCCCAGGAGGATCGCAGGGCGTAGGAGACTGCTCATGCTGGTGGAACTCACCACAGCCCAAGGGAATCCCCTACGAGGTTCCTCTGGGCGTGTCCCTAAAGGGAATGGTCACAAACCCTGAGTCTGTGAGTTCCATGGGACCCTCAAACTCTACCTGCCATTGAGACCCCAAAGTGAAGGGGCCCTGGAAATGTAAGGGGACCCCTAGGATGGGGAAAATCTCAAAGCATCCTGAAACTGAAGAGCCTTCAACTGAGGGGGTTCCCCCAAAGTAAAGGGGACTCCCTCCTGAGCCTTTGACCGTGAAGTGCTCCTCAAAGATAGAAAAGATTCCAAAGCACCGTAAAACGAGGCTGGAGTGTCACTCGGGGGCTAGGGTTTACCACTCCCTTTATTTCTACCTGGCCCTTTCTTTCCTTGGAGGGAGGGAAGGACTGGGGAAGGGTTAGCATTGTCTCTTCGGCCCAGAAGGCCAGCACCCACCTTGCAGGTGAGCCACTTTAACTACATTGCCCATAAGTCACCACGCCTCGGGGACGCGGTCGTTCGGTAAGGCCAACGCTCCCGAGGCGCTGCTGGGAGCTGTAGTCCCACAGCAAACAGGAAAGTTGGCGGGATGGGTAAACCAGGACGGTCTCCTTCTCCTCCGTGAGCTCCCGTAGACGATCTCTAAACTCTTATCGGGCTCGGCGAGTGTGAGTCAAGTCAGGAGACTCCCATGTGGACAGCTGCCCTCTCCTCGGACCCCGGACGCCCCGCCCCATTCCCCTACCCCTTCTATTGGACGCTGATGGGTGAGAGACCGAGGTGCTAGGCAAGGGCGCCCCTGTGTGATCTCATAGGGCCGTGGAATCCCGGACTGTGACTGGGAGCCCTGGGAACCCCCGAAGGGGTCAGGAGCCTCTCAGCCCCACTGCAGCCCAAGGCGGCGGGTGCGGCTCCAGGACTACGACTCCCAGAAACCCCTGCGATAGGGGTTCCTTGACCCAGAACCCAGGGTGCCTTCCATGAAGACGAGGGGAGCCTGGGTCCCAGAGCCGGCGGGCACTGGGGAGAGTGCCTGGGCCTCCCAGTAGTGTAGACAGGACATTGAGAATTTCGGTCCTAGCCTGCAAAGGGACTGGTATTTCCAGTTCTCTGCATCCTGGGACGGGAGGCCCCTGAACCCTTAATTCCCAGTAGTTTCTGGGGCTCCCCCACTTTTGAAAGAGTGAGGATGACAACCTAGTCCTCCATGGGAGTGTCGTCCCCCTCCCTGAGCTTTGGAACACCCTGCCCCCACACAGTGGGGTCCCTCTTTCTTTCCACAATAAAGGAGAGAAAGTTGTAGGAACAAAGATTTTTTTATTGCCTCTTTTTTTCTTAAACAAAATGTTCGCTTAATATTTAAATCCCTGAGACAAATCTAAGAGGCTGATTACTACTCCTCTATCCCCCAGATTTTCTTCGCCCTTGTGGAGGAGACTGAGGCTGGCTTCTGTTCTCTGGTTCCCAGCTTCCTTCCTCTTGAGGCACAGATAGGGAAACTGAAGCAGTGATAGGTGTGAGGAGGCTCCAGATCTAGTCCCAGAGTTTCGCTATTGGTTGCTAGGGCTAGCCAGCCCCTGCCCATCTCTTCTGGCCTTGGTTTTCATCCCCACCCCACCCTTCTAAAAAGGGAATAAGAGGCATGGGAGTTTGTAGCTCTTAGGGTCAACCCACTGTCCAGCGCTCTTCCTGGAGGGACCTCTAAAAATGTCCAGTTTAATAACTTCATTTTGCAAATGGGAAAACTGAGGATCTAGGACAGGGAAGCGATTCACTAAGGTTACCCAGGGCCAGGATGGGAACCTAGACCTCCTACAGCCCAGTGTTCTTGGAATTAATGTACATTAGCATCAATCAATAGGGAGAAGGTTCCCAGGCCTTGGAGTTTCTCTCCCCTTGTGGAAAGCAGTCATCCCAAGGCTTGGGGGCAGTGAGCCCTTATCTATCCCCAAAGGACAGCATTGTGGGCAACTCTAGAGCCTGAAGATCTCCCCATCCTCGAGCTGAGAACCTGGGAGACTTGTCTTTCCTCTTATCTGCAAACATGAAGGCTCCTTGGTCACCAAAATCATTGAAGCCAGAGACAGATCAGTGCAAGAGTGGGGAGAGGTCTGCAGGGATGCCTATCCACTCAGGCAGGAAGGCAGCCTGAGGCTTGAAGACATTCAGGAATTGGGAGTCAGGCAGAGTGTAATTGGCCAGGTAGATGGTTTTCCCGGAAGCCAGGTAAGCTGCCCAATAGCCAAAGGTACCAATGGTCATCACTGTGTGGTTGCATTGAGTCAGCAGTGCAAAGTCTGAGCCAGGGGCAACCTCATCTCCATCACCAGCAAATACCACGTCGCCCCTCGAGGGATCAATGTTCTCTTGGCACCATTTCATCCCATTGCTGGTCACCACAAAAACAGCATCAGGGTAGTGAGCCCGGAACCAGGCCAGGGCCTGCTCCAAGTAGGCACGATCAGCCACTACACCTTGCCAGTGCTTGGGCATCACCTCCACATAGTCACCTCTGCGGACATGGACCCCTACAAAGGTAAGGTTTCTGCCCTTGCCTCTGCTGTAACGGACCCAGTGAAGGAAAGCCTGGGCATCTTCTTGGATGTGGTGGTGCAAGGAGAATTCTCGATGAATATCGGCCCGAAGGTGGTGGTAAAAGGTCCAGGAACAAGGGAAGCCAGTAAACTGTAGCATATCCTGGCCACCCAGGTGAGCATATTCTTCTGCCATCCAGTCTCGAAGAGGGTAGAGGTGCCAGGGCATTCGGGCAGCCACCTCTCTGTCTAGTACTGGCAGGGTGATCTTGAAGACTGGAGCCAGGGTGGCATGCATGTCTGGCAAGATGAAGGCTTGCTTCCTATTCAGCTTGGCCAGAGCATACAGAGTGGCATACTGGCCCATTTGGTTTCCAAAGCGCCCCTCTGGCTGGATAGTCCAGATGCCAGGCTCAGGACTTACTGCTGACTTATGGAGAGCTGAAGAGCCATTGGGGCCTTGAGGCATCCCTGGCAGGCAGAAGAGGGCCACTTTGGTTAAGCCTGGGCATTGCTTGTGGCACAGAGCAGAGAAAACCAGTTTTGGGGAGAAGCTGCCTTTCCAGAGGTGGAGAAAGAAGGAGGTAACAGAGAGGAGTGAGGCCACCAGGAAGGCCCAGCACAGTTGCCGGTGAGAAGGGAGCCACATAGTTGTGGAAAGAAGGCAGGAAACTGACTGAGAGATGTTGAGGAGGCAGGGGGCACCCAGGGAGAAAGGGTGTGGTTGGCTCAGAGTAGGCACTCCTGATGGGGCCACAGGGCACAGCAGTCCCTGAGAAGGGGGCAGAGGCCAGAAGAGCTGAGCCCTAGGACCCAGTGTGACTCACCTGGGTTCTAGGCTGGGACCACCGTCTTCCTTGGGGGCAGCTGGCTCTCCCCTGCCTCACTGGACCTGGCCAATAGAGAGCTACAGGCGGAAAAGGAAGGGGAGATGAAGTTCCACCGGCCCTGAGAGTGTGCCTCTTTCCCTTCGGACCAACCTCATCCTTTTGTTGCCAGGCAATGCGAGGAACTCACAGTTGCCTTACCCAAGCCGGCGTGGTCCCTCGGGGCCCAGCCCAGATCACCAGCACCCCTATTTGTGGATCTGTTGGAGCCCTCGCGGGGGTAGATGCTGGCCCCTCAGTCCCTTAACCCTGAAGACCTACCCTCCAGCCCCAGACAAAGCACCACGCCAGGGAGGAGGCAGAAGAGGGCAGGGCCAAGACGAGCTGGGACTCCCCCTCCAGCCAAGGTGGGGCGAGGTGGGAAAGGAAGGGAAGGGCTGAGAACTGGTTCCTCCAGTTTAGTCAGGGAGGGAGGATGAACAAGAACAGATGTCACGTGACTACTTTGTCTCTTCCGACATTACCTATTTCAGAAGAGGGGGTACCACCAATCCTAGAAGGACCTCCAACTTTGGCGTTATCCGAGACTCTTCCCTCTCCCTCATCCGGTCGAGCTAGTGGACGGTCAGTGAGTCAGTCAATAAACACCTATGATGCGCCTACTACATGTCAGGCACTATGCGAATGTCTCGACCGCCATAACATCTTGACCACTTACTACCCTAGTCCAGAAGTCTCTTATCACCTCTCCCTGGCTTCAGTGCCTGGTCTCCCCCTCTACCCATCTCCAATCCATTCTCTGTGCACTTGCCTAAGAGACCCCCCCTAGAGCTTGAGTCTGAAATGAAAGCAACCTTCCTCCTTCCTCCCCTCCCATTTCCCCCTCACACCCAGTAAATCGATGCCAGAGAGACAAAGAGCGCAGGGTAAGCTCATTGAACGTTCCAGGAGGAGGATGCAATGAATGACTTAGCGGGAGTGACCACGCGGCTAGTCAATATCTGACTCCCGGCTCAGCGCCCCTGCCATTGTGGCGCCCCTCGCGGCGGTCCACGGAGAGACATCGGGAAACCTGGCTCGGCATGCACTGTTAGCTTTGTCCTAGCGTTCTGAAAGAACGTCCAGATCTTTCGCCGCAAAGCACCTACCCCAAGGAGGTCACTGACAAAAAGAAACCCCCTAAATCATCGAAAGCGACCCTTCTTGCGATGGCAAAGGAATGGGAATACAATGGATGCCTAAGCTGAGCAGACCGGTCCATGGATGGGATGCAATTCTTTGTGGTTCCAAGAAAGTGATGTGTTCTGAGAAGCCCGGAGAGGCAGACTTCGGGGACCTGGGGCCGAGATCCCACGTTCTGCGAGAAGACTTCATCAAACCCTCCTGTTTCTAGTGCCTTCCCTCCTTAATTGTTTCCCACTTATCGGGTCTGGAACTTGTTCATGTTTTGTTAGCCTGTTGTCTCTCCCATCACGTTGTAACCTCCTTGAAGGCAAGGAATGTGGGGTGTGTGTGTGTGTGTGTGTGTGTGTGTGTGTGTCTGTGTGTGTTCTTTTTTTGTATCTCCAGGGCTTAGCACAGTGGCTGGAACATAGTAATAGCTTGTTTCCTTATCAATTAATTGGTTTTTAATATTTTCAGTAGGAAGAACACAAAATAATCGAAACCCAATATTAATAAATTATAAAGACCAAGTCTGGCTCCAAAGAAGTGATGGAGAAGACAACCCCCACCCATTCCTTTAGGAGGAGAGGAACTCTGAGTGTGGAAACAGCATATCATGTCAGATTTTTTCCCTCCGTGTCAGCTGGTTCTGCTGAATTTTTTTCTTTTCTTTCAAATTTCTAAAGAAGTTTTTTTTAATGTCTTTTTAAGAGATGACTCTCTGCAACACAGGACAGGGGGTAGGGGGGACATGGTAGGTATAAAAACAAAAGATGCTGATAATATCTAATTTTCTAAATTACTATTTATTTTTAACATTAATTTTTAAAATTACAAATTCCAAATTGTCTTCCTCCTGAGAAAGGAATTTATAATTTTCGTGTTAATTGCTGTGATATGTGTAATGAATATACAATAATTTAGTTTTCTTAAAAGCTTCCTCTCTGGCTTGGGAGGCAGAGCTCACAAAGCAGCTTAAACTGATTAATCAAAATTCTGACAATGCTCACAATCACTGGACCTTAAGTCAGGCAACTTAAAGATTACAAAATCTGTTCCTGTCACAGAACTCTGGTTCTGTACTTGAGGAGAGGTGATCGCAACCCCAACGACTTGACTCCAGGATTGTCGCATTGTGGGACTTAAGAGTTTCTCACGGGAAACCACTAAATGATTGTTTATAATATGACTTCCCCGCTTCTTCCCCAGTTCTGATTTAAGTATATAATCTATGTTTGACTTCAACCAGGAGAACATTCTTCCATTTGAAATCAATTAAATAAACTGCTTGAATTCTGGCACTCTGGCCTCTAGGTCTGCTTTTTGCAATACTGAGCATTATCAGGTTAGAGACTGACTCATAAAAATCTGGGGCTGGAATAAGGTGGGGGCCCAACCTCCCCGACCTGTTGTGACAGCAAGAATGTGCCATCAATTATACATATGAAATCCTGAAAAACATATTTCTTTATTTGCCAGGTCGCAAAAAAGAATCAAGAAAAATTAAGAAAATGAAAGAGTTGTGCTTCAGTCTGTATTTAGACTCCATCACTTCTTCCTCCGAAGGTGGATAGCATTTTTTTTTTACTATGAGTTCTTTGGAATTGTCTTGGATCATCATATAGCCGAGAAGAGCTAAGTCATTCATAGTTGATCATTGTACAATATTGCTGCTACTTTGTACAGTGTTCTGTTTCTGCTAATTTTGTTCATACAAATCTTTCTAACCTTTGAAACCATTCCCTTCATCATTTCTGATAGCACAGTGATATGGTCACATTTGTATACCACAACTTGTTCAATCATTCCCCGATGGATGGGCATCCCCTTACAATTCCCAATTCTTTGCCACCACAAAGTGAGCTGTTATAAATATTTTTGTACATGTGGGACTTTTTTCCTTTTTTATCTCTTTGGGATACAGACCTAGCAGTGGTTTTTTACAGCCCATTGGGCATAATTCTGAATTGCTCTCCAGAATGGTTGGATCACTTCACGACTCCATCAACAATGCATTAGCGTCCCTATTTTCCCATATCCCCTCTGACAAATAAAAAATATTCTTAAAGTGTAGGTCTCTGGTTGACCCTAGGGGTTCTCTGTTGGTTCTACCTTCAAATGTTCTTCTCTTTAAATTCTTTCTAAAAATTGTTTCTGTGGATGTTCCATCAAGGACAAAATTATTAAAACAGCAATACATGCAGGTCATTGGTCAATAAGTAACTCTGTACATGTGAAGTTTGTGCTTAACTATCTGAGGAGGGCACAGGACCAAAGAACATTCAGAGGCCACTGAGCCTGGGAAATGGGTTTCCTTTGTCAGGAACTCAGGGACCCAAGTGTTGTTCTCCCAGAACCCAGTTTTCAGCCTCCCATTCATCAGAAACTCTGAACAGGAGGAATCTAGGTTCCATCTCTCAGGTCCTCTGTTAGGGACCCCAGGAGTCTGAGCCTGATCTCTCAGGCCCACAGGCTTATCTGACCAGCAGAGGCCTGTAGGCCTTGGTGGAGTTTAGCTGTAAGCAATGATTGAGGCGGCAGACAAGATAGTAAGAACTCCGTTTATTCAAGCAGTGGGAAGTGCTTTTATCTCTTCTCTGACACCAGTGCCCTAAGTGAACCTATCAGCTAGTAGTTTGCCCTTATAAGGAAGTAATTTACCTTAGTCCAAGACTGCCCAGGGTGGACACAGTAGCCCCTAGAAAGAAAAACATTTTGGGCTTCTTTGTTCCCATAAAAGCCTGGGAAAATAGCCTTGAACAAAACAGGGGCGGAACCCTTCCTCCCAACGCCATCTTGTTCATGCCTTACCAGTCTCCCCTCAGTTTACCTGAGTCGTGACTAGTGAATGCCGTCCAAGAGACTGGGGGTTGGCAATTCCCTTACAGTCCTCATAGACCCAGGCTTCCCCTTCCCCAGTATCTGGCATCCCATCCTTCACTCCTTGGGGACTCTGGTGTCCAGGCTTCACATTTGCTATGCCTCCAAACTCCGTTGCCTTCAGATTTCTTTAGGGACCTGGATTTCATGAAATCTGGGCTTTATCCTACTGCAGCCCTAGACCCTTGGGGTCCCAAGTTCCAGACCACATTCCACTGGGATCCATGCCCTATTTGTCATCCTCCAACAATCCAACTCCTTTGATTTCTAAAGGACTCAGGAGGTCTAGTCACTCTGGCGTCTAAGTTCCTAGCCTTTCCCCTCCCCATAAAACTCTCAAAAGGATATTGGTGTTGAAGAAGATCCTGACTCCCTTCAACCTTCCCAGGCCCATTCCTAGCTTAGCAAGTCCCAACTGACCTCATCTGCCTCCTCTTGCTTGTGGGCCCTAGCCCTGAACCTGCCCAGAACCCCAGAGTCAAGGGTCAGACTGGGGATTTTGCTCTCAGGAAAAATTCCTGCTGAAAGAAATGTGGCTATTGCATCAGGAGGCCCAGAAGGCCTCCCATGACTCCTCTGTGTGCCCCCGCCTTTGTCCAGGCATGACCAGCAGGGGCCCGGGCTTGAAGCTCTGGAACCTGGGTCAGGAAGACCTTCCCTAGCACCCTACCCTTCCCTCCCCATCCAGGGACTCCACCAGCAGTAATTTACTCCTTCCTCCCATCTCTAACCAATAGGTGTCCTGGAGGGGCTCAAGTGTTCGCCAAGGAACCTAGCCTCAGCTACCTGGACCCCCAAGCCCAGTTGTTGCCAGATATCTGGGTTCTTCCCTTCCCAGGGACCCAGGTGTTCAGGCCTTCACCTTCCCAAGGACCCAGGTATGTGGGCCCCTACCTTTTCATGGACATAAGTGAACAGGCTCATAACTTCTCAGGGACCCAGTGGTCCAGACCCCACTCTTCTTGGGGATGCCCATATCCAGGCCCTGATCTTTTCAAGGACCTTTGAATATAAGCCTCTGCTTTCTCTGATTCAGGCATCTGGGACCCCACCTTATTCCAGCTCCAGGCATCTTGGGCTTCCCCAAATTTCTCATGGACCTCCATGTCTGGGTCCCCCTTCAGACACCCTGTGACTAACCCCACCTTCTAAGGGACTCCAGGATCCCAGGCATGTTAGGACCCAGACGTCAGGAGCTCCAGGCTCCAAGGGACTCAGGGGTCTGTACCTCCCCCTAATCCTCTCAGATCATCAGGCATCCAAGCTCACAGAACCATTCCCACTCTACCCCCACCATCCCAGGTTGCATCATCCATATGGGGTGGTGACTTCGCCACGGTGGAATTGCTGCTGCCAGCCAAATGGGTCATGTTTCATGAAAATAGCAGGTGACCAGAGGTGGGCGGAGGAGCTTGGAGACAGGTATAAGCCCCTGGGAGCTCCCAGAGCAGCCACAGGAAATCCAGAGAAGAAGAAGAATCAGACCCAGTCTTGATTCAGGAGGCCCAAGGAAATTAGATCATCTGACCCCGGCTCCCCAGACTGCCACCCACTCGATCCTTCCTGTGGCGTACAAGCAAGTGGCTTGAGCCCTGAGGACTGAGACTGCTGGGCAGCTGAGCATCTGGGCCCACGGAGGAGCCTTCTGCTGGGTCCAGGCACCTGTCCATCCTAGTCCTGAGGCATTCTTTTCTTCAACCTCTTGACTGCTTGGACAATGGGCCCAAAGAGAGCCCCGGGCTGCCTGGCTCCTCTGCTGTCCTTGCTCCTGGCCTACAGGGGCTGGGGCTCCCCCATTCCTGATTCCAGCCCCATGCTCCTGTTTGGTGGCCAGGTCCGCCTTCGACACCTATACACAGATGGCCAGGACACAGAGGCCCACGTGGAGCTAGGGCCAGACGGGGCAGTTCGAGCTGTGGCTGAAAGGAGCCCCAACAGTGAGTGTGGGATGGGACTCCGGGCTGGGGAGGGAGAGGCTGTCTGCCAGGTCTGCCAGGCTGAGAGCTAGCAGAGGATGCTAGGCAGGGCCCCTGACTGCACCCTTCCCCCAGGTCTTCTGGAACTGAAGGCAGTGAAGCCTGGAGTCATCCGAATCCTCGCTGTCCAGAGCTCTCGGTTTCTGTGTATGAGGCCCAACGGGGAACTGTATGGAGCGGTGAGGGCCACAGGCCAGAGCCTGCTCTGCCCCCTATCTCTGCCTCAGCCTCTTTTCTCCATCTCACTCCCAATCTCCTCTTGGAATCTTATCTCTCATCCCCAGCAAGTTCGCACCTCTTTCTAACTTCAACAAATTTTTCTTAAGCTCCTACTATGCTCCAGGCACTGTGCTAGCCTTGGGGATGCAAAAACAAAGCCAGACCATAGCTCTTGAATTTAATGGGGCTGACTTTCTAGGGGATTCCCAAAAGATTACTAGTAATTTTGAGGGGATGAGGGGTAATGCCTGAGCTGGGCTTTGAAGGACATTATGGATTCTGAGAGGCAGAGATGAGTGGATTCCAGGTAGGAAAGGTCAATGGGTCAAGGAGACCAGAGAATGTTGGGGCACAATGTGAAGTATCTGGGACTCCTGAAGTCAGATAGGGTCAGAGGAGGTTGTGACTGACTGTCGAGAACACAGAGGATAGACAGGGTCCTCCCTGGCTGTGCTGAAGAGGGGAGCACACTCTTCCCTTTCCCCAATCATCCACCCCATGTCCCATGTCCTGCCCACTCTGGCTCATGCCATCTAACAATGAGGCTCAGCTGGCTGGGACACAGTGGGCAGTACCTCTGACTGACCCTATGCTGTCTTCTTGTCTCGACAGGTACACTATGACCCTTCTGCCTGCAACTTTCGGGAACACCTGCTGGGGGATGGTTATAATGTGTATGAATCAGAGACTCATGGGCGAACCCTACGTTTGTCCCCCCAGGCCTCCCTGGGTCAGGCTGGCCCCTCTCGCTTCCTGCCACTTCCTGGTGACTGGCTGCCTGGCCCCGATCCACCCTGGGCACAGGGTCCTGAGCCCCCGGATGTGGGCTCTGCAGACCCCCTGAGCATGGTGGGGGGCGTGCAGGGCCGCAGCCCCAGCTACTCCTCTTGAGCCCAGCCAGCCCCCACTCCACCTGGCTCAGGCAGGCCCTGGCTACTATTTATTCTGAGGGCTGTGCACCTCAAGTCTTATTTATGTCTTTTCTAGCTCATCATCTGAGCAATAAAGAAGTGATATACCAACAGCAAATGGCATGGAGGCATCTTTTGGGGCAGGCAGTAGGAGCAAGAGGGACAGGCACAGAGTATCCACTGCCCTGAGCCCTTGGGGCCTTGAGTCAGCTCTTTGTGAGGTTTGAGACTGGGTCGAAGGGAGGGGACACCTAGGTCCCTGACAGAGACTCAGGGCCCAAGACAAGACATTATCTCATCCTTTGGCTTTTTATTTGGAAAATGGGGGGAACAATGGGGACTGGTGATCACAGGAGGGGTCCTTGTCTGATACCATCCAGGCCCCTAGCTGCTGCCCTTTGAAGCTGGCAAGAATGGAGTGTGGCGCTTCCTGAGGGGTGAGGAATGGGGCCAGATGCCTGGATCCTGGCCCATATGGCTTTGGGAGTGTAGCTTAGTTCGGGGTACGTAGGGACCCAGGCGTCCCAGACCACCTGCATGGAGAACTATATTGCACCTGGAATCTTTGGCTGAGGGGTGTGGGGGAGAGAAGGGAAAGGGCAAGGGGTCAAGTGCTCTGAGATCTGGAGGGAGGAGGGCAGTCCAAGGCAGAGCCTGATCTGGTCTCAGTCACACGGGGAATATCCACTCGTGGTAGCCATCTCCATACTGGGGAAAACGGGATGGAAGTAGCTGGTCAGAGCCCCCAGAAAGCCCTGGGGTCGAGGGGGAGGGGCTGCCAATTGCCCTCCACCCTCAGAACCTACCTGGATATCACACAGTGCCTTCTGGAATCGTAGGGTAAGTTTAGCCCCATTCTCCATGGTGGGAATGTGAAGGTGCTGAAGAATGCAGAGGAAGAGGCAGGGATCTCAGCCTGTGCCTCCAACGCTAAATATCGAGCCCCCCCACCATGGACACCCAAGGGTCTGCCTGTAGGGTCCAGCTGTGTCCCCGCTCCAGGCTGGTCTCTGCTACCCTTCTTACCTCACCCTGATAAAGGATGCGATGCACTGGGCACACCTGGCACGCTGTGCCTGAACCAAAGATCTCCTGCACCCGGCCCTCCTGAAGGGCCAGCAGCAGCTCCGACATGAGCACGTGGCGCTCAGTCACACGGAACTCTCCCTGCAGAGAGCACCTAGCATGAGCCCAGGCAGAGGAGACAAGACCAGAGAGGTACCGAGAGAGAGAGCCAAGGGCACATGCACAGAGCAGGGGAGATATGAAAAGCAGGGGGCGCCCAAGGTCAGGCCAGCAAACGGCCCAGGAGAGCAGGCCCCACCCACCATGGCTGGCCTGGATCCTGTCCCACTCACCCACTCCTGGGCCAGGTCCAGCAGGCTCTGCCGAATCACCCCTGGGAGAATAATGCCATCCAATGGGGGTGTCACGAGCTCCAGTACTAGAATGGGGGGGCAGGGATAGTCAGACTCCCCTCAAATACAACCCTAGGATTCCTGAGTGCCTCAGAGCTGAAGGGGAGCTCAGCAGCCTGCCCCACAGCTGCCCATGCCTCCAGCCACTCTGTAGAAAGCTTTCCCTCCGTGTGGGGAAGGAAGGAGGAAGACAGCTCAGAACTTCAAATGTAACAAAAATAAAGTAATAATAGATGTGGGGAGTTGGGGGCAGGGAAAGGAAGCCTTTGCCCCAGATATTGGCCACTGCTGGTGCTGCCCTCCCTCTACGTGACCAGTGCTCTGTCTCATCCCCTCCAGCCTCCCATCCTGGTGCCTCCTAGGACAGGGTCTCAATGCCCTTTCCCCTCCAGAGGCCCCTGAGCTAAGCCCTGGAACACAGGTGGGGTCCATGGAGGCCACAGCTCTGGGGTCAGGGGCTGCTGGGCCCCCACTCACTGCCATCTTTGTGGGTCCAGAAGATGAAGATGTTCATGGTCCCTATCTCCGTGAGCCGCTGGTCTGGACCATAAAGCCACAAGACTTGCTCACAACCCTGCTGGTCAGCAGCCTGCTGCACGAACACTGTCGGCCCATAATTCCTACCATGGTGGGGAGGCAGGCTCAGTGCCCACATTCACAGGCCTGCCATCCCTCTCCCCAGGGAGGGCTCCCTGCTGGGACCCAGGACAAGTGGACTCCCACAGTCCCCTCCAACACCAATTCTCGTGGATCCAACTCTGGGAAATGTCCCCCAAGCCTCCATCACACCTGGCCCAAGGGGGGACCATGGTCCCACTGCCTCCATGTGCACCCACTCCCTGGACCATCCTACATGGGCAGAGCCCTGTCCTGTTCTCATCTGACACCAAGACCAATTGTGACCCAGACCCACAGGGGGAGAGGATTGGAGGTTGAAGGTGACACAAGTTGGGGCTGAGGGCAAAGGTCAGAGGTTGGGGTCACTCTGCTCACCCTCCCAGCTTGCAGTCACCAACCCCTCCAGCCCAGGCTCGGACAAAGCGGGGGTCAGCCAGTAGCGCGACAGGCGTTAAGGAGTCCCCAGAGAAGTAACTGCTCACTGGACTCAGGATGACATACAGCAGGGCTTTTGTGGGAGGGTGGACACCTAGGGAGGACTGAGAAATGGGGGGCTGTCAGAAAGCCAGGTGCCCAGGCTCCCCTGATCCCCAACAGGCCTCAGACGCACTGGGCTCCAGGTTGAGCTCCGCTGGGCTTCCCTTCCCCTGCCCTCTCCACACAGACATAAGCCCATTCTCCCTTCCCCTCTGAGGGACCACTTCCCTGTCAGGGATCTGCCTGCCCTCCCAGGGGCAATCCTCCCTTCCCTCAGGAGCCACCTCGTTGCCGATGAAGACGGGCCGGATGTAGAGGCTAGCCTTCCTTTCATCCCTGCTAGGCACCCATTCCTCCTCGATCTCCACCAGGCGTCGGATGCATTCCAAAAGTTCCAGCTTGTTAAAGTTCTGGAGGAGAGGCAACACCCTGGGACAGGAGCCTAAGAAGACCTTTAGGATCATCTGGTTCAATCCCAATTCATTTTACAAAGGGGGAAACTGAGGTTCAGAAAGGAAAGAGAATAATCCATGGCCACATGAGTGGCAAGCCTCAGAGCTAGGGGAAAGACAGTGAGGGAAGGGGACTTCTACCACTTCCGACCTTGGGCAATGGCCTGTTCCCATGGGGCTCTCTTACCGGGAGGCAGAGCCGCAAGGAGGAGCGTAACATGCGGTCCATGTTGAGCCAGGGGCGGAAGAGACGCACTCTCTGGTCCTTGCCTCGGAACGCCTTCAAGCCTTCAAAGAGCTGCAGGGAAAACACATAGCCTGGGTCAGAGCTGCCCAGGCTCCTGGGCCGGCCCAGGAGAGGGAAGAAGAGAGATTGAGAGAGGGGGAGAGAAGGAGAAAGGGGGCAGGGGTGACACAGGGCCAGCAATGACAAAGCACTCATACAGCAGGTGAGGGTATAAGTGTTTATTAAGTACCTACTATGTGCCAGACACCCTTGACCCTCACAACAACTCTGCAGGGTAGGTGCTAAGATTGAGGAAACTGAGGCAGACAGTGATTAGGTCCCTTGCCCAGCGTCATAGGGCAGGCACTGAGCCTGCCTCCCCACCATGGTAGGAATTATGGGCCGACAGTGTTCGTGCAGCAGGCTGCTGACCAGCAGGGTTGTGAGCAAGGCTTGTGGCTTTATGGTCCAGACCACCAGCTCACGGAGATAGGGACCATGAACATCTTCATCTTCTGGACCCACAAAGATGGCAGTGAGTGGGGGCCCAGCAGCCCCTGACCCCAGAGCTGTTACCCCACCTGTGTTCCAGGGCTTAGCTCAGGGGCCTCTGGAGGGGAAAGGGCATTGAGACCCTGTCCTAGGAGGCACCAGGATGGGAGGCTGGAGGGGATGAGACAGAGCACTGGTCAAGCAGAGGGAGGGCAGCACCAGCAGCACCTCCCTAGGTGTCCACCCTCCCACAAAAGCCCTTCTGTATGTCATCCTGAGTCCTGCGAGCAGTTACTTCTCTGGGGACTCCTTAACGCCTGTCGCACTACTGACCGACCCCCACTTTGTCCGAGCCTGGGCTGGAGGGGTTGGTGACTGCAAGCTGGGAGGGTGAGCAGAATGACCCCATATGGCTAGTCATATGAAGTCTTCCTGACTCCAGGTCCAGGGCTCTCTCCACTGTGCTGATCTCTAGCTGGCCTCATTACCCCATTTAGCCCTTGTTCTAGGAAGCCCTCTGCTTAAGTTCATGTGATCTTTGGTCCATAAAGGGGCACCAGACTCCTTCCTGATGATCTATATAAGTTCTCTGAATCACTGCTTTCTTTTCTAAATGTTCATTAACCAGCCCTTTAATACTATGCTCTTAGCTTATAATCCACAGGTACTATTAGATATCTTCTTAGAAAAATCAAGACCTGTGCCCTTCTCCAGCCCTGGGATCCCTCTCTCCTATTCTCCACAATCTTGCTGATGTCACTGAGGGGACTCAGTAATCCCCTCTGCACAACTTGGCTAGGTGTCTTGACAGGTGGCAGAAAAATGGACTTGGAGTCAAAGAAGTTGGGTCCATTTATTACATGCATGACTTCGGTTGAATCACAGAACTGATTCGGGCCTTGTAAAACGAGGGGCTTCACTGAATGGCCCTTAATAGCCCTTCTGGCACTAACTCATGAACCTCCAACTCGAACTCATCAAGGTTGCTCATCGCCTGCCCTCTTCCATTTCTCATCATTTTACATTTCAGTAGTCAAAATCCTTTCTGATCAGTCATCCCCAGTCCACGTTTTCAAAGAAAAGCAACCTCCAAGCAAGAGTGTTGAATAGTTCACCTCAAAATTACCATGATTCCACTTCTCTGACCCTCTCCTTTCATTCATGTGGCTTTAAAAGCCCCCTTTTTTGTGTGCCTTACTCAAATTCCATCCCCTGGCCTGGCTTCCTCTACTTTCCAAGCCTTCAAGGAGTTCCCTGTAATACCGACATTGTCTACCTCTCTGCATAGAATCCAAGGCCATGGGGATCCCACCTAACTTTTCTCTGAATTTCTTGAAATCTATTCCACGGAGCTCTTGGGAGCCTGTTCTGACCTATCCTGGCCCCCCTCTGCTCCTCTATCAGATCTCCAAGATGAGATGGTCAGTTACCTTGTTCTGCCAGCAGCAGACAGTTCCTCCCCAGTAAGAACTAGCCCCAGTAAAGTACTTTCCATCTTTCTTTCTCCCCTTAAGAAGAATTAAATTACTAGTGAGGTGGGTCAAGACTTTCCCAGGAGCCCTACCTTTGATGGATGCTTCAAGCACAAGCCTTAGGATGGTTGTGGACCTCTTTGGTCACATACTTCTTTGGTAGAGGGCTGCAAACACTTCCATTGTCCCCACCCTGCCTGATCCTTGCTCAGCTGTACCCTAAGGGGCCTTCCACTTCCAAACATGTGGCCTTGGATTCTGATGGCTCCCTTGCTCCAGGTGGTCTCATCTCTGCCACCACGTTGGAGGGTGGGGAGCCATTCTCTACCATGTGCTGAGCACCTGCCCCAGGAGGGCAGTGGACTTCTTTGTCACTATTACCAGTTGTGTCTATGGGCCAGGAGGCACCCTCTCAGACTGGGCACAGCCTCCAGAAAGCCTGAGGTCATGTTCCTCAGTGCTGCCTTCCTTTCCGAGAGCCATGAGCTCAGCAATCCTCTTGCCTTCTACCCTCTGACCTCCTGTCCTCTTCCTCTGGTGTTCCCAACAAAATTGGCCTTCTATTTTCCTCAGAAAACCCCAAGAGTCATGAGGGAAGCTGGCCTGCACTTTGACCTCAGACAGCAGTGGGTGGGTTGGGGCAGGGACAGGAATGCAGCGGACCCTTGCCTCCATCCTTGCCTTAAGTTTTAACTTAGAGTCCCTTAAGTTTTCAGTGGGAGGAGGGCAGGCAAACCAACCCCACTGGTGTCTGCTCTGCCTAGGCCCATTTAGGACACTGGGGAGGGCAGGCTTGTTACCTGTTTACAGGTGGCTTCCTGCCTTCTGGTTGCCAGGGGAGAGCCTCTTACCAAAGCTGGGGGAAGGGGCAGACAGATGACCTCAGGCAGATTACAGTTCCCAACCTCCAGTCCAAGGAATTTTAATCTTACAGTCTTTCTGGTTTTGTGTCCTCAGGGGACATGTCACCATAGGGTGGTGGTAGAAAGACAACACTGCATTGAGAGACAGTGGAGAGACAGAGAAAGACACACACAGGGAAAGAGGGATGAAGGGGGAGAGAAATGGAGAAAGACAGAGGGACACAGAGAGATACATACAGAAACAGAGAGACACAGAAGGAGACACGGAGACAGAGCCACTAAGAGACAGAAAAGAGAGAGGAATGGAGGGAGACACGCAGACAGAGAGTTGGGAGGGACTGAGAGAGAGAAAGACAGTCAGGGGCAAATTAAGAGGCAAGAGCCAGCAGAGGCCACCCGTGCTGATGGGCATGGGACAAGGCCAAGGGTCTTACTTGGAGGCCATAGTGAAGGGCAGAGCAGGCTGGGTGTAGCATGAGGTTTCGGAAGGGATGGATACGTGGCACACCCCAGCCCTCCTTGCTACTCCACTCCACGCTCAGCATGTGGTCTGTGAACTGCTTCCCAAAGATCAGGGGTTCGCTGTGGTCTGGTTTCTTCTGCTGAGTCTGGCATAACTCCACCTGCAAATCTGAGGCCTGGGGCCCCGGGATCCAGCTGTAAGCTCTTGGCTTGGTTCCCCAGCCCATTCCCCTCTCACAGGTCTCCGGGCTCAGCATACATGGCAACAGCTAGCCCAATGGTTGCAGAGGCCTCTGGGAATTGTAAATTGTAGAACTAAAGGTATCAGACGCAAGACTCAGGGGTCTGTCCTCCTAAAACCCGAGGCTCTCACTAGACCACCAGCTGTGGGAACCTGGCATTCTTACCCCTTTTGCCAGGGGCTCCAATCTCCTGACTTCCAGGCCCACCCCTCAGTAACAGATTTCTTGACCTCCAGCCCCATTCCCTTGAGGGCCCCACATACTTTGGACCTGACTTCCACCCAACCCAAGGAGTTCAGTGTCCAGTGTTGCTGGTGGGGCTCCTTACCTTGAAGCTGCTGGCCAAACATCTCTGAGAGGCCCAGAGGAGGCGAGGCACTGGGTATAGTTTTCTAGCCAAGATCTAATGAAACAATGACAAGAGTTTTACATTGTAGGAAACCAAGTCAGCCACTCCCAGATAGCAGATCTACTAGGTGAGGAAGGATAACAGCCCTATTGTCCTGTTTGACAGACAGGGAAACTGAGGCTCTTCCAGGGAAGGGACCCTGCCTCAAACAGCTCAAGTTTCCAAATTTAACTGTTTAGCCCAGGGAAACCCCAACTTCTCCTCCAAACGGCTTCCTTGTGAAAACGGCACAAAGGTCAAGGGGTTTCCTCATGTACCTAAAAGGGGTGAGTGCTAAGCAGTGCTGAGGGCCCAGATATCCCTCAACCTAACCCTCTTATTTTAGAGAAGGAAACTGGGGCCCAAAGAGGACCTGGCCCACGTTATTCAGGCTGCTGGGCCTCCCATGGCACTCCACAGGGGAGTCAGGCCTGCCCCTTGGATCAGAGGTCAGTCTCAGACTCCTCCCCAGGGACTTTGCCCCCAGGTGCTCAGAAAACTAGAGGCCCCAGAGGATGGCAGAGCAGGAGGCCAAGACTGGTGAGTGCTAGCTTTCTGGGGGGCTACATGAGGACCTAGGGACAATACATTGGGGGGGTTGGCAGGGAGGAGTCTCTACCTCTTTTGGGACCCCAAGGCCGCCTCCCCTCCTCAGCTGACAACATCCAGTACTCATTCCTGCAGGTTCCCTGGTACACTGGGGCTCCCAGAATCACTTCACAAAGCCTCAGAGAGCCAGGCACCCAGACCTATGCCCTTGGTTAGAACACCATTCCCAGAGACCCCGCACCTGACTAACCAGGAGGCCCCAGGCCCAGGGGTCTCTGGTATCTGGGTCCCTGACACTGATCCCTTTGGAGACCCAGGGCCCATGCCCAAAACTGGTGCACAGAGGAGGAGGAGGGAGGCAAGGAGACAGGGTTGGGTCTGCTGGGGCTCCAGGGATCAGGCCCAGGCACCTGACAGACCCCTACCCCAACGGAGCCTTCTGAGAGCCAACCTGGAGCCCACTCTGGGAGGAGGCAGAGAATGCCACCGTGGAAGAAATGGTCCCCCCCATCAGCCCCCAGGGTCAGCAGGCAGCCAATTGCCCTGGGGGCTGGACGATGGGGGGTCCTTGGCACTGGCTTTCCTTGGGGAGCTGAGATGAAGATCCAATCTGTCCTTCCAGCCTGGTTTCCTTCCGAGGCTCAGGCTCTAGCAAGGTTCCCTAGAAACCCCTCCCACCAGGGGTGACCTCACAATGCTCCCCCATGGCTGCTGGCAGGCAGAGGGAGCAAGACAGGGCAGGGGCCCTAGACAGGTGGAGGGGGGCAGGAGCCCCAAGTGCCGCCCCAGCCATGGCCACCTCAGACCCCGTGCGCCTGCTGCAGGAGGAGGTGACGTGTGCCGTGTGTTTGGACTACCTGCACGAGCCTGTCACCATCGACTGTGGCCACAACTTCTGCCGCGCCTGCATTACTCGCTGCTGGGACGAGATGGGCCAGCGTTTTCCCTGCCCCCAGTGCCGGGCCCGCTCACCCAAACGCAAGCTACGGCCCAACTGCCAGTTGGCTAACGTGGCCATGGCCGCCAAGCGCTTGCGGCCCAACGCTGGCAAAGATGGGGTGCGGGGACTTGGCACTAGCATGGGCAAAAGCCAGGAAGCCAGGGAGCCCAGGGAGGAACTGGTGACACTTTTGGCTGAGGAAGAGGCCAATGGGTGCCAGAGTGACGAGATGCCACAGGCCCCAGAGGACAAAGCCCAGGATGACGAGATAGAGAGACTGCCTGTGGCAGCCAAAGACACTGAAAACAGAGAGCCAGAGAAAAGAGTGCAGAACAAGGCAGGGGAGGCTCTGAATAGGGAGGCAGAGGGAGAGGCTCAGACTGGGGAGGCTCTACATAGGCCCCAGAAGAGCACTTCCCTAGAAGAGCATGAGGAGGCCCAGAGTAGCAGGACAGAGAGCCAGCTCAAAGACCACAGGGATGATGGGACCCATGGAGGGAGGCAGCCCCCCGAGGCAGCCCCCAGGCAGGAGGCCCCAGGGAGTGCAATGCAGAAGGCTGTGGGGACTCAGAACAGCAAGGCAGGCAAGGGCCCAGGAGAAGAGGAAGACACGGGCAGGGCCTGGGCCGGCAGCAGCCTGGCACCCAGCCCAGGGGGCAGCAGCCAATGGGCTGAGCGGAGGCTAGGGCTGAGCCTGTCCCAGAGTCCCTGCCCCCAGCACGCAGGAGAGGAACTCTGGCTCTTCTGTTGTCACGATACGGCCACTCTGTGCCCCACTTACCACCATGAGAGAGCCCATCGGGGTCATGACCTGGTGGTGCTGGCTGAGGAAGGCCGAGTTACCCAGGCCCGCCTCAGAGGGGTTCTGGGCAGACTGCGTGCCCAGAGAGAGGCCCTGGAGGACGCAGGGGCCCAGCAGGAGAGCCAGGTGGCTGACTTGGGTGAAGAAGCTGCCATCCAGCGCGAGCGTCTAGGGGCTGAGTTTGCAGGTCTGCGTCACTTCTTGAGCAAGGCTGAGCAGGACCTGCTGAGCTCACTGGCAGCCGCTGAGCAGCAGGCCCAGGCTGCCCGCAGAGCCCGACGTGCCAGACTCTCGGCCAACGCCCAACACCTGGACCGCCTGCTCCTGGAGGCCTCAGCCTGGCTCCATCTGCCCAGCGCCCAACTGCTAGGGGACAGCAGTGTCCAAGAGGGACTTCGCAAACTGGAGGCTGAGGCTGGCAAGATGCTAGGGGTCAGAGTGATCCCTGAGGAAGCAATGGGAGGGGCAGGCCGGGCACAGGCTGTGCTAAAGGAGGCAGCCCGAGCCTTCCGGGAGCGACTTTCAGGGGAACTAGACCGAGATGAGCCCCCAGTACGCTTTGACACCAACTCCGCTGCCCCAGGCCTAGAAGTATCAGAAGGTGGGAGGACAGTGAGGCTGGGGCCCCGGGCCAGTGCCCAACAGGTTGACCTCTGCCCCTGCATCCTGGGCGACAAAGTCTGGGGTGATGGTTCTCACTACTGGGAAGTAGATGTGAGCCGATCAGGGGGCTGGGCTGTGGGGGTGGCTTGTGAGGGCAACCTCAGGCCCCAGCCCAACAAGGGGCTCTGGGCCCTGCAGCTTAGTGGAGGCCAGCTGTGGACCCCTGAGGTGACCCTGTCTATCCGGAAGCAGCCCCAGCGCCTGGCCGTGTACCTGGAGGTGGAGGCTGGTCTCCTGGCCTTCTCCGATGCCCAGAGCGGGGCTCCCGTGCATAGCTACCAGGGGACTGAATGGGGCCCCGAAGCTGCTCTCAGGCCCTGCTTCTGGCTCTGGGACCTTGGAGGGAGCCTGCGCCTGAGCCCCTGAGCCCATGAGCCCACATGCTGGGACATCCAGTCCCAGATAAAGAAATGGAGACTGCTGGCCTGACCCTGTCTTTATTGGAGTGAGAAACCAGGGACCATGGTCCACTGAGGCAAAGGGAGGGAACCCCTGGATTTGGACAGGGACGGGGAACCTTTCAGTTAGCATTTATTCAGCACATACTTTGTGCCTACCAGGTAGTCTGGTTCTAGGTTCCAAACCCAGGGCTCCTACTAAGTCCACAGGTCTGGGACAAATCTCTGCCACAGGGGCCCCAGCTTTTTCCTTTTTGGGAAAGGAGATTGGCCTAGAGGGCCTGTAGGGTCCAGGGTCTAAATACCCCTATCAAAGAAGATAGAGAGAAACAGAGGACCAGAAGTTGGGGAGGAGGGGAGAGAACAAGTCACGAACAGGTGAGACAGGGCAAAAGAGAGAGAGATGGCAGCCGTGACAGGCTGACAGACTGGAAATCAGGGGGCCAGGCTGAGAAGGAGACTGACACCAAGGGATATGGAAGAGACACTACCCCCTAGAAATCCTGCAGTCTCTGGCCAGGGGTCCAACTTAGCCAACCCAGGCTAGAGTGAGCCACTGAGGAAAAGGGGTGGGGGGGTGGGAGTGGCCCAGAATGGGGGAGAACCTTAGGGGGCATGGACAAAGTATGGAGGAGAATGGAGGAAGGGAGGACTATAGGGGAACTGGGGGGGGGGAGGTTGGAAGAGCTGGCAGGAGGGAGGAGGAAAACAGAAGGAAGGAAAGTGGGGAAGACTGGAGGAGAGAAAGGGCAAGGTGAGTATCCATCCACTCACGCACAGAGGATGAAGAAGGGCCTGGACAAGGCCAACATAGGAGGTGAAGGAAGGGTAAGAGAGGAGTCCTCAGGCCTGGGGGGCTCCTTCCAGACAAGGCACATGTCTGTATCTGCCCTTGGGCAATGTCAAACTGAATGGTAAGTGCAGTGCAAGGAGGAGGAGGCTAGAAACCTGGGATGATGGGGGTGGGGGGAGGGTGGGACAGGACTGGCTGAGTAAATGAAGGCAAGAGACTGCATGCACCTGTTCACTCCCTGGACAGAACCTGAGGAGGGAGCAGGTGAGGCCCAATTCCTGCCCCAGGTGGGACCATTCTGGACATGAAACTTGACCAGGAAGGATGGGCCAGAACAGCCTGGGGGCCCCAGGACCTCCACAGGTTGGGGGGCCCACTTTTGCTCAGAAGGCTAAGGACCTCTAGGAAGGAGGATCTGGAGCCCTGACGGAGGGGGAGGGAGAGAGGCAGGCCTGATCTCCAGGGCCTGGCAGGTGGGGAAGGCTGTGAAGGCTAAAAGGAAGCCCCTCTGGCAGCGTTGATGGGCATGGAGCCTCAGACCCCAGCCTGCCATCCAGGACCAAGAAGAGTATAATAGGGAAGGGGGATGCCTTCCAACAGGGCACAGGAGGCAATGAGCCCAGTATGGAAGCAGGAACTTGGAATCCCCAGGATTCCCAGGAGCTGTGAAATGGCTTCAGGGGCTGGAAACAGGATTGGGCAGAGCTCCCGGAGCCCAGGTCGGAGTCGCCTCGGGGTCGGAGTCGCCTCGGGGTCGGATTCATCCAGGACAGGGCTGGCAGGAGGCTCTGCGCCCAGGGTGCTCCGGGGAACCCTGCAGCTGGGGATCGGGTCTGCTGCCTCCTCCTGGCCCCGGGTACCGTCCTGCGGGCCACAGATGGGAGAGGGAGGGGGAGGAGGCCCGCCCTGTGCCAGGGGAGCTGGCACGTGGAGAAAGAGGTAATGGAGCAACGGGCCAGCCTGGGCCCGGGAAAGGTGCCCAAGGCCGGGTGCTACTGAGCTCCCCGTCACGGCTGGGCTGCCAGGTGAGCAGGCGACCCCGTACGCTCCCGCGGCCCCCGCTGGCCGGATGTGATGGCCGGAAGTGCCCTCCACCCTGCCCGACTTCTCCAGCCCCACTTCCCCCGCGCGCCCCCGCCCCCCGCACCCACCTGTCCCAGGCCCGCCGCTGCCATGGCGTGTGCCGCTGAAGTGGGCAGCCTGGCCCGGAGGGCTCGGCCTTGTTCTGTTCTGCCCACCCCCGGGCTCCGGCCCCGCCCCCAGGGGCACGGCCCCTTTACCCTCCCCCCTCCGCTCCGGACGCCCGCCCGGCAGGCCAATCAGCGAGTGCCTGGTGGCCGCCGCCTCCCGGGACCCAGGCGAAGGCAGCCAGCTGTCCTACAGGGCCCCGCCCCCTCCTGCCGGGACCCCGGCGTCCGCACCCGGAACCTCAGCTAGCCTCCCCGCCCAGCCCCTCCCTCCTTCATTAATCTCGCTAATTGGCACTTAATTCCCTCTTCCCCGGAGACCATTTAGGGACCCGTTAGCCCGGCCCTGGCCCCAGGCGGGGCGGTGAGGAGGCAGCCGGGGCAGAACCCGGCCGGGTCTCGGCCCCCAGCAGGGACAGGTGCCCCCCGCCCCCGCCCCCAACTGCAATACCTAGAAGGCCCCAGGCCCCCCACCCCCCGAAGCGGGGCAGGCAGGGGGGCGCAGGCCCCGGGCCAGGTGGAGGGCGGGGGTGGCAGGAAATAAAATACAAAGGTAATGTTTTGTGTTTCCAGTTTATCGGGAGGAAGGAAGGGGCGGGGGGTCGAAGGAGCCGGGGCTAGCGAGGGGAGGCGAGGGGCCCGGGGATCGCTCTGTCATGTCGCGGGGCACCTTGCGCCCGTAGCCCAGCTCGGCGCCCCCGGTCAGGGGCAGCTCCACGCCGGTGCAGAAGGAAGCGTGGAAAGCCAGGAAAACGGCGGCAGCCCCCACCTCGTCCGGCCTGCCCATCCGTCCGAGGGGCTGAGGGGAACAGGGCAGAGAGGCTGGAACCGAGCTGGTCCCTGGGGGGCTTGCGCAGCGCCCCCCAGCCCGGTCCCCTCCCGGCTCCCCCCAGCCGGTCCCCGCCCGGCCCACCTGCGCCAGCTCTCCCTCTCTGACCGTGGCAGAGGGATCGGGAGTCTGGTCGGCCAGCTCCTTCCACAAAGGGGTCCAGATGTTTCCTGGACAGATGCTGGGGGAGGGGCAAAGGTGGTCCAAAAAGGGGCTTAGCAAATGCTGATATACTTTGAAAAAGGGCCTGTGGCCTCGACTGCCCCCCACCCCCCACGCCCCTCGTTCCAGGTTGCCTAGAACTCCGGGCTCCTGCCTCTCAGGCCGTTTCCTCCAAGCCCTTGGTTCTCCTTAGCATACTCCTACCCTACATGATCTCGCTATCCAGGCCCCCTCGTTTGACCCCCTCGGCTCCTCTCTGGATCTCAATCTCTCCAAACCTCCTGACCAGTCTTCCTGTCTCCCCATTTCCAAGCTCTCCACTTCCTTACTCCAAGGTCCCAGATCCCTGGCTAAAGTCATCCATCACCCTGCAGCTTCCTTGGGGCTTCTCATTCTCAGGGCCCAAGGTGCCCTCAGTCCTTCTGCCCAGCCCCTAGCTGACAAGACTTCCTCATTTTTAGCCCCCTTCAGTCCTCCTACTCCCGCTATCTCAGGCTTCCCAGATGTCCCTCTGGTCCTTCTGCCCCATACCCCATTCCTAGTGTCAGTTGCCAAAGCCCCTGGTTCCCAGTCTGAAGTCCCACCAGACTAGCTGCCTCATCGACCTACCCCCATCCCCTCCCATCCAGGCCCCCTCTTTGTTCTCACCCACCTCAACCACTCACCAATTGACTCGGACACCATGTTGACTCTCATCCAGGGCCAAAGCTTTGGTCAGAGCTGTCACAGCCCCCTAGAGGAAGGGAAAACCACCAAGTCTGGGCAGTCCTCTGAGATGGACCCTGCCCTTGCCCCTTGGCATGGGGGGCATGGTCCCCTAGTCCAATTAGGCCAAGAGGGACACTTATGACTCAGTAGGAGACAGAGTCTCAGGCTTCAATTGTTCAGCCCATCTCCTCTGGCCCCTAGGGACAGTGGAGACTGCTAGGGGTCTTGGTCAGCACCTTAGCAACAGGACTGAGAAGGATGAGATTGGCTATTTTTGTTTGGGCACTGGGTGTGAGTGGACTGGACACTGCTCTCAGGCAATGGCTGAGGCCTGGGAGGAAGCTGTATCATCCCTTCCACCTCCCATACCTTGGTGGCCACATAAGATGCAGCCTTTCTCTGGCCAATGGCCCCCACCAGGCTGGAGATGTTAATGATGCTGCCCCGGCTCTGCCGAAGGAAGGGAAGGGCCAACTGTGGGGAGAAGAAAGAAGGCAATCAGGCCTAGGATCCTGCTGTCAGTCTGTTCACAGAATGTCACAGCTGTGATTGAGCTGAACACATTTCACAGATGGGGAAAAACTAACAGAGGCCATCAGCTAACTTGCCTCTCCTTGGTTACCTGCTACCTCCTGCTGTCCCTCTGGCTCAGACTGCCCACTCCCAGTCCCTGACCTTTGCTTTCCCTTCTCAAGGCCTCATTCCAGCCCTCTCTCACCATTCCTGGAAACCTGGCAACCGCTCAGCTCAGCTACCAAAGCCATGCCCAAATCCTCCTCTTGCAGCTATTGGCTGCTTCAGCCACTAGAAGCTGAGAGCAGTTAGCTACCTGCCCAGCCTGCCTTCCTTCCTCAATGACCTTGGCACATGATTCTCAGGTGGCTTCCCCTCCACCCTGATGTGTGCCCTTACTTAGGGACTTCAGACCAGAGAGGATGATGTCCCCTCCCTCCCACCACATTTCCAAAAAAGAGAATAAAGTAGATCTTGTGTCCTCATTAAAACCTGGAATCCCTCCAGCTCTCCCTGCATGGTCAGGCTTTCACCCTGCTCTGGGCTGAATTTGTCCTTTCCAAGCTTGACTCTAGGGAACCAGTTCAACTGCCCCTCTTCGAAGTCTTGAATGCTGAGAAAAAGCCCAGTCCCAGGCGACCCCCACTGGGTGCCTTCCTTTCTGTCTTTTCCATGCTGACCTCCACCACCAGAAGGGCAGTCACCTACAAAACTGACTGGGCCCTCAATGCTGCCTGTTAGCCTCTATTTCTCCCTGCATGGTATTCCCTATGTCATGCCCACAGCAGGTGTTCCCAATCTCATCTTCCCTTTTCAGTAAATTGTGATTTTCCCCCCCTCTCTCCATTTATCACTGTGCAATGTTCTCCTTCACTTTTGTCTCTGAAGAGCTTCCTTCTCTCCAAGGCCAAGCACTCTATGGGTGCCCTCTGGTCTTTTCTAGGAGATTCACCTCAAACCACTCCCCTCCACCATCTTCTCACCTCCCCTTAAAAAGCCATTTACCCTACCATCCCCTCATATGATCACCCTGTAGCTCTCCTCCTTTCCCAGCCACTCCTCGAAAAATCTCAACTGTACTTCCTCACCTCCCACTCACTTTCCAACCCCCCATCAATCTGGTTTCCACCATCTCCTGCTGCCTGAAATCTCTCTCTAAGCAGTGAGAACACCACCTGTTCCCTTAGGTCTTCATCTTCTTACCCAGAACGTCCTCCTCATCTTACAAAATGTTGTCTAGAGTTCTGGCAATTTGTGTCCCAATGAATCACCAGAAGCTGGTCATACTGAACCAGACTGACAAGTCCCTTGAGGTCCCCAGTCACATCTTGCACACACATCCACAAGCCCAGGACACCAACCTCCCTGTCACTGCTATCACGTTCAGTGACAGCTGACTCAGTAAGTGAAAGAACAGTGAGTCCCCTTTCTGGACACCTTCCCCTGAGAACACCTCTGCCCCTGCTTCCTCAGGCCAACGAGGAGGAACAGAATATGCTTTGTCCTTGGAGCATTCAGCACCCTCCTCTTCTGGAAAAGCCTCATCTGCATCATGGAGACCCAAGTGTTCGTCCTCTTCTCCTATCTTTTAGCCCCCAGACTGCTGGCACGGTTTAGGGTTCTGTCTCTTTTTCTTTTAGCTATCATGTTAAAGAATTTTAAAGGAATGTTTCATTCTCACTGAAAAACACCTTCCTTTCTTGGGGGCAGTAGACCAGTTTACATTGTAAGCATAAATCAGAATGTCCCTTGGCTTTGATAAAAAGTCAAACCTCACATTTCTCCCTGCTCTCCATACTCCCTTCAAGGGTATGACCATCACTGTGTGGAAGTGAGGTGATGTGGAGGTCAGTTCATGGGAAATGAGTGAGCTGAAGGAGAAGGTTAAGGTAGCATTCTATATTTAGAAGTCTCCTAGAATTAGGGGAGGAATGGGGGAGTGAAGAAAGACTGAGTTGAAGTTGAGGGAAGAAGGAAGAGTGTCTTGGGGATTGGTAGCTAACAGCCAGCAGAATCTTGATTCTGTTGATAGATATGGGGGATAAATATGTATTGAGTGAACTTCAAAGGAGTAGATATTTCCAAGTAATTGTGATAAAGGAAGAACCTGGAAGGGAAATCCACTATCTTTCCTATGAGTGACTTCCCAGGAGATCTACGGTGGCCAACAGCTTCTGGAGATCTTTAACTCCAGAAGAAGGCCCTCTCCTCACCCCCTTCACACCTTGGCACTTAACTTCCTTTTCAACCTCACCAACTTGTCTTATCTACCTTTTCTGATCATGTATCTCCCACTATTCCCTAAATCTTCAGCTGGAGTCTACTTTCTCTTCCTCCTCTGGAGCCTTCTACTTAAGTCGTCCTTATTCTTCCTTTGGCTCAAGGTCTTCTCCCCTTTACTGCCTCCCAGTATCCCTCAAGCTCCTTTGCCTCTGGTTACTCCCAACTTGAGTCCCTTAGCTCCCCAATTTCCCATATCCCCAGTCCATTTATCCCCTTAACCTCATCCTGCCTGGTGGTCCCACATTGCCAACCCTTTCCCATCTTTTGTCCCAGCCTCTTCAGTGTTAAATGTGTCCATCCTCTGTCTGGATAGGTTGCTTGGAATGGTTGGCCACTCAAAGCCTCATCTCATCCTGCCTTCTAGCATGGGGGCTGGCCCCTGTGGGTGTAGCCCAGTTGAGCTGAACTGGGTACACCCTTCTAAAATATCCAGTGGAGGGAAGGTTGAACCAGTTTGGGCTCAACTACTCTCGTCAGGGCCTGAACTCCAACTCTTTCCTTCTCTTTTCTTTCCTTAAATGTCCGTCCTCTTCCCAAACCTGTTTTCCTCCCATGTATCCCTTTCTCCCCAGAGCCTCCGTCCAACTCCACCGCTTTTGAACAGTGATAGAACAAAAGATGAAGTATCTGGGAAAGCGCTTGGGTTCTACCTTTCCTTTTATGATGAAGAAACCCGAAGCCCAGGGAGAGAGATTTAAATGAGGGCAGGGAGCTTCCTAGCATCCCTCCATCATTCTCCTCCAACCTTAACTGCACAGCAGTTGCCCAGCACCTATGTGGGCATCCCTTCCCCCGTTCCAGCTACACATAGCTGCCTGAAGTCCTGGGACTTTTCCAGTTTGGGACTGAACCTCTATGGAAAAGGATAACCTACCTAAGCCCATTAGGTTGGAGACTCCCAGAGGGCAGAGACTGCCTTTTGCCTCTTTTGGTTTCCCCAGTGCTTAGACAGCTGTGTGACACATAGTAGACCCTTAATAAATGTTGATTGATTGGTCAACTCATCCCTCAAGGATAAACCTCTTCCCTCGTGCTATACCCTCCCCATTCAAAGTCCCAGCTACCATTTTTCTATCCATCACTGACTGCTCCCTTATTCCTATCCTCCCCACACCCCACAAACCAACCCTCTCCTGAAATATCCTAAGTCACCCTTTGCACTGTGCCCACTAGAATGCCACTCCATAGGTAACAAACAAGCTTTCATCTTCAGTCTTTTCCTTTCCCACTCCCTCCATCTTCTTGAAGCCTGGCTCCATTCTAATGACACAGTTTCTTTTCCTAACCTTTCAAGCACCCCAGCACTGGCTGTATTTTCTTCACTGATTCTGGCCACTCATTGGTCAAAACAGGAGTTGGACCCTCCTTGTTCCCCATTGGGTCTTATAGGTTCTTCCTCTATCACATCACTCAGTAATCTCTCTTCCTCTGACGTTCATTCAACCCAATCAAGTCTGCTAACTGTTAAGTACCAACCCCCAAGACGCTGCACTTCCTTCCTCAATAAACTTAGTGTCTGGCTCAGTCTTTCTCTTTCCTTCCCTCCAACTTCCTTTCTCTTCCCTCCAACTCCTGTTCTCATACTAAGGGACTTGTATATGCACATTATAGCCCCTCAAACACCCAGTTCTTCAGTTTATTCATTTTCCATGACCTGATCCCACCCCACCTCATCCACACACAATGATGGTCAGATACTCCATGTGGCCATCACCTATGAGGGAACTTCCATGTTCATGAAATTCTTTTACTTGATCACAGTCTGTTGTCATCCCACCTTTCCCTCTGCTTTGCATCCCCTAACCCTATTCTTTGTCCACCCCATGACGTCTAGACACCCACGCCATCACCCTTGGATGGCCACTCTTCTCCCTTCCCCATCTCTTCTTCTGTGAAGAACGCTTTATTATATTGAAGAGGAGGCCCTTCAAAACCAGCCTGAGATTATGACCACCATCCAAAGCCCCAGCTGTTGTTCAGTCATTTAGTCTGAAAATCCCCTTTGGGGTTTTGTTGGCAAAAATCCAAGTGTGCTTTGCCATTTCCTTCTCCAGCTCATTTTACAGAGGAGAAACTGGAGCAAAAAGGGTTAAGTGACTTGCCAGAGTCACACAACATTATCATCTCTCCTAGACTATCATCTGCCTTTTTATTGCCAACAACTATACCCATGCTTGCCTTACATGCACACAACAACACAACAACCCTCCCTGGATTGTCCATCCCTGATGGCTAAACTATTTGGTTTAGTGGCTAAACTTCCCAAGAAGTTTAACTTCCACTTCCATAGTTGCCTCCACTTCCTCTCTTTCTTAGACCAGATCTCATCATCCAAATGAAACAACTCTTCAAAGTCTCCAAAATCCCAAGAGATCATCTCTTAACTGTCAAATCCAATGGCCTTTCCCCATCCTCTCAGCATCCTATGACACTCAATCACCCTCTCCTCTTGGTTATTCTACATTCTAGGGTTCTGTTATGCTGCTCTCTCCTGGTTCCCCCTTTGCCTCCACCCACCTGCCCACTTCTCAGTCTGCTTTGCTGGATTTTCATCAGTGGAAGTCCCCAAGACTCTGTCCTGTGCCCTCATCTTTATTGTTTTTCCCTATCAGCTCCCTCATCAACTCCCAAAGACTGAATGATCACCTCTATGCTAACCTCCAGTCTCACATCTACAACTGCCAACTGACTAACTTAACATGGATGTCTCATAGACATCTTAGATTCAACATATCCAACATTCAACCCAAACCCTCTCCTCTTCCAAATTTCCCTGTCACTGTGGAGAGTACCCCCATCTTCCAAGTCACCTAGGATTCCAATGTAGGTGTCATCCTCAACTCTTCACCCTCTCACCCTCCCCACTTCCAACCAATTTTCAAGTCCTGTTTCTATCATCATAACACCTCTTAAATACACCCCCTTCTCTCCTCAGATACTGCCACCATTTTGGTGTCTGCCCTCTTCACCTCCCATCTGGACTATGGCAGTAGCCTTCTGTTTGACCTGGTGCCACTAGGTAGTGCTGCAGTGGATAGAGCACCAGAGCTGGAGTCAGGAAAATTGATCTTCATGAGTTCAAATCTGGCCTCAGACACGTCCTAGCTGGCTGATTGTGGGTCACTGAAGCCTGGTTACCTCAGGTTTCTCATCTGTGAAATGAGCTCAACAAGGACATGACAAATGGCTCCAGTGTCTTTGCGAAGAAAACCACAAATAGAGCCACAAAAAATCAGACAGGAAACAACAACCTGATTGATCTGCCTGCCTCAAGTCTTACCCTACTCCAGGCCACTCAGTGGTCAAAATTATTTTCCTAAATCAAAAATTTGATCATGTTCTCCACCACTCCCACCCCCCAACCAATAAACTCCATTGGCTCCCTATCACCTCCAGAATCAAAATCCTCTGACATCTGAAGCCCCACAGTGCTTTCCCATGTGTCTTCTACCCAGTGATGGGGGTCTGCTCACTGCTCCTGGACCAAGTAATTCCCCCCAGGCAGAGAATTCTTTCCCTTCTCTCCTCAGTCTCTTGGCTTCCTAGTCACTCTTCCTAAGTCCAATCAGACTAGTGCCTCCCCAAAGTCAGGACTTCCCATTGGTCACATATATGCTGTTTGCATGTTGTTTCCCCAGAAAGACTAAACTCTGAAGCAGGGACTGGGATTTACCCCATTTCCTTGTATTCCTAGAATTTAGCACAATGCCTTAATAAATGCTTGTTAACTGACAGTCTGATGGAGACAGATGACTCAGAGAACAGACTGAGTTATATAGTTTTGGGGCACGACCAATGCTGGATTTTTTTTTCTAGACTGTATATGTTTGTAACAGAGATTTGGGGTTGATTTTTTTTTTCTCTTTCTCTGTCTCTCTTCCAAAGGGAAGTGGGAAATGAGAGAAGTTATATTTTTGTTATTTGAAAAAAAAAATCTAATTTTAAAAGACAAAAAAAAATTTCCAACCTCAGAAAGCCTAGAATCTCTCCAGCCCTCCATGCTTGATCTGCTGTGATGAGGTCACAGAAGACTGGAATGGAAAGCAGGTCCTCAGATTTACCACCTACCCTTTCAGGTACCAGAACCACTGTGGTCTCCAAAAGGCAGGGATAGTACTAGCCTGGGAGGATGGGATAGTACTAGCCTGGGAGGATGGGACATACCCTGGAAATTCAATCCTGGCCCATTAAGTCTAAGAGGGGAAAGGTAGGGGGAGGTGGGGTGCTGGCCCCTAGCTCTACACAGACCCCACCCAAGAGGAGAAGTTAAGTTTAGAATAAAGCTAACAGGATCTTTCCTTTCCCTTATAGCCCTGTCTGGCTACAGGGATAACAATGTTATCAATTATAGTAACGAAGGGTAGAAACCTGACTAAAGGGATGTCTTGGACACTGAGAGGTCCAGTAAGGTGTTCGAGGTCACAGGGCTCATCCACTAGTGTCAGAGCTGAAATTTCAAGCCAGGGTCAAGCTGTTCCTTGGTCAAGTTCTGTCTGTGTGACTTGAGCAAATCACTGGGGATCTAGGCGGCTGAGGAGCTACCTGGGAGGGAACATTCCCTTTGGGAAATCCCAGGGCTAGTAGCCCCAAACCAGTAAGCAAAGGAGATGAGCAGAGCCCAAACAGTTAACTGCAATCCAATTCTCTGGCCCGGAGGACCTAAGTCAGGACAGTCTTTCAGCAATCACAGGCTGCCTCAGGCAGGGGTGGGGGCTTCCTAGGGCAGGTCTGAAGAGATTTCCTGTACTCCAGTGGAGTAATTGTACCATTTTCCCCAATGCCTGAAGGTTTATCCCACCGATATCCCAAGAAATACTGGTACTATTTTGACCATAGGACTGAGACCTCAGTCATGAGCCAGTCAAACTCAGCAGGCGATGGCGAGCCTGGCTCTTCTCAACTCTTAAGTCCTTTCTACCAGGCAACACTGCTCTCTCCCTAATGGGCCTCATTTGAGAGCCCAAGTCCCTGACAAGGCTGAGACTCTGGCATTCTGTGAAAGCAAGGAGCTTGTCCGAGGTCAATGTTACCTAAGGATTCCTGTGGGGGGGGGGACTCGAGAGCCCCTCATGGTCTGTGCCCTCTGGTGGGGCTCACCTTGGACATTGTGTATGTGGCAAGGAGGTTCAGCTCCAATAGCTCCCGGAAGGCCTGGGAGGATGTCTCTTCCAGTATCTCCTCTTGGGGATCTGAATTAGGCAAGGAGGAAGACAGATAAGAGGAACAGAGGCCAGAGAAGGAGGATGACAGGGAGAAAGGGAAATGGGGATACTTACGGCATCCAGCGTTGTTCACCAAGCAGTCTAGGCGGCCAAAACGTTGCTGGGTCTCAAAGAACAGGGCCTGGGGGCCATAAGACAAAGCCTCAGAGCCTGAGAGACTCTAAAACCAGGGATCAGAGAGACAGGAGACTAGAAGATTCAGAGACTGTCTATGAGAGATTAGACCCATCCTGAAGCAGAGACGCCAAGACTCACAGAGGTGTAGCTGGAAGAAACCCCAGAAAAGTGTGAATAGAAAAACTGGATTTGTGAAGATCTGGAGGGCAAGAGACATGGAGATTGGGTTGTGGTCAAAATGTGGGGAGACAAGAAATATTGAGGAGCTGACTGTTACATTCTTCCAAGCCCCTTTCTCTCCCCTCCCCCAATGGCTCACATACATGAGTCACAGAGCGGGGTAAGACCAGAGACATAAGGAGATGGAGAAGCAGAGAGATGGGTGGTGGAGGGTGGGGGTGGGGAGCTCACCTCCACTTCCCTTTCTCTGGTCACATCACACCGGATAAAGACAGCTCCTGCTGGAGGAGGCACTAAACGCAATTCTTTTTCAAGAGCCTGGCCACCTAGCTCTGAGGAGAAAGCAGGGCTGGGGATCTGATGGAAATGGTAGCAGGGGGTCCAGGGGACTGAGCTAGATGAGGGAGATCATGGGTCCCTGAGAGGGAGGGGGCTAGAAAACAGGATACCAGGGCTAAGGAGAAGAGGGGGTCCTAATCACTTAGGGGTTGGGGAAGGATCCTGGGTCATTAAGAGGCAGGGGGCTGTGAGAGAGGACATATTGATCATTGAGTTGGTGGAATAGGGGCTGGGGCTGGGAGCCTGGGTCCCTGAGAGTGGGAAGGAATCACCTGGGTCTTTCACTCACCATCCTTGTCACAGAAAATCACTTTAGCACCATTTTCCACTAGGAGGCAAAAGAGATGTGGTTGGATTTGGACATAGTTTGTGGGTAGCCTTCAGCTATTTCCCACCATAAATCTCATTCTCTTGGTTTCAGGAATCTGACCCCAATTCCATCAAGATCCTCCTTGGACCCTTCCTCCCATCACCCCAGGCTACTAGACCACTCCTGGATCCTTCTCACAGTTTTTCTGTATATAAGTTCCCCTTTACCTCCATGAAAGTGCTCAGATTCAATCTGGCCCTGATTCGATCTGGATCACTGGCATTAATGATACAAATGCTCAGATTCCATAAGTGCCTAGCCAATGATAAGACTTATTAAGACTCTGGTCAATATGGTGGATCTTTAATAAACTCTGTTTTCCTTTGGCTGAAAGGAGGCTTGGGAGGAATTCATTCAGGCAAGCAGGACCCAGCATGTCGTTGTTTTGGGGTGCCAGCACCCCTAAACCTCAACATTTTAGTTCCTTGACTGGGAAACTGCTAACCTTGCTTTTCTCCAGAGGGAGCATCTGGAACTGACACCTCTGGGACCATGCCCATGTGGGGATTGGGGAGACACTGGAAGAAGGATCGTCCCTGAGGTCAGAAAGGTGGTGGAGCCACCCCCAGTACACTGTCCTCCAATCTTCTCAAGACTGGGAATGATACCCCTCCACTTTCTCCACCTGTCTCACCAAGCCCTGGGAAAAAATCGAGGCCCAAGGTAAGACTACCCACTTTATCATGGCTCCAGTCTGTTTTAACCAATTCCTCTGGCCCTCCCCTCAACCTGTAGGGTTATGGGCATCAAAGGAGAAATTAGGCGATATCATGAGACACACCCCTCCCCTGCCTACTTGAGAATCTGTTTGAATACTCCTTCCTTATGCTCTCCTCTGGTCCTGCCCCCTTGGTTGAGAAGGGACCTGATGGTGAAATCAGGGAGTCAGTTTTCTCTAGTTAAAATTTCCTTTTCTCACCATTCATCAGACACCCCCTGCCATGTTCCCCCAGAAGTGTGGAAGACAGTTGAGCCAATTATTTGGGATCTGAGGACTCCTGGGACAGTTACTCATGCCACCCTAGCCTTTGTTCACTTTGAAGACCACAGTGGTCCCCCAGGCAGTCAATACATAATTATCCTGAAAGGGCCAGGGTGTCCCATTGCATCCTGGGCCATCTCCAGTCTTCATGATGAATATCAGGCCACTGGATCCAGATGGCTCAGGAGGAGAAAGTGAGGCTGGTGACCTGCACAACCCTTCCTCACTCAAATCAAAGTCAGCTGTAGGTCACGTGACCATCTTGATGTCCTATTCCTCTTCCAGAATGAAGGACAACAGCTAATTAAGCCCAAGGCCTGGAAGGGACTGCAACCATTAATTACTACTCAAGGCCTGACTCACTCCTTCCAGAAACTTCAGAGACTTCAAAAATTAAATTAATCACCACTCCCTCATAAGCTCTCCCCTATCTAAAAAAATCTTTCACTTAGTATGTTGAAGAAAGGAGAGGACAGGCTTTGGGAGTCCTAACCCAGACTTAGGACCTGACCCCAGGCCTGCTGCCTATTTTTAAAAAAAATGAGACTTGGTGGTTGCTGTGGGCCATTCTAATTGAAGTTGCCTCTAAACTTAGATTTGGCCAGCTCCTGGGAGTTCTGACTCCCCATGGAGTTCAGAGTATCTTGGAAGCCGAAGGCCACAGGTGGCTGGCCCACCACAGGCTCAGCAAATCTCAAGCATTGCTCTTGGTACCTCTGACCTAATTCTTTGAGTGTGCCACACACTCCAGAGCCTGAAGCAGTGTGGTACACAAAACAAGGGGTTAGGAGATTTAGGTATGAAATAGTCTCCACCACACCAGAGGTCAGATCCCTGCCCCTCTGGGACCACTGCCCAGAAGGCAGAAAGCACCCACCAGAGTCCTAGAACTTCAGGAAAATAAAAGAGTAAATGTTTGACAGCAAAAAAAACTTCCCCTTTCAAACCTCTGCTCTTTTTGTGCCTGTTTCATCCTTGTTTATTTAATCTCCTTCCACCTTTGGTCTGTCATCAACTTCCAGATGACTGCAAAGGCTATGTACCCTTTGAACAGGACCCAGTGAGGCTAGGACAGCCCTACTCCCCTTGCCAGCAGGAAGCTGAGACCTTTGCCCCTTACCCCTAAGGAATTTGGGAGCCATTTGTTTGAGGGGGGAATGATGGGTTACAGGCTCTGGGAGCCCCCTTGAATTCTCCACGAATCTTTCCACTTGATCTGGGAGTCCCCTGAGACTACAAACTTTCCATTATCACTGGGCCCAAATCTGTTATCCTTAACCTAGCCTAGGCCTTCATTGTCTGTTATCTCCAGGTAGCTTTCAGTTACTTCTCATTATTTTCTTGGTTCCTAGAGTCTGACCCCAATCCCATCAAGATCCTCCTTGGACCCCTCCTCCCATCACCTCACACTACTTGACCAACCCGAATGGCTCCCACAGTCTATAAGATCCATGAAGGCGCTCAGACTCAATCTTGCCTGCTGGCATTAGTGATACAGATGCTCAGATTCCTTAAGCAGCTAGACAACGCTGAGATTCCTTAAGGGTACAGTCAATATGGTAGATTTTTAATAAACTGTTTTTCTAGGTATGTGTAGAACCCATATAAGTTCGCTTGCCATCTCGGGGAGGGAGGAGGTAGGGAAGGGGAGAAAATCTAAGACTAATAGAAGTGATTGTATAAAGCGGAAAACAAATAAATTAATTTTACAAATAAACAGCTTTTCTTCGCTTGAAGGAAGGCTTGGGTGGAGAATTCGGGCAGGACCCGGCGTGTTCCTGTTTCGGAGTCCCAGCACCGCTAAACCTCAACACTGCTGGCCACAGATCTTCCCGCGACAACTCGGGCAAAGAGCAGTTTCAGCCCTGGGCACACGGTCCCCAGGGACCTCGGCGGTTCCTTCCCATAGCCCTTCCCCGAACGCTCCCACTGCAGGAATCCAAAGCCTTTCCTTGCCCTAAATCCTCCTTTAGTCAATTCTCCTGGGTCCCTGGGGACCCACCCCAGGCTATTTTACCTAACCGTGCCACCTCTCCACTACGTCCAAGACGGGCTAACGGATCTAGGTCACCACCCCGACTCTGTGGGTCCATCGGCCCGGATTACGGGGGCCCAGGGCCATCCCCTGCTCCCCAAGTGCGGGCTCACCGAAGGCGCGCACGATGCCAGCGCCTATACCCCGAGCACCGCCGGTCACCAAGACCACCGGCACCTCGCTGGGAGGACCCGCAGCCATCTCCAGCCCCCGGGACCACTGGCCTCACGTCGGACGATTGACCTCACTCCGGCGTGTCTGGCCCTCCGCCACTGCAAGCGTCGGGGTTAGAGCTCGAGTCCGGGTTAGCACAGGGCTGGCCCAGCACCACCGGCCCCTTCTAGGTCCACACACTCTCTTCCTTTCCTCCCTCCCCTTCCCTCCGCCCACAACCCTAGACCCCTCTTCTAACCCCTCCTACGAGGATGGATCGATGAGACCTTTGCCCAGGCCACAACCTGGGAGATCTAGGCGCCTCCTTCCACAAACCCCGCACGGGCTCCTAGAGGATAGCACCCTCCCTCCATCCACGGGTTAGGGAATGCCAAAAAACTACAATTCCCATCAGGTCCCGCGAGCAGAGGAGCAAGGCCGACGGCGGAAAACGCCCCACGGCTTACTGGGAGATGTAGTTCCGGCTTCCAAAAGACCCGGAGTGGAGCTGGAAGGGCCCTCCTCCTGCTTCAGCCCCCAGAAGGAAAGGAGGACGGAGCCAGCACTGAGTGATCACAAGCGAGTTTAATCAAGACTGACATGGAAAGGAGGGATGGAGGGAGGGACGGTCGTCCGAGACCCCTCACACCCCGTACGCTTCGCCTCGAATTGTCTGCAGCTTGACTGCGGGTCAGAAACTGGACTGGAGCAGCGTGACTCTCAGAGGCCACGCCCCCTCCTCTGGCGGAGCCGCCCCTCCCCACGTGGGGGCCCAGGGGGCGGGGCCTTCTGTGCCCCGCCCCTCGGGAGGCGGGGACCCTATAGGAGGTGAGCGCGGGGGCGGAGACAGCCTGGAAGTGGAGTCTGGAGGTTCTTCTGGGCTCCGGGCTGCAGAGAATCAGAGTGGACGCGTCCACCCGCGGGCCCGATATTCGAGCGGCCCCCCCCTCCGGGACCCAGGAGTCCGGAGCAAGTGCTCGATTCTCCAACTACAGTTCCCACGAGGCCCCCCTTTGTCCCGGTCCTGACCTGCCATAAACTTATGCCAGTACGAAGCCTCAGTCGCCAGGGCGTGGGACAGGCTGAGGACCCTTTCCCGATGTCCTTCAGGGGACAGCATGTAGGGCCGGGAACTCCGAGAGCTGCAAACGTGGGGGGGGAGGGAATCAGTGAGTGGTGGCAACGGGGGCCGAGTTCAGTAGGCCCGAACATTTGATTTTCCAAGGGGCCTGGGGAATCGAGGGCACTGTCATTTAGACGCCCCCTCTCCCCCAGGCTTAGAAGGGGAGTATACATTTATTTACACCCGTGCAGTAGCAGTTACCGATCAGATGAATCAAGGGGATGGGAGGCGAAAGGAGCACTGGGAGAGGGATGTGACCTACCTAGGATCGCATAGATTACAGCTAACTGGCTGTCAAAATTTGAACCGAGACTTCCAGTTCAGCCCTTTTTTTTCTGCCATACCTCCCAGCAGACTCCCAGTCTCGTGAGAGCCTGCGCTTTTTCATTCTGTCACCCCTGATACACAGTAAGAACTTCATCCATGATGTATTGTATCACACCAGGCTGAAGTCAGCTGTGTTGCCTTTCCCCAGAAGAAAAGACTGTGGAAAAGTTGGGGACAGAGCTTTCATAGAGGGTATAGACTCTTAAATGTCATTGAGTCCAACTCTGCCTTCATCTCACTGATGGGGAAATTGAGGCTTAGGGAACAGGATCATTACATAGCAATTGGAGGAGGAGATTAGAGTCTTGGGACTGAGTTCTGTGATGGGTGCCAGGGCCCACTGTCGTCTTCCACTTAGCCCAAATTCATTACCTGCTCCAGGACCCAGAACTCCGGACCCACTGCTGAGGAGCTCCTGTATGGCCCATGGAGTCCTGGACAGACTAAGAGAAGAGACACCAGAATGTAAATTGCTGGATTGTTCCAAGGCAAGGGGCCATAGTTAGATGTCTAACTCCTAGCCTTGGTTCTATTGAGATGAGATTTGACTCCTCTAGTTCTCCCCATGCCCCTAGTCTAGCCTATTCCAAGTCAAACCGAAGACTCACCTCCTGTCTCTCTGACCCAGACTCCAGCTGCCTTCCAACTGCTGAGGGTCTGGCTGTCTGGCCCCCTGGAGATAGTGGTCGGAGCCTTAGCCTCCCCACCTCCTGGTGCCTACGCATCCTCTCCAGTTGCTCCTGGGCACTCATCCTGACCCGGGAGGCTGGACCCTGCAGGTAGAGGGCAGGAAAGGACAAGAACTCCTATACTCCAGGGACCCTCAGGTCACAGGACAGAAGAGATTTGCAGTTTAGGTCCAATCCCCTCATTTTATAGACTAAGGCCCAGAGAGAGCCAGGAACCAAAAACAGCTGAGCCAAGATCCCAGATCCTGATGTCTCTACAAAAACCTGGGATCTTCCTTGGATTCCTACCTTAGGCCCAGTTGGTGGTGGTGGGGATGGAGATGGGGCAGGGGATGGAGAACACTGGCCATCTGGGCTTTGGGTCCGGGGACAGCTGGGTGATCCAGGACCTGAGGGGAGTACAGAAGAAGGTTGTAATGAATATGAGGAAGGCTGGGGGTCTCTAAAGGGCATATCTCACCTGGCGGGGCACCAGGCCCATCTCCATCTCCATCCCCATGGGGATGACCCCAACTCCGATCCCCCAGTCCAGCCAATGTGTCCTCTACCATCCATAGCTGCTGCTGGGCAGAGACCCTTGCCTGCAAGAGTGAAGCGTTGGGAGGTGGGCAGTGGAGAAGAGAAGCTCAGGCAGTAGGGATGGGGCTTGAATAGATTTTGGGAAGGGCCTTAGAGCTGCTGAAGGAGAGGAAGTGGGGGAGGCTTGGCATTTGGCAGTACCTGAGGAGGCCCAAGATGCAGCAGATCCTCCAGGGTCTCCCGTAGAGTTCCCAGCTCCTGCTCCAGGCTGCTGTAGGTCTTCCAAACCCTCTCCCTTTCCTCCAAGGACAGGAAAAAAGAGAGGTGAGCCCTGGTAAACTTCCCTCCCCCTACCTATTTCTATAGTTCGGCTCCTGGGACCCTCACCCAGAATGCTGAAGGCTAGGAATGCCAGAAACCCCTAAGAAGGCTGAGCCAGCCAGGCTCAGAAAGGACTACATTTCCCATGAGTGGCTACTAGCTTCAAAGTAGGATGGTCTTTGTAGAGCTCAGTTGGGCCCCCTACCTGGGCCAGGTGGCACAGTGCAGCTCTGACGCCCACCAGGCGGTCCTGGAGCAGCCGGAGGCGAGACCAGGCCCTGGTCCCAGGCCCAGGTTCCCCCACAGCCCGGCGAGTCAGCTCCAGGGCTGCTTCCAGCCGTTCCTGCGGTGGAGGAAGGAAGGATGTTTAGAAGGAGTACAGGAAGCCAACCTCCTAGCGCCCTTGTGCCCCCTGCCCCTTAGACTTCTCCTCTCGTTGGCTACATTGGATGCCCTCCTGGACCCTAGCTCTCACTGTGCCCCTCACCATGCACCCTCATGCTCCTCAGTGCCCCCTTTTGCACCTTGCTACCCCTCTCCAGCCCTCAGTTTTCTCCATGCCCACCCTGCCCCCACACACCTTCTCCTCCTGGTTCTTGGCTGTCTCCTCCATCAGCCTCCTCCAGAGCCGGTCCTGCCCGCAAAGCTTAGTGAGGAGCGCCTGTGGGCCAAGAGGGGCCAGGCCTAGGTCAGAAGTGGCTTCCTCTTCCCAGAACCCGGCCCGAGGTTGTGCAGGGCTCTGTCCCACCCGCACCTCAGCCACCTCCACTGCTCAAGGCCCCGGACTCACATCGGTATCAGCACTTCGGTGCAGTGGGGAATCCAGCACAGGGCCCAACGGTGGCGGGGGAGGGGGCTGCTGCAAAGGGAACCAGATAAGCTCCTGCCTTTGAGACTCCACCGGCCAGCCTCCTCAGGGAGGAGCGGGTGGGGAAACACTTACCAGAGAGGCTGAGGAGCCCCGACTCCCTGGGGATCTGGGAGCCAACTGCAGATATCCAGGCCCTGCCTGCAGAGACATTAGGAAAGTATGGGGTGTGGTACTCAGAGCACTATTCAGCACTGAGATTTTGAAGGCAAAGTCCCCAGGAGGCACAGTGCCTAGTCCAAAGGAAGGGGCATCCTCCAGTCTTTGGTTTCTACAGGGCAGGCAGGCTTACTAAGCACTTTTCTAGTCGCAATTTGGGGAGTAAGGGAAGACAGGGAGGTCCCCAGGTATCTTCCTTCTTTCAGAGGTAAGAAAACTGAGATTCAGGGAGATGGCCAGGGTCACTGTAACTGTGAGGGTACCTTGGGGGTGGAGGATGTAGGGGGAATGTCTGGGCCAGCTTCACAAGTTGAGGGAGCCTCAGGATTTCCTGACTCCACATCAAGGGAAGGGCTCTTTCCTCTCTCCAGAGGGTCCTACAACAGCCCTCAGTCTCTCCCACTGAGGCAAACTGGTTACAATGCCCTAGAACTTCTGGGAGCCATGGTGGTAAGAGAACACCATAAGCATCTATGGCCTTTCTCAACCGGAGGCTCACAATGGCCTAAAATCTCCATAATATCTTAATAAGAATGGTCATCAGCCAGCCAACTGAACTGACTGGCAGACTCTCCCCTTCCACAGGTTTGACCATGGACTACAAAGGCTGTTAGTGGGATAACCTAGGTAGGCCGGAAGCCTCATGAGTGATGTAGTTCTCCTGTCCGCTAGGGTCACTCACCTTGGCCCTGAGTTCAGTGGCCCAGTGGTGGGGGCTCCTGGGAGGTCTCGGTGCCCCTGTCTCTGAAGGTGGTGCCCGTCGGGGAGTGGAGGGCCTGGACAGGGTTCTTGAGGCTGGGGCCCACTCAGATAAGGGTCGGACATCGATCCGACTCAGTGGCGTGTGGGGCCGGGTATCTCCCCCAACCAGAGCAGAGGGACGGTGGGCAGGGGCTGAGCGTGGCCGGGGAAGGCCCAGGGGTGACGGGGGCCGAGAGAGGGGAGAAAACAGCCTAAAGGAGAAGAGGAAGGAGGCTTCCTGAGACTGGGCCCCTTCCCCTCCAAACATCCCACCCCCATACAGATACACACTCACTCTGGACTCCTTGCCCTTTGTCTGCTCCTCTGGGGTGGCTCCATAAGCCCAGGTGGAGGGCTAGGGGTGAGTTCCCTGTGTCTCCCAGAGATCCTGGCCACCTCCAGGGATTCTGCACTGCGACCCTCTTCACTGCTCCCTACTTCAGGTGGTCCCCCAGGACCCCCAGGGCCTTCTCCAACTGGGGGTCCAGCAGGTGGGGTCTGGGGGCCACTGCAGGGAGAGAAAAGGCAGAGAGGACAGGCTTCTCTGCACCTGCTGCAGTCATCTGGTTAGGTACATGCACCACCCCCACTCCCCACCGCCCCCGGGTTCAAGAATCCTCAGTGGCTTTCCATTGCTTCTAGGACAAACTGGTATCTCCTCAGCCTGGCCCTGCACACCAGAGGACAAGAGGATCCTTCCAGGCTTAGCTCCTCTGCGTTTCAGTCGAACTGACCACTAGGAGGCACAGAGGATAAGGCACTGGGCATGAGTCTGGAGGACCCAATCTCAAACTGCCTCTGACCCTGCCTGCTTCAGTTTTCTCATCTGTTAATGGCACCTGTGTTTTGAGGGGCTGCTTTGAAAACCTCAAAGTGCTCTCTCTACAAATGCTGGCTGGTTATCATCATTACTGCTCTTGTCTGAATTCTGCCTTGGACAGAAGCGGGAGGTGATTCCTCCAAGTGCTGACTGCCAGGTGGGTGCTTTGGGGACATTCTGCTGGGGGAAGGGCAACAGCCAGGACTGGCAGTCTGAAGGAGGAGACAGGGCTGGAGCAGAGCCTTGGAGGAGTTGGGGGTTCCATTCAGCAGAGGAGAAAGAGCCTTCCAGTGGCAGAGGACAGAGGCTGCCGAGAGGGACAGTGTGCACGCACATGTCCACAAACATGCGCACATGTTTGTACATGTGCGCACATACACACTTGTATATACATGTACACGAACGCACATGCGCTCGTATTCACATACACTCTCAAAAATACATGCACATATGCTCACACACATGAGTGCACACATGCATACACATTTACATAATGCAATATGCTCACACACATAAACATGCATGTACTCACAATATAAGTGTAGTACATACTCCCATACACATGCACAAGCTAACATGCACAAAGTTCACATGCATACACACATAAACATACACGCATGCACAATGCATGGACACACACTCATACCTGCACACATACACACCCTCACATGGACACCCACATGCACCTATTCCCACACATGAATACACACGTATTCTTCCCTCTTTTCCACCTGTAGCTCTGCGTGTTCTTCTCCTCCAGGGCAGTGACTAGCCTGCTTTCTTATGTTTATATCACCAGCCCTTAGTAGGACACCTGGCACATTGTCAGGCAGGTTTCTTCATGTGTTCATTCAGACTGAGACTCAGGTGGCTAAGTGACCTGTCCAGGGTCATATTAAATCTACTAAGTCTCAGATGTGAGATTTGAACTCAGGTCTCTGGTGACTCCAAGGCCAGCATAGTCACCACTATTAGCAGTAACTTCTCTGAGAGAGCCTGGGGCAGTGGTAAGAAGACAGGGTCTAGGGTCTAAGGTCCTGGGTTCAAATTCCACCTCAGATGCTTACTACCTATGGGACCTTAGGCAGATCCTTTCATTAACTTCCAGGGGCCTCAGTCTTCCTCGGGCTGGAGGAGATGACCGCTGAGGTGGTTTTAACTCTATATCTCTGATTCTTGGATTCTTGGGCAGGGGGCAGCTAGATTGTGCCATAGTGCACAGAGCACTGGGCATGGAATCAGGAAGCCCTGAGCTCAAATGCGACCTCAGACACTTAGTAGCTGTGTGACCCTGGGCAAGTCACTTCACCCAGTTTGCCTCAGTTTCTTCAACTTCAAAATGAGCTGGAGAAGGAAATGGCAAGAAAACACCAAATGGCATCAGGAAGAATCAGACAGGACTCTACAGCAACAACCACAGTCTTAGACTGCTCCCCATTTTCCAGATGAGGAAGCTGGGGTGCAGTCAGGGACAGCCATAGAGGGGCTGGGATTCAGGTGGCGATAATCCTGCCCACACTTACTAGTCATCCCCTTCAGCTCGAGTGGCACGACCCAGAGCCCGCAGCCACCCGCGAAGGTCCTCCACCGTATCAGCGGCCAACACATACGTCCTCATCCCAGGGTGCTCAGCCTGGGGAAGGAAGTGAGAAGGAGGGGGACATAAAGCTCAGGGTGGGAATTTCTGGGCCTGAAGGAGAAGGGCTGGCTGGGGGGCTGCCAGTTCTTGGGGGGGTGTCAGTGAATCAGCATTAATCTGGTGTTCTTTGCCAGACCGATGCACTGGGCACTGGGTCCTGGGGCTGTGTGCTAAGACAGTCCCTGCTCTTAAGCAGCTTATGTGTGTGTACAGGGGAGACATTCACAGAGCCAGCAGATTACAGAGAATAGAAAGTAAGGGGGAGGGGCAGGGAGGCACTAGCAACTGGAGCAGTGGATACCAGGGTCCCCGAGGGGTTCTGAGGGGGGAAAGGACACCAGAATCATCTCTAACTCACAGTGAAAGTGTAGCGGCGCCCCCGGGGGGCCCCAGGGCCATCTGGACGAACACTGTAGCTGGGGAGAGGGACACTGCCCAGGACACTCTCCTCCCGGCTGTCTGCAAGGGGGTCAAGGATCAGGGGTCACTGGGGAAGGTTTCTCAATCCCCATTCCACCCCATCCCTTGGACACTGACCCTTGTAATAGAAGAGGCAATGGCCAGACAGAACAAACCAGCGCCGCTTCCAGAGCCGGAGGCCAGAGCTGTCCTGGGAGAGAGACCAGAGACACCTGAGTGCCCTGAGACAGGTGAAACCTCAGGAGAATGAGGTGGGAGTACAGTGAGACAGGCAGAGAGGAACCTGGGGATAGGGAGACAGAGGGATAGGGAGACAGAGGGATAGGGGGATGGGGAGACAGAAAGACATAGAGGGGACCAGGAGACTGAGAGATAGTGAGACAAGACGACAGAAACACTGAGACAGGGAGACGGAGGACCAGGGCTAACAGTCATATTTTCAGAACCTGAGACCAGAGCTGTTTTGACAAATATTGCAAGACCTGAACATGTACCAGGAAATGGAGAAGGAGAGGGAAAGATGAAGGGAAATAGAGTTGTGGAGGGTCACAGAGACAGAGCTGTCAAGACAGCAAAGATTGGGGACGACCTCGGCAGCAAGGAATGACAGTCAGGGAGCAAGTGAAAGCTGGGGTCCCTCTGCACCCAGTTAACAGGGCATGGGGCACAGCCGCAGAGCCTAGGGAGGTGAAAGACGAGGGACAGGCAGGGACCCTGGCCCCACAGTACCTGCTTATGCAGCCAGCCTCGAATGTCCACAGGCAGGTTGGGGTCCCTGCGGAGGGAGCTTCCCCTTTTCCCAAAGGCATGGATCCGGCTGACTGCCCGAGGAGGCTAGAGGAGAGAGAGGCAGGAAAGTGGCTGCCTGGGGGCACAGGGAAACCTCGGACCTGGAAGGGCTCCACTGTAGTGGAGGGAGCCACTTCTCATCCTCTTCCCCACCCCTCTTTGTGGGGGGGAGGGTGTCCAGGACGGATTGACTGCTCTACTGGGAGAGCAGGCTTAGGGTCCTGGCCAAGAGGAGTTGTAGATGGGCAGAAACCACAGATTTCATTCCATTCATTCAGTCCAATCCAAGGAGGCTTTATTAAAAGTGGCAGGCACCGTATTGGGGATAGAGACAGGCCTAAGGCAGTGCTTGTCCTCAGGAAGCTCACCTCCTCTTTTAGTCCTGCTCCCCAGGAGTAGATGCCCTAAACTATTAGGATCTCAGAGGAAGCATGGGCAGAACGACTCAAAGAGTAAGGAAAGAATATAAAAAGGAGGAACTAGGGGCTCTTGTCGAGGGTTGGGCACCCCCAGCACCTGACTTGGGAAGGAACTGGGCCAGGGGACAGCCTCTCACTCTGGGGAGTTGGGTGCTTTCATGGCCTGGCTGCTGGCCCCTCTCCAGACCTTGGGAACCTGAGCCTTGACACAGGGAGAGGGACGTCCACCAGCCCACCTTCTCCCTGCTCCACCCCAGCCACCTGCATCACCTTGGTGCTGAGGCTGATGGAGGAAACAGTGGAGATACTGCTGGCCATGCTGAGGCTGCTCCGGGGCCTGCCTTCCTCCATGGTGGGGGGCCACTTGAAGAAGAAGATTGAGAGAGGTTCAGGAGGAGGAGCCCAGGCAGGGTCAGTGACCCCAGCAGTGGGGAGGCTAAGGAGAAAAGCCTCCTTGTGTGAGACATACAGAATAGGGGGAGAGTCCAGGGCTGGGGGAGGCCTTGGCCCCCTGCCACATACCAAGGGGCAGTGCCAGGGGGTGGGCGGCTACAGCAGCTGCTAGGGGGGAAGCCGGAGAAAAGAGGCCTCTTTATGTCCAGACCCCCCCCCCCCCCTGCCCTTTCAGACCAAGAATCTGCCCCTCCCTTCATGCTTAGAGATCCACATTGCCTTCCCACCCTTTAGTCTGGCTGCCCTTGTAACTCCATCCTTCTTCACCCCCTGTCCTGATCAAACATACCAACCCCCCTCCCCAACTGAAGGAAGGGACCCAGGCATACCTGTGTCCCCCCTCCCCCAGGTCTAGAAACCTACCAGGCCTTCCAGATAAAGGAATTGGGATCAGCACAGATCCAAGAGCACAGCCGGGTACTCCTTCTTCAGTTCCCAAGTGCTCACCCTTTCTCAGCCTCTCTCTGCCTCCTGTTTTTCTTTCCTTTTATTTGTCTTTCACTGTCTCTCTGACTTTCTTTCCCTCTCTCTGTTTCTGTCACTCCCTGTCTACCTCTCTGTGCATCTGTCTCTTCTCTCTGTGTCTCTTCCTGTTTTTCTTTCTCTGTCACTTGCTGGCTCTTTTTCTCCTTGTTTCTCTATTCTCCATTCACTTATCTCCTCCTCTCTCCCTCCCTCTCTGTCTCTCTTTCTCTCTGTCTCTGTCTCTCTCCCTCTCTCCCCCTTCCCTTTCTATTCCTCCTCTGTCTTTCTATGCCTCCCTCTCTCTCAGTCCGGGTTTCAGTCTCTGTCTCTCTCTCTCTCCCCTTCTATTCCTCCTCTGTCTTTCTACACTTCCCTCTCTCTCAGTCCCGGGTTCAGTCTCTCTCTCTCTCTCTCTAACCCTGAATTTCGGGATCAGCCTGCTCATACCTTCCTGTCTCCCCCTGTCTCCTTCTGCTCTCTGGACCTCTCCCTTTCTCTACAATTGGTCTGTGTCTCTCCCTTGTTCCTCGACTCCTCCACCCACTCTCTTCCCTCCCTCTGGCCGGCCCCTCCCCTCCCTTGACCCCGAGGCTCCTCGGCCCCCACAGCTGTCTGGGTGGGACTCAAGGGGCTCCGCACACGTCTCCTGGGTCCCCAAGAGTAAAAGGACTGGGGACTCCGACCCCAGGCTGACTGAAAGGAAGCATGCAGCCAGGCTGGCACGGGCAGGCGGCTGGGGGCGGGAGGCAGGAGAAGGCCGGGCCAGAAGGTTGCCCTGGACAGACTGTCCTCCAGGATTGTTGACTGACTGAATGACCGACTGGGGGAGGAGGTTATACAGGTTCAGCCAGAAGCTTGTGCGCTGTGCTGTGCCATTAATGGCTCTGAGGGATTAGGAGGTTTAGCTGGAAAGGCCCTCCCTGCCACCCCTTCCTTTACAGAAGGGGAGCTCGGATGGGAACCCGCCCTCTCAGGCCCCCCCGCCCCAGGTGCGGCAGGGACGGCAGGCTCGTCACCTAGGATGACCAGGGCTAGGCGCCAGAGCCGCGATCCAGAGGAAGGGCAGGGCGGGGCTGCTCCGGACTGCTCTCGGAGGTTCCAGACCCCTGAATCACCTCCTGGGCGCGGGATACCCTGAGCACGAGACCGTGACGTCATCGAGCTCCTGATCGCCCCGCCCCTCGTATGACGTCACTCCCTATCTCTCCACGCCCTAGGGGACTCGAGCTGATTCAACTTATGGAAACTGCACTCCGGAGGGAACGCCCCCTCGCGTTCTTCGCTTTCCCCCGCGCGCCCCGCCTTCCCTGACGTTAGTAAACTGCGCTCCGTGACGTCAGCGCGTCGTATATAAGGACTTGAGGAGCCGTGTTTATTTCAGTCAACCTGACCTGAGATACCGGAGCACCCAGAGAGGCCGCAGAGCACGGGCCGGACATCGAGCGCAGACGCCGAGCCTTGGGGGTCCCCGGACAACATGAGCGCTAGCCCCAACCCGCCGTGGACACCGCCATGCCCGTGGACACCGCCGTGCCCGTGGACACCGCCGTGCCTGTGGACGCCCTCGCTGCCCCCAGGATGACGCACAGCCCTGACCCGGTGAGTCCCGCGGGGAGGACGGGGCCGGAAAGGGAGCCGGAGTCGGGGGACAGGACGGGAGGGGGCCCCGAGGGGACGGAACGGGAGGGGGCGCCTGGACCCCTAGGGGACGGGACGGGGGGGGCGCCTGGACCCCTAGGGGACGGGACGGGGGGGGGGGCGCCTGGACCCCTAGGGGACGGGACGGGGGGGGGCGCCTGGACCCCTAGGGGACGGGACGGGACGGGAGCCGGGGCGCCGAGGGACAGGACAAGGAGAGACGCCTCAGGGGACAGTATAGTGCAGGAAAGGGGGCTGGGACCATTGAGGGGACAGGACTGGACGGGGGCAGGGGCATTAGCGGATAGGGAGCTGGGACCTTCAGAATGGAAAGGGAACGGGGCTCTCCAGGATCTCTGAGAAGATGAGGATCAGAAGGGTCCAGGGGGCCCTTGGATCCTCCAGGTGAGCAAGGAGAACTCCCAGCGGGGAGGGAGGGAGGCAAGGAAGGAAGGAAAAGGTTAAATATTATTAATGTCTGCTGTGTGCCAGGTACTGTCCTAAGTGCTTTATAGACATGGTCACAAGTCTGAGAAGGGCTGTTATGATCCTCATTTTACAGCAAACAGAGCTTATGGGACTTGTCCAAAGTCTCACAGCCGATAGGCTGCTGGAGTCCTCCTGACTCCGGCCTCTGAGTCTCCACTGCCTTGTAAGTGGTGCTTGAGGCTCTCAGAGGCTAGAAACCCAGGGTGAAGCACACAGGTCTAGGTGAGGTAGTTGGTGACCATGATGTCAGGGAGGTGATGCCATGACATGCAAGCGAACTGATTTAAGTGATCAGGGTGACCCAGGATGTGGTGGGAGACCTCAGTCTTTTGCAAGTCTCAGTTCGACTGAAGCAACACCCATTTATTGATGAGGGCTAGGTAAACAAAAATGAGACAAAGAACCTAGGCTGAAAAAAAATCGAAGTAGAAGGAGAAGACCCTCAGAGTTTCTGGCCAAAATAGAAACAATTCCTATTTTTACATTCACTCTGAGTCAATCAGAGTTCAAACAACGACTAAGTGGGCTTTGGCTTGGAACCTACTGTTGGCCAATCGGTGAAAAGCCAGGATGATTTGGGCTAAAGGCATGGTCCTGAAGAAAGAAATGTAGCCTGTGCACCCCAAGATATCTTACAAAGAGAGGAGAGCCAGAGTGATTTGGGGTTAAGACTACCCTTTAAAAAAAATCCAGAACTCTGTGACTGGTTAAAAGTGCTTAGGGCCACAAGGAATGGGACCTTAAGGAGAATAGTCAGGGTTGGAAGTGTGGGTTTGTCACATGCTTGGCTTTCTGTTTCTGTCCTGTGACTCATGCCAAGGGAAGTCTGATTTAGCCTGTTTGGTGCCTTCTTTTGCAGCCCAACCCTGACCTGGGACACACCACTGGTATCTCCCTGGGGGCCTCCTTCAGGAGCAGCCTGTTTTCTGACATTCAGTTACTTTTGGCCTGGGCCTGGACCCGACTATGGAATGTGGGACTCCAGCCCAACCCTAGAGGAGAAGCAAACCTTGTCAACCCTGAAGCTAGAACTGAGGAAGAAGAGGGCCCAGGACCTTGGCCTGAAGTCAGAAGAACTGAGGCCAGCTCTAACCTCCAGACTTGGGTCGGACAAGTGAGGAAAGAGAGTGACCCAGAAGTGGCTGAAGGCCCAGCAGACCTTGAGTCTGGAGAACAGAAGGTCCATGATGGAGCAGCCAGGAGAAAAGAGCCTGGAAGTAGGCCCGAAGGCCTGGTCCAACGAGATGATGGGCAGGATGGGGAGCGAGCAGCTAGAGGCCTCTTCATGCCTGAAGAGAGCAAGGGGAATGAGAATGAAGAAGGAAAAGGGGTGGGAGATGAGATGATGCCTGAGGCTGAGCAAAGCCTCCCTTCCCTTGTGGACAGCCACCCTCAGGGGCTCTGGCCTTTGGCCTGGCAGCTGAGAGAAGAGGCAGGGGAGAGGGGAATTGGGGGAGCTGAAGAAAGTGATGGCAAAGGAGGAGCCAGCAGCCAGCCTCCTCCTGTGCTCACCAGCCCCCTGCTCAGGGCCTGGGCCTACAGACCTGGAGAGGATGAAGATAATGATGAGGAGAAGGATGTATCTGATGGGGAGGGAGGAGCAGCTAACCAGACCCCTCCTCCTGTGCTCACCAGCCCCCTGCTTAGGGCCTGGGCCTACAGACCTGGAGAGGATGAAGGTGATGATGAGGAGGAGGATGTATCTGATGGGGAGGAGGGAGCAGCCAACCAGACCCCTCCTCCTATGCTCACCAGCCCCCTGCTTAGGGCCTGGGCCTACAGACCTGGAGAGGATGAAGGTGATGATGAGGAGGAGGATGTATCTGATGGGGAGTGGGGAGCAGGCAGTCAGCCCCCTCCTCCTGTGCTCACCAGCCCCCTGCTCAGGGCCTGGGCCTACAGACCTGGAGAGGATGAAGGTGATGATGAGGAGGAGGCTGTATCTGATGGGGATTGGGGAGCAGGCAGTCAGCCCCCTCCTCCTGTGCTCACTAGCCCCCTGCTCAGGGCCTGGGCCTACAGACCTGGAGAGGAGAATGATGGCCAAGAAGATGCTGAAGGAGCTGTGTGCAGGGCAGGCCCAGGGCTACGGGTCTTCCGTGTTTCCATCTTTGTGCCTGGGGCTAAGCAGCCATCCCCCTGGCCCTCACCCCAGCTACCCCAGAGACTGAAGAGGCGCCTGAGGCCCCGACGGACCCCTGTGGAGCCAGAGCCAGAGTCCCCTCCGGGCAGGAAGGTAAGGACCCCCCCTTCACAGGGGAGGCTGTGTAGATGGTAGGTAGGCAGCTCAGAGCTAGCTACAGCATCATAGATATGGTTCAGTCGATCTCAAGGGAGACGTGGAGGCCCTTGGTACATAGTAGGTGCCTAATAAACACTGGTTCCTTTCCCCTCCCCCTTTCCTTCTGTAATTCCCCAAAAGCCACGGTTTCCTCCTTTGTGAAAGAGGCCTGAGGACTAGTACCTTGCAAAACTAGTTAAGCAGAGGAGGGAGTGGGTGGGGAGGGGGCGGGGAGGGCTGTCTGGAGCCCACTGTATCTACCTCACTCATGCCATTCTCTGGCTGCCTCCTTCCAGGTCCGATTCTCCAGCACCGTGGGCCTTCACCTCCTGGCAGTATGGGCTGGGCCCGCCCGTGCTGCCCGCCGGGGTCCGTGGGAGCAGCTGGCACGGGATCGCGGCCGCTTCGCACGTCGTATCGCCCAGGCTGAAGCCCAGCTGGGTCCTTGCCTGTGCCCCACTGCTCGGGCCCGAGCATGGATGCATCTCCAAGCACTGACCGTTTCCCCTCAGTCTTCTTCCCAGGGCGGAGAGGGCCTCTCCCCCAGCCCATAACTCTATCTAAATCAGCCTAGGCTTAGAACCCTAGAAAGAAGCCCAGATCCAGGCCTTGCTCAGCCTTCTCTTCACTGTTCCCTACCTGTCAGTAGGCGAGTGGTATATGTGTGCAGAACCTTCTTGAGGTCTTATCGGGATGGGGGGGCAGGGGAGTTAACTCCAGGAAGTCAGGGCTAGTTGGTTACCCTTGTTTTATCCCCGATGCCTCACACAGTATGCTTTTAATAAAGATTTGTTGAACATACTTGAATTTTCTTTATTTCTTTTATTAAAAATTTCATCACTCTCTGGGGTCTCCATCTCTGATTGCTTTCCCCCAAAACTCAAACCTCCAAGGGAGTCCAGCTAGTGGAAATGAAGAACTGGGCCAGAGTCAGGTTGGCTTTGGGGCCAGGGTTGGGTGAGGACTTGGGGGTTCCCTAGAGACTGGATCTCCTGTTCTCAGCTTTCTAGCTTGGCACCTGGAGCTGGTTCCCAGGATGCATCCCTCTGATAGTCCTTCATGTGCTTTATCCCCTAGGTTTTGGAGAAGAGACTTGTGACCATATGTGTCCGTGATAAATGGCCCACTTAAAATTGGAACTCTGAATTGGCCATTGGGGGCTGAGGAGAGGAGAGGGCTGGCCTCATAGGAGCACACACTTATAAGAGACCCCAGACAGAGGTTCTTTAGGTCCTCCATTAAACACTTTTAGTAGAACCAGGATCTCCTCTTCACAATACCTGCTGGAAGGCCTTCATGGAGGGAAATGGGGGACCCCCCCCCACCCCAGCTGACTCCTCCAACAGTATCTTGTACTCACTAGGAACTCCCCCCGAACACCCAGGTTGTATGTATGGTCTCTGCAAATCTCCCTGGCTCCCTTCCCTTCTCCAGCCCCTCCAAGCCTTTGGAGGCCGCAAAACAATCTAATCTCTTCCACAGGAACCTCCACCAAGTGTATGGTCCCTGAGCTTCTTTTCTCCTCGCTAACTGTTTCTGTTTCCATCAACTAATCCCCACGAATTGCACGATCTCAAGACCCTTCCCCATTCTGATTGCCTGTTTTAGGGTACTCCAGTTTATTAATGTCCTTAAAACCGTAGTGCCCGCAGCTGAAGACACAATGATCCCAAGACCGTGACAGTAAAGAAAACAATGTATTTGGGGCCAGAGGTCTGGGCTTGAATCAGATAGAGACCCTACGACACCTGTATAACCTGGGGCCAATCGCTTCCCGTCTCTGGGCCTCGGTTTCCTCTCAAGTAAAACCAGGCAGGCAATTGTACTAGGCAGCATCTGGGTAGCAGGCTGTCGTCGAAAGGCTGTCCCAGATACTGTGGATGCTCAGCCTTCTTCCTCCTCCCTCCGTTAAACCGCCCGGGCCCCGGAGAAGTGGGTAGTTGGAGGAACTCTTGACTCCTAGATATGGCTGGGGCTGCAACCTTGCAGGGAGACTCCCACAATTTGGGGTCCATCGGTGGTTCCGCGGCGTTCGGCAAAGATTGGGACTACAACTCCCAGGAGCGTCCTGAGCCGCTTTTGCGGAGAGAGCCCTTGCCTCGGCCTCGAGGGCTGCTGGGAGCTGTAGTCCGTTTAGGTGCTCCCGGGAGGTGCGCGCCACAGGTTTGTGAGGAAAGCGGCTGGCCACGCCTGAGTCAGCGCCGAAAGGGAGCCTATGGGGTGGAGCTGCCGCCTTGGGTTTCTTTCCCTTTCACTGTCTCCATGGCAAAGGCATAAGATGGAGTAGGAGATGCCAGTGGCTGCGGTCAGCTTCCCTCTCTCCCCTCCTCTCCTTAGCCATCTGCTGTGCCCAACCTCCATTTTCGCACAGCACCTGGCCCGGAGCCTGCCTGGTCCAGGCTTCTCCTCATCCTTAGCGCTCGTGCCCCTGGGACTCAGGAGTTCTCAGGCCGAAGTATCCTACTCTGGCCCTTCACCTCGGAGGCATCCTCCCCCAAAGTCTTCGCTTAAGGGATTGCCTTCAATTCTTTCCTTTCAGAAGCCCACGCGGTCCCCAGCCTCCTTAGCCCTCGGACCTAGGCGCCGCGTGGCGCTTGGGTCCCTTCTTCCCTGCCCGGAATGTGCCGGTGACGGCTCCGGGGACACAGTTTGAGGACTGCCTGGGCAGAAATGTGGACGAAAGACAGGAAGGAAGCCTTTACTGAGCGCCTACTATGTGGCAGGCACTGTGGTAAATTGTGATCTTCCCAACAACCTTGAGAAGTAGGCGTTTTTATTATCGCTTTACAGTTGAGGAAACTGAGGAAGACAGGGGTTGTGCACAGTTTAAGTGTCTGATGTCGCATCTGAACTCAGATCCTCCGGAGTTTAGGGTTCTACCCACTGAGACACCTAAACTGCCTCTAAACATATGGAAGAGAGAGATGGAGAGACAGATATGGACGAGACTGACAGGAGAGAGACAGACTGAACAGAGACAGCAATGGAAAGAAAGAGACAAAAGACAGATCCTTGAGAGGCGGGGCTCCACTCTGAGAGACAACGGGAAGTCCAGAGAGACAGAGTCCAGAGGCAGATTCGGCTATGGAACTGGAGGTACTAGACACAGAGACGAGTTCCTGGGGAGACGGAGAACTTGGGAAGGGAGGGAGGTCTGAGAGGATGCTCCTGGAAGGTTTGGTTGGATCGGACCTAGAGAATTCACTCCACACGAGTAGCGCTCCCCATCCCCACCCTGAGGCGAGAGCTACAGACGAGCTCATACATATTTAATTCCCAAGCGCATTAGGCCAGTTGGCTAGGCGGTGACTGGAGGAGAGGGTTAAGGGTGAGGGCGGAACTCAGGCGTCCAGCTTTCCCCTAGGGACGTCTTGAGGTCTATATATAGTGCAGAGGCGGTGCCTTAATTAGGGGCGGGGACAGTGAGGGACTGGGATTTGGGGAGGTTTACTAGAGTTCCTGTGCAGGTAGGGGCCAGATTTCGGGGTCCCTTGAGGGATTAGGTTGAGGACTCCGACGCTATGGCCAATAAGTGCTGTGGACCGCCGGAGTTCAGACCCCAAGGTCTGTCCAGGAGACGGCGCGGAAGCCTGGAGCTGTGATCCTACATGAAGCAGAGTCGACCAGGCTCCTGGGGGCTCCAAGTGGGAGAGAGGGGGTCGCTCCACCCATCAGGCGGGTTGATCTGGGGTCTCGCAGAGAGTGCGGCCAGCCAGGATGTCTTGGTGGGCGGGGACAGGTCCCCGGGTTCTTCGGAAGGCCGACTCCTTCAAGAATGGCACAAACTCCGAACTCCCTCCGAGGGTTGGGTCTAGGCTTTGGGTTCCGATCTTTCCTGGGCCAGGGATCCCTCAAAAGCCTGAGACCACACCTCCGCCTCCGGGTGATACTTCTAGTAGCGGGAGGGGGGGGGGAGCCGGTTATCTCAGGCTCCAGGGAACAGAGGGGGTCAGACTCCGAAGTCCATTCAAAGGAAGGATTCGGAGCACCTTGTGAGGGGAAGCTAGAGTTGTCGGCGCTGGGAGTCCCTCAGAGGGTGGGGGTTTCTCAGGCGGGGCGTTCACTAGTTCTGGCTACCTCAGAAGGTAATGGCCTGGTCTTCATCTCCCACGGTCCTTCAGAGGATTAGCAGAAGTTAGGGTCTCACCTGTTCTCTCTGAGGGCTGGGTTGAGGGATTGTACAGAAGTGTTTTAGCGGCCAAGGGGCCGGGTCTACAGGGGACGGGTCTGGGGACTTCTACCAGAGTCCAGGGGGAGGGGTTTCAAATGGAGGGGGGCCCTGACTCAGAGGCTAGGGTTCAAGGATGCTGGGATCCCTCAGAGGACGGTGCCCCAGGGAATTGGACGAGGGTCCCTCACAGGCACCTCAGACTCGGGGCGTCTTTCAAGACAGCGCCCAACTCCGGGGTCCCTCATAGGGCGGGGCCCGGCCTTCGCTCACTCAGGGACTGGTAGCAGCGCGGGCGGGCGGGGGAGGAGTCTTGGACAGCCCCGCCTCCCTCCCTCCCTGCCGTTGGGGCTCGGGCAGGGGCTTCCACATCCCCCGGCAGCTGAGCCGGAGCCGGAGCCCGAGCAGGAGCCGGGCGGGGGCAGCGTGGGCCGGGTTGGGCCGGGCCGGGCCGGGCCGGGCCAGGCCGGGCCGAGTCAGGGGAGCCCGAGCCATGGAGTTCCGGCAGGATGAGTTTCGGAAGCTGGCGGGCCGCGCCCTGGGCCGCCTCCACCGGTGAGTGAGCGCCCGGTGGAAGAACCGCCCGGGCCCCCTGGACAGCGCGCTCACTGAGGCTCTTGCCTCTGCTTATCTCGCACTGTCTCGGTCTCTGTATCTCTTTCCCTCTCTGTCCTCGTTTCCGCATCTGGGTTCCCACCTCTCCCTTCCCTTGCTGTCTCCCATTTCAGTCTTTCTCTCCCTCCGTCTTTTCCTTCCTCTCTGTCTCTTCCATCCCCTGTATCTCTTTCCCCCATCTCTCCGTGTCTGTCTTGTGGGCTGAAGGCCTTCCTCCCTATCTCTTCCTCTCCCATCTCCTGCCTTTTCTCACCCCTTAGAGTTCCTCCTTTCTCCCTCAACCTATCTCCCTGGCAAGACTGCTCTGTGTGTCTCGGTCCCCCTCGGCCCCTCCCTTTAATCCAAAACTAAAGCGGATTGCAGAGGGTGGGGTAGGAAGATCCATGTGTCCTTGAGGGGGGTTAAGCCCAGAAGGGGCTGAGGCCCCAGCCTGATGCTTAGGTTCTTGAGGCAGTGGGAGCTGGGGGGCGGGGGGAGGCGCGGGGAGGACCGAGTCCAGGAGTTTAGCATACGTTTAAGGAAGGACTTCCCCCAGGAGAGACTGGGGCTGACCTGGGACTCCTCTGGTCTGTCTGGAGCAACTAGTCCTCCAGTCCCGTTGTAGTCTAACCTCTGTTCTTCTAGACTGGATCAGAGGGATGGGGAGGCTGCTGTGACCTTGACCTCCCCCCCAAACACTCACATCCCTACCCCTCCTTCCTTCTCACCTCCTTTCACACTCAGCTCAAAATATTCCAGTGTGAAGAAGAAGAGAGAAATGCAGCCCCCACCTCCCTGTAGGGCCCCAGGAGGGCAAGAGAAGGGAACCTCTTAAATTCTCCACGCCTGGGTCTTCCTCCCTGACTCTGATGTCTGAGTCTCCTTCTCCCCAAACCTGGGTGTTCTCTTTCTCTGAGTGTTTTTCAGTCTCTCCCTGGGGGTCAATCGCGCTGAATCTTCATCTCAGTCCGTCTCCATTTCTGGCTCATCTCTCTCCTCTACACGTCTCAGTTAGGGCCTCTGTTCTCCTCTGAGTTCTCTTCTGCCTTATCTAGATGTGTGTGGTGGGTCTTTGGTTCCGTTTTTGCCCATCTCTAGTCTTTTGAGTGGTGAGGATGTGGTGGGAGGGACCAGGGATTCCCAGACACCTGACCTTTCCCCCTCACCTTCCAGGGATGAGACCCTTAGAGAGAGCAGAGGGTAGCCTGGCTCGACTGGAGAGAACCTTGAGGGCAGTGTGTGGGCGAGGGAAGCAGAAGAGCAGATCTCAGAGAAAGGGATGTCTCTCAGGCCGAGCTGGGGCTGAAATGTGAAACCGAGAGAAACTGAGAGGAGCCGCAGCCCCCCAGCCCCCCCTCAGGCCGCCGCTGGCAGCGGTGGACGATCGATGAACCACCGCAGCCTGGAACCTGACACTCAAAAATAACTTGGGACTGAAACCTTTGAGCTGGGAACTAGGAGACCTGGGTTCCCTCCTGCCCCTGGTGGATGACCTTGGACATTCCCTGACCCTCTCTGCCCCATCGCTCAGTTGGTAAAGGGCCCATTGAAAGGCTGAAGATGGGGCAGCCCTAGTGAGAGAATTGCTTTTTGTTCCTACTGTGTAGAGAAGGAAACTGAGGCCCAGAAAGTAGTAGGAGCCATGCAAGATCACCCAGTGAGAGTGGAGGCCACACAGGGGCCCCTGGGGTGGTACTGAGGCTCTCTGGTTCCCTCAGTATCCTTGGCCATTCCCTTCTGGATGCGCATCTCTCAATCTCCCCCTTTGTTCCCTTGTCTACCTTCCCTCTATCCCTCTCATTGTCTCTCTGCCCCCACATCCATCAACATTTCTGTTCTCCAACTTTGCTCTGAAATTCTTCTCCTTCTTCTCTTGGTCTCTGCTCCTCTGTCTCTCAGTCTGCTTTTTCCTCAGTTTACTTGCTCCTTCCTTTGCCCCCCCCACCCTTGTCTCTCCTATCTCTCCTTGTCTCTTCGTGTGAGTCTACGCTTCCTTTGCCTCTCCCTTTAACTCTATATCTCTTCCACAGTCTCAGTGTCTCTGCAGCTCACTGGCTCAGCACCTCTGCTTCTCGGCACCCCCTTCTTCTGCCTGTACACCCTTCTCTGTGGATCCCTCCTCTGCGTGTCCCTCCCCCGTAGGGGCCTGGGTACGTGCCCGTGTTCTCTCCCCCACCCCAGCCGGTCTGGCCGTTCCCTCTTTCTCCGTGTCTCTTTAGCTCTCTCTTCCTCCCCCGTCTCTCTCGGGCTCCATCTGTTCTCAGCTCCTCTCCTGGCTCAGCTCCCTTCCCTCCTCCCTCTCCATCTCTGTCTTGTCTCTCTGGCTCTGGCTCTTGCCCCAGTCTCTTCCACACCTGCAGTCTCTGCCCATTCCCTCTGCTGGCTGTCCTCGACTTTCCTCCCCTCTGGTTGTCTCCCCCCACTCTGACTCTCTCCCTCTCTCAATGTCTCTGTCTCTCTGAATCCCTGTGTCTCTGTCTTTGGGCCAACTCATACAATCGTCATCCCCGGCTCACAGTCCGCCCCCGTTCATAGGAGCGCCCCATCTGTTTCTATGATAACCCCCCAGGATGGACTCAGACACCAGGGGCTCCGGGGGCAACTGAATGTAGGGTGAGGGTCTGCGACCCCACGTGATCAGATTAGGGGTCGGCTTTGAGCAAAGAGCAGAGGTGGGAAGATCTATTTGTCAGCCCCAGCCGAGAAACAGCTGTTCTTGCGACACCTTCCCGCCAGCCTCCTTCACACCTTGAGCTGCTAAGTACATTTCTGGGAATGTGTGCGTGCGAGCGCGGAGGCCGCTGGGACCTAAGCGGCCGGGCCTCCAGCTCCCTTCCCCCCGCCCATGCCTCACCAACCCCTCCCCCGCTCCCACCTCACGTATTCGGGGCCTGTTCTAGGGGCTCGGAGGAAGCTAGGGGAACGAACGTGTGGGTCTGCCAGGGGACTTGGCCACCACAGAATTCCTGCCTGGGCCTTTATCCGACCCGACGGATAGGACTGCTGAGATCTCAAGAGGGCAGGGGGTGGGGGAGAACGTACCTGGATCCCAAGGGGGAGTGGGAGGGAAGGGAAGCCTGGGTCCGAAGGAGCGGAGCTGAAGGAAGAGGGATGCTGGGCTCCTGGAGGGGGTTAGGGAATTCCTGGAGGGGCCAAGGCCAGGAGACAGAACGCCTGGGTCCCCTAAAGAGGCCCCGGACAACAGCTTCGCCTTCCACGACCCAGGCTCCTGGAGAAACGGCAAGAGGGCGCTGAGACGCTAGAGTTGAGCGCGGAGGGCCGGCCGGTGGCTTCTAGCGGTGCTGCAGGGCGGCCGCGGCCGGTGCTAGATTGCACGTGCTGGGGACTCCCTCGCCGCTATGTCATCGCGGTCATGAGTGGTCTGGGTTTCTGCATCAGTTTCGGCATCCGCTGCAACCTGGGTGTGGCCATAGTGTCTATGGTGAACAACAGCACGGTGCACAAGGGTGGCCACGTGACCGTACAGGTAAGCCCCCGCCCCGCCCCGGCTTCTAGTTGTCCTCTGCACTCCAGCTCCACTCAGGCCTCTGCAGCTAAGGCAAGCCTAGAGTGCGAGGAACGCGGGGCGGGAAGAATCAGAGTCAGAGACACCCCGAGGCTCAGAGATTCGCCGAGGCTCAGACAGCTTGAGAGACCTCGAGACTTAGAGACCCAGAGAGATTCAGACAACTGGAGACTCAGAGACTCGCGGAGACTCAAACAGTAGAGAGACCGACCCGAGAGTCGGACACCCGTCCAGGCTCAGACAGCTAGAGAGACACTGAGACACAAGGATGGGAAGGCGCAGGGCAGTGGAAACCCCTAGACTCAGAAACCTGGGAAGCAGAGACGGGGAATAAGACGCAGTGAAAATCAGGAACTCCCGGGTAGACAGAGACAGGTGACAGAGAGATGGAGGAAATAGGTACTCGACGACGAGGAAACCCATGCAGGGAGACACACATAGGGATACTCAGGGACACCTAGTATCTGGGAATTAAAAAAAACTGAAACTAATTCAAAGTACAATAATGGATTGTCAGAGATTGGGAGATGTGGAGTGGCAGTCTTAAGGCTTCGGGGTCTGAGAGGGAGAAAGAAACAGGGACTGAGACTCACACAGAGATCCAGAGATTCCAGCTCCCAGAACAATGCTGCGGAAAGTAAAAGGAATGGAAAAAAAAAAACCCAAACCTCTGATTGGAGTCTGGATCTAGGGATAATCAGTGATTGACTCCCTGCTAATGGGGGGGGGGGGTTCTCTTCTGTGCCCTGTACAGAAAGCCCAGTTCAGCTGGGACCCTGAAACCGTGGGCCTCATCCACGGTTCCTTCTTCTGGGGCTACATCGTCACCCAGATTCCCGGGGGCTTCATCTGCCAGAAGTTTGCAGCCAACAGGTGGGGGCGGAACTGAGAGAGTTGGGCGCATCAGCAGGGAAGGGGGGGCATAAGGCTAGGGGGCGGTTAAGAGCTGCTTGGGGACGGGGTCTGGCTCATCCCCGTCACGCCTCGCTCCTCCCGTCAGGGTCTTCGGCTTCGCCATAGTGGCCACGTCCACCCTCAACATGCTGATCCCCTCAGCTGCCAGAGTCCATTACGGCTGCGTTATCTTTGTGCGAATCCTGCAGGGACTGGTGGAGGTGCGAGTTCCTCCTACTTCTTCGATCCCAGCCCCGCTTCCAACTCCCCCCCCCCCCCATTCTCTGAGGACTAGCTTTTCTCGGTCCCACTCTCAGCGCCATCCCTTTCGCGAGTCCTCCGCCCCTCCAAGCTAAGCTCCACCCCAATCCCTGACCCCAACCCTTGTGCCCCCCATTTCCCTTCAGGGTGTCACGTACCCGGCCTGCCACGGGATTTGGAGTAAGTGGGCCCCGCCCCTGGAGCGCAGCCGCCTGGCAACCACAGCCTTTTGTGGTGAGAACAGGGGGCAGGGAGAGGACGAGGGGATCCGAGGGGATGCGGGGCTGGCAGAGGGAGCATTTGACCCTGGTAGGGGTCAGGGATCGGGTGCCTAGATTCCCGTAGGGGCGAGGTCTGGGGGAAGGGCGTCCTGGCATCCCGGTAGGGGCGGTACTGGCACTGGTCCTCCAGCTTGGCTTCCTAGCTCCAGGCGCTGTCCCGTAGGCTCCTATGCTGGGGCTGTGGTGGCCATGCCTCTCGCCGGAGTCCTGGTCCAGTACTCGGGATGGAGCTCCGTGTTCTACGTCTATGGTGAGCGGGGAGCGGGGGGCGCCGTTGTGGGGCGGTTTGGGGATGAGACTCAGACAGGCAGCTGAGCCTTAGCCCTCCCTGCCTCACGTGCTCTCTCACCCCCGGCCCCCAGGAAGCTTCGGGATCTTCTGGTACCTCTTCTGGCTCCTTGTATCCTACGAGTCTCCGGCCCAGCATCCGAGCATCTCAGAGGAGGAGCGCAAGTACATTGAGGACGCAATCGGCGAGAGTGCCCGACTCATGAACCCGCTCGTGGTCAGCCTGGGGTGCCCAGGGACTCGGGGACCTAGGGGTGGGGCCTTAGAAGGGGAAAAGGAAGACGCCTGTGACCCAGAGGCATGGCGGGGGGGAGCCCTGTCACCTAGGACCCAAGCGGAGAGTGGGAAGGCGCTTAAGTTCCCAGGGCCGGGAAGTGGAACGAGGGAGGGGAAGGGACCCAGGGTGCCGGAGCAGGGCGAGGGGTTAGTCCTCAGGAATTGGAGTGGAGGAGGAGGGGCAGCGTTCCGTGTACACAGTCCTGTGTGTCTCGGTGTCCACTTCACTTTCCATGCCGCTTTTCTGGCCCACAGAAATTCAGCACGCCGTGGCGTCGCTTCTTCACGTCCATGCCCGTCTACGCCATCATCGTAGCCAATTTCTGTCGGAGCTGGACGTTCTACTTGCTGCTGATTTCTCAGCCTGCCTACTTTGAGGAGGTCTTCGGGTTTGAGATCAGCAAGGTGGGCCCCCTGCCTCGTCCCACCTCGCTTCTGGCCGTCCCCGACGGGGCAGTAGTCGAAAGGGAAGAAGAGACCTTACCTCGGAACTGGCTCGGGGCGGGAGCGGGGAATGCCAAGGGCAGGAAAAGGAGAGTAGAAAGGGGACCCACCGAGCACCTGAGCGGGAGGGGAGGTCCTGGAGGCTCTGCAGGACCTGTGCAGAGAGGGGGCGGGTCCTGGAAGCAGATCCAACGGGCTCCTGTCCTCTCCCCTTCCCACAGGTGGGCCTGGTGTCCGCGCTCCCTCATCTCGTAATGACCATAGTAGTCCCCATAGGGGGCCAGATCGCTGACTTCCTGCGAAGCCGCCACATCATGTCCACCACCAACGTTCGCAAGATGATGAATTGCGGGGGTGAGAAGCGTTCTGGGGCAGCGGAAAAGTCTTGGAGTCCATGATAAGTGGGCAGGGGGAGGCAAGACTTGGAAAGGGGCCTTCTTCCCGTTCCTCTGACCTCTGGGCTCCCGAGGGGGTGGGGCTAGGCTGGGCACGCCTAGGTTCCGGATGGGATAGCCAGGACTCCTGGGTCCTCACAGGCTTCGGTATGGAGGCCACATTGCTCCTGGTCGTCGGCTACTCTCACTCCAAGGGCGTAGCCATCTCCTTCTTGGTCTTGGCGGTGGGCTTCAGCGGCTTCGCCATCTCGGGTGAGGCCCAAGGTCGGGCTAGGTCTGGGGGAGGGGAGTAACAAGGGCCCCTTCCCAAGTTGAGCAGCGTCTCAGGAGGCTCTGGCCACCCCCAGGCTTCAACGTGAACCACTTGGACATCGCCCCACGCTATGCCAGCATCCTCATGGGCATCTCCAACGGCGTAGGTACCCTCAGCGGCATGGTGTGTCCCATCATCGTGGGGGCCATGACCAAACACAAGGTAAGGGCCCAGCCCCCACTGCACTTGCCGCATATCCACAGCCTCCTCAGGTTCTCCCTTGTTCTCTTGGTTCTATTTCTCTTGGAATCTCACTGGCTCTTTCTTTTCCCACTTTCTCTATTTCCCTGTGTTTTTGGAAACCTGTTTCTCCGGATTTCTTGCTTTGCTCTCTCTATCTCTCCCCTTTCTCTACCTTTCCCCTGCACCTTTACCTGTCTCTTCCCCTCTCCCGAGTCTGTCTCTGCTGATATCTGCTTCTCTCTCTCTCTCTCTCTCTCTCTCTCTCTCTCTCTCTCTCTCTCTCTCTCTCTCTCTCCATCTCCTCCATCTCTATCTTCCTCTACATCTCCCCTTTCCACCTGTCTGTCCGATTCCGTCTCCTCTCATATCCCTCCCTCTCCCACAACTCTCTCTCTCTCTCTCTCTCTCTCTCTCTCTCTCTCTCTCTCTCTCTCTCTCCTATTTGCCTATCTCCCTCCCATTCCTCCCTTTCCTCTTTCCCATCCCTGTCTCTCTTTCATCCCTTTCTCTCCCCCCTTATTTCTCCCTCTCCTTTCCACCTATATTCCTCCTTTTCGTCTCCTGTCTTCCCCATATCTTTCCCTCTTCCCGTCTCTGGATCCCTCTGCGTGCCTTCCTCCCTGCCTGCATCTGGACGGCAGACCCGGGAGGAGTGGCAGTCGGTGTTCCTCATCGCTTCCCTGGTGCACTATGGGGGAGTTTTGTTCTATGGCATCTTCGCCTCCGGGGAGAAGCAGCCTTGGGCGGAGCCCGAGGAGCTGAGCGAAGAGAAGTCTGGCCTTGTCCAGCATGATCAGCTAGCGGCCAGTAGTGATGAGAGCGATGGCCCAGATGACCCTGCCTTCTCCTACGCTGCTGCCTCTGGGGAGCCCGCCGCACCAGGAGCCCCTCCTGGACCAGGCCCGGCGCTGGGTCCTGGGCCCCCACCTTCCTACGGGGCCACCGGGAGAAGTCCTGCCCCACCTGCCTGGCCCCCAACCCCGAGGGACTACTGACACTCCCATCCCGATGCTGTCCAGGGTCCCAGGACTCCATTCCCAGTGGTTCAAGTCACCCAGTTACCCCAAATCCCACTTCGATGTTTCTGCAGGGCTGCAGACTGGCAGTTTCCAGGATGCCCAGAGACCTTCTGGTTCTCAAAGCACCCCCTTCCCCTTTGCCTTTGTGGGTTTATGAGCCTCCCACAGCTGCAGTAATAAGGTTCCCTAGCATATCCTTCCTTCCTAGTCAACTGATCCTAACAGTCTTGACTGTGGGTGTCAAGGCTTAGTCCTTCTCAGGGGACACCTGAAAGCCTCCCTCAGTTTCCCAGGGGTTTCTAGACCGTCCCCCCGAAACACTCCAAAGGACGCTGTCAGCATCCCCATCTTCAAAGAGGTTTCAGTCCCAACCTTGGAATCAAAGGCCTTTCATGTAAGTTTCAAAATCCCTCCGCCAGGAGATTCAATTTCCCTCCTTCCTCTTTGCCAATCACAGGAAAGGCTGAGGCTGAAGCCCCGCCCATTCTGGCTCCCAATCCATTCCAGGGATTGATTCTCACCAGCGTTTCTGTCAGAGAGCAACACCCCGACTTTCTTTCCCCAGCTGTTTCTTAGGGCTCACTTCTGCTATAGCACTAACCAGATGCCAGGTTTAAAGCCCCCATCCCCCTTTCAATGGTAAGAGGGGATTTTGAAACTTACAACCTAGACCCCTTCAAGCCTCAGGCTCTCATAGAAAAACCCTTAGCGCTCCATCAGTTGTGGTTTCAAGAGTTTCCTTACAAACAAAAACCAAAATGAGGACTTCTCAGATTTTTTAATGGTGGTTTCCAGGTCTTCCGGACTCCCCAGAAGGCAGTTTTGAGTCAGTCTCCTCCCCCAATCCTGGCCCCGCTAGCCAACCTCTCCAGCTGAGGGGGCCCTTGGCAGTCGCGTTCACGGAAGGTCCTTGCACTTTATTCCCCCCCTGCCTCCACCCTCCCTCCAGCTCAGGGGCCTTCGCTGTGGTCTCCCAAACTTATTTACAAGGCTTTCTGGGCAGGAGGGACTTACGGCCAAGTCCCTGCCTTTCCTAGCCCAAGGCTGACTATGGTCCCGGAGGACGCCGACTGGGGTGAGGGTGGAGGGGCCACTTTGTGAGTGTGTGAGTGTGTGCCAGGTCTGGTTAAAATAAAATACTGTCGTGTCAACGTAGACCTAGGTGTGGTCCCAGATATCTGGACCTCCAGCTTCCTTCGATAACCTCTTCCCAGCGTCCTTAGACCCTCCCTTTAGCCCCCTCATTGACCACGTCATTCAGTGAGGGTTAGAAAGACGAGAGCGGGACCAGTTATGGGGACGATCCTTTTTAATTCCGAGTCAGTGGGGTCCCCAGGAACGGAAGCCAAAGCACCTCAGACTCTCCCCCCTCCCCCCGCCCCATTTCAGGACTACAAGCGCAAAGCATGCTGGGTAATAGCCAAGGTTCGGGGCCCCCAGCCCCCCGGGCCTCTCTCTCGGCTAATCTCAGGCTCACACAAAGTTGTTGGGCAGAGCAGCGGGGGAGAGCGGCTCCAGGCGCGGCGGCGAAGAGGTTCGGCCCGGGGGCGGAGGAAGCTTGGGAGGCAGAGGGGGTGTGCTGGGTGGCTGCTTGGTGGCGATGTGGGAGGGAACCCACAAGTCCGGGGCGTAAAAGTGCAGGTCATAAGGATCCTTCGGGGTGTGCAGGTGGAGAGCTTTGGGAGACATTAGGGGTAGGAGAGTTCAGCTCGTCCCCTTCCCCAATCCCACTTGCCTGAGGAAGTGGGTGTGTGTGGGGCGGGGGAGCTGCCTTTAGAAACTGAGTTCCATCCCCCACCCCAGCCCATGGTACTGATGGGGAAACTGAGACTCCGAATGGAAGCCGAGTCATTTGCCCAAGGTCTCGGGGGAAGGAAACGACCTAAGCCAGGACATGGGTCTTCTGCTATCAAAGCCAGTTCTTGTCTAAGGACATTCGTTATCCACCACCACTACCCCCTCCACCGCCCTACTCTACCCCCTCCCCTCCCCCAACTCCCAAACACACCCAGAATCGTAGATGTAGAGCTGGAGAAGGCAGCAAAACTTATTTAGGCTGTTTCCCTCATTTTACACATTAAGGAAACAGGTCAGAAAAGGAAGTCTGAAGTGCCCAAAAGAGAAATGACAGGATACGCAGGACTCGAACCCGGAGCCTGACTCCAAATCTAACTTTCCACTACAAGAAAATGACTCCCGACGACTATGAAGCTGGTGCTGTCTCCCCCCTCCCCTACTGGTCTTACAGAAGCCCTCTGACGGCTGGTGGTGTCTCTTTCCTTCTCCAAAAGAAGAGCAAGGAAACTGAATGGGGCCGTTGGACCCTTTACATGAAGAGAAGAGGGAAGAGAGAATCTGGGCCCTGGAACAATATGGGCAGGGCTTAAGTGGGATGTGGGCTGGGGCCTAGGTGAGGAGGCGGGGCTTGCGCTCACCTGGCTCATCGCTGTCGTTCGGCAGCCGGTGGTGTCCAAAGGGTCTAGAACGTGCAGCCCGGCGGTATAAACACCAAAGGAGCAGGAAAACTCCGAGTAGGAGCCCAGCCCCAGCCAGGAAGAGGCACAAAGCCCCGCCTCCCGCGCCGCGAGGTCTACCCACTAGGGTCACACCTGCAGGGAGCCCGGGTTGGGAGGGAGGCTCAGCGAGAGAATCCTCCTGACCCACAAACCTGGGTTTTCTAGTGGACCCAGACGTCCCCTCTCCCAGCCCTGGCCCCCCCGGGCATCCCAGATGTTTTATATCTCTGTCCCCAGTCCTTGGTCCTAAGTTAACGTAGATAGTCACCTTTCTCAGGGCCACAGGCTTCCTGTTCCTCAACCCCCGGACCTAAGATGACCCACACCATTCACTTCTCTGGTCCATCACCTCCTGGCCCGAATTTAACCTAAGCATCTCTTTCTCTGCCCATTTCCAGTCCCTTCCGAATCCCCACCTCTGGGGTGGGCTGACCCAGATAGAGCTCTCCCTCCTCACTCTCTATCCCCTTCATGGGCACAGAGCTGACCCAGCCATCGCCCTCTCTCTCCACTCTCAGGGCCTCCCGGCCTCAAATTGAGTCTCACCAGTCTCCTGAACTCTCTCTACTACGATGATGGTATTCACAGTGTCGCTTCCACGTCGCCGCTGAAGAGGCCTGGGCCGAGCTGGTGGATCAGGGGGAGGTGGGGGTTCCAGGAGCCTGGCGGCTGCAGGGAATGAGTTCTGAGGGCCGTTAGAGGGTTGGGGATCTGACTGGTGAGATTCTTGGTAGGGAGTCTCGGGGGACCCAGAGTGGGAAGTCATGGAATATTCTAAGTAAGGAGTTTCCGAGGAACTGGTGCTGGAGGCGGCAGACGATTCCATATGGGACATTTCTGGCGGGGCGGGGCTGGGGGTGGCGGAGGATTCTGGGTGGGGTGTTTCTGGGCCTTCAGACTGAAGAACCGGGGAGGATTCTAGATGGGGAGTCTCTGGGGGGTCAGGGCTAACAGTACCAGGAGATTCGGATTGCGTATGTCCCGGGGGTTCAGAGCTGGGGGTCCCAGGAGCTGCATGGACAGGCTCTGAGGGCTCATACTGCGGGACACTGGGAGGTTCTGGGGAGGGCGTTTTCAGAGGAAGGTTGGAGGACCCTCGGGCTTCAGATAGGGAAGTCTCGGAGAGGTCAGGACTGGGAGTGGCCTGGGATTCTTCTAGGTGTACAGTTGAGAAGTCAGAAGCGTGGGGCTCTGGTTGTAAAATCTCAGGGGCACTAGGGCTCTTGGTTGCGTGGGATTCTGGTTGGGAAGGTGCTGACGGCACAGAGGCAAGGACCTTCAGAGATTCTGGCTGTCCAACCCCAGGAGAAGCTGGGCCCGGGCTTTCGTAGGATTCCGGCTGGGAAGTTTGGGAAGGGATCCATTCGGACTGCTGGGGGGTCGGGGCTGGGGTCTCTGGAGGGGAAGTCACTCCAGGGACCACGCCGCCCTCTGCGCTGTACTGCTTCGAGGGCTCCGGAGGTGGCGTAGCTGCGGGGGCCGCCTCGGAACCTGGGGAACTCGGATGGAGGAATAGGAAGACGAAAAGCCACAGCGATCTCATGGTGCACCAACTGCGCCTCACCTATGCGGGCGAAATTGGCGAACTCCTGGAGCTGGCGCCACACCCAGGGCTGCCCCCACCCTCAGCTACTCGGGTTGGTCCTAAGGTTCCCATTTCCTCCCTTCAGCTCCAGTGCCCCTCCGCGGGGGACCAGCACGTTATCCAGAGGGGAAGGGTGAGGCTGGACTACAACTCCCAGGGGGCTCCTGGGCGCCAGAGCTCGCAACCCGAAGGGACTGGAGTGCCGAGCATCATGGGATTCGTAGTCCGCCTCCTTCCCTGAGTTGTGTTGGTCCCCGTTGGGCGAGGTCTGGAGGGGCGAGAGGGTTGGCAGGTGTCTCCTAGTTCCCGAGTCCTCGACCCTGATCACTGTCAGCGTCTTCTCAGTTAGATCCAGAGAGCCGAAGCAGGGAACTGGTGGGCAACTGCCCTCCCTCATTGCCCCCATACCCCGAGGGACACCACCGGCTTTCACTTGTTTACAATCCAAGTTGCTCGGAGACCCGCTATGGAAGAAGACGCGAGGTCCCCGAGAGGCGGAGGTTGTGGGGAGGGGAAGCCTGTGCACCAGAAAGCGAGGGGGAGTGGGCTTCAAACTCCTGCCTGGGATGGGGATGGGGTGACCTGAACTGGGAACAGGGTGCAAAGAGTAGCATTTGGAATCTCAGGAGCTGGGTTTCAAATGCTGGCTCGGCCACATCTTTTCTTCCTGCGTGACCTTGGTCATTTCAGCCTCTCTGAGGGGCAGTTTCCTCATATCTAAAATCTATTGGTGGTGACATCTAAGATCCTTAGGGATCTTTCTATGATCCCATGATCCCTTCACGGGGAGAAGACAACGGTCTGTACTGCTGGGTACTTGATTTGGGAAGCTTCTGGGCATCGAAGGGGTTCTGAGGCAGAGCCTGAGCCACTGGGACACCTGTTACTTGGTGGGGATCCCTTAGGAGAAGGAGGTGGGGGAGAGAAGATCCAGGACCAGTGCGTTATCTGGGTGGGAAGTGGACTGCATTGGAGTGGGATGGGGGGGAAACAGAGCTCCTAGGTTCCTGATTGGGGCGGCCTGGAGTGTTCGGATGCAGGGTCCTTACCTGAGGGTCAGGGCCTTAGCGGCGGCAGCAGCAGCAGCAGCACCAGGTGTAGAAAACTGGACTCGGGCAGGTGAGCTGTGGAGACAAGGATACAGGCGGGGCCTTGGGGAGGGGGTGACGCACCTCACTGTCCTTCCCTTGAGAACTCGGGTGCCAGGCGACCGGGCCTGTTCTTAAAGGGACAGAGCTTGGAAGGGGGTGGACAAGGCTCCCTGGATGGTGCTCAGCCCCATGCTGGGGAACCCAGGCATTCTTTCCTGGGGAATCCAGGTGCTATTCCTTCTTCCCACTTCTGAGCCTTACTCTTGGGACCTTATAGCGCCCAGCGAGTCAACTTGACGGTCACATCTCTACAGGGTGCCTCGACTCACTTAGGCCCTGAGTTGTGCCATAGAGTGGGTGTTTACAAGGGTCAGGGAGAAGAAGCTTCCTGCTCCACCCTCCCTACCCCTGTTCCCAAACCCGCTGTCTCCTTGATGTGGCTCCCACTATAGACCTGTCTGCACTGTTGTTACCGGACCCTTCTGTTGGACCATCTCTCCCCGTCCCTCCCTCAGTTTCTTTATCTAGACGCGTCTAGCCCAAGCTCTCTTCCTCTTCCTAGTGGTTCCTCTCTCTGAATCTCAATGTGGCTTCCTCTCTGATGGTCTGAAAGTCGAATCCGCCTTTCGTGATGAGTCTTACTTGTTTACTTATCCATGTCTCCCTTTAATCATCCATTCCCCGTCTCTCTGCTGGCTACCTGTCCCCTCATTTCTTTCCCCCTCGCCATCCCCGCCTCCCCCCCACCCAGCCCTGGCCCCTCCCGGGCCCAATTAGGGCCCGACTCCAGCTTGGGTTCATTCAGCCTCCTCCGCTCTCTGCTGCTCATTACCGGCGGCAAAGCCTAATGAGGCTGGGGGCGGCGTGACCCCGCGGCCCTGCCCGGCCCGGGCCTGCGTCAGCGAGGGCCTTTATAAGGGCTTTGGGGGTGGCGGAGATAGACTGCACCTCGCTCGGGACAGAACAGGACCGGTACGGGCTGGACCTGCCAGGAGACTGGAGGGGGGCTGGGGAGATGACTGGAGCCACTGAGCAGGACTTGTGTACCCCACAGGTGATGGAGAACCCCAAGAGCCGGGGACGCCGCCGGTGCTGGCTGCTGCTGCTGCTGTTGCTGCTGCTGCCGCCTGGAATCTCTGGCACCACCGGGGCTGTTTTGTCTCGCCCTGAGAGCCCCAAGTAGGTATGGGGGTGCGGACCAGAGACACTCTCCCAGGCCACACGCAGGAACCCCTGACTAGCAGAGTTACATGTGTTGAGAGATCTACAGAGACAGAGAGAGGTTGAGAGAATGAAGTGTGACTGAGAGGGAAAAGAGATACAAAGAGATAGACCCCGAGAGATAGCAATGCAGCAAAACTGAGGGAGAAGCAGAGGCGGGGAAGCTGAGAGACTCTCAGAGTGACAGAACCAAAGACTGCTCGAGAGAAAGTGACAGAGCGGGATTCTCTGGAGGAAACTGGGGGGACACACTAGGCTGGGGCTAGGACGGGTCGCTCAGAGAGCTGGAAAGGGATCAGGAACTAGGCTGGGGAGATAGGAGTGTGGCCACGGACTTCTCGGGCGGGGATCCGAGTGGCCGTGGTTTCCCTTCTCTGAGTCGGATCGGGATGGGGTGAGCCGGGGCGGGGAGCCTGGGTGCCCATCTCTCTCTCTCTCTCTCTCTCTCTCTCTCTCTCTCTCTCTCTCTCTCCCTCCTCGGCCCCCCCATCCCCACCCCCACCTTGCAGCTCCTGGCTCCCGTGGGTCCCGCCACCTGCATCTCTAACCCTGCGGGACTGGAGTCTTCAGCTGACCGGGGAGGACCCCGCCCGGGTCCCCGGGCCCCGCCCCCAGGACCCCGACCCGAGCGCTGGACCCCAACGGCGCTTGGTGGTGGCGGACGACGCGGCTTTTCGGGAGCGGGCTCGCCTGCTGGCCGCCCTGGAGCGGCGCCGCTGGCTCAATTCCTACATGCACAAGCTCCTGGTGGTCAGCGATGCGGCCGCGGACTGACACTGAGCTCCCCCCGACGCCACCACCACCCCCAATAAAAGTTCCTCGTCTTTTTTCAGCCTCGTGTCTTTGGTGCGCCGGGGAGAGGAGCCTGGGGGGCCTCCCGCAGCCCGGTGTGGGCCCGACTCCCCTCCTCTACTCAGTGGCAGCTTTGGGGCGGGCGCGCCATCCTCCCAGGGCTCGTGTCCTTTTCCTTGGCTCCCACTGCCTCCGGCTTTCTGGGCCTCTTGGGCTGCCTCTGTCTCGTCTCTAACTCAGCCGGCTGTTTTTCTGTTTCCTTTCTCTTCTCACTCTTCTCTGTCTCCATGCCCCACCTTATCCCTGCCTGCCTCTTGATTTCCATCATTTTCGGTCCGTTTCTGGTTTTCTGGGCCTCTGAGTCTGAGCCTTCCAGGGCCCGTTTTTCTCTTATCCTTCCTATCCACCCGCCTCCCTGACCCCCCAGTCCGCCCCCAACCCAGGCTGGAAAACCTACAGAGATGCAGTGCGTGCAGGAGGGTGGAAAGAAGAGGGGGGAAAAAAGCCAGGGTAACCGTAGGGAGGCAGGATTGAGAAATTGGGCATCACTAGCCATGACACACCGAAGCACTCCTGGTTGACCTTACTCATCCCAGAAATCCAAAAGGGGTTCAGGTGGGTACAAACGGCTTTCTTATCGACCCAAAGAAAACTCCAGACTCCGGAGGAAGCTAATTGGTTGTACTGGCACACAGACAGTCATAGAAAAATTGCCTAAACTCTTAACAATATTCTAGGATTACTGTGTCCTTAGGAAGGAGAATGAGACCTCCTGGTCTGTTTCCCTAGTTGTAGGATAAGGAAGTTGGGCTAGATGATCCTGAACGTCCTTTCCCACTGGGACATCCTAAGAGGGACCTGAGAGGTCACCTAAGTTCACAACCCTCCTTTTACAGAAGCAACTTGGAGAAAGCTCAGGCCCTAAGCGGCAGGACCAGCATGTGAACACAGGCCTACACACTCTACATTCAGCATTCCCTTCCCTGTAGTGACCCAGAATATCTTGGGGGGGGGGATGTGGGAATGGGGAGCTCCAATTTGAGTGCTGCCTCCTGTGCCTGAGCCAGGAGTGCCAGGGTAATTCACTCCAACATCCCCAGAGACTCCTTAGGAATACAGAGCCCTCAGTCGGTGCCCCCATGAAGAACCTGACTCAGGGCCAGGGGGGGGGCATGGAGGTAGTTTATTGGAATACAAACTGGGGGGGGGTTGTCATACTGGGGGGGACCGAAGATAATGCAGTTGGAGGTGTGGCCAGGCCAGAGGCCCGGAGGAGGCCAGGACTAGGGTAGACAGCAGCAGCATCAGTAACAGGAGACCCAGGATGGGTGATTGGGTCAGCAGAAGGCTGGAAATCCTGGAAGAAGCAGACACAACCTGAGGTCATAGTCTGAGGACTGACCTTCACCCTGACCCCAGCCCTGGGAGTCCTGGACCAGCTTACCTGTGTCTCTGGGCAACTAAGGGGGTGGGATACATCTGGTCGCAGCTTCTCCTCCTCCCGGCTGGAACCACTTGGCTCATTTCAGGCTCCAAGGCCTGATGGGGTGCTGGATCGCTGGGGCTGCTGAGGAAAGGAAGCCAAAGCACCCTCAGCACTTACAGGAATGGGATTGGAAATTGAGGAGGGATCTGAGAAACCACTGAGGCCAGTCCCCTCCTTTGACAGATGGGGAAAGGGAGGCCTAGAGTTGGAAAATGAAGACTTGGCCAAGCTGCACAGATACTAAGTAGCAGAAGCAGGCCTGGGGCCCAGGAGCTTTAGCCCCCTGTCCAGTCTCTTCCAGCTGTAGCACAGCCTTTGGCCAGTGAGGGCCCAGACTTCCATCCATTCCCCATCCAACTGTGGCCTGCTTTCCTCACCTCTCAGCATCAGGGCATGGCTCATCTCCAGGCTGTGGGCTACTGAAGGTAGTTGGATGTCCAGCCTGAGGAAGCAAAGAGGCTGATGTGAGATGCCCACATGTGTGGCCCTGGAGCTACTATAGACCGTCCCCCAGCCAGTCGCCCCACAGTAACTGACACCATCATCCTCCGCCAGGCCCCTGGCTTCCATAGCCCAAACCCAGGGATTACCTGAGACTCTTGTCTTATCTTACTCAAACCCCGCCCCCTCAATTCTCAAGTCCTGAGGATTCTCCCTCCATGTTTCCTACCTCAGTTTCTTTCTTTTTACTTCCAAACATCTTTCATGCCCCTTCCCTCCTCTATTCCCATAGTCCCCTCTGCTCCAGGCCCTAACCATCACCCACTCCAGGCACAGTGTGGCCTCCTAGAGGCTTCTCAGCTCAACTCTTGATCCTTTGATTTATTCTAAGTATAGTGATGAAAAGGACCTCAAGGCACAGAATCCATCCCTCTCCTTTTACACACAAGGAAACTGAGGACCCAAGATCACATCTGATGTGGGATTGGAGTGGAGCATCTGATGTGGGATTGGAGTGGAGGTCCATGGCCTCAGAACCTCTTCCTCCATGCCACATGACCAGCACCAGTTCTCAGAATGCCCCTTCTATTCATAGATGGCCAAAGCCTGTCTGTCTTTTGAGTAAAGGTCAAACAGCCCAACCATTGTCCTCTGCAGGCCTCAGGCAAATGAAGCATCTTTGGTGACTCGGGTTGTCCAGTCTCCAGGCCTTTGCTCACACAAGTGCACTGTTCCCTGTGCTCAGAATGCCACCCTTCTCTGCCTGCTGAATGCCTTCCCATTGAAAGGCTTTAACAGATGGAGAAATGGGGGCCCTGCCTGGGGATAGCCTTGACCTCCAAATTCAGGCCTCTGCTTTTTTTCCAATCTACACTGTGCTGTTTCCTTCAGGACTTTGCTGTGCCTCTCTGGTCTGGAGCTGTTGTCCTGCCACCACTCGGAGTGGGAGTTGTCATTGTGTTCCCCACTTGAGCTCAGATGCACTATACTGTACGTTAGGCAGAGTTGGAGGATCCTACCCCTCTACTGACTGGGAGCTCCCTGAGGGCAGGGATTGCGCCTCAGTCGAACTATACTTCTCTCTCAGCAGCCCTGGGTCTGGAAGGCTCCTGAGACTGGGTGAACAGGAGATGTCTTCAGGAAGCTGGACTGGGGCCAAACAGCCCCACTGCTGCCAATCGCAAGTCAGACCTGGCCATGCTAACCGTCTACAAGCCAGCTCTGCCACTACCTTCCACATTCAGGCATCACTAGATCGTTTAATTTAATCTCATTTTGCAGATGAGAAACTGAGCCTCTAAGAAGAAAAGCCACTTGCCCAGAATTCCCCATGAAGCAGAAGGGCCAAGGCTCAACACCCACTTTGTTCCACAGCCCTGTGCTTCTGGTCTCTTCCTCCTCCATGTCCAGTCTGTGTTAGAGCCTGCCCTAAGCCCAGCTGGCCAGGTCAAGGGAAAGGGAGCTCTGCAGGTGCCACCTACCTGCCCGCCCACCTGTGAGTGTGTGCATATGTGTTTCTCTGAATGTCGGCTGATGTGGACAGGTTGGGGGAGGTTCCCTGGGGACCAGACTTGCCTGCCACGATCATTCAGATTCCTAGACCCCTGCAGTGACATCAGGCTCATTAGAGGAATTGAGTGTCTTATTATCCAGCCCTCAGCACATCAGGAGCTGTGTGTGTGTGTGTGTGTGTGTGTGTGCGTGTGCGCGTGCGCACACATGTACACCACCATGTTCTTCTGTGCAGTCATTGGAAGGAGAAGGGTTGGGGCCTCCATACCATGCCTTGGGGCTTCATCCCCATCTCGACTTCATTGTCCCACTGTCCATAGCCGCCCTTCTGTTCCAGAAACCTGTGGAAGGGCCACAAACGTCACCCCAGCCTCCTCTAGTTTTGGCACTGTTCTCCCCCTTATTCTCTGTTCTTTTACTCCAGAACACCCTTCTCCCTCTGGGGCCCCTGGATCATTCATTCACCTTCTTTCCAAGAAAACCCAGTCACTCCCAGAGAAGTCTCAATCCATCCCATTTTACCTACTGTGGGGATCCAAGCATCTGGGCCCCAGAGACCCCAGTTTCAGGGTCCCCTACCCTCCCTCCCAAGGGCTCCAGGCCTATGAGCCAATGTAGCTATACCCTGAAACCCACTCCCTTAGGGAGCATGGCTCCTAATGCTGGGGGGATGATCACCTCTCTGGGACCCCCCACACAGCCCCATCTCAGCTGGCAGACACATCCAATTAGCAGCCAAGGCAGCCTTATTAGAAGCAGCACAGGAAGGAACTCGGCCGGGTTGGAGGGGGGAGCATGAATGAGGGTGGAGGGAGTTGGAGCTGATATGGGGGATGGAGGCCAGAACATGCAGCTGGGTCAGGCTGGGAGCACAGGAAGCTGGGTTATGGGGGGTACCATTTCTGGTATCTGAAGACTGGGGCACCAAGATGAAGCACTAAGGGGGTCTGAGGTGGGCCCCTGAATAGGCTGGGGCTGGACAAACTGAGACTCTGACTGGGCTCCAGCTCCTCTGAGTGATTGGAGCCAGAGGGATTGTGCTGGCCGGGTCACAGTCTGAGAGGGAGAGGGCAAGCTGAGGTAGGGTAATGAAGGTTAAATCCTCACCAGGAATTCTCCTCCCAGCTGCTGAGTGATTCTCTCTGTTTCTCTTGGGCAGTTATCTGGGAAGGGAATGGGGTGGGGTGGAAGGATCATCATGGAAACCCCATTCCTTCATTCTTCTGCTTTGACTACCCCCTTGGCCTTATCCCCAGCTACTTCCCAGCTCCTGCCTCAGAAAACTCCCCCACCTCTAACCAAGATCTTTGTGACCTGGGTTCCAGGAACTTAGTTATTTTTAATTCTGATAAATGTATTTCAATGTAATTAGTTCCATTCTAATCCCACTATATTGTTTTCTGTATTTGAAATCATCAGGAAAAGGAATCCAAAGGAGTCCATACAAAAAACCCTGCTAAGCTCACCCTTCTAGGGCACCCTAAAGAGGCCTAAGCCAATACAGAGTAAGCCTGTTGCTTGCTGGAAGTGCCGCTGTCGTAGAAATCACCCCAGCCCTCAGTTTAGAAGAGGCTACCTTTCCCTGACTCTAGGCTCTGCAGTCCCAGAAGCCCCCACTCCTGACTCACCAGCTCCTCAGCTAGGGATTTATCTAGGACGCCAGCTCTTCCCGTTCCATCCAGGGGCTCTCCCCATGGCTGAGAACCACACAAAGGGTTGAGAAGGCCCACACCCATCTCTTGTCTCTGAAAAAGAGAAGTGAAATGATTAAGGCAGGTTTGGGGTGAGATCAGAGACGGACTGGGAAAGGGGGTCATCCCTGGGATGGGGGAGAGAGACATAAGGACAGCGATGAAGAGAACGCATACAAGATTGAGGGCTGGGGTAGAGTTTGGGCAGGAGACAGAGAAAGGGATGAGACTGAGCTTGAGGGTTGAGAGGGGCAGGTTTGAGCCAGAGACTGAAATGGGCAGAAGTCTGGGCCCAGAGGTGGAGCCTAGGGAAGGCAGTCTAGGGACTAGGGAGAGGGAAAGTAATGGTGAGAGGCAGGGTTTGGGGCAGGAGGCAGAGTCAGGGCTGAAGCTCATGTCAGGGGCAGGCTGAGAGGGCAGCAGCTGACCGACTAGCCCCTCTCTCTTTCCTGTCCTGGAAGGCCTCAGAGGGGCCCTGCCTGCCCCAGCCCTTCCTTGAAACCCACTCTGTTCTGTCTCTGAGGGTTTTTCACAAGGAGAAGGGCCTACATCCTTGGTTGATCTCCTGCAGGTCAGAGGTCAGGACACTGATTCCACTGACACATGAAGGCCATGTTGGAGGGTAACAGACTTCACAGACTTCAGACTGACTTCTCGTGGCTGGTCAGGGCAACGGGGAGTGCGGGGAGGAGCTGCCCCCTTCTTGGCGGGTTACAATCTCACCTGCTGAAAGGCCTCGATCTCCAAGCACAGTGACCGGGGGTGCAGCTTTAGCCATCCACCAGCAAGTTCGTGGGCATCTTCTTGAAACCTAGTCAGACAATTGAGAAGTCCTTCTCCCTCCATCCTCCCCCTAGCAGCCCCTGGGCTCCCTCGTCTGAGTCCTCTCCTCCTGTGGCTGCCCAGGGCCTCTGCCTGGGGGCTGGAGCTGGGACAGGCCTCCCCTGTCTTCCCCCTCACTCACCCCTCAGTCCCCTCCTGGCTCTGACTCAGCTGCTCCTCCAGGTGGGAGATTTTTTCTTTCAGCTCCTAGGGTGGAGGAAGTATAAGTACCTTCCCCAAGTACCCAGCTCTTCTGTTCTCTGCCAGTCCCATCACTCACCCAGGGTAAGTGGCCCCTCTCTTGGACCAGGGGACACCCTTTCTGGCCCGCTTCCAGAAGTATGAAAACCGAAATGGGGCAAGGGCATTCCCAAGGGAAGCTAAGTGGGGAGCAGCCCAGAGACCAGGGACCCACCTGGATCATGGCCCTATACTCCTCCAAGGCCTCAGTCAGATTCTCTGTCCGATTTGTCCGCTGGCAAACCCAGAAGCAGACCCACAGTCACTGAAGGGGAGTGGGTGGGGAAGTCTAGCTGGGGCCTGGTACCCTGGATTCCTGAGCTAAGGGGAAGGTGGAGCCTGCGAGAAGGGTCAAGCAGAGAAACCTTGGCCTCATCCTAGCTGTGGGAGCCCAGGGACAGCCCCTGGCCTCTAGTCCTCTTACCTCAGCATGAGATTGAGCAGGAGGAAGAGGGGAGGGGTGACCCACCTAGCATGCTAACCACCCCCCCTCGCTTCCCCCACCCCACTCACCTCAGAGAGGACAGTGTCTCGATGGCAAATGAGGCTCTCATACTCACACAGCTGACGCTGTAGGAAGGGAGAAGAGTCAGTCTATCTGTTCATGCCTAGGCTTGACCTGGAACTCTCAGGAGGTCAGCTTGTCCTCCCTTCGCCTCCCATTGCCCCGCCCCCCAGCTCCTTGGGGTGTGTGTCCCATTAGGACAACCTCCAGCAGTCTTGCCTTCAAACCTTGCCGCTGCAGCTTGTCACATCCCTAAAATCACCCCACAGTCCCATCCTCCCACCAGTGAGTTCAGTACCATCAGTCCCTTGAGAAGGCAGTCAGGTGTAGCAGGAATTTGGAGTCAGGAGACCTGGGTCCAAATCCCAGCATTGCCACTTAGCAGCTGTGTGCCCTTGGGCAAGTCTCTTTCCCAGTCTGGGCCTCAGTTTCTGGCCCCGTTGATCACTACCATTCATTCCACGTTCTCTCCTAGACCAGGGTCTCCTCAGTGGGGGGACCTGGCCTGAGGCAGAGTTTGGGCCCGAAGTAGGGAGTACCCTCAAGGCCTCTTTCTCCACGGCCAGCTCCTTACTCCTCTTCTTCACACCATCGCTTTCGGCCAGCAGCTTCCCATTCTGGCAGGACACAGAGAAGAGAGGAGGTTAGAGGCTCCCAGGGCAGCCCAGGAGATAGGGGGTGGCCTTGGAGAAGGAGGAGAAGCAGCAGGCCTCAGGCAGGCCTGCTTCACTCTACCCGGTGCCCCTGGGCCTCCCCCCATCCAGAGTCGCTGCCCGCTGGGCTCCTGGCCAGTGCCTGCAATGTTGTGTTTCTCAGATGCCTGATGAAGGGCAGGGGAAGGACAGGGTGGCCAGGTTGCTGAGTCACCACCTGCCCAGCCAGCAGGACCAGGTATGGAAGGAGGTGGTAAGCTGTTCCTTAATCATTCTGGTCTCATCCCCTCAGCACTGGTCTGTGGATTCACCCTCTGAGGTTACAGTGGGGGCATCTCAGAGTCAGGGATGGAAGCCCCAGGATTGTGTTAATGACTCTTGGCTCTTGCCATATGATGTGGCAAGGCTGGTCTCGGCTAGCTGGGCCTCACTTGGGGCTCAGATCTGGGGTCCCAGCACCTCTCTAGGATCTCTTTGCAGTGACTCAATGTAAGCATCATCTTATGTGGTCCTCATGAGCATCAGGGAGTTACAGGAAGGGAAATGGGCCTTACAAACATGCTGGGCTTTTCCTATTTCTCCACACCTATGTGGCCTGGGGCTCTGGGGTAACCCCAAGAACATCTGGGCCTAACACAAGTATTCTGCTTTATTCGATAGCAGCTCAGCAGTCTAGGGACTTGGTAGCCTTGTAGTCAGACAAACAATGTCTGAAGCCTGACTTTGCTTCTCATCACTTCTGGAAGCTTGTGCCCTGAACCCACCTCTGTGGAACTGTTTCCACAATGGCAAAATGACCAGATTGGTCCACAGGAATTAAGTGGCCCTGTGCTTGGACACAAGTGTTTCCTTCCTTGGCCTGGATTTCGTCTGATTTCTTAACCCCTTCCAGCCCTAACTCTGGGACTTGATGACTCCAAGGACAGCTGCTCTTCTGCCCTGTGGTGGCCTCTGGTTTGGTCTGAACCTTGAGTCGGGAGGCTGAGACTGTCCTCTGCCCGCTTGAAGACAGAGAGGGGTGCCGGGCTGTATCGGCCAGCTTTCATCACTCCTGAGAGCTGATGGTAAATTTCCAGTGGGAACATTCATGTCTCAGAAATTAGCAAACCCATAAACCAGTGCTTGGTTGGCTAGGCTTTAAAAAGGGATGGCGAGGAGGATGGTTACTGCTGCTGAGCCCTTGTTAAGTCACTTTTAACCCCTGCCCACAGCCCTCTCTCACCTCCCAGGCCTACCTCCTCCTGCAGGGTCTCCACCTCGGCCGCTAACTGCTGCTGTTCTTTTTCCTGTTCAGGGATCACAGGGAAAACCAAAGCCCATCACTGGGGGGTCCTTGGGACCTGGCCCTCCCATCCCTAGCCAGGCTGAAGGGGCTTTGAGCCACATGGAGCTGGGCTAGCCTGTGGTAGTGAGAGGCCTGACTCCATGCCTTCCCACCGTAGACTTGGTCCTAGCATCTCCTCTTTTCCTTTCCCCAGTCACCCACTTGTCTACCCATCCCCTGAAAAGCTCTCTGGCAGGAATCTTGGGAGGTCTGGTGCCAGTAGTAGAGGACCTGGGCCAGGGGAAGGATGGGCAAGGACCTTCCTTCAGGGCCCCTAGGGCAAGAACAGATCAGCCTGGGGCCCTTGCTCACTGTCTGCCGGGCCTGGGCCACAAGGCTGCGATTTTTCTCCTCTAGGCTCTTGGCCAAACTCTTCATATCTTCCAGTTCCTCATCCACAGCCTTGGCAAACTGCAAAGCCTGCTGGGAACTGAGCCAGGAAAGATAAGAGAGAAGCAGAGGACTCAAATGGGTGCTAATGGGGAACACTCACAGGAAAATTGGGGTGAGAGACGTGGGAAGAGGGCACAACTGGAGAAGACCCTGGGGGAAAGAAAGAGTTAATAGCCACTAGGGGATCTTGGAGATTAGGCTCTTGGGAGTTATTCAAGGCACTTGGGGAGGTCAGAAGAGATGGTCAAGGGCTATACTGTGCCCACTCCCCCAGGGGAAGTGTGAATGGTAGAACCGTCAGGAAGTGCATAGTAGAGAAGGAACTCTAAAGTTTTCTAGGAGTAGAACAGGCAATATCCCTGAAGATGGTCAGAACTGGGAGGCCTGAGAGAAGGTCTCAAAGGGAGGGGAATTCCTTGAGTATCCAGGGGTCCAAATGGGCTGGGAAGGTCTTGGGTCCCCTGGGTGTCTGGAGCTGAGTACCTGCGGAGCTGCTTTCGAAGGGAGGCCAGTTCCTCCCCCATTCGGGCGGCCCCCTCATCAGCTGTCTCCACACTTCTCTGTAGCTTAGCATTCTCACCCGCTAGCCTCCGATTGCTGAGTTCTAGCTCCTCCAGGTTGCTGAGCAGTTCAGCTGTGGCTGGTCTGGGGGACAAAGGAGGGACAGTTTGGTCATTAGGGCCAGTGTCCTGCTTCCCCTTTCTGAGACCTTTCTCCTCTGAGAGGGAGGTTGGCATCACCCAGCCTTGGGCCATACGATAATGGCTCTATCCAGGTTTAGGAGGTCTTGCTCTCTGCTTGTCATCATTTACCCCTCCACCCCTGCCCTGGATCTTCCCCAAGAGCCAAGGGCCTGAAGACCTTCCTGCCTGAGCTTACCGTGTGTGTGTGTGCACGCACACATGTGTACATGTCCACATGCTTATATGGCCTCTCCCTTTGGCTCCTGGGAGGCCTAGAATAACTTTTGTCTCTCATCTTTACCACCAGCATAGCACCTGGTGCAGACAGTGCTTAAGAAATGTGGCTGCTCCACCAGTGGTTTCCTCTGAGGCCTACTTACATCTCAGGCCCAGGTTCCTCGCCTCCAAAACTCTCCAGTTGGGCAGGGTCTCCTAAGGCAACATGGACACAGATACTCAGGAGACCATGAACATAGCCCAGGCACTGATCTGTGAGACCCTCTGACCCTTAAGGTCAAGGACCTAAGCCCTGAACTGAAACAGATTGGGACCTTTCCCTAGGAGGGAAATGGGTCACATGGAACCAGAGGATTTAGGCCTGGGAAGAACACTGGGAGTCATCTAGTGTAAACCCATTTCACAGATGAGGCCCAGCAAGGGAAAAAGACTTTTCTTGAGTCAAAGTGGGTAGCAGACAAAAAGTTTTAAGATTCTAAATGCAATGCTCTTTCCACTGTTAAACAATGCAATGAGGGCAAGGCCCAGGAGTAAGGAGAGAGCTTGGGAGGGCCCAGAAAGGAGGGGGGACAGGCAGAATGGACCAGTTGACCAGGGCTCTGGATGGGTTCGATTGCAGGAAGGGGGAGGGCCTCTTGGGCTCCCTGGGAAGTCCCCCCTGCTATTTGACCCTGGCTGTGCTTGCTTCAGGCTATAAATAGAGTCCTCACCAGATGGCAGGAGGCTGGGTTCCACGGCTGCCTCCTCTTCTTGCTCTAATCCCCTGCAGCAAAGAGAGGAAGCTCAGAGAGACTGCAGGCCCAGCCCTCCTGGGCTAGCAGTGGGAGGAAAATCCAGGCCAGAGGAGGAGGCCCAGCAGGACAGAGAGGGAGGCCAGATGGTGAATGAGAGCTCAGGTTTATATGGAGAGGATTAAGGCAGGGGAGGAGTAACAAAGAGGGTGGATGGACAGGGACCGGGGCCCCCATCCCACCTCCCAACCTCCCTCCTCCTCCCTGCTTCCCCAGGAGGACCTGAGGTCAGACACAGCGTTGGGATCCAGGGGGAAGAGAAGGAGAATGAGGGGTGGTACTCACGGCCCCAGCTGGCAGGTGGCAATCCAGCCCTGCATGATGCTGAAGAAAGTGGCCCGATCTACAATGGCAGTGGGGCCCTCCCCATGGGGGTCCAGGGCCTGGGCTAGGCTGCAAAGGTCACTGTCCTGGGGACTCCGCCCTGTCACTGCTTCCAGGTATGCCAGAACCTGACCCATAGCTACCATGCCTAAGGGTGGCAGGGAGGAGCCTGGCCTAAGTTCAGGCTTGGTTCTCCCCCTAGTTCTCTCAGGGATTCCCAGGCCTGGCCAACCTCTTCCCAAGGATACTCTGGTCTCATTCTAAGTATTCCCAGGGCATCCACTTCCCAAGGATACTCTGGTCTCATTCTAAGTATTCCCAGGGCATCCACTTCCCAAGATAGACCATCCTCCTCCCCTCTCTGAACTCCTTACCCCCAGACTTCAGTTTCACCCTTTTCCCTTAACCAGGGCAGTCAGGTCAGTTAAGTATTTCCCCCTAAGGGTCCCCGGGCCAGGCCACTTTACACTAGAGTTCCACATTCTATCCCCTTCACCACAAGGTTCCCCGTCCAGGCCACTCTCTTCCCCATGATCTCCCAGCATCCCCTCTCCTCACCTTTCTTTTCAGTGTCACAAGCTTCAAAAGTAGAATTGAGCACCTGCTCCTCCAGGCTGAGTGTAGTTTCGAGCCCCCAGGCCTCAGGCTGATCCCAAAGCACCACTAAGGAGAGAATGGAAAGGGAAAAGATAGGGACAGTTTTGTTAAGCTCTGTGCCTAACCCTTCCACCAGTGATCCCATTCCTTCTATCTTCTCTAGCAGATTTCCACCCTTTTCACCCTTACTCTCATTATTCTCCCATCTTTTCCTATTGGCTGCTTCCCTCTGCCTCCACACAAGCCCTTATCTCCTCAGCCTCAGAAACCTACATTTGATCCTTTCATCCTTAATCACCACCATTCCCTCCCTCTCCTGCCTTTGGTGGCTAAACTCCTGGAGAAGGCCATCTACAGTGAGGGTATGCACTTCCTTCCCTTCCCCTCTTTCAAACTCTCTTCAAAGTTTCTTCATGCTCATCCCCTTCACCTCTCTGTAGCCTGGACGCTGTCCATCACTCTTGCCTCGATTCTCTATTCCTAGGGAAGGATTTGGGGACGCCTGTCTCCCTCCCTCTCTTTCCTCTCCTCTCCTTGCTCTCTCCCTCCCTCTCTCTCCTTCTCTCCTCTCTCTCTGTCTCTCTATCCTTTGCTGGATTCTCCTCCAGGTCAGGCCCTCCCATGGTAGGTGTCCCTCAGGGTTCCATCCTGGAAAGCCTTATGTTCTACTCTCTATAGGACTCCACTTGGTGATCCCCTCAGCTCCCACAGATCTGATTTCCATCTCTATACTGATGAGGCTTACATCTGCTTATCTGCATCTGACTTCTCTTCTGACTTCCAGACTGACATCTCCAGTCACCTACTGGACTCTTCAATAGGATATCTCATAAGCATCTTAATGTGGCCCCAAATGTACCTGTTATCTTTCTCCCCAAAGCTTTCCCTCTTCCAAACTTCACTATTACTGTTATGGGCAAACTCAGTGTCATCTCTGACTCATCACGCTCTCACCCCATCCACAGCCAATCTATTGCCAAGGTCTGTTGATTTTCCCCTCTCGACGTCCCTTGTAAACAATGCTTTCCCTCCTTGGACACCGCCACTTCTCAGATACAGGCCACCATCATCTTATGTCTGAACTATGGCAATAGCATTCTGCATGGTCTCCCTGCCTCAGATCTTGCCCCATTCCAGGCAGTCCTACACTCAACTTGCAAACTGATCTTCCTAAAAAGAAGGAATGTGACTATATTCTCCACTCTATACAATAACTCCAGCAGCTCCTTATCACCTCCAGGATCAAACAGAGAACTTTCTGCTTGATATTCAAAGACTTTCAGAACCTGCCACTCCTGCCCTTCCAGTCTGAAGACTTACCCCCCTTCCATGTACTTTATGACTCAGTGACCCCTGCCTTGCTGGTTCTACTCCAAGCATCTCCTCTGGCTGTCCCCTCAGGTCTCGAAATCTCCCTCCTCATCTCTGTCAGGCTTCCCACAGAAAGCTGTTCCTGATTCTCCGCGTTCTAGGCCTCCCTCTCTTGACTCCAGGATACCCTATGTATCCCTCATTAGACCATGAGCTCCTGAAGAATAGGGACTATTTTTCCCTTTTCTTTCTATCCCCAGAACTCAGCACAGTGCCTGGTACATAGTACACATTGATATGTTTGTGGACTGGCTGCCCCTGCCTGAGGTCAGACCAAGCCAGGGGTTGGGAACCTGTGGCTTTGGGGCCATACATGGTCTTCTAGGTCTTCGGGTGCAGCCTTTTGACTGAGTCCAAGTTTTATAGAACAAATCCTTTTATTAAAGGGATTTGTTCTGTAAAGTTTGGATTCAGTCAAAGGGCTATACTTGAGGATCTAGAGGGCCACATGAGGTCTTGAGGTTGCAGGTTCCCTACCCCTAGACCAAGCCATCCTTCAGACATGAACACTCAGGTTTTCCTGAAAATATGGGCCAGTGGAGGACAGGAGGAATGGGGGTGGGCAAGTAGTGATAAATAATGTCCCGTGATAAAGGCTTAGATGAAAAGAGAGTAGAGGAGGGGACTATCTGGCTCACTTGGAAGATCCTTCAATATTCCAATCTCATCTGTCTTGACATAACCAACAGAACCCTTGAAAGTCTGTTGGTAGGCAGGGAGGTGGGCAAGTCAGGAGCACAGAATACTGGGATAAGCCGAGAGCCCCAAGTGGTAAGAAAAATCGGATAACTGTCCGGAAGGCTACATCGATCCCTGGAGGGATTGTCTCCGGCTGTCTGATCCCAGCCCCTGACCTGGGCCTCTCCTTATAGCAGCCAACAGTGTTCTGCTCTACCCAGACGTCACTGACTCAGAAAAAGGCAGGCAAGCAGGGAGAGGGATCGAGTACTCTCCTCTTTTTGGGCACATCTCCTGGTATTTAAGTTTGCTCCTCCCTCCTTCTCCACATCTGACAGGTCAATGTCTTTTCAGATCTGTGCCTGCATTTCCCATCTCTGGGGCATCTTTTTCACATCTATCTCTGACTCATCTCTGTGCTTCAGTCCTTGGTTGTACGTAGCTTGTACTTCTTCAAGCTCTGATCCTTTCCCATCTTCAGAGGCTACTTCCTAAGCCCCTTAGTGCTGATCTCTCTCACCTTTCTGAAAATCTTTTATCTCTGTCTTTCCTTGTCCACATATCTGTGCTAATTTCCTTGTATTTATGGTCTCTCCATCTGTCTTACATGTCTCTGCACTCATCTTCCTTGTCTGACTCTTCCTTTCCCTGCTCATCCTGTCCATGTTGCTCCCATTTTGTGTCTCCTCCGGCTCTCCACCACCTGTCTCCCCTGTTTTATTCTCCCCTCCAACACAAACTTTTCAACCTTTGTCTCCCACTTATGACTGTGTCTCCACATCCCATCCTTGTACCTTTATCTCTCTATGTCTCTGCACACTCAAGAGTCACAGAGTAATAGAACTGGAGCTCACTGAATCCAACTAGAAGAGGGCAAGGATTATTTTCTTTTATTTTCTTTCACTTTCTGCTCCTAGAACAGTGTCTGCTACACTTCTAGTGAGGGGGAACCCATCACTTCCAGGGACAGCCCATTCCTTATCTGGAGAGCTCTAATTGCAGGGAAATTTTCCCTATGATTAAGCCTGAACCCACATCTCAGTAACTTCAACTTATCATTCCTCAGAATGAGCTAATTAATCTTTTAAATACATAAAACCCTTAAGTCTTCTCTTCTACAAGTTAAACATGTTCAGTTCCTCCACAGGATAGGTCTCTCTTAGTCTACCAGTGTTGTTCCTAAAATGCTGTACTTGGAACAGAACAGGATGCTCCAGATGTGGTCTGTCAGGGTTGGGGGCCATGGTCAATGCACCTGAAGATCCCATTCATTTTGGTGGCTGTCTTACCACAACATGGACTCTTAGTGAAAATGCAGCCCACTACAACCCCCAGATCTTCTTCAAGTGAATTGCCCATGGGGTCCCTTCCTGCTCATGTTCACTTTCCAAACTTGTTTAAGGCTTGGCATTATCCCTACTTCATTTCCAGCGTGGCATGAATGTTTGGATCTCAGACCACTCTTTGCTGCAGTGGGAGTTCAAGAGAGCCTCGTGGATCTCCTGTCTTCCTTCATACTGATTTGGTGACTCCTCAGTCCCCTTTGCCTGTGCTGGGTTGCTGGGATGGGGTGGGGGGGGGAGGTGGGAGAGAACCTGGATTCCAATTCTAGCCCTGTTCCTTACTACCTGTGTGACTGTGGGCTAGCCTTAGTTCCTCAAGTGGGTGGGGGTGGAATAGGTAGTCTGTAAGATATCTTCCAGCTTTAAGTCAATGAGTCAATGGCCTGCTTCTTTCCTGTGGCTGTACCCCAAGGCTCTATTTCTACCCTAACCCTCTTCTCTTCCCTATACTTTCTCACTTGGGGACCTCAGCAGCTTTCATAGGTTTAATTCTAAGCAGATGACTCCCTGAGCTATATATTGAGAATTGTCTCTTCAATTACATATCTTCCACTGTGGTCGATGTCTGGGAGGCACAGAAGATTCAGCACATCCAAAATAGAAGTTGTTATTTTCTCCCCACCTCCTTCCCCCCGCTTCCGGTTTTTATTGAAGACATCCCTATCCTTCCAGTCACCCAGGTTCACGACCTCGGCTCTTTACTCTCCTTCACTCCCTCATATCCACAGACAATCGACCTTCGCAGCATTTTCCCATCTGTTCCATCTCTGTGCTCACACAGCCCCTGCCCTCATGCTCTCTTGCTAAGATTATCATACTAGCCTCCTAATTGCTCCCCCCATGTCAAGTCTCCCTCTCATCAATGCTGACGTGCAGGTCTCTCCTCTACTCAACAAATTCCAACAGCTATTCATTTATTGATTTAGGATCCAATATCACAGGGGCACAGAATTGGAGAGCTGCAAGAGCCAACTCAGCTCGGAGGCCTGCTAGTCCACAGAAATGCTCTAGTTTGCTTTTAAAGCCCTTACCAGTCCAGCTTCAGCCTGCTTTTCCAACCTGGCTATACATTATTCCCCTTTGGAATTCTGAGATCCAAACAGACTGGCCTTCTTGGTGTTCCTCACATACAACATTCCATTTCTAGTCTCAGTGCCTTTGAACTCTCTGGAGGGCCCACGACTTATTCCTCTTAAAATCCCATTTCCTGGGGCAGCTGGGAGGCAGGAGGATCTGAATTTAAATCAAATTCAGATATTTACTAGCTGTAACCCTGGGCAAGTCACTTAACCCTGATTGCCTCAAAAAAAAAATTTTTTTAAAAGAATGAAAAAGTCCCACTTCCTTCAAAACTCGGTTCAAACAATACCTTCTATAGGAAACTTTTCCTGACCACTCATTATCCACTATTGAATTTATTTGAATAAATTTATATAACCCCAGAGAGTGTAAGTACCTTGAGTACAGTGCCTTTCATTTTTATTTTTGTATCCAAAATATTTAGCATACTGCCTGGAAAACAGCAAATGCTGAATAAATGCTTATTGATTTTTATCCACCGTGTGCACCATCCTTCCTAACTTTGTGCCATCTGCAAATTGGATATACTTCATTCATGTCTTTAGTGAAGTCATCATTAAAAGTGCTAACTAGCACAAATTCCTGGGACACTCCATTAGAGCCCTCTCCCTAGGTTAATCTATAATAACTAATGCCTGTTCTTTGGGTATGGTCATACAACCTGTTTTGAAAACCCCTTGCTGGACTGTCTAGCCTACATCTCTTCATCTAATCAGTTAGCATGGGAGACTGTCAAATCTTGCTAAAATCTTGGGAAGCTTCCCTACCATCTTCCTCACATTTACTCCTAGAATAGCCCAGTTAAACAGGGAAAGGCATGAAATATTCTTGAGGAAGTCATGAGGCTCTGTTACCACTGCTTCCTTGTTCAGGATGTTTATTAACAAAGCCTTCAAGAATACATTCTAGAATGTGGACAGAAGTTAAAGTCAGTCTCACTGGTTAGTCTGTACTAGGTTGTTTGCTCCATTTTCTTCCCTGTGTTGGAAAGGGGGATGTCTGTCCTCCAGTCCTTTCCATTACTGACTGTTAGCCAGCATTTACATTTACCTTATAACATGCAGTTCTCTAGGCTGCTCCAGACTCTCACCATCTCTTTACTTTATCTTGAATTTCAATAGTTTATTAACCTAATTTAGCTCTAGTCTTTCCAGTTCAAGATCATTCTCTTTCATGGAGCAAACAGAACAACAAAACCATGGGTAACTTTCTCCCCCCGCACCCCAGGATCACCATTCCTTTCCCGATGAGCAGTACGGATCTTAGCCTTTCTTGGTCCTCCTCTTTCCCTCTAGACAGAAGTCCCATCTCCACTGTCTTTAGCATTGATTGCCAGCCTTGGCTCACTCCGAACTTTAATCCTGATGTATCACATGATTCCATAGGCATCTGTGATTCCCTGCCATCTTTATGACATCTGAATAGGTTGGTGCTTTCCTCGAAGACCTTCGTCTATTTACGTGACACTCTCTTTTCCTCTTTATCAGAAATGTTTCCCTTTGTATCTTCAGAACTTCATTCTTAGGAGTCTGCCACCCCTCCTGGACCAGCTACAGAATTTTATGCAAAGACATGCTACCTATCCTATACCTACATTTTTTACCTGCTCTTCCAAATCTAAAGTCAGACTATACCTTGCTTTCTTCTCTGCTACTACAAATTCTGAGGTGGAATCTCCCTAGGGTTGCCCCTATTTCTGCCTCAGCTTGTGACGATCACTTCCAGGATAGCACTTCCTCTCTGGTCCAGCAGCACCCATGCTGGCTTTGGTTCAGACACTTGACAGGCCGAGACCCAACGAAGACACTCCCTGAGCTCCTCTCCCCCCACTCCAGGGGTCGGGAGGCTTGGGAAGCACAGCTGGTGTGGACTCAGGAGGCTCCTGCCCCGCCCAGCTCAGGCCTGCAGTCTCTGGACGCCCTCTGCAGGCCCAGGGCTGCTTACACCTAGACAAACTCCCCGTATCTGAGGGGTTCAGCATGTTAGTGTTAGTGCTGGAAAGGGGACCAGCCACAGGCATTTAGAGTTAGTCCACATGCCATTTTACAGGGAAAACAGATCTTCCCATGGTTAAGTGAGGTTAATCTGAGAGGTTAAGTGGCAAGGTCACAGCCAGTAAGTAGAGAGAACTAGGACTTAGAGCCCAGGCCTTCTCACTCTCAGAGGTTTTGTTTCCACTGGACTTCTGCAAAGTGAGCTGGGAAGGTGATAAAACTGGGCACTCACCTCTCTCTCTACAAGCCAGGCTCCAACCCCTGAAAACAACTTTAGGTCTTCCCTGGTTGGAATGGGTTACTGAAGCTGCCCAGCACACAAGGCTGCTTTCTTGGGTCACTTTTAAAAGTCCCCGCTTTGGCTTTGGGTACCCCCTCCTCCTTGAGCCTGTGGCCTCCCACCAGCAATATGAGCACAGACTTTACTCCTTTCACCTCTGAGCCCATCCCCCAGAATGCTGCCCATCACAGGGTGGTGTGGGAGAACCTGGGAGACGAGAGGCTGGGAACCACTAGCTCACTTTGATTCCATAGGACCTGGTCACAGACCCTGGTCAGCATCTGGGCCCCACAAAATCCCTGCCCTTAGCTCATTTCCCAAGTTCATCCCCTAAAGACTTCCTCCTGAGGCTCATTAGAGGTCACTCCTTAATTGACATGCCAGAGAAAGTCTTGCTCACCTAACGGTAAAAATGTTTTGTTTGGCTGAGAAGGAAACTGGGATTCAGCCAAAATAAGGTATAAGCCCAAGGTAGCACAGTTTAAAAGAAACAGGGCCAGGACTTGGACCCCTGGCTTGGACCCCCAGTTTCCAGAGGCACCGATGGGTCCATCTCCCACCTCTAAGCCTATGCTTCACCTGGCCTTTTTTCCCTGGGGCCTTTCTGAATCCTGGCCCTCGCCCACACCCACACTTCTGCCTTAGAGCTCTGCCCTTCTCACCACCTGGACAAGAACCCCCTCCAGAACTGTCCTCTTTGGGGAGCAGCACAGTCAGCTGCTTCATTCCTTCTCTTTCCTTCCTTCGAATCCCGGAGTCAACTTCCCTGTCCAACTCCAGCACCATCCCCACCCCGCACCCCGCCTCGGACCCCACCGAGCTGAGTCAGCTGCCTCCCTCCACCTGTTGGGACAAGTCTCTTCTAGGATCCTGAGGTCCCATCACTGATCCCCCCAGTCCCACCCTGGGAGGACACGAGTTACCCACTTTCTGAAGTCAGGCTGGTGGGACTGGGGACCTGGCTCTCCACAACATCCATTGAACCCGGCTCCTGAGCCTCTAGAGGGGAAGGGGCTGATGCCGCTGCTGTTTCCCTGTAAGGACAAAGAGCAGGACTGAGGCTCGAAACCTGCCTGGCTTGTACCCTTCAGTCTTCCATCTTAATTATGGTCTGCTCGCCTCCGTGGAACCAGATCATTATCCACAGCTTGTTCTCCCTTGTGCCCCGAGTGCCCCAGGGCCTGGGCCAGGCCTCGCTGGGGGTGAGGGGGAGCTCAAAGTACCTGGAGTTCTTTCACCTATGGATTGGGGGTGACCTCAGGGGCCTCGTTCTTAAGGGGTTGGGAGGGGAGGTCACCTGTCTGTTGGGGTCTGGGAGACACTCTCCTTCTAAGAGGCTGGGGGGTTCTCTGGTCCCCTACTCCTGCAGGGTTGTGGAGGCCATCCAAAAGAATCCTTGAGGTCTCCAGCAACATTCAAGGTCCGATATTTGGGGCCTCTCTCTGACTACATCTGGTGGGGTATCTTAAGAGGCTGAGGGATTTTTCCAACACTATTTGGGGCCCATTATAATAGAACTAGAGACTTCTCTGACAGGCTCAGGGGCCCTTTCTCACAGATTTGGGGGCCCTTCTCTGATAGACTCTGGTTCCTTTCTCATAGAATTTGGGGGCCCTTCTTTGACAGGCTCAGGGTCCCCTTTCTCAGTTTTGGGGGACCCCTCTATGTCAGGTTCCAGGGCCCTTTCTCACAGGGTTTGAGGGGCCCTCTCTGACAGGCTTGGGGCCCCTTCTCACAGATTCGAGGGACCCTCTTTGACAGACTTGGGGTTCCCTTTCTCACAGATTTTGGGGACCCCTCTATGACAGGCTCCAGGGCCCTTTCTCACAGATTTCGGGGCCCCTCTGACAGGTTCGGGGTCCACTTTCTTGCCGTAAGGGGTCCCTGTCTGACAGATTTGGAGAACCTTTATCACAGGGTTTGGGGGGCCCTTCCCTGGCAGGCTCAGGGTCCCCTTTCTCACAGTTTTGGGGGCCCCCTCTGAGCGGCTCGGGGTTCCCTGTCTCCTCGGCCGGCTCCCCTTCTCTCCCTCAGTCACGGTGGGGAGCTCGCCCCTCACCCTGCTGCTCGCCTCGGGCTTCGACAACTGGCAGGAAGTTGGGCCCGGAGCCTTTCCCGCCAAAAGAGCGAGCCCCTGTCGTCGAAGCAGCGGCGGTCGTGGGTACGCATGCGCCTCGGGCGCCCGTCCTCGAGGCAAAGCGCAGGCGCAGGAGGGAGTGCTCGGCAAACCGTTGGCGAGCCATGCGCATGCGTCGTGGCCAAGGCTTGCGCCTGCGCAAAGGTCCTCCTTCGCCTCCCTCCCGTCCAGCTCGGAGGAGGGCCCTTCCCCCTCCCCCAGCCAGGGTCCCCATCTTGCCTGGGCCTAACCCTTTCCGGGGAGTCTTCAGGACACTTGAGTGCTAAGCTTAGCACCGCCCCCCCAAGACAGAGAATCACCCCCGTCTTACCTTGGGGGATACGGGGGGAGGGAATCAAGGGGGTAAGGGGGTTCCCCCTTCTGGCCTACCCAGCTTCCTACAGAACCATCCACAAATGACACCCCCAAATTCGCACCCTGCCCCTTTAACAAAACACTCACCCAATGGGTCTGATCCCCGGGGACCCTTTGGAAATGACTGGAGTTTTCCCAGCCTTTGTTTCAACAATTCCACAAGCATTCCCCACCCTCTGTTCTCCCCTCAGAGATCTGGGGAAGAAGCTGGAGGTGGCTGTGGGGATGGCCCAGGGGAGCTCCCCGGGACTCCTGCCGGCATCACCCTCAAAAAGCGTTAAAGAAGCCAGAAGGTCTGCTGGGGTGCTGACTGGGGTGCTGGCTGGGTACAACCTCTGCCAGAGAAGCTGTGGCCGGCAGGCTGGACTGTGGGGACACCTGCCCTTCCTCCTCCCAGGTTAGGTCCCCCAGGATCATCCTCCTGCCCCGAGAAAGGGAACAGATATGCTCAATAAGTAACAGGATTGGGGGTGGGGGGAGGAACTTTATGTCTTCAGGTACTACTATTAAGCTTTACGTATGTTTTCATTGCAACATAAAGGGTGTTTTTTTTGCCAATATGCTGAATGCGTGAAGTCTTTGGGACCATGCTGAACTCCAGTTGGATGGAGCATGCGTCAAGAAATATGTGAGTTATTATTGGAATATCTCTACATCATGGTCCACTCAGAAAGCACTAAAAGAGGCTGGGAAGGTGAGACTGTTAGGTGCTTTTTGCACCCACGCAGGTGAGAGCTGTGGAAGCTAACTTTGAGCATCCTCTGGTGGCCAAGCCAGTTATGGCACCTCAAACAGCTGTTCCAAGCCATACCCTTTAATGCTGGTAATTGTAAAAGATTCTTCTTGTAGGACGCCAGTTATTCTGTAATAGGACAAAAGTGTTTCACAAGGCTCTCTTAGAGGGCTGGCTGTCCTAGAGACATGACAGCGGATAACCAAGGGCACTGGAGATCTTCTGAAGATTTTATTTCTATAAGGTCACAAATGATAAGGACCACTACGCATGATCCATTATAATGGGCCAGAAGTAGGGTTGGAAATAACTCACATTCTAAAGCATTGTAAGATCTACAGAACACTTCTTCCAATACCCTTGGCAGGTAGGTAGGGCAAGTGAAGTTTTGTGCTTCCCAGGAGATGCATTATTGGGTCAGGAGGAAGGAAAGCAAATGACCTTACCTTCTTTTCGTTCCTTTGGGTTAGAAAGGAATTTTCTGATCCTGAATCTAATACTTCGCATTAACACCAGACACAAACATTCTAAACAACAGAAGATCTCAGAAAAGGGCCACTTTGACTGGCTTTTTAATTTGGCTGTTCTTAGCTAGGTATGGTGATTTGAAGCGTTTAGCTCTGGGCTATTATATAAAAAAACTCAGCCTGCCCCTGTCAAGGAGAGGCTGACTATTCACTGCACTGAAGATAGGAAAGCCAGCAGCTGCCCGGCAAGAGCTAAAATACAACCATACAACTGGGGAGATACCTAGCAGAGCAAGTATCATCTCCTAATAGGACTTACGCAGCCCTGCAAAACCACAGATTGAGAATGACTCTGGCCCCAAGGGTTTCTGGGGCATGTACCTTTTCACGTAGGTTCTTTATGTTCCCCTTTGTGTGCCCTGGTCTCACTTCTGTGTATCTTTCACTACTGCCTTAGTAAGCTGTGGAGACTGTATCCTTCCTGTATTTTCTTTTTTTTTGTTTTTTTATTTTATTTTTTTTAATGTTTTACAATCATTTCCTTAAAGTTAGTATTTTATCCCCCCCACTACTCCCTCCCTCCTCATGACAGCATACAATTCTGTATAGGTTCTACATATACTTTCCTATTGAGCACATTTTCACTATAGTCATGCTATGTAGTCGCACTAAAATAAATGGAAGAAATCATATAACAAATCAAAACATAATACACTGAAACCCACCCACACACAAACATGATCTGCTACATTCTGCGAATGACTTCCATATTTCTTTCTCTGAGTGTGGAAGGAATTTTGCCTTAGAAGACTGACATTAGGATTTTTTTTTTCTCAGTAAGTTCTTGTGTTATTACAAAGTTCCAAGTCTACCAGAAAAAACTCTCGCACACTGTGGTCGTTGCTGTGCACAAAGTTCTCCTGGTTCTGCTCCTTTCACTCAGCATCAGGTCATATAAGTCCTTCCAGGCCTCCCTGAAGGCTTCTTGTTCATCATTTCTTACGGCACAATAGTACTCCATCACATTCATATACCATAATTTATTCAGCCATTCCCCAATTGACGGGCATCCCCTTGAATTCCAGTTTTTGGCAACCTTCCTGTATTTTCGTAAGTTATTTTATTCTGAACTAATGCATTTACTTTGCTAGAAGTAAACAAGTCAGTCTGTGGAGAATCTGGAGCTGTGGTTTTGACTGGGTACTGTGACCCAGTCTACCCTGATCTACCCTGAGGTTATTTTTTGTTTGTTTTCTAGAGAGACTGAGAGGGAGTGTCTCAGATCTTGCACCTGGTGTGTGCGTCCTTCATTGCCGAAGAAGACCATGCCATCAGAGAAATAATGACCTGACTTGCACTTGACTGTTTGAGTGAGGGAGGGCTGTGCAGGTCACCAGCCTCAATTCTCCTCCAGAGCCATCTGAATCCAGTGACCAGATATATTCATCAAGATGACTGAAGATGACCCATGATGAGGCAATTGGGGTTAAATGACTTGCCCAAGATCACACAGCTAGTGAGTGTCAACTGTCTAAGGGGCAGTTAGGTGGTGCAATGGGTAGAGTGCTGGGCCTGGAGTCTGGAAGACTCATCTTCCTGAGTTCAAATCTGCCCTCAAGACTTTTTTTTAGGGGCACCTAGTGGATAGAGCACCAGTGCAGGAATCAGGAGAACCTGAGTTCAAATCACACCTCAAACACTTGACACTCACTGTGTGACCTTGGGCAAGTCACTTAACCTCAATTGCCTCATCCTGGGTCATATCTCCAGTCATCCTGATGAATGGCTCTGGAGGAGAAGTGAGGCTGGTGACCTGCATAGCCCTCCCTCACTCAAAACAAAGTCAAGTGTAAATCATGTACTCATTTCTCTAATGGCATGGTCTTCGGCAACAAAGGATGAACCCACATCTACACCTGGTAGCTTCTGACTAGAGGAAACTTTAATCTCTTTATGCTAATTTTACCTATAGTGAAACTTGCAATCTGAGAAGTGACTAACTAGCCCAAGGTCTGGGAGGTCAGATGAGAACTCAAGTCTCTTGATTTCTGAATAGGAACTTTCACTACTTCAGGTTGTAGTGATGGAACAGGAGAGACAAGAGACAGATGAAAGAGCCCAGGGCCTTGCTATGACTGAGACTGGTCGGAGATGACAGACAGCCTTGATGCTGTTTTCACTGAAGATAGAACTTTTATTTTTGAGGGGACTGAGGGGCCGATGCAGGCCTCTTTGCCCACCCTGGAGCCTACAGCTGCCGAGGGGGCCTTAGGAGATAGAGAAAATGGGCCCTGCGAGGCACAGGGAGAAGGCGCAAGGGGGCTTCCTCGTGAGCTCCCTCCCGAAGTCCATCCCGGATTGCCTGAAGCCGATGACGCTTCTCACTGACCCAGCGGCTCCCAGCCCGGCTCTCAGTCCGGGCCATCCGACGTGGAAGGCTGATTATCCAGAAAGCCACTTTGGGCTGTGCCTCGGCATGGGAGCTGCTCAGTTCATTGCTTCGGAGTGTCTGGGCTGGCTCGTTCTCCTCTTCATCAGGTGCCTAGAACCACAGAACCACAAGGTCTCTGAGCTGAAAGGGGCTTCTCTACCTGAGCAGGGCATCATCTTGAGCAGTTCACACTGAGCCTTTGCTTGAAGACTTCCTAGGATGGTGAATTCACTACCCTTTGTGGCCAGCCCTAACCTCTTCCTTCCTACATCTGTTTCTTCTACCTCTCCCTACTGCTCTGGACCTTCCAACTGGAACCATGCATTCACAAGTTACAAGGAAGGGAAAGAAGGCGGACTAGGCTTCTTGGAGGTCTGGCCTTGATCTCTGCTTCTCCCTTCCACAGCAAGAGGTCTCCTGACACTTTCCCCACCTACTTCACTCCATTTCTTTCATTCCCACCCCTGATTACTGGGCAGACAGAGGCATAGACAAAAGGGAGAGCAACATGAACTTGTTCCTGGGTCTTGCTTCCCCATCCTCGATGACAGTGTGTTTCAGAGTTCCCCCATCCTTTCTCCTTGGAAGTCACAAAGGTCCAACACTGAAATTTACTGGGCAACAGAAGCATCTCTGACCTTCCAATCATCTTCCACATTCCCTTCTGAAGGCTCAATTGCAGCCACCACCTTCTCCGAAATCATCACATCTCCAGTTCGATTATCAGTCACCTGTGTGTATATGTGTATAGTATGGGGTAGGAGGGCAGGCAGAGAATGAAACTCATTCCCTTTACCAATACCATTTCTGCCCACCACCAAATTTCTTTCTCAGCTGTTACCAGTGTTGGGCATGGATCAAAGTCAGAGTCTAAAAGATATTGAGCCAGAGTGGGAAGGAGCAGAGATGGTTGGGTGGCTAGAGGTAGCTGGGCTACCATGTCACTGCATGGGGTTGGGAGGCTGAGAAGGGCAAAGGAGGCTGACCTTGTCTAGCTGGTGGTGGCTGTAGACAGTGTTGTTACCCAACTGGCTTTGTTTCTGGTCATTATTGTGGTAATTGGGGGGGAGGTTCCTAAAATCCACCGAAGGTGTCATGAGGTTATCCATACCCCGAAGCAGATCCTCCTGGGGGAGCCCCAACCAAGAAAAGAGGAAGATAGGAAGCCAGAGACAGGTGGAGGAAAATCCAGAAAGGACCATGGGGAAATCAGTGAAGCTGAGTTAACCCTCTTCCAGTGCCTCAGTCTCTCTCTCATGAGTTCTTCCCCCCATCCTCTCTCTGATACTGTTCCCCCTCCAGACTTCTGGCCTTCCTCCAGCTTCCCCAGCCAATCCTCCCATCTTTGTCCCCCATCTTCCTGTTTTTTCTTCTCTATGAACACCGCCCCCCTCCCCTGTCCAGTTTCCTCTGTACTTCATCCTTATCTTCCTGTCTTTACCGTCTCCATGGCCGAGTCATCTTTGCCTTTCTCCCATCCTTTTGCCCCTCGTTTTTCATCCTTCCTTCCCCCACCAGTCAGCTTCCCTCCCCTTGCCCTCAACCCTGCCTTACAATTTTGCCCATATAGATCTACGCCTTTGTCCTATGCTCCCCTCATCCCTCTGCTCCCTTGTGTCCCGTCGGCCATCTGGCCTTCGTTTTCCATTGCTGGACCCTCTATCATGGTCTGAGGAAATATTTCCCTAGTATCTGTGGCCTGGTTGCCCCCTAGCCCGGGCTCTGCCCACCTCCCTGGTTCGATTCACGCCCTTCAGCCTTCCTTCTGCTCACCCGGAGAAGGAGGCGACTGAGGCTGCGGAGGAGGCTGTGGATGCCCAGCAGGCTCATGGGCCCCAGCTCAGGAGCCTCGGAAGTATCGAGACGCCTGGGGGCGTGATTGTGCCCGTAGGTGCGCTCGGGGACGGAGATGGGCGCAGCTTGGTCCTCTGGGGTAGCTACCAAGAGCAGGAGCAGCAGGAGCGGGGGCTGCGGCCACATGGTGGGGCGGGGCCTGAGTGTGGGAGAGGGGCGGAGGTGGGAAGCCCAGCCCAGCCCCGCAGACAGGTCCCCGCCCCTCCCCAGGCAAGACTCCTCTTCCTTCCCAACCAGGTGTCCCTCCCGGGCCCCAGGCACTTGGACCCTCAACCGTGAGATGCCCCACAGAGGCAGGCTGCCAATCGCGAGAATTGTCACGTCCCCCGCAAACCGCCGGCTCCCGTGCCCTGTCACGCCCCCTTTGCGGCTCGGGCCACTCCCTTCTCCAGCCGGGGTCCGCAGAGAACCCGCTGGAAACTTCCCTGGAGGTGATCTCGCGCGGGGACCCACGAGCCCTGGGCCTAGGCGCTATCCCCAGCCAAGGTTCGGCGCTGTGGTCTATTTGGGGGAAGGGTCGTAAAAACGGCGTAACCCTACTGGAAGGGAGCAGGCCGAGGCGCGGGTCCGGAGAACCTCCGGGAACCAGTCGTCCGGGCCCTCCAGAATCTAATCGCTCCAGCTTCCTCCTAAATCCAGGCGCAGTCCTTCACCAGTGCCACCCACGAGCATCGCGGCCTCCAGTCCAGATGCTGTCAAGGACCTGGGCACCACATTCCTATCTCACCACCCTCCAGGACCCTCTTGCCCTCAGGGATCCAGGCTCCCCATAGCACAGAAGGCCCTTCAGAGACCCAAGTATTGTGTCTACCAGTACGGGCCCACTAGGAAGAACAACGCTTCTGCCCCCTTACCCTGTCACTGACTCACTCGGCTTTGTCAAGGACCCAGTCAGCCCATCTCCGCAGGCCCGTCCCCACAGGCCGTTGCTCTCTCAGATCCAGCTGTGTCCGCGGTCCTGACAACTGCTGACTGTGTGCTGAGACGGCATTGGGCATGGGCCCTTCCCCCATCCCGCACTGAGCTGAGGTCACAAGAGGCCTAGAGACGTCACAGAGACAGCCCCAGTGCTAGAGTGCCCCTCCCGGCTCATTCCTGGAGGGGCCACCTCGGAAGGCTTTTCTCTACCCTCCACTCGGCAGTTGTTCAATTCTTTACTGGTCATCTAATGAGCTGGTGTTTAATTGAGAGGCAGCTTGGATTAGTGGGTAGGGAGCCAAAGGCAGGAAGACCTAGATTCTCAAACCTAATTTCTGACACATCCTGGCTGTGTGACCCTGACCAAGTCATTTACTTCTCAACAGACAATTCTCCAAGACTCTAAATTGCAGAGGAGGTTCTGACCAGCACTGGTCCTTTTCTCACCAGGAGGTTCTCTATACCCATAAAACCCCCGGTCCTGGTCCTAACCCACTTTGTCCCCAGTACCTTGTATGCAGTAGAAACTTAATAAATGTTTGCTATGAGTTGGAAGGTACTGAATTCCCCAAAGTAGGTACAATGCTACATCTTTTATTCCTTCTCAAAATCCCAGGTTTGGAAGGGGTGTCATAGGCCTTGAGTTGAACCCAGACTTGAAGTAAAATCTTTACACCTGACAACTGATCCTGTAGCCTGGGCTTGAAGACCCCTCAGTGATGGCAAACTCACTATTTCCCAAGGGGGCAGATAAATCTTGAGCTCCCTCTCCTCCTAAACTCATTTAGAGGGATGAGTAGATGTAGAAAAAAATGAGGTATAGGGCAGCCACATATAGGCAAATGCAACCAGGACACCTGCATGAAGGGGGATATGTGATCAGGTCACATGATGGAGTAATTTATGATCCTGGCACAAATTTCTTTACTATCCAGTCAATAAACATTTATTAAATGCCTGCTATGTGTCAGGCACTGGGTTAAACACTGAAGGTACAAAGAAAGGCAAAAGACAGCCCCTGCTCTCCAGGAACTCACAGTCTAATAGGGAGAGGACAGGAAAACAACTAGTTGCAAGCAAGATGTGTACATTGGAGGTGTTTACCAGAGGAGATGCACCAAAATGAAGGGGGACCAGGAAAGGCTTCTTGGAAAAGGTAAGATTTTAGCTGGGACTGGAAGGAAGCTAGGGAAGTCAAGAAGCAGATGGACGTTGTGCTGGAAGTCCCTCTACAAGGACAGCTAGGTGGTGCAGTGGATAGAGCACCAGTGCAGGAGTCAGAAGGACCTGAGTTCAAATCTCACCTCAGACACTTGAACTAACTGTGTGACCTTGGGCAAGTCACTTAACCCCAACTGCCTCATCCTGGGTCATCTCCAGTCATCCTGATGAATGTCTGGTCACTGGATTCAGATGGCTCTGGAGGAGAAATGAGGCTGGTGACCTGCACAGCCCTCCCTCACTCAAACAGTCAAGTGCAAGTCAGGTCACTATTTCTCTGATGGCATGGTCTTCTTCGGCAACAAAGGACAAACACACATTTGTCTTAGTTATTTTGTGCTGATGTCAACCTCCCTCTCCCCTCCAGAGTCAGTGAAGTCCAGTGATAAGCCAAAAGTCATATGACTGGCAATGGCTCAGGATGAAGCAGTTGGGTGACCCTGGCCTTTCTAAATTAAAGCCTTGCTCAGGTCTCAGTTTGTCTGAGGTAACACTCATTCAAAGACCAAGAGATCAAAAGATGGCTTGATTTACTGTCACAAAAATATCTGTCTGGGAGGGGAAGACCTTCAAAGTTGAGTATGTGTTAGGTGACCAGGATGCTCTGTCATTGGTTTAAGTCCCAGCTCCTTGGACTACTTAAGTCTCCAAATGTACTGGGCCATTTGACAATTGGAGTGAATGCCCCCCAAAATTTCTGCATCACCTTACATGATATGGATTACTTAGAGGGCAGGATGGTGTGTCTGGATTTTCTTTGACTGACTCTTGAACAGTGAAGGAGAGGGCTGACAACAGTTTTAGACCATCTAAAGCTTCTGCCATTTCCACAAAGCCTCTGTGAAGAACCAGAGTCACACAGGTTTCACAACTGAGATAGTGTGCCACAGAGGAAAGAGAATTGCATCAGGAGTCAGAGGGCCTGGGTTCTAATTCTGCAGCTGATGTTTCCCACCTGGTTGGACTTAGGCACATCACCTAACCTCATTAGGTTTCAGTTTCCTCATCATTAAAGTAAGGGCGTTGAACTCAGTGACCTCAAAAGTTTTTCCATTTTAACATCCAGGATACTTTGACTTCCAAAAGATAAAAGTGCTCATTAGTTGGCCCTATCTAAAGAATTTCTAATACCTTTAAAAAAATTAGGTTTTGGTGGCTATTATCCAAAATTTGTGATGGACTCATCATCCCAGTGATCTTCTTCCTGGGTATGTAATAGAGAAGGACAAGAAATAGATGAGATTTCTTAGAATTTTCTCTTCTGACTTGGGAGTCAGACTTACAGTACAGCTTGAAATGATCAATCAAACCCTTGACAATGCTCTCCCAATCACTGCATTTTTGTGTTTGCATACCTTAAGTGAAGACAATCAAAGATTGTAGAATCTGTTCCTGTCACAGAGTTCTGGTCCTGTGACTCAGAAAGTAACGACCCCCAAAGACGAAATAATACTGTTCCCACAGAACTTCAGGTCACCTGTGTTGTGGGTTTATCATGAGAAACCACTCAGACCTTTGCAAACTATGGTTTCCCCCTTCCCTTCCCACTTGTGATTTACGTATACAATCTCTGTCTTCATTACAGCAAGGTGGAATTCTAATCTGGAAAATTTACGATTTGCAAATCAGTTTCTCATAATGAAAATAACTAAACTACTACTTGATTACTGGCACTTTGTCTTTTGCCTGCTGTTTCATCATTCTCAGATGACAGTCTAGCTCAGTAAAATCATGTTAATAGTACCAAGTGAGCAGGAGCCACCAAAAACCTATTGTATTTGCCAGGAGAGGAACTCCTTGATGAGAAAGAATCCTCCCCCCATCCCCTACCACAGTTTCCCCCATAGAGACCTTGGCTTCAAGGGGAGCTGTCTCTGAGAAGCTCTAGGACTTGTCAAACAAATTAAGTATGAACCAATAACCATCTACTGATTTATTCTGATCTGGGGTAAAGGAGGATGCTATCTGCCAGAGATGAGTAGCAGTACTAGAAAACTGAACTTAGTAGGAAAGAAGGGCTAGTAAAAACCGATGTGTATGCAGATGCCCTATGGCCCCCTCATATAGGGCTGAAGCTATAGCGATTTTCAGTGAAAGGGGGAAAGGTGATTTGTGAAAGGCAGGGAGATGGACATTTGGTCACCTAGAAGTTTTTTGGATGGCCAGATCCTGCCAGAGACCTTAGAACCAATCCACTGTACCTCCAAGTCCTTCTCCCACTCCTTCCCATTTCTCACTGTTTGTAGCGCCTGTCCAGGTGGGTTCTAAACACACAATCCATTCCCTTAAATCGTGTTCACCACCTACAAGTACAAGGTGAGGGGAGGAGGCATGATGCTCCATGAGAGGAGAGCACTTGACAGTTTTGTAGAAATTTTGCCTACCCCTTTTAAGAAACCATGTCACCACTGAGAGATCAACTGCCTATATCTTATGAATGAGATCGCTTGATAGAAAGAAGGGCATTTTTCAGATGGGAGTGGGGGCTTGAATTAATGGATAATTTTATAACATGAATATTTCTGGTAAATATTCCATTTTCAGTCAATAAATCAAAAAGCACTTTTTAAGTATCTGTGATGATCCAGACACTTTGCTAAGCACTAGAGTTAGAAAGAGAGGCAAAAGCAGTCCCTGCCCTCAAGGAGGGTCTGTTCTAGTTTCCAAAAGCCTGGATCAATATTGAACCAATAAGGAACCACATGGAGCTCAGGTCAGTGACATATGAGTACCATCATGGCTTTATCAGGAACAGGCTAACTGCACAGGATCACTAAACTGGTAGAGGAGTGAAATCCTGTAGCTATGAGTTAGTTAGATTTTAGCAAAGCTTTGCATCAAACAGCTCAAGCTTTTCTTGGGGAGAAGATGGGGAATATGGATTAGATGATATGGATTAGATGCATTCATCTCTAGTTGAATGGTTGGAGCCAGAGAGTCATCAAGGGATTCTATGTCATCATAGAAGAAGATCTACAGTGGGGTGCCAAAGGGCTTGGCCCTATCCTGTTAACATTTTTGTCAATGACTTGGACAAACACAGAGATAGTGTGCTGCTCATCACATTTGCAGAGGACAGAAAGGTGGGAGGAAGAGTAAACACTAGGTGACAGATAAGGATTCAGAAGGCTCTTGGAAGGTTATCTTCTTACCACTGTACCGTCTGGGTCAGAGACTTGTGTTAGGAGACTTAAACCTTTCTGCACTGGAACGCCTGAGCTTCTATCTGCCTTCTTCATTGGTGAGTATCCTCCAAGGTCCACTCTACCTAGCCAGCCCAGCCCTGATTCACTTCAGACCCCAATCATCTCCTAGCCTCCCACCATGCTTATGCTCCCACCTCGATTTCCAGCTCTGGAACCATCATCAAATCCAAACTGCCCTTGCTACTAGAAAGGGTATTTCAATCTACTCCTCAGTGGTTCCACTCACCATCTCTGTGACTGTGACTGTCTTGGTGAAAGCTCCCTTCTCTGAGCCCAGTTCCCCTATGTGTATTATTAAAATGGAGGCTTCTTGTGGGCAGGAACTGTCCTGATCCTGTATTTGTATCTCTGGTGCTTAGAATAGTACTGGGAACATAGTAAATATTTAATGAGTGCCTTCTCATTCATTTATCTCTTGTATTACTCATTGGACTAAATCTAATAAGAAAATTAATAGGACTGAACACAAAATCATACAGTACAGTGGTTCACAAATCTGTTTCACAAATTCAGGATGGGGGAGATAGATTTAGAAGTTTGAAAGTCTCAGGGCCAGGGTTATTAGTGGACCCCAACTTCAGTGTAAGTCATGCAGTGAGGAATATGGCAACCACAAAAACAAATGCTATCTTGGGCTGTATTGAGAAGAACAGAGCTTATAGAAACAAGGAGGCATTAGACCATTTGCCCTCTGCCCCAATAAGACTACAGGTCTTCAGTTTGGGACAGATGTTGATAAGCTTGTGGGCATACAGAAGAAGGAAATCAAGATGAAGGAGGGCCTTGACTCTATGACATCTGAGGATCAGCTGAAAGAATTGGAGACATTTAGCCTGGAACAGAGAAAGAGGCCACAGGTTCCCTACCCCTGGCCCAGACATTCGAAGGACTGTTATGTTGAAGAGGGATTAAATGGCTTCTGTTCCACCACAGGCAGCAGAATCAGAAGCAACAGGGAGATGTTGCAAAAAGGAAAACATAGGCTTGGGGCAGATAGGTGGCGCTACAGTGGATACGGCACGGCCCCCTCAAAGTCAGGAGGACCTGAGTTCAAATCCTGTCTTAGATACTAGCTATGTGACTCTGGGTAAGTCACTTTACCCTGTTTGCCTCCGTTTCTTCACCTGTAAAATGGGCTAGAGAAGGAAATGGCAAATCACTTCAGTACTTTTGCCAAGAAAGCTCAAATGGAGTCATGGAGAGTCAAACATGACTGATAAATGGCTGAACAAAGTGATCCTAATATTGTTAAAAGTCTAGGAGAATGGTTCTCTCTTAGGTTCAATCTACTTTCCTGATTGTTGTCCCTTAAAGAAGGAGGGGTATTCCAAACTTACATCTGGAGGTTTGACCCATCGCCACTAAAAGCTGGTTATACAAAAGACCACCCCAATTAGTGAAGAGCAAGTAAACCTTTTTATCCAAGCAGGTTAGAAAATACCAAGTGTGAGAGGATGCCTATCAAATGGGGAATGGATGAACAAGTTGTGGCATACAAATGTAATGGAACACTATTGTGCAATAAGAAATGATGAGCAGGCAGATTTCAGAAAAACCTGCAAAGACTTCGTAGGAATTGGTGAGCAGTTAAATGAGCAGAACTAGGAAAACATTGTGCACAGTAACAGCAACATTGTGTGATGATCACCTGTGTGTGATTTAGCTCTCCTCTACAACACAGTGATCCAAAATAATTACATAGGATTCCTGATGGAAAATGCTATCCACATCCAGATCTGAATGCAGACCAAAGTATACTTTTTTCACTTTTTTTGTGTTTTTTTCCCTTTTTGATTTATTCTTTCACAGCTTTAACTGACATAATATAGAAATATGTTTTACATGATTGCACATGTATGCTATATCAAATTGCTTACCACTTTAGGAAGTGGAGGAGACAGAGGAAAATTTGGAACTGAAAATCTTATAAAAATGAATGCTAAAGATTGTCTTTAAATATAATTGAGGAAAAAGGAAATACTATTTTAAAAAAAAGAAAATACCAAGTGAATGAACTCTCCCAGTGGAAACAGGATACCTCAGTTCAACCAACAGAGCCCCTGAGCTCATCTATGGGGAAATTCCTCAGAGTCTAAGGAATTCCAGTTGAGGAGCCATATTTGCCCTGTATTTGCCCAAGGTCTTTCCTTGCTCCTCAGACTCTCCACAAAAGTATGTCCTTTCTTGAAGCAGGGAGGTAGAAGAATGTATCTCTGCTATTGCACTGTCTCTCTTAATCAATGAGGAGAGTTTCATGTAAAAGTTGCAAGTTTGAAGCCAGGGTTACATACATAACATTCTTCCGCAGTACTATTTTCCAAGGGGCTTTCTTTTACCTTACTCTTTATTTCTAGTCTTTTTTGAATTTTCTTCTTATATTTCTTGGTTATTCACTTTTTTGCTCTGTGTGTCTCTTATGAGTGCAGAGTTTCTGGAATACAGAATCTGAACACCTTCATTCACATTACTGCATTTATAGATTATCAATCATCCAATAGGTATTTAAATATTAATCTCATCCAAGGTGGTAGACTTGGGGATAAAAAACATAAATTGTCCCTTCCATCAAGGTGTTTGCGTCCTAGCAGAGGAGACAACATATACATATCCTGGTATAAACAAGCTAGATGCAGAGTAATTTGTGGGGTGGAGAAAAGTGCTATCTTTCCTTCTGTAGAAATATCAACTAATGAAGGAAGCAATGTTAAATAGAAGCAAGGTCACATTGTGGGATCCACCCTGTGTCTAGGGCCAAACTGTCCAACCCCAAGCCCACCCTTACTATATAATCATTCAAAACCCTTTTGGTCAGGTTATCTTATCTCTGGTTGTACTCCTAGCACTCCCTAGCTATGTGGGTACTGCTGGCCCATGGGGAATCATACCTCTCCTTTCCTAAGGTGTAACAAAGATTTGGGAGATACAACTTTGTCTTGAAAAGGTGGTTTTCTAACGTGTAAATTTCTTCTCAGACAAAACCCATGAGGCTTTCTTTTGCCATATACTTCTATCTCCCCACCATGAAAATGTTCTTTAATGGTATCTTCTCCTCTTTCCCCCTCCAGGCACAAGTTTGGGGGTCTGAGTTTTATAATCGTCTGATGTGATTTCCTGTTATTTTACTTTTTGAGGTGTTTATGTGGCTTCAGTTTTAGTTACTCTGTCTTTGGCACCTTCTTTTTTTTGAGGTATGGGAGAGATTTGTGGAAAACAACCATTCTACCATGCCTACAATCAGATTGTTTTAGCTTTTGTGATGACAACATTACACTATTGACTCGACAGTCTATTTAAAACCCAAATTGTTTTCAAACTAACTACTGCCTAGGTCCCCTCACATTTCATCTTTCTGATGCTGACTTTTCCGTCCAAATGTAACACTACCTTTTTTCTTATCATATTTCATCTGACCAGATTTTGTCCAATGCTCCAGTCCTCCTTCAAGGTCTTTCACCTACAAATGACTACAGGCTGCTACTTTCCTCTCCTTAGCCTTCCACTGGGTTGGAGGCTTGGATTGAGAAGCCCTGTCTTGGAAAGGGAAGAAAGGCCAGTGACTGCCTATGGACAGCCAGAAGTCAATATCTTCCTCTACAGAGTCAATTTTACCAGCAAATTAAATGATTTTTATTTCTTACCCAGAACTCAAGGTTTATTGGACAGAAAGGGAATTGAAAAGGAGAATGGATAAGGAGGAAAGAAATTAGACTATGCGACAAGATATTGGGAGCAGCAGGAGGTACTGAAGGACAGGGTGCTGGTGTCTCTGAGATAGGGAGAGACAGAATAATGGCATTCCTGAGAGGAGAAAAGGAGCAGTGGGAGACAGAACACAACAAAGAGGGGAAGACTAGAGAAAGGGAGCTAGAGAATAAGATGCCAGGATTCCAGAAAGGAGAAGAAAAGATTGAGGGATAAGATGCTAGGTTCCCCCCAGAAGAAAAAAAAAGACTGGGGGACAGAATGTTGAGGTTCCCCGGAAGAAGATACAGTAGTCCAGAGCAAGAAGAAAGGGGAGCTATGGTGGACACTAAAGAAAAGGAGGCTGGAGGAAAGGACACCGAGGTGGTAGAGGGGGCTAGTATGCTAAGGGAGATGGTAGAGAAAGCGTTCTGAGGCTCAGACATCAGGGTTTCCGGTGAGATGAAACAAGGAGGGAGCACAAAAGACTGTGATCAACAGGTGGGACCTTTAAAGTAGCACACCATCAGTCACGACCTCCTGACCCTGCTAGGGATAGACTATTGGGGAGTGAGGGACTCAAAGATCGGATGCTGAAGGATCCTTGGGAAGAGAGGGAGTGGAGACAGAGTATTGCTGGGTGTCTAGGGAGCCCTGTAGGGGGCTTCAGGGAAGGACCTGGCTGGCCCAAGAAGGGAGGAGAGGGTGTTAGGGAACTAGGGTCCCCGAGGATGAAAGGGAGCTGGGAGAAGAGGAAGCTTGGGGACAGGGCTCCAGGGACCCCTGGAGGAAAGCGGTATGGGGAAAGGGTGTGGCTGATTCAGGAAAGATGAGAGGATCCTGGGGGCAGGACTCGGGGTCTCAGATAGCGTAGGGTGGGGAGTGGGTTGTCTAAGAGTATCGCGAGAGCTTGTTGTAGACGTGATCCAGGTTCCTGCAGAGGAACATCGAGAGCGACATGACCCCGAGCTAGGGAGAGAGGAAGGAGACACGGGTGGGTCAGAATTGGAGCTGGCATGGACTAGGGACAAGGGTGGGTGCGGGGTGAGGGCTCGCGGATAGGGGCACAGACGCAGGGAGAGAGGTCAGACGCCGAGCGGGCGGGTACAGAAGCAGGGGATCGCCGGTCCTGAGGCTGAGCTGGTCCTTTATTCGCAGCTCTGGGGTTCTAGTCGGCAGGAGGACCAGATGGTCGACGGCCTCGAGGCCTGACGCTGACGCGGCAGCCAGCGTTCCACCATGGCGGGTAAGCGGCTCGACCCCTGGGACCCCCAGGTAGCGCACCTGCATGCCATGCCCCACTTGGACGAAGACGTCCCTGAACCGCAGTTACCAACCCCCCCTGCTGCAGATGACTCGCCCTCCAGCCCCTGGCACCGGGAGCCCCAGCCCCGGGCGTGGGGTAGCATCACCAGCGTCAGCCCCACTGCCGCCACCTGCAACGGGACACGCACATCAGCTAGGCCCTGGGCTTGCTCAGCCAACCTGTGCTGTGCTTTAGCATATCTTGGCACAGAAAAGAAGGGCCATGTTCCTGTCCAGTCCTAGGCTCGTTCCCACCTTGAGCGATCGTGGCAGAGTCTCTTTCTGCCCTGACCTCCCATCTTCGCCTTCCCCCCTTTCCCATCGCTATTAGCTACTGGTCCAGCGTCTATTGAGCTCAATGGGGAAGACTCTGGAAACAGGACTGGGGATGGCTCCGCTCCTACACAGACCAATTGAAGCTCAATCCGCTTCTGCTGTGGTCGGCCTAGAGAGGGCACCTTTCCATTCCTCACCGCCGTCGGGGTTGGGGTTCATGGATTGCGAGTAACTGAGGTAGGACCTCCCCTGAGTCCCCATCTTTGGTCCATTGGGGAATGCCTCAGCTAAGAGAGAAGGTGTTCTCGACCTGTCTCGGCCTAAATTGCCAAGGGCCGGCTTCTCGCTCGACCCAGAGGGAGAAGACGCACTTTCCATTCCACAGCCAATCAGGGGAATGACTGCTGTCTCCCACCCTTACAGGGAGAGAACAATCAGGGAGGATCTGTGACGGTGCGAGAAGGCATTCGTGGAGAATCGAATTCTCAAGAGATGAGAGGACACGGTGAAAAGGTTCTCCTGACCCGAGAAAGGTGACTTGGTTTTGGCATCTCTTAGGGAAGGGCAGGGAGCAGGAAGCTCCAGGCTCGGGAAGGGCGGGGGGAACGGGTACCTAACCCCGGGAGGGCGCTCCCGGTGGGGGACGGGGTCCTCACCTCGAGCAGCCCTAGGCCCAGGCTGACTCCCACGATGGAGATGAGGTTGTTGTGAAGCCAGGTGTAGATGCTCCGAGAGCAGCCCTGCGGGGATGGCACGAGGAAGTCACAGAGCTTGGGTTATCTGGGGAGCCCGCCCAGCCCCGCTCCCAGCCTCTTCCTAGTTCCCGCCAGTCCTCCCCCACCACCCCCTCGGGCGCTCCCAGAGCCCCACCTCCTGATAGACTCCGCTATCTGCGGGCATCGAGCACAGTTCGCCTGAGCGCAGCCGGGCAGGGGTCCCGGGGCTGCCTGGACCTGGCAAGACCATGGGCATGCCCGGGGCAGAGACCACGGTGACCCGAGCCCCAGGCTCGGCTGCAGGCTGGCTGGCTCTAGGGTCGTCCGCAGGGCTCTGGGGTGTGGACGTTATCACCGACGTATTCTGGCAGGAGCAGGGCACATGGAGAGTCGACCCAGATGTCTGAGGTGAGGGCAAGAAGTTTCTGCTCGGTGTCGGGGAGGAGGTAGAGGCCCTTCCGCTGCCTCTGGGGACCGAGTCATTGGGCCTCAGGGAGGACGCCAGCAGCCAGTCCTGGGGGGAGGTCCAGCCGCAGCAGCGAAGCTGGAGACAGATCGGCCAGGGTCACTGGGAGATAGAGCTCACTCGCAGTCAGGGGCTTCCCGCGGGGCACTCGGGGCCAGGATCCCTACGGAAGGGGCAGGGGCGCGCGGAGGAGCTCTCAGGGTCACAAGGAAATGTGACTCTAGAGGTGTGTGATATGGTAGCAGGGACTTGTCAGGGGACACATGTCCAGGGGTCTGGGGCTCCTACCTGGAACTGCACAAAATCCCAGTTCTCAGCGGTGCTGTAAGCATCCGGGTATTTGTGATAATTCTCGATTACGTCCAGCACGATGTCCTTCACCTTCCGCTCCAGCTGGGACAGAAAAGGGTTGGAAGGGAGACATATAATGCCTTCTCTTCTCTCTAGATCTGGGCTCTCCCTCAGCTCAGTCTCGATTGCTTTCTCCTCTCTCCTCTCCTCAGTCTCACTCTGCGTCCCTAGTCTAGTTCCTCACAAGTTTCCCGATCTGCATTTTTCTCTGCCTTTATCCCCTAGTATTCGTTTTCTGCCTCCTGCTCTTTCGGTTTCTTTGCTACTCTCCCCCCCCCCACCCCACCCCTCTGTCGTTCTCTGTAGTGCCCACCCACCCCACTGTCTCTGGGCTGGCCCCTTCACGTGTCTGTCCCTCCCGTGTTCCAGTCTCAATCATCTTTGCCCTTCCAACACATCTCTCTCTCTCTCTTCTCTCTCTCTCTCTCTCTCTCTCTCTCTCTCTCTCTCTCTCTCTCTCTCTCTCTCTCTCTCTCTCTCTCTCTCTCTCTCTCTCTCTCTCTTCTCTCTCTCTCTCTCTCTCTCTCTCTCTCTCTCTCTCTCTCTCTCTCTCTCTCTCTCTCTCTCTCTCTCTCTCTCTCTTTCTATCCCTTTCCTTTTCTCCTGCGGGTTTTTCTCGGTCTGGGGCTCCGACTTCACTTCCCTCCCACTCAGTCTCTGGCTCTGTTTTTTGTTTTGTTTTTTTCTCATTGGCCCTGGGTGGGCAGGTCTCACTCACCAGGCCGTGCTGGGTGTAGATAAGGACGCCTATTGTGATCTGGGTGGTAAACAGCAGCAGCAGAAAACCGAAGTACTGAGGGAAGGGGTAGAGTTAGAACCTCCGTTTGGGGGCAGGGGTGGGGGCCTGGGAGAGGAAGGGAGCCCTGGGTGCTGCTCTGGAGGTCTGAAGTCCCTAAGGAGACATGAAGACATTGGAGGGTGGGGGTGGGGCATCCAAGGGGGAGTCTCAAGAGGACTTCGGGGCCTCTCCAGGTGGTATTTGAGGACTACTCACGAGGCCAAGGAGGCAGCGGATCTCCTTGAGGGCTCCAAGGCAGCCGAGAAGGGACAGAAGACCCGTGAGGACCCCAGAGATGGCCAGCGCATAGGACCATACCTTCAGTGGTATAAAGGATAGACCTGCAAAACACCCACAGAACGGTGGGAAGGGGGAGGTAAAAAAGAGGCCTGAGTGGAAAGAAGGAGTCTTGTGGGAGGGATTTAGAGATCCTTGAATCCAACCCCCCTTTTGATAAATGGGAAAACTAAAGCTCAAAAAGGGGGAGGGACTTGACCACAGTCAGACAGGAAGCTGGTGTTAGTCAGGATTCAGAAATGCCTTCCCATCCACACCACCACAGCTGCCTTCTAGGGCCCAAAGGAAAGTATCCCTGGGTCAGGGGTCATGGTCAGGGGTTGAGTTAGAGAATCCCTTACCCAGATAAGAGGCAAAGCTGTTCTTGTCAATGAGAATCCAGAGGCCAAAGCAGAATACAAGGCTGCCCAGAACCTGAGGGGGCAGGGAGGGTTGAGTGGGGGACTAGAGATGGAATAAGGAGGGTTGTGGGAGGGGTGGAGCTGGGATCAGGGGTTTGGGTGGGATAACTCACGAAAAAGAAGATGTTGAAGACAAAGAGGAAATATTTGGTGAGGCTGAGACAGCCCTTCTCCGCCATGGCCTTAACCTGGGGGGGTTAGAGACAGAGGACCCAGGAAATGCAGACACTCAGACATCATGAGAGGTACAGAAGTCAAGACCTCAAGCTTCACATGTCCCATCCTGAAGGTTTTATGGGGTATCCCCAAGCTACTCCTCCCCACTCCCGTCTTAGCCAAGGGTATCAGCATCCTTCTAGTCACTCAGGTTCACAGCCTTGCAGTGTTCCTTGCCTCTTCCCTCAGCGCTAAGACTCAATGGGCTCCAGATCTTATCAGTTCTATACCCTCATTTCACTCATCAAAACAAAAGAGAAAGCATGAATCAACCGAGTATGCAACTAAAAAAAGAACTAGAAAATGAAACCACTACTCTTTCTGCCCACCCACCTTTCCTCCAGTCCACTGCCTCCCTCCTTCAGGGTTCTAACCTTCATAGATTCTTTCCTGGACTATTCAATCCAAAAAGCATTTATTTAAAAGCCTACTGTGTGCCAGGTGCTGAGTTAGGTGCAGGAATATAGACAAAAACAAATAACAAAAGCATTAACAGGTCAGTCCCTGCCCTGATGGAATTTTCAGGGCAGCTAGGGGGCACAGTCAATAGAATGCCAGGCCTAAAGTAAGGGGACCTGTATTCAGACACTTTGGCCTCTATTTTCTCATCTGTCAAATGATCTGGAGAAGGAAATGGCAAACCACTGCAATATCTTTGTCAAGAAAACTCCAAAATGGGGTTGTGGAGAGTGAGACGTGACTGAAGCAATTAAAAACAAACACACAACACACTACACACACACACACACATATATATGTTATATATTGGCACAGGGAAGAGGGATTTATAATTGAGGAAACTGGGAAAGAGCCCCTGAATCCACTTCCTAGTGAGACAATGAAATCACCTAGGATTTCTAAAAGGTCTTCCTGCTTCCAGGCTCTCCCAGAGCATTTACTTTCTATTCTACCCACTGCCCTGCTCATCTTCCTAATGCCCTGCTCTGCTCCAAGACCTTCCATGGCTCCCCTCTACCTTCAGGACAGCTTTCTCTTCCTATCCTGCCTTGCAGTCTATGCGACCTCCCTTTCTTGAAATAGGTGCCACGACTCCCTTTCCCACCACTTTCTACATACATTCCAGCCACTACAAGAAGACTCTTTTCCTGTAGTCTAGTCTTTCCACAATTTGCTCCTGTGCATCCACATTCCAGGCCTGGGACCAATACCTTCCAAGAGAGATGATAGGTGAATAGTACCTTATGGCTGTAGCCACCATCCTGTAGTTCTGAGGCCCTAGGTTCAAATCCTACCTCAGATTCTTTTGACTAGTGTGACCCCAAGTCAGTTTCACTCCCCTGGTCTCAAACCTCCCCCAGTTCTCAATCTATGATCTTTCCATGTTGTGATCTTTCTTCAAAACCCCAATGTAGATCAACTTCCTTCATGAAGCCTTCCCCGCATCCCCCTGCTGAGGCACCTCTGATCAGATTGTCCTCAAGCCAGATTGTCCTCAAGCCTTAGGTTTGGCCTCTTTGCTGCAAGGAGACCTTGGGGAATCTTGCCTCCAAAGAGCTTCCAATCTAACGAGGGAAGCAGAATCACAGCCAGGAGCTCAGTGTCTTCTAAAATATTGGGTACTTAATGTAGAAGGGGGAGAGAGGCAACAAACTAAGGAGAGGGGTTCTTCAACCAAGATTGGAGCAAGTATCTGTAGTTCCCATCTCCTCCAGCCCAAACCCACACTCGAAGACACACACCTCTTGTAGGTCCCTGGGCTCCTTGGCAATCCTTGGGTCCCTAGTCTCCTTGGGTTCCCTAGTGTCCTGAGAACTGTCTGGTGTACTGGTCTTCTCAGTCTCTTCAAATTCCCCAATCTCAAATCTTACAGAACCCCTTTGCTTTCTCTCCCTTGAGGTCCTGGTCTCATTAGACTCATCTGAGGTCCTGATCTCATTAGACTCCTCTGGGGTCCTGGTCTCCTTATACCCCTCTGGACTGCTGCCCTCAGTCTCCTTTGGGGCCCTGGGTTCTTTAGATTCCTCTGGGTCTCTGATTCCCTCAGGTCCCTCTGGACCCCTGACCTCTGTCTCCTTTGGGGTCCTGGTCTCTCCTGGACTCCTGGTTTCCTCAGACTTGTCTCCATTCCTGGTCTCAGCTCTCTCTGGGCTCCAAGTCTCTCCAGGGCCCCTGGTCTCCTCAGTGTCCCCTGGCCCCCTGATCCCTGCAGTCTCTTCTGGATCCCTGATCTTTTCAGTCTTCTCTAAGACCCTAGTCTCATCAGACCCCCCTGGGTCCCTAATCTCAGTCTCTTTGGGGCCCTCGATCCCCTCAGTCTCATCTGAGCCCCTGATTCTTTTATTCTCCCCTGGATCTCTGGTCTCTGCATTCTCTGTTGGACCCCTAATCCCCTCAGTCTCCTTTGAGCCCCTAAGGTTCTCCTTAGTTTCCTCTGGGTCCCTAATCTCAGTCTCTTTGGGGCCTTCCATCCTCTCCCTCTCCTCTGGACCCCTGGTCTCAGATCCCTCTGGGGTTCTGATTTCCTCAGATCCTTGTGGACTCTTGGTCTTTTCAGAGCTATGGAGGTCCTCTGCTTCCTCTGGTTCTCTGGTCACTGCTGTCCCTGAGGCCTGAGGGGGCCTTTCCTACTCTTCATGGCTCTGGGAATGTAGAGGTCAGAGAGGGCTGAACTGTGCATTCAGGGCAGCTCCTGCTTGGGTCTCTATCTTCATCCAGGTCTCCTCATTAGCCTAGCCTGAGTCAGACCAGGCTCTACCTCACAGAGACCAGATGACCTCATAGATGTGATGCTCTGTGTGGCTCACTTAAGCTGTCCTTCTGTGTGTGTGTGTGTGTGTGTCTGTGTGTCTGTGTGTCTCAAAGGTTGAGAGGAACCTAGAATGTTGTAGCTACATGCAACCTTTGAAAACACTGAATACAAGTCTCTCATTTGTCTAAAGAGGAAAGTGAGGCCCCATTCAGGGTCTGTTCCTGTCTCAGGGTTTCTCCCCTTCTGAAAGTCCCTTCCTCTCTTTCTGCCTCAGCCCCTTCCTGTAGACCCATTTCTCTCAGAGTTGCTCTGTGTTTGTCCCTCTCCCCCACCCCCATCTCTGTGTCTCCCTGTCTCAATCTCTGGGCTGAGTCTCCTGTTTCTGTCTAGATGGGTCTTTCCCTGAGTCTCTGTCCTTTACACCTGGGGTTTGTTGGAATCCCTAGGGGCACAGCACCCGTAAACTCCCTCAACTCCCCCACCCCCCGGAAGTACAGTTGGCTTCCTCCAGGGTCACAGGCGACGCCTGAGGAAGTGGGGGGAAGGGCGGCCATCCGAGGAGGGGAGCACCAGAGCTCTTGGTGGCGCGTGGGGGGTTGGTGTAGGGTGAAGATGGGGTGGTACTCAGGGGCAAGGACCTTGTGTCAGAGGTGTACGGGGACAGCAAAGGAGGGAACCGCAGAGTTGCCCGGTAACGAGTAACGGACTTGGAAAGGTTTCCCTCTTAATGCTTAGAGATCCCTAGTGGAGATCCCAGAGAGTTGGGAGAAGCGGAAGACTTGGGGCAAGTAAAAAGAGCGAAGGGTTTATTTCTTAAGCGCTTAGAGATCCATCTGCAGCGCGGATTATGAGCGTGAGTACGTAGACTGTACGAGGCAAGAGAGCCAGCGCAAGGTGCACCAAGGATGCTAGGCAGAGGATCCAAGTGGGAAGCCTTAAGCGTCTAAGATTCCCCGGTTCCAGACCGCGTGTGTATGTGAGGGCAGGTGTGCGTTAGTGTGTGCGGGATAAGTAGACGCTGAAGTGCGGAGATAAGCCTGGACAGTGACCCTCAAGCGCTTAGAGATCCCCCCGCCCCGGCTAGAAGGTAAGGTCCGCTCACCTCGGAAGAAGCCTTCGCTCGGGGTCGGATGGACAGTGGCCAGCCTGGGTGACCGCCCACTTAAGTCAGAGACTCTTAGGTCGAGCGCCTAGGCAGGCATGGGGCGGTGCCTGGCTTCCCCACCTCCCACCTGGTCGGGGAGGAGGAGGTACTGATTGGCTTGTGCTTGGAGGGGGCGGGGACAGGTTTCTAGAGGCCCCGCCCCTGGAAGCCTGGTGTTTGAGGGTGGGGCTGGTGGCTTTGGACTCCTCTCACGATGTCTCCAGCTCCCTGCTCGGCTCCCGGGAAGTTACCTTCATCGGCTCTCTACTCTTGAAAGAAATCGAATTCTAGGTTTGGGGAATGCTTCCCAAGTTCCAAGTGGGTTCTATGTCTAAGCTCCAGGTGTACTTGAGTTTGTGTGTGTGTGTGTGTGTGTGTACGTGTGTGTCAGAGAGAGAGACACAGAGGCAGAGAGGGGGAGAGAGAGAGAGAGAGAGAGAGAGAGAGAGAGAGAGAGAGAGAGAGAGAGAGAGAGAGAGAGAGAGAGAGAGAGAGCAGGGAGTGACTTCCCAGATGCTGGGTAGAAAACTCTGGGGTGTGAGGAAGGGGAATCTGCCATCTGAAGACCTGGGTGTCTCTTCTTGGCTCTAACTGTGTGATCTGGAGCCAGTTTGTGTTCTTCTTTGGACCTCAGTTTCCTCATCTGCAAAGTGAGGGGGTTGGGCCCTATCTCTGAGAGGGTGCCTGTTTGGGCCGGTTGGGGCTGCCCCCTGGGCCTCTGTTCCATCCTTGCCAGTCTACAGGATGGAGATTCAAGAGGGGGCAATGGAAACTGTAATTGAAGGCCAGTCTGGAGGAGCAACAAGGTTGATACATCCTGACCTGTGGGCATCTCTGTGGGACGGGCTGACATATCTGTGCTGCCAGTGAGCTGGGTGCCAATTTCTGGACCATGGAGGGTAGAGGGGTTGTTAGGTGGTTGGGATGGGGATAGGGAGGCCTGGCTCCTTGCACACAGGGCCAGGGGCAGAGGGAAGGTTTGCCTGGGTTGACTTCTTGGCGGCAGGCCATGCTTGGCTTCCTGAATCCTCCTCTTCTTCCTGTTTCCCTCACCAGACACCTCTCTCTTCCTGTACATTTTCCTGCTGTTTATTGTGGGGATTCCCCTGTTATTTACGGAGATGGCCTTGGGGCAGCACCTGAACTCTGGCTCTGTAGGGGTCTGCTTGGTCTTCCACCCCTGGTGGACTGGGGGAGGTGCTAATGATTCCAGGATGGGGATGTGTAGCCCAGGAGATGAGCCTTGAGCTGAGAGTTTGAAGAGAAACGGAAGACCATGAAGGTGAGAGAGGGGATGTCACAAGTAGGTAACTAGGAGTGACCAGGATCTTTGGAACCCAGGGGAGAGGGGTGGAGAACTGCTTCAGTTAAACAGAGGAATTTGTTTAATCCTAGAAAGCCCAGGGAAGTCCCAACTGGGGACATATGAGATGGGGCTTGAGGAAAGTCAGCCTCATGACTGTGGGGAGGGATTGGGGAAAGGAGGAAAGAGACTGAAGGTTCAGAGGTCAGTTCAGAGACTACCATCGTTATCCAGTTCTGTGCTGGGGTGATGAAGACTTGTGCCAGGGTGGAGATTGGGCACCTGATGGGAGGTGGAGGTCAGGCTGGGGAGGACCCAGAGAGGAGGCTTTGGGCTGGGTGACTGGAAGGAAATAGGGAAGACAGGGAAAAGGGTAGATGCAGGAGAAGCATGAAGTAGATTTGTCCGTCTCACCACCTGTTTCCCAGAGTCTCTATTCCAGACCTGGTGGCAGCCAGAGTCCACAGATCAAGTGCTGGCTTGGAGTCAGGAAGAGCTCAGTTCAAATGTGACCACAGACGGTTCCAAGCTGTGTGACTCTAGGCAAGTGACTTAATTGCTGTCAGTCTCAGTTTCCCCATCTGTAAAATAGGGGTAATAATGTCGCAGGGTTAAATGAAGTCCTATTTATAAAGCACTTTAGAAGCCAGTGCACTGTGGGAGCCACAGGGGAAGAGGTGGGTTAGACATTGTGCTTGGTCTGGAAGCCATAGGGGAAGAGGTGGGTTAACACTGTTCTTGGTCTGAGAGCCACTAAAGGTACAGCAAGACTGATTTAGGCTTCATGTTAAGTGCAAGGCACAGGATTAAGTCTCCAGGGGCTCACTTTCATAGGTTGACCGGCCAGTGGATGAACAGAGGAGCTATTCAGAATCTTACCCATGCATGTGCCACCAGATGTCCCACCAAGTTGTAACTGCTCCAGCTCCCAGGTGCCCCTGGGTATCTTAAAGGATGTGTACATGGTGGGTCCCCAAGTCCCCTGTCTACATCCCCTGCCCATGACAGAAGAGTCTGTCTTGGATTCCACACAACTCCTAGCCTACTTTGGGGTACCTTGGGAATCGGAGCAGGGACTCATAACTTAGAGCTTTATCCAAATGACTTAGCCTCCATTTTCTGCCTCCCATTTTCATGTGACCCAAAGGACTACACTCTCAGGTTATACATTAGACCACGATCACTGAACAGAATTGAAAAGCATTTTAGGATTCTAAAATGCCCAACAACTTACCTCTTGTAGAACGTCTGGACTCCCAGCTCCCCACAGATCGCAGCCATTCCTGTTAATATCTTGAGCTCTTAGCCACATGTTCCCCAAAGGGAAGCCATTTGTAAAGAAAGAGCAACTACTGCCCTCTGTTGTCCCCCTGGGCCACTTCTACACAAACTAGCCTCTCTCCTACCTTGCCCTTTCTGACTCCCAACTTCTCCAGACCCTAATCTCCACGAGCAAGTTACCTGTGCTCTCTGGGCAATGCCCTGATCATTCCTCAATATCATGAACCTTACTTTTGGCAGCAACTCCACATGAATGATGAGGATCTCATCTTTCAACCTTCAAGATGGGAAAAATACAGAGAAAACCAAAGGAAAAGAAAAGCCATTTCACTTGTTACATCACACTGGTTACATAAAGAAAAGTGTCCTACAGTAATGATTATAGCAATCTACTGTTTGATAGACCCAAAGACCCCAGCTTCTGGGAGAAAATCTCTCTATTTGAGAAAAACTACTGGGAAAACTGGAAAACAGTATGGCAGAAACTGGATATAGACCAACATCTGACACCATCTACAAAAATAAAGTCCAAATGGGCACATAATTTAGATATAAAGACTGATACTATAATCAGATTAGGGGAGCAAGGAAAACTTTATCTGTCAGACTTATGGAGAATGGAGGAATTTATGACCAAACAAGAAATAGAGAACATTACGAAATGTAAAATGGATAATTTTGATCACATTAAATTGAAAAGTTTTTGTACAAACAAAGCCAATACAACCAAAATTAGGAGGGAAACAGAAAACTGGGAAAGAATTTTTATAACTAGTGACTGTGATAAAGGTCTCATTTCTAAAATATATAGAGAACTGAGTCAATTGTACAAGAATACAAGTCATTCCCCAATTGATAAATGATCAAAGGATATCAACAGGTAGCTTTCAGAGGAATATATAACATGACTAATGTAAAAATATGTTTAATAGGAATGCATATGTAAAACTTCTATCAGATTGCAGGCCATCTTGAGGAGGTAGGGGGGAAATGTAAAACTTATGGAAGTAAATGTTGAAAAATAAAAGTAAAAAAAATAATTTAAAAGTTTCCTAACCATGAAAGTTGCTCCAAAGTTGGAATGGGCTGCCTTGGGAAGGGGTGGATTCCCCCTTACTAGAAGCTCCTGAGCAGAGACCGGAGGACCACCAAATGCAATAATGGGGGTTCTTATTCAAGTATGAATTGACTCAAGTGGCAGTCAGTCAAAGATGCTTTGGGGGGCACTTTAACTTCAGAGGTCTTGTGATTGTCTAGTGCAAGGGTGGAGTGGGGGTAATGGAGGAAGGGACAGAAAGTGTCCCTTTTGCCCTCTCCCCAGGAATGCCTAGAAAGGACAGCAGCTGATAGAGGCTGGTGAGCTGCCCAAAATGTGTGACCACCAGGTGACCTGTCTGAAAAGCCAACCAACACCTACACCATATGGCTAAACCAACTTAGCATGGAACTAAGCACTAGTGTCTTCTGTGGGCCCTTGGGGAGTGGGGGGAACAAGCTGGGATGAGGGATGGGGAACTGATGGGAGAGGCTGTTAGATCCAAGTGAGTGCCTATCCAAGACTTGGGCAGCTGGGGGGAATCTGGGGTGCCAGGGCCCAGGCTGAGCTCAACTGCAGCCTGGGCATGCCCTTGCCCCCACTGCCCATAGTAAGCCTGGGCCTGGTTTTTTGTGACCTTCACAAATGCACTGAACATGTTCCCAGGTTTTTCTGGTCTGTCAACTTCCTCGCTGCCAGTGTCCCCTCACCCTCATCAGTAGGCGCTGCCCTGACCCCACTTCCCCTCTGTGATCCTAGGGATCCCCTGACCCTTGACTTCCAGCATGACTGTGCATCTTGACCTGGCTTCCTTCTCCTAGCTCAGGGACTATCTGCTTCTTGGGAGCTTTCTTCACCCAGCACTTGGTAATCTACTTCCTGACCATGTAGGATGACTTTATGGTCATCTTGTGTCTGTATCATGATCATCTTTGAGAACATTGGTGTGACCTGGTTCTATGGCATCAAGAGGTGATGAGGGGCAGAGGAGAGAGAGGGGCAACTGTGGTGCCCCAATCCATCCTAAGGAGGCCCAGGGAGATCCAGGGTGCTGCCAGAGACACCCTGAGAGATCAGTCAAAGCCCAGGGAGACTTGGAAGCTTGGAGGAGGGTCAGAGAGACCTGTAGAAGGGACAGATAGCCCAAAGAGATGTTGGCAGATCTAAGGACTCTGGAAAACAAAGAGAAGCCTAAAGAGACCCAGGAAGCTCTTGGAAGACTTTGGGAGGGTCCAGGGAGTCCTCTGCTCTGTGAGTCTGCCCCTTACAGGTTAGGCTTCAGGGCCTGCCTCCCCTTTAAGTTCCTGGGTGAGGTTTGGTCTGTGGTGGGGTGTGAGCTGTCATTACTCCAACCTGTTGCATCACTAAACCCTGTTCTGGTTGGGGATTCTGATCTCTGCGAGCCTGTTACAACTGGGATTCAAGCAACCCATCTACTATGCCTGAGAAGCCTACACTGAGAGCTTAGGGTTAGGGGGAGGTATCCAGGTCCCCAAGGATCCAATTGTTCTCCATTAGATCATCTCAAGGGCCCAGCCCTTTCCCTCTTCCTGTCACCTCAGGGTTCCAGGAATCCCCTTCTCCTCTTCCCCAGGGATCCTTTCCCCCCGGGGTCCTAGGGCAGGGAATGTCTGGGGCCCTGGTAGAGATTCATGGAGGAAAAGGGAAGGGGACTTCTGTGGGGATGGAGATATCAGAAGCCCTGAGGGAAAGGGGAAAGAGGAAGTTGGTCAGTTGGCAGTTCCTTAAACCACCTCCCCTTCTCATTATGAGCAACCCAGGAGGCTGACCAGTCTTGTACAATTTGTTCTGAGTCTTGACAGTCTACTGAAGTGCTGAAGGGCTACCTGATGTGGGCCTCAGCCTCGATTCTCTTCCCCGCCTGCCCCTCCTACCCGTCCTTGCCTACAGCACTATGGGCCAGGAACCACTCCTAGCTTGGATAAGGATAATCTGCCCAGAGACCAGTGACATCACCAATTTCCCCAGGGACTCCATCTACTTAAAGATCAGTAAAGTCACCCCCTTCCTGCAGAAGAGAGGTCAGAGAGGTCAGTGACTGAAGCAAAGGATGGAGGGTGTTCCAGGTGTGGGGAGCAGCCCCAGAGAACGCCCAGAGCTGAGAGTTGGAAGGGATGTTTGTGGAACATCGAGGAGGCAGGTATCATTGGACTGAAAAGCGCTGGGCAGTGAGATGTGAGAAGGCTAGCAAGGTAGGAGATTTTGTTCCTGGGTGTGTGTGTGTGTGGGGGGGTGACATGATCCATGTGCTTTAGGGAAATTGAATGGAGGATGGAGTGGAGCAGGTGAGACTGGAGGTAGGCTATTGCAATAATTAAGGTGGGAGGTCATGAGGATCTGCCCTGCAGTGAGAGCTGTGTCAGAGGAGAGTAAGGGGAATATTTGAGAGATGTTTTGTTCCTGAAGACTACAGGAAAGTCACTGGAGTTTATTGAGCAGAGACAGTGCGATCTATCAGCACCAAATACCAGTTCCACAATAAATACACATAACAAATAGCATATAAACCCATTTATCCAATGAATAATAAATCAGACAAGGAATTTTTTGTTTAGTCATTTTTCAGTCATATCCGACACTTCATGACCCCTTTTGTGTTTTCTTGGCAAAGACACTGGAGTGATTTACCACTTCCTTCTCCAGCTCATTTTACAGGTGAAGAAACTGAGGCAAATAGGTGAAGTGACTTGCCCAAGGTCACACACTAGCAAATGTCTGAGGTCAGGTTTGAACTCGGGAGGATGAGTCTTCCTGACTTCATCTCGTGACTCTGTGCGCTATGTTCTCACTTAGCGGGTATACAGAACAGCGTATACTAAAAAGTACACAGTGAGTGAGCTCTCCTATCAGAGGGAAATGCCTCAAAATCTTTGCTGTAGTAAGTGGGTCACAACTGAGGCCCCCACTCCTCATGTTCAGGGCCCTGAAGAGACTGGAAGTACATCTCTACTGGCTGCCCAACTGGCAGCCAGAACACCAGGATTTCTCTTCCCTCCAGCTCCAGCCAGCTGTGCCCTAGAACAGACAAGGAGACTTGAGTGGATTCCATCAAAGAGGAGTCTTGTGCAAATGTTCTGTGCAGCCAACTCTGCCTTTATCTCAGTCACTGCAAACAGCCCAGGGCTCAGCCTAGACTTTCTCATTCCCTAGGAATTTTGTCCTGATGGCAATGAGTCATCACTGCCTCTGGTTATGATCAAGCCAGTCAAGTGGATCCAAAGCCACATCTCTCCCTGGTCCACAGGAATGTGCTGCTAATTTTTTCAAGTTTTTCTGGAACCTCAGGAAACCATATCTCCAGTGTTTTCTTGAGCACATAGCTGCCATCTGCAGGAGCTCCAGGGGATCTCTATTGCTTCTAGGGTAAGATACAAACTCTAAAAGTCTTCAAATCATGGCTTCAGTCAACTTGCTCTCCTTCGGCATTCTATCTCCCGTCTCTAGACCTGTGGCAGCATGGCGTAGTGGACAGGGCACTGCAGTTGGAGTGAGCAAGAGCCGAGTTCAAATCCTGACAGACAACCTTCTGTGCCTCAGTTTCCTCCTTTGTGAGATCAGGAGATTGGACTGATGGCCTCAAGTTCCTTCCTCCTCTGAAGGTCCAGATCTAAGGATCCTGTTTTATTACCCCCTACTTCAAAGCTCCCACTCCCTTTGGTGGGAAGGATTGTAGCTGGTATCTGGCATATTCTCCAATATCAGCCAGCCAGAGTTGGCTTTTTTAAAGGGGTATCTACACAGAAAGTATAAAAAGAGTTGGTACAAAAAACATTCCCTTGGAAGTATGGGGCACACACAGATGTCCAGGGCAAATTTAGAGAGTGCATGATATAAAGGGATAACTTACAGCTCCTAGTGGGGTGGAAATTTTTCCCCCTTCCTGGAGTCTTTATAGTTCCTTAGAGGTATATGTAGCTCTACCTGGGCCCTATGGGGTACCTTGAAGTTTCCATTCTATCCACGCTCCCTGAAGGAGTCTTTCCCTAGCCAGTAGGCTTGTCATCTATCAAAATACATCTGGATATATTTTCAGTAGTGAGTGGAATAAGAGTGCAGTACTCTTCTCTGATATACCTAGGCCCAGAGGTGTGTCTCACTCAACCAATCCCAAGACATTGCCTTCTCTGATTTCATCCAGTGTCTCCAAGCATTTCCCTTCTCAACCTTTGTTTACATTTTAGCTTGATTGCTTGATTCAACGGAGGCACAGAAATTGTTCGTATCTAGTTTATACGTTTGACTGATTCTGTAACTCACTAAAAGAGGTAGCTGGACTTGGAGCCAGGAAGACTCCAAATTCTACTTTGGACATTCAGTAGCTGGGTGATGGGGGCAAGTCATAACCTCTGCCTCAGTCTCCTTAGCTATATGGGCTCAGACAGTCCCTTGCTTCCTTCAAAGTGGCATTCCCCACAAAAGACTTTTTCTGACCTCCTCATCTGCTCGGGCTTTTCTTCATCCCCTGAAGTTGTCTTGCATTTTCTTTTCATTTAATCCAGGTGATCTCAAGGCCACTCTAGATCCTCACGTGAATCTCGAAGGCCACATGTGCCTTTGAGGCTGCATGTTCCCTACCTCTGATTTAATCAAATTTGCAAGGAAGCATTTATTAACTGACTGCTGTGTTCCTGCTGGCCCTGTATGCCAGGTAATTGATGTGTAGGGATGTCTGCTGGAAACTTAAATGGGTGTCACCCAGGGAGGTTATTCACCCAGGGAGGTTATGTGTGCCCACATAGATCTGTCTAGCTATGACTCCCAAGCAGGCAAGAAAAGATATTGGTATATATCCACGCCTCAGATATCCTCTCTCCTGCCCTCACCAAAGCCAAAGGGAGGCTTCAATTCTTGCCAATAAGAGATTGGAGCCAGAGGCTGGCTGCTCTGCTTTCCCCAGAGAAAGGGTGTACTAGGCTAGAATGATGTTTATCTTCTCCCTTAAATATTCAGAGGAAATCATTTTATGTTAAAACTTCACTCCTGATTGCTGGTCTTCAGTGGGGAAAGGAGTACCCTAAGTTTCAAATCCAAGGCTTGACTGCCTGCCCATCAGGTGCCACATCATTATCAAACATATGTTGGTATGTTTGTCATTTTTGAAGAGGCCTAGTGGCATTATGGGGGCTGTGTTGACCTGTGCCTGAACTGGATTTAAGTGAAAGCAGACTTGCCCTGGGTCTTCAGTCTCACTCTCTCTTCCAGAGTGTTCCAAGTCCAATGGTGAAACAAAAGTGAGGATGACTGGCGATGGCCCAGGATGCAGTGGATGACCTTGGACGGTCTGACCAAACTCTCAGTGCTCCATGGCCCCTGCTTCAGGGAACAAATTGTTCTCTGGGACTCATTCTTCAGAAACTTGGGTAGACATTCACCTAACTCACCAACAGGTTTGAAACTTCTTGGTTGCTCTTAACCTGGTTTAGCCCGTCTACTGAGAGGTTTTACCGGGGTGTGGCTGCTGCACATGCTACAGCTTCTTGGAACCATTGGTGAGTTTCGTGAAAGGTGGAGGAGTGGCCCTCACCCCAGAGGTGCTACATCTACTCCTATGTATGAACACATGTAAGCAAATAGTCCAATTTTTCTAAGTCAATGGCAAAACAAATCAGATAATGCATATACAGGCAAATATACGTATATGTATATGTGCATGTACATATGTGTTTATATATGCATGTGTGTGTATACATACCAGCTAATACAGAACGAAGAATGAATGCTCTAGCTGGGATTAAGATGATCTCAGTCCAACTGAGAGAGAGAGGGAGTCTCAGATGTCACCAAAGGGAAATGCCCCCAAAGTGTCTAGTATGGTGGTGATGGATATAGGGTACCAACAACTTTACACGGCTTCTTCCCAAGTTCTTTTCTCCCTTTCTCTAGGGACACGATGAGAGTCTGGAACTGCATGTCTTCTTGCTCAAAGCTTAGGGTCTCTCTTCTATCTCCCACTGACTCTGACCCTCATGAAAGCATGTTCAGAGCATTGAGGGATCAATCTCAGCTATTGATGATGATCTCAAGGGAATAGATGTTGAGCTACAGGTTATAGAAGGATATATTAAGATTCAATTCAGTTCAGTGAACATTTACTAAGCTCCTACTATGTTCCAGGCACTGTATTAAGCACTGGGGATACAAAGAGAGGTCAAAGATAGTCCTTGTCCTCCAGGAGTTCATTGGGGGAGATTGTGTGCAAACCAGGATGATTCCTAGGCTGTGTGCCTGAGGGATGGGAGATCTGTGTGGCCCTCTACAGTCACAGAGAAGGTGGGGGGAGTGGTTCAGGGGAAAGACAATGAGTTTAGCTTTGGACATACTAAGTTTATGATTTCTATAGGACATACTGGTCTAGATGTCTAAAAGGCAATTGGAGAAGAAAGGTGAGAGGTCAGCACCAAGAAAGGCAAGAAAGGTGGATTTGAGCTTTCCTGTCTGAGTGGATTCCATCGACCTTGTATGGACCTAGCTATTTTCTTATTTGTGTTCCCCATTAAAAGGGTAGAGACAGTTTTTGCCTTTGTTTACCTAGTACTTAGCACATAGTAGATGCTTAATAAATTCTTATTCCCATTCCTGAGAAAAAATAATCAATGCAAAATATGTGGAAAGACCAAAAAGATGACAGTCTTCACAACTGTGCTCATTGGAAAGGTAAATTTCAAATGATTTCTTTAAAAAAAGATGAAAAAAATTTTCTTCAAAAATATTTTCTCTTACTACTCTCAGAAAGACAGAGAACATTCAAATTCAAACTAAGAGTGCAGCAAAAAATTTTTTTTAAGTGAATGCAAAACTCAAATTCAGAAAAGAAAACAAGCTACCTAAAACAATGGGGCCCTCAAAATGGAAAGCTTTGAGCTATACAGCCACACAAGCTCCAATTGGGATTGGATACTCAGGGCAACTGGGCCACTTAAAGGTGAAAGCCTTCTCTCCTGTTAGATTGGGAGCTAAGAAGGGTAGAAACTGTCTTCTTTTTCTATCCCTGGCACTTAGAACCGTGCCTGGCACTAAGTAAGAGCTTGATAAAAGGGTTATTAATTTACTGCCTGGTCAGCTGAGTGGTGCAGTGGATAGAATGCTGGGCCTGAATTCAGAAAGATTCATCTTCCTTAGTTCAAATCCAGTCTTACACATGTACTCCCTGTATGACCCTGGGCAAGTCACTTGGCCTTGTTTGCCTCCATTTCCTTATCTGTAAAATGAACTGGAGAGGGAAATGGCAAATCCTTCCAATATCTCCACAACAAAAAACCAAATGAGGTCAACTGAACAACAGTTTACCGACTGACTGAAGGCCTGAACCCAGGAATATCAAGATTGAAATCTCTGCTGAAGGGCCAACCTTAAGAACATTACCTTGGGTCATCCTTTTAGGCAAAATAGGCATTACTGTAGAATAGTGGCTAGAACAAAAATTTCAGTGCTTTTTAAATGTCAAAAAGCAAATTCTTGAAAGAGAAACAACTAGGAATTTAATACAATATTCCTACAGATTGGCCCTCCTGCATGTGTAAAATGTTTAAATTAAGGCAGAGAACTAAACTTCTGGCTAAATGTTGGCAACTTGCTAGACTGGGGGCTCAGAGCTATTTTGATACTACGCCTAACTTTTCACTTAATATAAACTTCCTTAAGGAGCAGAGGAAACTATGGGGACCTCATAGTCTATCACATTGCTTTAGTTAAAATGAAGTAATTATTGTAACTTTGGGACTGATTATATATACAGAGAGTAAGGGGAAAAGTTAGGAAAGGGGGATGGGGACTATCATTGATCTCCTTCACTCTATATCCTCTTAGGCTGAAACACAAGTACCCATTGATGATAAAAATGCACTCATGTGCCTCTCTTTCTATATCCAAGGGGTGAGGAACCTGTGGCCTGGAGGCCACATGTGGTCTTCTAGGTCCTCGGGTGCTGCCTTTTGACTGAGTCCAAATTTTATGAGCAAAATCTTTTATTAAGGGGAATTTGTTCTATGAAGTTTGGATTCAGTCAAAGGGCCACACTTGAGGACCTAGAGGGCCTTGAGACCACAGGTTCCCCTCCCCTGCCATATCCCCTCCCCCAACATCGATTAGTACTATCTTTTATTATCAAATTTGTCAGTTTATTGGGAATGCAACTATATTTTAAGGTTGTTTTGATGTGTATTTATCTCATTTTTAGTGATTTAGATCATTCTTTCATATGTATGTATATGTATATATGTATATATAAATTCTTCTTTTGGAAACAATATCCTTTGATCATATATCTATATAGGAATCCTTTTTGGTCATCACTGTTCTATTTTGAATATAAAACTATCACCAAACATATTTGATGTGAAGATTTTTTTTTCTCCAAATGGCTGCTTTTTTATTCTGGATGCATTAATTTTCTGTAAAAGCCCTTCACTTTCATATAGGGATATGGCTAATATGGAACAGAATACATGGACAGACCTTTATAATATGGGATATAGGCAGCCCAGAATGAATGTGAGGCAGTTCCTTCTCTTTACCCTGCAGACTTTGACTATATGAGCTGCCGTGGTCGGTCTTGGGCCAGTAGCTCTGGTATTTGTGAGTTTTAATGGCCTATTAACTTTTCAGTAAATGTCATCTGATCTATAACATGTGGGCAATACTTTCCAGTCAGGCCAAATTAGGAAGGAGATAAAAATCTCAAATGGGTTGAGGGTAAATTGAACCAAATGAGTTATGCTTTCTATATCCATGCTCTGGACATACTTCAGCAGAAGAAAAAAGGCTGGGGCCTTTTGCCATGGCCAAAGAGAAGGACTTGGAAGCTGGTGAAGTCTGAGCTTGGAGGTCTACCCCTGATCTCTTCTTTTTTATTAATCAGGTTTTTTTGGAGGTGGGAAGGCAAGGCAGTTGGGGTTGGATGACACATAGTTGGGTGTCTAGGGCTGGATTTGAACTGGGGTTCTCCTGACCCCAGGGCTGGTACTCTAATCATCACACCACCTAGCTGCCCCCTCTTGGGGGACTCTTGATTCTTCCTTTTAGTCTTCATGGCAATGTGAAACAGGTGCTCCTGGCAGGAACATTCCTGCAACAGCACCCCGCCCCCCCCACACACACACACACTTCTTCCAAATAAATCTGTGGTGAATGACTAAAATTCAATATGAGTCAACTGTGCAAGAAGGCAGCCAAACATGCTGGTGGGCTCTCTGGCTGCATTACAAATAACAGAATTGAAATGCAGAGCAAGGAAAACCATTTTTTTTGTTTTTTCTTATGACTTCTCCCATTCATTCTAATTCTTTGATACAACATGACTAATGTGAAAATGTGTTTAATAGGAATGTATGTGTAGAGCCCATATCAGAAAGCGTGTCTTCTTGGGGAGGGAGGGAAAAGGGAGGAGGAGAATATTTAAAACTTATGGAAGTGAACGTTGAAAGCCAAGGTCTTTAGTGGTCTTTTCCCCTAGGATTTTCATGACAATGCCTACTCAGCTATATCAGTCTAATGAATTCAGGCTAGTAAGTAACGGGTGGGGTACTGTATCTAGGTAGAGGATGAATGTGATGAAGTCATGGTCCTGATTTGGACATACGATGTGGATCTATGTGGAACATACAAGAAGCTGGATACAAGGACTTCTCTTTCATGAGACCCTATAAGGGGGGAGGGGACTATTCTCATCACCATTCCATGAAGGAGTGTGACACATCCCTGGTCATTAGGCAGACTAACTCTTATGTATGAGTTGAGGCCACATTTGGTCCTTGTGGAAGGTGGTGATATCCTATATCTAAATCTAAATCTATAAATAAATTAAGAAAAAAGAATGACAATTCCAGACTTAGAAAGGATTCCAATGACTATCCAATTCCTCATTATCTACACTAGAGTGCCCTCTCCAATGCATCCAGCAAATGGTCACACAGACTTTGTATAAAAACCACCAATGAGTATTTATTAAGCACTTTCTGTATACCGTGTGCCAAGTGCTTTGTACCTACGAATCTTATGAGATAAACCACTACAAACCACCTAGCAGAGTGGCTACTACATAGTAACTGCTTTTTAAAAAATACTAGTTCTCTCTCCTGAGTTAGCTCATGTAGAGAGCCCTTTTCATAGTTTCCGGGACTGGGAGGTGACAGAGAGAACTCTGTGCCAGAGACATGATTATAGACTGGCTAATGTCAGCTGCCCATAATTCTCTGAAGTGAAGGACTTTTGGAGAGTTGTAGGAAAATGCCCAATCATCTATATTTTGTGACTTCATTCTGGGTGTACTCTCCATGACCATCCAAGTACTGGTCGAGAGAAAAATGCCCTTCCTTCCATAAATCATTTGTAAAACTATAAAGCCTTGTATGTGTTCTGGCGCATGTCCTATGCATTTGGTCTAGATGAGTAAGACACATGCTATAGGTGATTTTATCTGTTTTACATCATGCTTCTGCATGGACCATAAGTCTGGCATACTCGTTTCTAATGTGGGCGATATGTTGCAGGTCCCTGCAGGTCTACTGTGTAGTTGCAATGATTATCTCAGATTACATTATACACTGTATCAATGAATGTATATTTTTTACGACCATATCCATGTACCTGGGGTGATTTGCAAGGATTGCAAATTCTTTGCCGGGGAGAAATTTAAGGGAGCAGTATGTCCCTGTCCAAAGGAGAGCCAAGGTCTTTAGTGAACTTTTCCCCTAGGACTTTCATGACAATGCCTAATGAAATCAGTCTAATGAATTCAGGCTAGTAAGTAACGGGTGGGGTACTATATCCAGGTAGAGGATGGATGTGATGAAGTCACGGTCCTGATTTGGACATACGATGTGGATCTATGTGGAACATACAAGAAGCTGGATACAAGGACCATTTTGTGGTTTCTGGGGTTTCTCCAACTCTACGGTCTTTCATGAGACCCTATAAGGGGGGAGGGGACTATACTCATCACCATTCCATGAAGGAGTGTGACACATCCCTGGTCATTAGGCAGACTAACTCTTACACATTTGGTCCTTGTGGAAGGTGGTGATATCCTAGATCCCTCAGATTATTTGCCATTATGGGTCATGGGGAAGATCCAGTCCTTGGAAGAATAGGTGACTACTAGGTTATTAGGCAACGTTAGTTCTTCAGGAAAGGAGTAACTGCTCAATTGACTGACTTGGGGGAATGGGTGGTGTTACTATACGTTATACAGTTACATCCCTTGAGAAAGAATGACATTAATTCCTATTCTTGAATACTTTGATTTAGGATGATCAAGTAAGTCATGCCTTGTTCTCAGTAACATTTAATAAGAAGGAAGAGCCTTACCCCGAGTAAACTGATTTCATGAGTGCAAGATAGAGGAAGTGAACAGATTGGCATTCATCAGACAAAGATCTGGGAATTTTAGTGGACCACAAATTCCTCATACATCGACTATGTAATATATCAACCAAGGGAGGTAATGTTATCTGAGGTTGTGTAGGATACCCAGCACAAGAGAGACGATGGTCCCTCCATTCCTCTGGTAGACCTCCTCTGGAGTATTTTGTCCAGTTCTGGACACCTTTAAAAAACATTAATAAGCTGGGGAGTGAGCTGTCCAGAGAGAGATAACCAAATCTACTGAAAACTGGGCAGAATCAGGTTGGAAAATCTTGGGAAGGCAGCAGAGGCCAGGGCACCATCTTCTAATGCTATCAGGGCATGTGGAGGAGAGATACCTTTTTCTGTTTGTCCCATGAGGGAAGTCTTCAGAAACCAAGGCAACATGTCTCAGAGGAAAGGAAAGGCTTCGCTCGAGGGAAAATTTCCTTCCAAGGAGGATGGGCTGCCACAAGAGGTAGATGGGGGTGCCCATTCACTGGAGGGATTTTGGCAGTTCTTAGTTAGGAAAATGTTCTTACTGTAGGTAGGGGCGGCTATCGACCATCATGGGGACTCTCTAGCCACAGGAGGAAGGGGAGGGACACTTGGGACCTTTTGGGCAGAGCCTCTGACATAAGAGTCCCCTCTCTTGACATGCCCAACAGCTGTTCCCATGGATTTTGAGAGGGATAAGAAGCTGGACTGTTCCTGAGGCACACAGGCCTCCTCAGTCTGAGCCTCAGAAAACCTTGAGGTCTTCTTGGAGGAGGGTGCTTGCTGATCCTGGGAGGTCAGGGACAAGACGGGGGAGGAAGTCACTGAAAGCTGGGGAAAGGAATCCTTAGGCAATGGCAATATGACAGCCTTCTTTGAACCCTTTAAAAAGCCCACCAAGATGGGCAGGATAGGCAGTAAGATGAGGCAACTCCCCAGGAACACAGCCCATGTTGGGTAGGGAAGCACTGAAGTTGTGAACTGTGAAAGCAAAGGGGGAGAAGATCACTCAGGGTGCGGTCAAGACTGGACCCAGAAGACATTGTATCTGAATGTGGGCTCAGAAAGGATTTTTTCTGGGAAGATGGAGGGGAGGAATATCTGGTGAGGGATGGGGTGAGAGCATGCCTGGACCCTTGGGAGGTGGTGATGGGTAGAGGGTTACCTGATTCCCTGAGGTGAGGGATGGGGGAAAAGCATGGCTGGGTCCTTGGAAGGGGTAAAGGATGAGGGAGTCCTGCCTGGATGCCTGAGGGTCAGGGGGATGGGGAGCCCTTGGCAGCTCACAGATCTTTTATCCCAGGCTGTGTAGGAGGGGGATTTCAGCAACATCTCCAACAGGTTGTATATGAGAAGGATCAATAAAATCAGTAGGGTGACGTAGCGCAGCAGGCACTCATGCATGAGTGAGAAGTTTAACCCCAGCAAGTCCCACATTTCATTCATGAATCTGGAGGTGGCCATGCACAAAGCACTGAGATGGGCTCCCAAAACCCTGGGTTTCCCAGGCTTTCTTGTCTCCCCAGATGCCTTCCTCCCACACTTTCTCTAGCCTTCATAACATCTCAGGGCCCCCACTTTCCACAGGGTGGATTTAGCTCTCCTTGGCTTTGTTCTGGGTTCCCCACTGTCCTTGACTCTTCCCAGATTTCTCTGGGTTCCATGGGCCTCCATTGGTTTTCCTGGATCTCCCTGGTCCCCTTGGTTTGCCAGGATCTTCCTTGATCTTCCTGGGACTCCCTCAGTCTCTTGGGCTTTCCCTGGGTCTGCCTATTATCTTTAGGGGTTCCCAGGTTCTCCATGAGTAAAGTTCCCTGAGTCATCGTGGTTCACAGTCACCTCTTAGCCCCATAGATCCAGGCCACACTGATGTTCTCTAAGAGGATCACGATTAACAGAGGTAGATTAAGGGCAAATTCATCGAACAAGGTCAGGAAATAGAGGCCAGAGCGCTGGGTGAAGAGGAGGCCACACAGGAAGCTCAGGCAGCCAATGATCACTGATGAGCAGGTCAGAGATCAGAGGTCAGAGATCAGAGGTCAAAGATGCACAATATCGTCTCCAGTTAGGAAAAGATCAGTGGGATGGGATTTGGGAGTGGGGCTTTCATGGTTCCTCACCAATTTGGAAATTCTTTCCTGACTCTCTTCTAGGCTCTTCTGCCCCAGCTGAGGCTCTTCTCCCAAACTTCTCCCAAGCATCCCACTGAACCTCATTCCCCACCCAGAACCACAACTAATAACTTACTGACAAAACAGAGACCTCGGCCGTGAACCGTCTCTTCTCTCCATCACAGATCAAAGCTGTTGCACGTCATCCCCACCCTCTCCTCCAATTCAGCTTCTGATGATTTAGTGTCCCTCCTCATCCCCAAGGATTCTAGCTCTCAAATCCATCTTCCCCAAAGTTCCAAACAAGCCCCTTTTCTCAGTGCTCCTCTGTCTTGACCCCATGGCCCCTTCTCCTAGAAACTCTCTCCACCCCCAATTTGGAGGCCACTGCTCTCTTCTGGCTCCATCTTTGGGACAGTGATTTGTCTCTGATTTTTAGAATAATACTTGCAGCATGGTGATTCATCTGTGAAGCATTTGGCAGAGGACAGAAATCAGTTTGGGCCAAAGGATTTTTCCCATTTGGCAATTCATTTATGGCCTGCTCAATTTCTTTCTCCGAGACTTGGTTAAGATTTTTTGCTTTGAGGAGGTTAAGCATTTTATATCTAAAGATATGCCCTATGGGGACTGAGCACCTAGGGGGCTTGAAATAGGAAAGACTCATCTTCATGAGTTCAAATCCAGCCTCACGTGCTTATTAGCTAAGTCACCTAACCATATTTGCCTCAGTTTCCTCCTCTGGAGAAGGAATTGGCAAACCACTCCAGAATCTTTGCCAAGAAAACTGCCAAACGTGGTCACAAAGAGTCAAACGTGACTGAACAACAAAAAGCAGCCCCTTTTAGACTTCATCAAAGCTGAAGGACATCCAGACCAGGAGAGAGACAAGACAATATAAAACTCTATCCCTTTCAGATAGGATTGAGTCTTTCTGCCATTTATAAGGTATCTGAAGCTTTAAGGAACTCATGTACATAGGAAAGCTAGCATTTTATGCACTGTTATGCAAATATCTCACTGGATTCTCCCAACAATCCTGAGAGGAAAAATATTGTTTATTCCCATTTTATAGATGCGGACCCTGAGGCTGAGAGCAGCTAAGAGACTTGCCCAGGGTCACACAGCTAGAAAGTGTCTGAGGCAGGATTTGAATCTGACCTTCCCAACTCCAGGCCCAAAGCCCTATCTACAGCTCAAATTTTTAGAGCCTTCCCATGCCTGGTGTGCTCCCACTGCAGCCTTTCCTAAACTCTCTTTCCCACGTAAGCTCCTTGAGGGCAGGGATTGCTCACGTGTCATCCTTGTTTCCTCAGTGCCTAGCAGAGAGACCGCCTGAAACAGGGTAGGGACTTCATCGATGCTTGGTGGATTGAACAGAACCATGGCTGAAAGTCAGGGGTTAGGATGGCACCTACCCGAGACGATCAAAGAGGAATTTTGAAGGCTGGGGAAGTTGTATAGCAGCGGAATCAGGATACCCTGCATTATTCCCACAGAAGTACTCAGCCCCAGGTTGATGAACATCAGGAAGAAGATGACAGACCAGAAAGGAGAACCTGGGAACTTGGTTATTGCCTCAGCAAAGGCTACGAAGACCAGGTCAGGGCCCTTTATGTACTGTGGGCAGGGGGAAGTGGTGGGATGCCTAGGAGGTCTCACCAAGGACCTCCCCCCCCATCCTGTCCCATAGATCTGGGTCTGAATGAATTCAGTGGGGGAGAAGTCCCAACCCTTCCAGCCACCATCCCTTCAGGGCCCCCCCTCCAACCCCCAGGCACCTTCCTTCCAGGACACCCTACCCCTACCCCCAGCCACACTGACCCGCAAGAGCTGGTTCTCCAAGTTACAATCAGACACATACTCCAGAATCTTCTTCTTTAGATCCCTGTTAAGATGATGCAGCCACAAGGTGTACGCTTTGACGTGCTTCTTCAGCAGCTCTGTGGGAGGACTTGCCTCTATGGGCAGTTTCCCCATTTTGATCAGCTGCAGCAGCTTCCAAGAGCTCCTGGTTCAGAGGGTGGGATGTGGTCACTGTTTGGCTCCTCCTTCTTCAAGAAGGGCCCCAGCCCAGCAGAGTTGGGGGAGAGGGAAGCCTGCGGTGGGCATCTCAGCAGCCTTGGCCCTCACTGGAAGGAATGGGGATGGGAGCAGGGGAGGAGAGGGATGAGGCAGAGAACCAGGGGCCAGAAACAAGATGGGGCTACCTGGAGCTGCTCCGGCCCTGTGGTTCCCCTCCCCTTGAGATGGGATTGGATTCTCCCCAGGACAGATGACCCAGGGTCCTACTAAGATTATACCTTGTCACACTGTGCTGTGCTCCACCCTCTGCCAGAAGGCACTTATGTCCTGGACCCAGAGCAAATTCTACTTGCCAGGCCCCCCCACACACAACAGAGAAAGTCCAAGCCAGAAGAGGCCACCTTGCCCTCCTTTATCCCCAGGAGCATTAGCCTGGGGAGCTACCCTACCACTTACTGGTTGCTGCATTCCCGAGTGGACATGGTGGCCCGGAAACCCAGCACACTGAACACCACTTGAGTGGCCAAGACGCTAGAGGCCAGGTTGATGAACACTACGATGAAAGCGTCCTGGGCACAATTCTTGCTCTTGCTGATAGAGGACAAGACCATAATGCTGCCAAAGCCCAGCCCCATGTTGTAGAACACCTGTGTTCCTGCATTCTTCCACAGAATGGGAGAGGTCATGGCTGATGCCTGCAGAGGAAGGGAGGAGCAGGGCGCACCCCTCGACTAGGCCTGGAGCGATGGGGAGGCTTGGCCCCAGGACCCACCAGGAGGAAGCTAGAGCAGGCAGAGGGGGCCCAGAGAGGAAGAATCTCACACACACTCCCCTGGTCTGACTCCCAAAGGGGAGTACGGGCATCATTAGCCTTCCTTTTATACAGAGGGAAAACTGAGGCTCTGAGGGCCGGGGCTCCTCACCTTGGTAGTCATCAAGTGACGCAACCCATAGATAGAGCCTTCCAGCATGAAGCTTCGGATGAGGAAGCAGAACAGGATGGCATAGGGGATTATCATGGAGTAGTACAGTATCTGGAGGCAGGGTCAGAAGTCAGGCAAGCCATACCAGGAGTCATTGGGGTTAGGGGACAGAGTTTGTCAGATCCTTGGTCACCAGCCCCTCACCTTCCCTTGGATCTTCATGCTCTGTGTTGAGATGAATACGATTAAAAGCCAAACCACTAAGAGGCAGATGAAGAGGCTTGGGACAATGCCCCCACTCTCCTCAATGTTGTCCGTGACTTCCAGGGTCTTCCAGTACCAGAAGTAAATGGACGCGGTGACTTGGGCACATTCAGGATCTGGGGAGTCAAGACAGGAATGAGACAGTTCAGGGAGGAAGTGAGAGGCAGGGCAGGGTCCCCAAGTCTCGATCCCACTGGCTGCTCACCAGGCATGCTAGCATTCATCACTAATGGGCACTGATTCCAGGGCAGTGGGTACTGGAAGGAGTTGCTGAGGTAGAAGATGCTCCAAGCAGTGAAAACGTTATAATAGACACTCACCAAGAAGCAGACCTACAAAGGCAGGGGTGGGGCAGAGGCTCAGCCAGGCTGGGCTTCTGGTCCACAACCCCTGAGAGACCTGGCAGCACTGAGGGGTCCCCAAGCCTCACCATGCTGCAGGCCAGGCCCATGCCCCACAGCCGGGGGTGGATCTTCGTCCAGACACCAAAGCACACCTTCTGCCCCAGAGCCATCTCCATGAACACCAAGGGGATGCCCACCATGAAAAGCATCAGCACATAGACTACAAGGAAGGTACCTGGGGGGTGTGGAGAGACTGAGGAGAAGCAGGCATACAGCTCTTCCCCTAGCTTCCTTTCTCCCCCAGTCTTGCTCTTCAGAGATTCTGGTATCTCATCTGTCAGCCTTCCATGGGGGACCCAGAAGCCCTAGGGTCCCAGGCAGTCTTGGGATCCCAGATATTCACCCCTTCTCTTCATCCCCAGCTCTGCCCCCTCAGTGATCCAGGCACTTTTCCCTGAATCTCACCCTCACACACACACATTTTAAGACCCAGGCATTCAGACCCTCAGCTCACCGCCTCCATCCTTCTGGCACAAAGAAGGAAATCTCCAGATGGTGCCCGATCCCACACAGAAACCCACTTGTACCATGATGTACTCAGTCCTGTTGCTCCAGGTCGATCTATTGGCCTCGCTGTCCACCACCTCTAAGCTGTGGGTTGCCTTTGGAGTACCATTCTCAACCTCCATCCTGTGACCAAGGGCTGAGGGGGACACAGCTAGAGGCCCTAAGCACAGCTCTTCCCTTAGAGGAAGAGGGGCCAGATGCCCAGAAAACAGGGGAACAGGGGAGGAGTTGTGGAGGACTCACAGTGGGGACCCCATCTCCCCACCAGCCCTAGGTAAACATGGCCCATTGAGTCCAGCCCCTCTGTGTCATAGAGGGTAAGCAGCAGAACCAAGGGCCTAACCCAGTGGCTTCCAAATCAGAGCCCTAAAGACTCTCAAAGGGTGCTTAGAACTGAGATCACTCCCATCTACCTAGCCTCTGTCAGCATCTAGAACCTAGACCCAGAAACCATAAGTTGCCCCTAGAATCTGGGGGGAAGTACCTCAACCACAAACACTTAGAAACTGGACCTGCAGACTTTCTCTAGAGCTCAGAAGCACTGACTTAGAACCGACTACCCCCCATAGCTCAGAATACAGTCCTAAAATTCAAGAACCCTGAGGCCTCATCCTGAAATCTAAGGCCTAGCTCTGGAACCTAGGATCCAACCCCCAGGATAGCATAGACCTAGAACCTAAGAGCAGCTACTCCCTCCCACATAGATTCCAGTCCTAAAACTAAGGACCTCCCCTCTGAGGAATCCCAGAGCCTTGACCTAGGACCCAAGAACTGCCCCCTAATTCCCAAGATCACCTCCCAAATCTAGACCTGAGGCCCTTCCCTGGTAGGACTGTTCTGACCTGCACTTCAGCCCTGTGGCACCTGGTGGAGTGAGGGTAGACGTGGTTCTGGGTCTCAGAGGTAGGGACAGCTAACACCCTCCACTCAATACCCAAGGCACGGGTTCCCCGACACCAGGGAGGACGAAGGTCGGAAGTCTGAGTCCTTGTACTGGTCATCCAGCACGAGGTAATGGTGTCGGTAGGAGGTGTCTGGTCACTGCCAGGTTCCTCGCGAAAGTCCTCTAGAAGGTGGCCAGGGTGGGGGTGGGGAGGTGGGGAATGAGAGGGCGTGGTTTCTAGAACACCGCTCAGTGGAGGCAAAAAGTCTTCGAAAAGTCAGCTGGAAGCCACGGAGGGCTGCTCCCCGCATCCAAACCTTCCTGCTCCCATCCCCACCTCCTCATCCGCTCCGCAAACGGGGATCTCTAAGCACTTGAAACTTTTTATTCCTTCTCAACTCGCCGCCTCATCTCATGGTATGCAGGGTTTGGGAAGGGTCTCTCAGAGATAAACCCCTTTCCAACTCCTGTAGTTCCTCTGCAGAGGCCGACCGATGCTATGTTCGGTCCAAGCGTCGAGTCCGGGGAGACTTCATTGACCTCTGTTCGCGAATTTGACACCGGTGGGAATTGGACAAATTTAGCGTTAGAGGGGATGAGTGCTATTTTTTTGAGCCTTGGGACAGACACCCTGAGTGTCTGGTTGATAGGCGCGACGAGGTTTGCAAAGCTCTTTGACAGATTCCCTTGGTATTATCATTTCTCCTATAATATAGAAGAAGTTGAGATTATTCTGGTGAGGTCATCGAGCTAGAAAATATCGGACAAGATTCCAACCCTGATCTGCCCCGACTCCGAGTCCAATACCTGACTATGGACGATGGACGAACCTCCAGTTGGTTGTTGGACGAGAGGGACGACAGAAGAGGAGAGGGAAAGAGAGAAGGAAGGGAAAGGAAGCTCTATAGTTTGGATTGGTTGGTCAATTGATTCAATCAAGGAATCTGGACCTTTTGACGTCATATGAACTATATATCCATTTTTACACACATAATTTAATTACTCATACAATCACACACACATATCAAATTATGTTGACTCTTACATATGTATATTTACACAGTCTACCCTGACATATACAATCATTTTTATCCTTCCACATATATAATCATGTCAAACCTTATAATAATTCCTCTACCCTTAAATATGTAATTCTATATTTACTTTGACATATATATATATAATACATAATTATAGGTCTACCTTTACCTATATAATTCTTTATCTACCTTTATCTACGTTTATAGTTTCATTCTGTTTTATCCTCTGAAAGAGTTTTTAGTGATAACTTTTGTTTTTCTATTGCCTAGATTCCCCAAACCCCAACTCCCCATCCCCACCCCCAGCCCTCCCTCTGTCACTCCTTCCCATGCTACAATAGGGTCTCTGAGCTGGCTTCCTTGAGACTAACAGTTCCGTTGGGATCTGGGGTTTCTTAAGGTTAGGCAAGGTCAGTAATAAGTACCCAGATGACTCTTGGGGATCTGTAAAAGCTATTAGATTATGTTCATTCTTGAGAGCTCTCCTTAATCGAGGTAGCTGGTGTCACAGAGGACAGAACACTAGATGTGGAGTCAAGGAGACCTGGGTGCAAAGGTGACCCTCAGACACAGTCTAGCTGTGTGACCCTGGACAAGACATTTACCCTCTGTTTTCTCCACAGTAAAATGGGGCTCACCTACCATTGTGAGGATGAAATGAGATAATATTTGTAAAGAGCTTTGCACTTTGCCTGACACTTATGAGTCTTGAATAAATGATTTGTTTCCTTCTGCTTTGTGTTTCTGCACAGGTGATCCTGATGCAGTGTCATCCCCAACTTGCCCTCATGCTGGCTGGTTGGGTCTCCAGGTGATCCTGAGCAAGTTATCTTGGATCACTGCATTTCTAAGAAGAGCTAAATTATTCAGTTTATCATCACACAATATTGCTGTTGCTGCTGTTACAGAACCTCCTGGTTCTGCTCACCTCACTCTGCATCAGTTCATGTAAGTTTTTCTGAGATCATGCTGCTTGTCATTTCTTATGGCACTATGATATTCCATTACAATCCTCTATCACAGAGTGTTCAGGCATTCCTCAATTGACAGACCTCCCCTTAATTTCTAATTCTTGGCCACCAAAAAAAGTACATTTTGTACAATTAGGTCCTCTTCCCTTTGCAAAATCCTATTTTTAAAGAATCTACTTTATATATGGAAATGCTTGTTTTATTTGGTATTTGTTTAATTCAGAATAAAATGTAAACTGTACCCCCTTCCTTTATTAGGGTTTTAGTGACAAAACGTTGTATACCTGTCAAGTTCTTACTTAGGTTCATATCAAACTAATCTTTTGATGTCAAATGTGCCAGCTTTTTGGTTAGATTAGAAGAGAAGGTCTTAGTGCTAATAGCAATGTGTCCTCTTACCAGAAGGTTGGACTAAGTAGATTAAAGAATAATCTCATTGAAAGAGATTAGTAGTTTTTGGCCACCACAAGGAAAGCTTCGATAAATATTTTTGTACATGTGGGACCCTTTCCCATTTTTATGATCTCTTGGGGACACACTCCTAGAAGCAATGTTGTTGGATCAAGGTTCTGAACTTTTTTTTAGCCCTTTGGGCATAGTTCCATTGCTCTCCAGAATGGTTAGATCAGCTCACAGCTCCACCAACAATGAATTAGTGTTCCAATTCTCCCATCGCTTCTGGGCTATATCTCAGAGATCATAAAAATGGGAAAAATATTTATTTCAGGTCTTTATGTGGTGACCAAGAATTGGAAATCAAGGGGATGCCCATCAATTTGGGGATGGCTGAACAAGTTATGGTATATGAATGTAATGGAATACTATTGTGCTATAAGAAATGATGAGCAGGAAGACTTCAGAGAGGCCTGGAAAGACTTATATGAACTGATGCTCAGTGAAAGGAGCAGAACCAGGCGAACTTTGTACACAGCAACAACCACAGTGTGAGAAGAATTTTTCTGGTAGGCTTAGTCCTTCATAACAATGCAAGGACCTAAAAAATTTCCCATTGGACTTTTGAGACAAAGTGCCTTCTGCATCCAGAGAAAGAATTATGGAATTGGATGGCAGAATGAAGCAGATCATTTTCTTTTGTATTATGTATTGTTTCATTTTTTGGTTTATCCCATTTATTTTAATTCTTTTATTCAACATGACTAAGGTGAAAATGTATTTAATAGGAATGTATGTGTATAACATATAGAAGATTGCATGCTGTCTCGGGTAGGGAGTGTGGAGGGAGGGGACAAGTTGGGGGAGGCAGGGGAAAAAAATCTAAGATATATGAAAGTGATTGTAGAACACTGAAAACAAATAATAGAAAAGAAAAAAAGAAAAAGATTAATAGAATGATTACCCTTTCCCTCTTTTCTACCTATCCTAACTCTACGTGGATTGGCTTTTGATACAAATAGTTCCAAGGTATCTCTAGCCCACTATGAATCAAGTTATTTCTTCAGTAGAGGGAGGCTAACCTGAAATATGTCTCTTTAGTCTATGAGTCACTGACCACATCTGGGACTTGGGGAGTATCAGCTACCCCAAGCTGCCAGTGAACTTGACAAATAATTGGACCTGCCTTCGTAGCAAGGGGACCTGACAAAACCTCCTGATCCAACAGACAAGGTTCTTTTCCTTCCATCCACATTATTATAAAAGAGAGAGGTGAGGTCTGAAACTAAATGTCTCTGGGGTCAAGATGGAGCAGAACTTTACTCCTCTGGTTTTAGAAAAACCTGGGAAGATTTATATAAACTGATGCAAAATGAAGTGAGCAGAACCGGAATATATACACAATGACAACATTGTAACAATAACCAACCGTGAAAGACTTGGCTACTCTGATCCAGGCAATGACCTAAGACAATTCCAAAAGATGCAAAATGTCGTCCACCTCCAGAGAGAGAGCTGATGGACTCTGAATGCAGATCCAAACAGACTTTTCCACATCCTTTATTTTTCTGGCTTATTTTTTACAAATAGAAATGTGTTTTGCATAATTTCACATGTATAATTGATATCATACTGCTTGCCTTCTCAGTGGGTTGAGGAGGGGAAGAGTGGAAGGAAAAAATTTAGAACTCAAAAAAATGTTAATAATCAACTTCTTCTCTGGACAGGACATAGATCCTGTAACAGGTTGCCTCTGAGACAACAGAAGACAACTCTAGACAATATAAGCATTTTTCTTAGTCCTCTTTTGTCCCCCAGTGTGAAGTATAAACCTATGTGAAATGAATCATAGAAACTGGGACGGGGGAGATGTTTTGTCAGAGGAAAAAGGAACATCTTGGTATATGTTCAGGTGTGCCAATACCAGGGCATGCCAGCTGTGGAATAAATAGATCTTTTTCATGTGCGATACCTCCCCACACACACAATAGTCAATAGGGAGAAGCTTAGACTGGGACAAAATCAAGCATTTGGGAAGCTGTAACAGTCCCAAGGACCAACGATCCAGAACATGGACAACCAAGAACAATCAATTTTAGTTTGCGTGAGGAAATATGGAGAAGATTACTGGAACTCTTAAGCACAATTGCTCAAGGACTCCTGAAAGAACATGGAAGGAAATAGCTGTTACAGGCCTTGAAACAAAAATACTGATGATCTTATGCATCGGAAACAATCTCATTGTTTCCTCACTTGTCAAAATAGCAAGCATGAAACGGCTGAAGAAATGATGAGATTTTTTTTTTATTAGTACACTCCCCTCCCAATCTCAGCCCCCTAAACAACCCACTTCTGGTTACTCAGACAGGGGTAAGGGGCCTGGGGAGGTGAGTGATTGCCCTCCCAACTTGGAAGAACCTGGGGAATACTGCTTCTATTGAGGCAGGATGACTTGGAAGAGAAGGAAGTATTTATTAAGTGCCTACTATGTACCAAGAACCTTACAAATGTGATTTTGTTGGATCCTCACAACAACTCTGTTGTTATTATCCCAATTTTAAAGTTCAAGAAACAGAAGCAGACAGCAGTCAAGTGACTTGCCCAGGATCATATAGCTAGAAAGTGTCTGAAGCTGGATTTGAAACCAGGTCTTCCTGACTCCAGGTCCAGTGCTACACCTAACTGTCCCCCTTCACTCTATCATTCCATGAATCTGTGAGGTTAGCCAAGTGATATTAATATTCATACAAGACAGTCCACCAAATATCTATTAGGAATGATGTAATTAAATGCAGTGAGAGAGTCCCATCTTGCCTCATAACTGATTCATTAAGTCAGACACTACTCTCTTTAGGGTCCAAGGCAATACAGGTCGATATATACATTGTGCCTCCAGGTGATGGGGAATATGTTTGTACCTTCTTGCTAAATCATCTCAGGAATTATCCCTTTGTTAAAGCTAATTGGTGTTAAATTGTTCAAATGAAACCTCACCACCATGGATGGTTAACATGGGGACAGCAGAATATCTCTAGAAGTGTGACCTGTAAATCTGATCTGCCAGTGCACAGGAGGAATGGAGACTTAAATATCACCCAACAGATACCTTAGGTCCCCTAGCAACTGTGTCTTTTACCTTCTGGGAGGCAGAGAGAGTCTGGGAGAAAAACAATTGCGAGGCCAGCAGGAAGCCCCAAGTGTTTTCATCATGCTTAGGACCATCTCTGGATGGGGCAGACAGTCTGTTTAAACCACTTTCTGTCTGTGACATCAGAACTAGACTGGAATGCCTCAGGACCCCGATGATCTTTTCTCTGCAAGGAGGAAAAACAGTATGATGTCAGGGAAAAAATTTCCAAAGAAAAGAGTTAACATTCAAGAGTCTGCAGGAATGAGAGGAGGCTGCCAAAGGCTTGCTTTCCATCCCTCAGGCATGTTTGTTGATAGAAGGGGAAACTTTGTTCAGGGAGAAGAGGAAGGTTAAAAAGTGCCCTGGCTAAGACTGGAGTCAGCTTAAGGGGGGGAAATGGACGGTTGGCTTTTGTTTGGTTTTTCGGTCATGAAACTTCCCCAAGTTTCCTTAATGGAACTAGAATTCAAATCTAGTAGTCACCCTCCTCTTTTCATCCTTCCCTTATCCAATCATTAGAAAATAGTAGCTGATAATAATAGAAGCTTATTTTTATGTATTTCTTATTATGGGTCAGGCATTGTGCTAAGATCTATAATAATGTTGCTGCTGCTGCTGATGGTGATAGCAGCCAATATTTACATAGCACCTACTATGTGCCAGGTACCTGCTAAGAGCTATGATAATAAAAACAGCTAACATTTATAGAGCACCAATTATGTGCCCAACACTGTGCTAATTACTTTAAAATTATTATCTCGATTGATCTTCACAACAGCTCTGGAGAGGTAGGTGCTACTATTGTCTTCATTTCACAGATGTGACAACTGAGGTAAACAAAGAGTTGAGTGACTTGCCCAAAGATATAGAGCAAGTAGGTGTCCACGACTGAATTTGAACTCAGGTTTTCTTGACTCTAGGCTCAGCACCCTATCCACTGTGCCACCCAGCTGCCCACAGAAGATATGGTAGAAAATAAATAAGTAAAAATATTTTAACCCTTGAGATTTGTGTTAAGAACTTAACTTATGATGCCACAGAATAAAATATAGAAATAAAATATTTTAATGTTATGAATATGAATTTATAAATTATGAGACAAAATTGGGTTCATATATTGAATTTCTTTTAAAATTTTGTCTTTTTATTATGATCTTAGTCGTCAAGAAACAAAAATATCAAAATGTAAAAGGATAAGAAAAGGATTGTGTAAGAACTGGGAACTCATATATAGCTTTTTAAAGTGTATATATATATATATATGTGTGTGTGTGTGTGTGTGTGTGTGTGTGTGTGTGTGTGTGTGTGTATCTGTATCTATACATATGCATGTGTTTCTGTTACATTTCCCAACGTAGTAACAAGATTGCTTTTTCATTTGCAGCCTCATCTGCACTGTTTGGTGGTTTTCTTCTGTGAATTAAAAACATTCACTGATATTTCATCGCTCCTTTCTCTCATTATCTAGTACCTCACCATCTAATATTCCAAGCTGAAACAGTCCCCAGCATATTGAATTTTTTAGGAAATTGTCTCTGGATTCACTGCACTAGAACTGTTAAATTGAGAATGAAGGCATTTGAAGATCTGCAAACAGTTTTGAGTGCTCTTTTTCAACTGATTGACTCTCTCTCTTCCCTGAAATCAGGAGTTCATGTTATCACCCAAGGGGATGCTGTGGCATGCTGAAGTCCCTCCAGGTTCTTTTAATAGACAGTCAATACAATTGATTTGCTTTTTCTTCAATCAATGCCTTCTCCTATCTTATCGTGCTTCCCCAGAATGGGGAGAGATATTTTTAATGTTCTGTCTCATCCCAGAACTGTGGAGTATGTGATTTATTATCATAAGCTATTTAAATTAAGAATTTGCTTATGACTTTTTCTATCTAGCCCATGGCCCCATTTGGTATGAGTCATTATTCTAAACCTAATTCCACCAGACTGTTTTTCTTAGCAATTGTTTACTAGTGATTTTTGTGCAATAGTGCGTCATGACCCTAGTAGACTGATGATAACTCCCGTTTCCTCACCTCTCAGTAGAGAAGTTGTGGGGTTGAGGTGTGTTGCTACAGTTGTTCAGTAGTGTTCAACTCTCCATGACCCCACTTGAGGTTTTCTGGAGTGGTTTGTCATTTCCTTCTCCGGCTCATTTACAGATAAGGAAACAGAGGCAAAGAGGGCGACGTGACTTGCCCAGGGTCACACAGCTAGTAAGTGTCTAAGGCCATATTCAAATTCAGGTCTTCCTGACTCCAGGCCCAGCACTCTATCCCCTGGGCCAGCAAGTTGTCCCAGGGTTAGAAGTACAGCAAGAGATACACATTTTCAGACAAAGTCAATGGATGGATTTGTTTTGTGTGACTGTATTTGTTTGTAACCAGGGAGAGTTTTTATGGTTTTGGGGAAGGGCCACTTGAAGGATAGCGATGAGAGTTAATAGAAACTAGAGAAAGAAAGAGAAGACAGGAAAGGCATTCAACAGGCACATATTAAGTACTTACTGTGTGCCAAACAGTAATGAATCATTAAAAAAGATGAAATATGAGAGAACAGTAGGAAATTCAGGAGAGAAGAAAGGCTATCGTGTTAAATTTCAATTGTCTGTCTATTTAAAAAACTGAGCTGCAGGTTGTGTAGATTCCCGCTTTCCATGGTGGTCATCTTCCTTTCTCAATGTTCATGCTCTCGCTGCTTCTCAAGTTGCTAATAAAAAGGATAATTTTAAAGAAGACTAAATGAAATAAATACTTCACCAATTTCTTACTTGCTGAGTGATGATTTATAACATTTATCTTTGAGTTAAGTGATTTAATTTTGATGGCTTAGGAGGGTGAATAGTAATCGTTTTCTGCTCTGGCCAGAAACTCCATGGGGCTTTCCCTCTCAGATTGATATTTTTGGGGTTCTAAATTGGACCATCCATTGTCTCAATTCCTGCCTAGCCCTTAGTCATTGGATGGGTGTTGCCTCAGACAAACTGAGACTTCATTTAGAAAGGCTGAAGTCAACCACTGAATTCCAGGGGTCGCCAGTCATCCTGACTTCTGACCTGCCACTGAACTCCAGTGGTCCTGGAGGAGAATGTGAGGTTGATAACTTCTCCAAACTCTGCCTCACTTAAATCCAATTCACAGGAAAGTCAAGATGTCACCCTGAGATGTCATTGGTTCTCTTTGAGAATGAAAGATGATCAACAAAGTTTCCTCAATATTCCAAGGTGTCTTTCATTTCTATTGATCTGTACTCCTATTTCAAAGACATACCTGTAATTGCTGCCACTGCTGCTGCTATTTTTTCTTCATTCTGGAAGAGGACCATGTCATCAAGAAGGTGATGCCATGACATGAAAATGAATTGGATTTAAGTGAGGGAGAGTTGTGCAAGGTCACCAACCTCACTTTCACCTCTGGAACCATCTGAGGCCAGTGGCCAGATACAGATCAGGACAAGCTGGAGATGGCCCATGACACAGTGGGGATCCTTGGCCTTTTCAAGCTAGGGTCCTTAACAGGTCTCGGTTTGATTGAGGCTAAGCCTATTCAGTGATTAAGGTTTAATAATAACATATAATATTAACAGCAATCTGTAATACCATAAAAATGAATGGAACGGATTCTCCTCATATTTGAAAATATGACTATCAGTGGACAAGGAGAATTTAGAATCTTAATTGCTCAAAAGGCTCTTCCTGAATTTAGAAACAAACTGGAGATAAAATTTAGAGACATATTAGAAATGCGTATTTCAGCGCTTGTCGCTTTGGGTTGGAGGATCTAGCACCATTTGAGATTAACATAGAATCCAGTGAAAGGGAAGTCAGGGAAAGAAATTCTGGACTTGGATTCAGGAGAGAAATGATGGCTTCAGGCTTTCCCTCTGATACTAGCCCATTGCTGAGTATTTGCTTTCTTGGATATCCTTTTCCTCAACTGCAGTTCACAAGGATGTGGGGAAGACTGAATCTAACAGTACAATTGTGAAGTGAACTGATGATTCCCAATATGTTCTATCATTGTTATAGGTTGGTTTTCTATTACTTAAAGAACTATTTCCCTAAATGCCATCATAGCAGGATCTGTCTTTAAACCTCCCACAGAAGAATACTTACAGAGAAAATGGGAAACAGTGCTTAGCCAATGCCTGACACATCTTAGGCAGTTCATAAATGTCCATTGACTTCTAGCAACTCGAATCTTACCGATACTGTAGTCACTACAGTGGAAACAGTTATCTGGGGACATGGACTCTCTCCCTTCAGCAAATTAGTACGCAAGTATCTACGTGTCTGGAGACCCAAGTTAATCTGGTTTTGAGAAAAAGTAAAACGTCTTGGAGCCGCTAGGTGGAGCCATAGTCCACAACGTGCTGGCCCTGGAGTCCAGAAGACTCATCTTCCTGAATTGAAATCTGGTCTCATACACTTACTAGCTGCGCTATCCTGGGCAAGTCACTTCCCCCTGTTTGCCTCAATTTCCTCATCTGTAAAACGAGCTAGAGAAGGAAATGGTCAATCACTCCAGTCTCTTTGCCAAGAAAACCCCAAATGGGGTCACAAAGACACAACTAAAAAATGATGACAAAACACACCTTGGAATGCCAGAAAATTCTATCAGTTTTCCGACTTTGCAAAGTAGTTTCTCTAACAACTGAAACACCTTAAATGAATCTTCAAAATATTTTTAAAAATTTTTGAAATAAAATGTGTACTTATACCTGTTATTCAACTGTGACTAGAGAATTGACTTGGGGATTTTTAAGAGTTCCCCAATTTATTGTAATTAAAGGATACATGGGATTTTTATAAATGTATGCATCAGAATATGAATTGAACTGTTTGAAAAATTACCATCTATGCAGAGGATGTAAAGATACATGAACCCCATTTTTTCCCCACCAGAATAATAGGATGGCAATTCTACAGTACTTTACTGAGTTTCATTGATCCTAAATTCAGCTATCCTAACAATTAAAAAAACTTTCATAGTGATAAATTAAGCAATGCCAACCTAGCAATGCAAAGAATGGATTGGAATGATTGCAAATAAAAAAAAATCCACAAGAATTGGAATGTTTGACTCCAAACATTGCAATAAAAAGATTGAATAGGTTGCCTAGGCAATGCTTGAATGGTGAATTTTGTGACTTATCTACAATGTCAGTGGTTTGTGTGTGTGTGTGATTGTTCATTTGTATAATTGACATTTGGTTTGGAATCATAGGGATGTGGTATGTCTCTATGACTGAGTGGCCAGAGCTCCCAACTTAGAATGATAAAGGAGAGAAGCTGGGACTTTGTGAAAAAACTTTGTGTGAGTGTAAAGGGTGGGAAAGATTGATTGGTCATGAAGGTCCTCCTGGCTCCATCTTAGCTTAATTTCTGCTCTTCCTCCCTTTGCCCCATCCTCCCCTTCATCCCTGAATCACACAGAAGAGTAAAGGATCTCTGTGACATCTAGTGTAAGCCACAGAGCTCTCCTCCAGAGGTTGCAATCCATCTCCAATTCTGGAGCCCTTGTAGGACAGCAGCAGCATCCGCAGCAGTAGTAACAGTAGTAGTTATGGTGGTGGTAGTAGTGATAGTAGCGGCAGTAGTAGCAGCAACAGTAATATTGTTAGCAGGATAGTTCATCCACCTCTATGAAGGTAGTATTTAACTCTATCAAAAGTAAAGTGCAAGCAAAGCTTAGAGAAAGGCAGGATTCTTGGGTCAGTAAGAAGGCAGATGAAATTCGGTTTTATGCCTATTAACAATCCAAAGCACTTTTTTGATGCCCTAAAGGTTATTTATGGGCCAAAACCTATGGTGCATCTCAACTGTTCAGAGCTGATGAGCCACATTGCTTAGTAACAAGGACATTATCCCAGAGAGATGTGCTGACCACTTCCATAGTGTTGTCAATAGACCATCATCAGTCAATGCTGAGGCTATTGACTGTTTAGTTCAGGTTGAAGCCAACCCCTCCTTAGTTGTAGAGGTTCTGAGGGCCATTAGGCTCCTTTCATGTGGCATTGCACCTGGTGCTGATTCTATTCCAGTTGAGATTTACAGGGCAGGGGGTCCATTACTCATACAAAACCTGATTAAAATTTTCTGGGTTATATGGCATAAAGGTTAAGGGTTACACCTCCAAGGGTTCAAGGACACCTGCATTGTCCATCTTTATAAAGGCAAAGCAAATAGATTTTCCTATGACAATCACAGAGGGGCCTGTCTCTTGGTTATCACTGGAAAAATTCTTGCCAGAGTCCTCCTGAATAGGATTTCCAACAGGGGGTCAGGTCTGGAATATGGTCATCTACCTGACAGCCAGTGTGGTTTCAGAAAGGGCCAGGAACAGTCAATATGATGTTTGCTGCCCAGCAACTGCAGGAGAAATGCCAGGAGCAGAGCAGAGGTCTGTACACAACGTTTGTAGATCTGACCAAGGCCTTTGATATTGTCAGACATGAGGGTTTATGGAAAATTATGTTAAAATTTGGTTGCCTGGAGAAGTTCATCAGTATTGTACATCAATTTCATGATGACATGTTTGCTGGGTTCTAGATAGTGAACAATACTCTCGTGCCTTCCCAGTCACCAATGGAGTGAAACAGTGCGGTGTGCTTGCTCTCACGCTTTTTAGCGTGTTGTTTTCAGCCATGTTGTCAAATGCTTTCAATGAGGATCAAGTTTAACTACTGTACTGATGGTAAGTTCTTCAGTTTGAAAAGGCTACAAGCCAAGACCAAAGTGGAGGGAGGGTTGGTGCACGATTTTCAGTTTGCAGATGATCATGCACTCAATGCAGCCTCTGAAGCTGAGATGCAACAAAGTATGGATCAATTCTCTGTTGCCTGTGCTAATTTTGGTCTAACAATTAACACCAAGAAAACACAGGTACTCCATCAGCCACCACCACACCATCCATCTGTGGAACCATCAGTTACAACAAATGGAGAAGTTTTGAATACTGTGGATAAGTTCACTTTCCTTGGTAGTATATTTTCCAGGGATGTACATGTTGACAATGAGGTTGACACACACATTGTCAGAGCTAGCTCAGTGTTTGGGAGGATCTGAAGGAAAGTATGGGAGAGAGAAGAAAATCAGACTGTCTACCAAACCGAAGGTCTACAGAGCTGCTGTGCTGACGTTGCTGTATGCCTGTGAAACAAACACAGTATTCCAGCACCATGCCAAGAAACTGAATCACTTCCATTTGAATTCTTAGAAGATTCTGAACATCATCTGACATAGTCATATAGACTATTTGTGCCCAACCTGTGGTAGAACCTTCCAAGTTTGTATTGATCTGATCAGCCACAGTTGTATGCACTGTGCATTGACCCCGATGTAGTGATGTCATTGGGTCCTCTTCAAGCATGAAGGACAGCACCAACCAGCTGGTCTTGCTGCACATGTGTGGAGCTTCTCTGAGGCTTGCAGACCATGGACAGTTAGCAGGTCTGAAGAGAGCCCTTAGAGTAAGGCCTAGCTGGCTTCCTTTGATTTAGCAACAAGTCCTAGGATATGGCCTTGGTTAATTTATGAGACAGTTTCCAGTGACTCCTATGCTCCCATAAATGCTCCCATAAAAATTGCTATTCAGTTGATTCAGTCATGTCATAAATCCCATTTGAGGTTTTCTTGGCAAAGATGCTGGAGTGGTTTGCCACATCCTCTCCAGCTCATTTTACAGATGAGGTAAATCAGGTTAAATCAGGTTAAGTGACTTGTCCAGGGTCACACAGGTAGTAACTGTCTGGGGCTGGATATGAACTCCCGTCTTCCTGACTCTAGGCTCGGGATTCTATCTATGGCACTGCCTATTTGCCCTAAGTAACCATTATGCTCCTTTAATTTATAGTTCAGTCTGTAAATGATTTCTAAGCTCTTAAGAAAATTAATATTGGGGTGGAGCCAAAATGGCAGAGTAGAAAGATGCATATACTCTAGCACTTCCCACAGCCCACAAAATACCTGTAAAAAATGACTCTCAATGAATTCTAGAGCAGCAGAAGCCACAGAACAACAGAGTGAAAGAGGTTCCCAGCCAAGGGTAACCTGGAAGGCTGACAGGAAAGGTCTATCTCACAGGATGCTGTGCAGAGCAGAGCTCAGCCCTGGCCATGTGGCACTGGGAGGATAAGGATCTGAACACACTTCCTGGGCAGAATTCCCAGGAGGGAGGATTCCAGATCCCTCAACCCACAAGCCATAAAGAAAGCTCCAAAGGTCATTGTGGGAGGGCTTTCCCAGATAGGCGAGAGGGGAACAGGGTTCCCCCAGCACTAGCCCCACGCAGTGGCAGCAGTGGGGAAACTGGCAGCTGTGATGACCAAGGAAGCAGCCTGGGTCCATTGTCCAGGCAGCTCAGCTTAAAGCCTCTGGCAGAATTGAGTAGCTGATCTGAACCTCAGCCCTCAGTGCCAGCCCCACCCCCACCCAAAGCCCCCGGGGGAATTGAGCAGCTGATTTGAATCTCAGTCTTGTACTGGGAAGAGAAAAAGCACTAGAACCCTCCTCCTGACAAAGGATTCAGAAGTCAAATAACTGACTGGGAAAATATCCAAAAAAGGGGGGAAAGAAATAAGACCATAGAGGATTACTTTCTTGGTGAACAGGTGTCTCCTTCCATCTTTGTGGATGAGGAAGAACAAGGCATACCATCAGAGGAAGACCTCTGCCTCCAGTACCTCCATAATGAATATGAAATGGGCTCCAGTCATAGAAGAGCTTGAAAAGTGTGTCAGTAGACTGTTAAAGGAGAATTAAAAAAAAATAACACCTTAAAAAGAGGCTAACTCAACTGGAAAAAGAGGTTCAAAAAGCCAATGAGGAGAAGAAGGCTTTAAAAAGCAGAATTAGCCAAATGGAAAACAAGGTTCAAAAGCTCACTGAACAAAATAGTTCTTTAAAAGAGAGAATCGAGTTCAGGGAAGCTTTCTATGAGATAAACCAAGCAGTTAGAAAACAAAACCAAAAGTTTAAAAAAATAGAAGATAATGTGAAACATCTCATAGGAAAAATAACTGACATGGAAAATAGATGCAGGAGGGACGATTTAAAAATTATGGGACTACCTGAAAGCCATGATCAAAAAAGAGCCTAGACATTATCTACCCTGAAATTATAAAGGAAAACTGCCCTGATATTCTAGAACCAGGGGGTAAAATAAATATTGAAAGAACCCACTAACCTCCTCCTGAAAGACACCCAAAAAAAGAAACTCCTAGAAATATTGTGGTCAAATTTCAGAGTTCTCAGGTCAAGGAGAAAATCATGCAAGCAGCTAGAAAAGCAATTTGAATATTTATGGAAATACAATCAGGATAACACAGGATCTGGCAGCTTCTACATTAATGGATTGAAGGGCTTGGAAGAGGATATTCCAGAAGTCAAAGGAACTGGGATTAAAACCAAGAATTACCTACCCAGCAAAACTGAGTATAATACTTCAAGGGAATAAATGGTCATTCAATGATATAGAGGACTTTCAAGCATTCATGATGAAAAGACCAGAACAGAATAGAAAATTTAACTTTCAAACACAAGAATCAAGAGAAGCATGAAAAGGTAAACAGGAAAGAGAAATCATAAAGGACTTTCTAAAGCTGAACTGTTTACATTCCTACATGGAAAGATAATATTTGTAACTCTTGAGACTTTTTTCAGTATTTTGGTAGGTGGAGGGATTATACATACACACACACACACACACACATAGACAGAGAGTACAGGTTGAGTTGAATTAGAAGAGATGATGTCCATAATAACAAATAAAAAATTAATAAAATAAAAATTAAGGGGTGAGGGAGTAAAATACTGGGAGGAGAAAAGGAGAAATGGAATGAGGCAGGCTATAACTCATAAAAGAGATAAGAAAAATCCTGTTCAATGGAGGAGAAAAGGGAGGAGCTGAGAGGGGAAAAGTGAAGCTTACTCTCTTCACATATGGCTTAAGGAGGGAATAACATGCTCACTCAATTTGGTATGAAAATCTATCTTACAGTACAGTAAAGTAGGGGAGGAGGGGAAAAGTGGGGTGAGGGGGATGATAGAAGGGAGGGTCAATGGGAGAAGGGAGTAACTAGAAGTAAGCACTTTTGGGAAGGGACAAAGTCAAATGAGAAAAAAAAAGGGTGGAGTATAGTGTAGGATAGGGGACAATATAGTTAGTATTGCACAACATGATTACTATGGAAGTCTTTTGCAAAACAACACATATATAGCTGGTATTAAATTGCTTGCCTTCTTAGTGGGGATGGGTAGGGAGGGAGGAAGAGAAGCTGGAATTCAAAGTATTAGAAATGAATGTTGAGAATTATTATTGCATATAACAAGGAAATAAAAAACACAGGTAATAGGGTATAGAAATTTATCTTGCCCCACAAGAAAAGAGAGAAGATGAGGATAAGGGAAGGGTGGAGTGTGATAGAAAGGAGAGTACATTGAGGGAAGGGATAATCAGAATGAAGGCATTATGGGGAGGAGGGAAGGCATAGATGGGGAGAAAAATTGGAATTCAAATTTTGTGGAAATGAATGTTGGAATCTAAAAATAAATAAATAAATTTATACAGAAAAAAAAAGAAAATTAATATTGCATTATATTATTTAAGAAAAAGCAGCTAGGTGGCACAGTAGAGAGAGTGCTAGGGCCTGGTATCAGAGGCTCAAATTCCTAAGCTTAAATCTGGTCCCAGATACTTACTAGCTATGTGATCCTGGGAGAGTCATTTAACCCTTTTTGCTTCCATTTCTCAGGCACACACAGTGAAGTGACTTGCCCAGGTCACAATGGAATGAGGCAGGCTATAACTCATAAAAGAGATAAGAAAAATCCTGTTCAATGGAGGAGAAAAGGGAGGAGCTGAGAAGGAAAAAGTGAAGCTTACTCTCTTCACATATGGCTTAAGGAGGGAATAACATGCTCACTCAATTTGGTATGAAAATCTATCTTACAGTACAGTAAAGTAGGGGAGGAGGGGAAAAGTGGGGTGAGGGGGATGATAGAAGGGAGGGCCAATGGGAGAAGGGAGTAACTAGAAGTAAGCACTTTTGGGAAGGGACAAGGTCAAATGAGAAAAAAAAAAGGGTGGAGTATAGTGTAGGTCACACAGCTAATAAGTGTCAGAGGCTAAATTTGACCTCAGGTCTTACCAGTTTCAGGCACTCTCTCCACTGGGCCAGCTAGCTGAGCATTTACACCTCAAAAAATGGCAACCACTACAAATTAGAACCTGATTTATTGTTTTGTTGATTTCAAGACTTAAAAAAGTTATGTTAATAATTCACATTAAATTTTAAAGTATGTCAAATGCATAATTCATATCACCCACACCAGCTAGTCATTAAACACTTACCAGCACATCCTTGATGCACGAGGTCCAGGGATTCCCAATCTGTATTTTCTGACTAGTTTTGGTATCTCTGGTTGTTCATGGCTTGGGGGGAGCCTATGAATCTGTTCTGTGTTCAGAGAAAGAATGGGCTAAGGATTGACTGATGTTTAACTAAGAGGAGTGTGAATCCAGGGTGACAAGAATACCTCCCACCTAGAGAAATGCTTCTCCATTTGGTCAAGATGTCCTTTATGTCTTCACCAGCAAGTACTTCACTTTTACTCAAAAGATTCTCCCGGTTACTACAGAGGGAGTGCCTGAAAAGAAAGTCCTTTCAGAGACTGCCAGAAAGGTTATAAGTTTCTTAAAAAGGGAGGGGGAAATGCAGAGTCAAAAGAGAGAGATACTTCTGTGCCTGGCAGGGAAAAAAGGACCCAGAACCTTCAGCCCTGTTCCTCAGTGGTAAATTATCCTAGGAGTCACAGGAATCTACTGTTTAATAATGAATTAATTACAGGGGATAATACAGTGATCATGGCCTCTCTTTTGGGTGCTGGTCACAGTTTGCCACCCTGGAGCCACAGGTAACCTTCAAGTCTTGGTTAAAGAATCTCCTAATTTTAGAAAAGTGCAGTTAGGTAATACAGTGGATAGAGTGTGGGGCCCCAAGTCAGGAAGACTCATCTTCTGGCCTCAAATATTTACTAGCTGTGTGACCCAGGGCAAGTTACTTAATTGTTTTCTGTTTCCTCATCTGTAAAATGAGCTGGACAAGGAAATGGCAAACCACTTCAAGTACCTTTACTAAGAAAACCCAAGTGGGGCTGCTAAGAGTTGAACACTACGGAAGAAGAAAATAATGAGCCTTAGGGATACAATGAAAAAATACAAATGGTGTCTACTTTAAATTTTGTGTATTTAACATATTTTTTACCCAATTAATACCCTTAAGGCAAATTTTCTAAAGACAATCTGGCTCTGGAGGGGATATGGGAAAATTGGGCAGTGTTGGTGGAGTTGTGAACTCATCCAATCATTCTAGAGAGCAATTTGAAATTATGCCTGAAGGGCTATAAAACTGTCCTTTGATCCAGCAATAGGAGAGAAAGAATCTACTTATACAAAAATATTTATGGCAACTCTTTTTATGGTGGCAAAGAACTGGAAATCAAGGGGATACCCATCCATTAGGAAATGACTGAACAAGGTGTTGTATATGATTGTAATGAAATGTCATTGTGCTATAAGAAATGGCAAGCAGGATGATTTCAGAAAAACCTGGAAAGGAAAACTTTACATGAACTGATGATAAGTGAAGTCAGCACAACCAGGAGAAGACTGAATACAGTGACAGCACGTAGGTGTATGATGACCAACGGTCAGCAATACAATGGTCCAAGATACTTCCAAAGGACTTGTGATGAAAAATGCTAAACACTTCCAAAGAAAAAACTGATGGAGTCTGAATGCAGATCGAAACATGCTATATTTTTACTTTCTCTGTTTTTTCTTTGCATCTGGGTCTTCTTTCCCAGCATGACTGCTATGGTAATATGTTTTGCATGATGAAACATGTACAATCAATTTCAAATCACTCACTGTCTGAGGAAGAGGGAGGGAGGGAAAGACTTTGTAACTCAGAATTTTTAAAAATGTATGTTAAAAACTGACTTTACATGCAATTGGGGGAAAAATAAAGTATGACTCAAAAAAATAAAGACAATCTGGTACCAATGACCCATCCCAGTCAAGAGTCCCAAGGAAGCAGTTATAGTTTCTTTTGTCCTGTGGCTCTCCCCAAAACTTAAGATCAGCTGCTGGATGCCTGTATTATATGACAGACCAAATGCCTGTAGTTGTGACTGGGGCAGATCATTACCTTTGTTTCCAAATAAGAAAAAGGATGTCACTCAGTAGAAATGGATGACTTTCTAAATCCAGAGCCCTGATCCACCGAATCCAGAAGAAATGCCAAGTGAAGCCAAGAAGAATGGCCCATAAGCATGGACATCGAACCTATCCCTCAGGAGGAGAGCTTCCCATTGTACTTCCCACGTGTGCTTCCAGAGTACCCACATCGTACCAGATGGCGGACCTTCCCCGAGGCCTCTCCACTAAGGGCACCCTGAGGCCTGATCACTTCCTCACTGCTCTCACGGAAGTCATTAACCTGCTAGCTCTAAATATGAGTCCGAAGTTTTCTGTCTGATGGACACTAGAGTTAGTCATTCCTCTCTCCATAGCCAGGGCTTTCCTGACCTCCCTTCCATCTGTGCAGCAGCCACTGCTGACCACGTAAGTCCCCACCTGCTTCTGAAGCCCCTTCCGAGCCTTTTTTACTCAGACCTCCTATAAAAGCTAAGATATGAGACCACGAGTGAACTCAGACCTGGAATAGTCATAGACCATTTGGGAAATGTCAGTGAGTCAATAAACACATATCGGACATTTCCTGTGTGCTAGGCACCGTGCCAGTCACTGGGCATACAAAGGAAGGTAAACAGTCCATGCTCCGAAGGAGCTCAAAGTCCAGAGGAGGAGACATGGGAAAACAACTAGGTACAAGCAACATATAAACAGGATAAATTGGAAATAATCACTAGAGGAAAGAGGCTAGGATTAAGGAGAATTAGGAAAGGTTTTCTCATGCAAGGAGAGACGTTAGTTGGGAAAAGAAGGAAGCCAGAAAAGTCAGAGGCAGAGTGGACTTGGGTGGGGGAGGGGGGGGCAGCCGATGGAAATGCCCAGTGTCGGGAGATGGAAGAGTGAGGCTGCGTGCCAAGTCATTGATGGGAGATTATTTGGTGGGGTCGAGGGTGGAGGAATATTGTACAGGTGCAAGCCTATTGGAAGGCTTTAAATGCCAAACAGGATTTTATATTTGATGCTGGGGGTGATAGGGAGCCACTGGAGTTTATTGAGGGAGGAGGTGACATGGGCAAACCAGTCCTCTAAGAGTCGGAGGTGGAGGGTTAAGTATCGGAGACATTTAGAGTTGGGGTTAGAGTCGGAGGCTCCATTTTCATCACTTTCACAGCTGCCAGAGTCAATTTCCAGCTAAGCCCGGGAACATCTGTGGTCGGTCTCAGAAAGCTGTCAAGGTGGGCTTCATTTCAAAGGCAGAACCAGTTAGGTTTGAGCTACATTCCACAAAACCCCGGTCTCCAGTCCCTCAGTATTCTCTAGATCCAGCTGGGGATTCATTAAATCAGGTTTATTTTTCTGCCCTTTAAAAACAAAGTATGATGGTTACCACAGCAAACAAGGAAGGATTAGTCCAACGACCCGCCCTTTTTTCCTCCTCTGCCACCTGGTAAGACGTGGCAAGGCTGTTTATGGGGTGTCCAAGACGTAAGGAAGGGCTATAGCATCTGTGGTTTCCCTGCCTCTCAGCTAACTCAAATCCAGGAGCTGTAACACCTTGCATTCCCCTAGAAGTGGGTTCCTTTCTGGTCCAGGATTTGATCTCTGCTTTCTTTTCCACCCCAGAATCGCTGAAGGCCAGTACCAGTTGCCTTCCCCTCCGGAGGGTACTTGGGCCAGGCTGACACACAAGACAATCCTCAGCCCTGTTTTCACACAGCCTCTCGAGTCACCTAGAGGGTACTGGGTTTCCAGAGGATTCGGTTTACAGGAGTCCCTTTGCCCTCCCGTGCTCTGGAGGAGTGAAGGGAGGATTCCCTCTCCTCACCCCCAAGGGCCATCAAGCCTTGGAGGAGAAACTCCAGCAGAGTAGCCTGAAGTTGACTTCCTTGGCATGTCCCATGGAGAACAGCCCTGTCGTCCCTCCCCCAACAGAGGCCTCTCCTCAAGGTGCATCCTCCAAACACTTCTCATGTGTGCCTTTGGGAAGGGACGATAACCAGCCTTTGCTAGCAATGGGGTCAAGGTCATTCCTCAATCATCTGCCCTGTTCCTTTCTATGCCTTTGGAGCGCCATCTAATTATGGCTGCCCAGCATGAAAAATGCAAATATAGTGTGGTTCACTCTTACATAGTGATTTAAGATTTCCAAAGCATTTGACACATGTATAGATCCTCACACCATCCCTGGGAGGTAGTACTTTTATTATCCCCATTTTACAGATGAGGAAACTGAAGTTGAGACTAATTAAGTGTATCCACACAAGATCTCAGAAGGATTAAGCTTTGAAACTGGCTCTTCTTACTCCAAGTTCAGGGCTATTTGTTCTCCAGTACTGTTTTGTTCTTTGTTAATCCTGTTTGCCTTAGTTTCCTCAGAAGGAAATGCAAACCACTCCTGTATCTTTGCCATTTGGGGTCAGAGTCAGAAACGAATGAAATAACTGGACAGGAACAATGTGTAGAACTTTCCAATTACATAGTGAATTAGTATCTAATGGCCCAGGGGCTAGAGGACATGATCCTGGAATCTGGAACTGAGTTCAAACCTCAGACACTTACATGAGCTTGGTAACCCTGGGCAAGTCCTTTAGCCTTTCTCAGCCTCAGTTTCCTCATCTGTAAAATAGGAGGTAATGCTGGTACTGACCTCACAGGGCTCTCTGTATCCCAGTATTTAGCCCAGTGGCTGGCACAGAGTTAGCTTAATTAGGGTTTGTGGGCTGGCTAGCATATATAAAGCACTTTGAGGTCCTCAGAGCTCTGTATAAATGCTAGCTATCCATGGCTTCCGTTGCCTTTACCACCATCAATTAGCACAAATAGGAGAGAGACAAAATGTTATGTTGCAAAGTGAGCTGGCTAGGCTATGTGCCCACACTGGGCTAAAAGGTCGCGCTACCTTTCTCTTTGCCCTTATGATCAGGACATGCCCTCCATGTAGGAAAACTGGCTTTATTCCATATGGGAAGACCCCTGAGAATGCCAGGTCACCACCACCAGTTCCTCCTCATGTGGATGTGCATGTAGCAGATGGAAATATCTGATTATTGTGGACATTGATGAAACAGTTACAGCCTTACTACCAGATTAGTGTACTGATCACAGAGAGGAAGCCTGAGGGGAGGGGGTCAGTGAAGGCACTGAGAAGTTTTAGCAGGCTAAGCGTCTGTTGTTCTAACTTCCTTGGGCAGTTAGGCATGAAGCCAGAGATTCCTTCCTTCTCACAATCAGGGCTTCAAATGCAAAAAATCAAATGCAGAGCACTGAAAGGAAACTAATTATGTTGAAATGTTAAATAGCTATAAACTATAAAAGCATGTTCATGACTAGTTTAACGATTCTGGAGAGCAATTTGGAGCCACACCCAAAGGATTATAAAGTTGTACATACCTTGTGATCTAGCAATACCACTACTAGAGCTGTATTCCAAAGAGATTTTAAATAGAGAAAAGGATCCACTTGTACAAAGATATTTATAGCAGCTCTTTTCGTGGTGGCAAAGAACTAGAAATTGTGGGGATCCCCATCAATTGAGGAGTGGCTGAACAAGCTGTGGAATATGAATGTGATGGAATATTACTGTGCTATAAGAAATGATGAGCAGGGAGGCAGGCTGAGCCAAGACGGCAGCATAAAAGCAGAGACTTGCTTGAACTCTCCCCCGTACCCCTCCAAACACCTGTAAAAATGACTAAACAAATTCTAAAGCAGCAGAACCCACAAAAAGACGGAGTGAAACAAATTCCCAGCCCAAGACAACCTGAATGGTCAATAGCAAAGGTCTGTTGTACCAAGGTGAGAGAGGGGAACAGTTCAGCATGGGTCATACTGGCACAGACTAGCCCCCAGCAAACCCAGAGTCAGCCTTAGGTGACTGAATCACTGGCAGTTGAGGCAGTTTCCAGCCTTCTCAATCCACAAACACCAAAGACAACTTAGAAGGTCAGTGGGAAAGATCTGTTTGGACTTGGGTGAAAGAGGAGCATAGGCCAGTCCCAGCCCCAGCCCCTGTCCCGGCACCTGGGTGGCAGTGACTGCAGCTATTTCCAGAGCTCTAAGTCCACAAACTGTAAGGGAATGAATAACTGATCAGAATATTACAGGGGTCTCTTTGCTGGAACTGAGGCAGCTTTCTGTTACTTTGCCCATACATGGTTCTGGATTAAGTCTTGAGTGGCAGTCCTGGGGCAAAGAGGAGCACTAACATAGCAGAGCTTGTGGCAGTGGTGGAGAGGCAACCTTCCTCACAGTTTCAGGGAAGAAAAGAGCATGGTCACATAGGGACCAGAGCACAGGCCAAGAGAGGAGTAAACACTTCTCCTTAGATCATACCATCTTGGAAAAACTGAAAACTTACAGATCTCTAGAAGTATGTCTGAAAACAGCTACACAAACCCTCTGAAACTTGGGACAGTATGCCCTTTACATTGGAAGAAGTGTCCAACCTTAACAAAAAATTAAAAAGTCAAGTTAACTGGCTGGGGAAATGAGCAAACAGTGGGGAAAAAATTCAGACTATAGAATCTCACTTTGGTGACAAGGAAGATCAAAATATACACTCAAAAGAAGACAACAAAATCAAAGCTCCTCCATCCAAAGCCTCCAAGAAAAATATGAATTGGTCTTAGGCCATGGAAGAGCTCAAAAAGGATTTTGAAAATCAAATAAGAGAAATGGAGGAAAAATTGTGAAGAGAAATGGGAATGATGCAAGAAAATAATGAAAAATGAGTCAACAGCTTGCTAAAGAAGACCCCCAAAAATACTGAAGAAAAGAACACCTTAAAAATAGGCTAGACCAAATGGCAAGAGAGAACCAAAAAGCCAATGAGGAGAAGGAGGCTTTTAAAAATCAGAATCAGTCAAATGGAAAAGGAGGTCCAAAAGCTCACTGAAGAAAATAATTCCTTAAAAGTCAGAATGGATCAAATGGAATCTAATGACTTTATGAGAAATCAAGAAATTATGAAGCAAAACCAAAAGAATGAAAAAAGCAGAAGACAATGTGTGTGGACTATCTCACTGGAAAAACAACTGACCTGGAAAATAGATCCAGAAAAGATCATTTAAAAGTTATTGAACTGCCTGAAAGTCATGATCATAAAAAAGAGCCTAGACATTATCTTTCAAGAAATTATCAACTACAACTGCCCTGATATTCTAGAACCAGAAGGCAAAATAGAAATTGAAAGAATCCACTAATCACCTCCTCAAATAGATCCCCAAATGAAAACTCCCAGTAATATTATAGCCAAATTCCAGGGTTTCCAGGTCAAGGAGGAAATATTGCAAGCAGTCAGAAAGAAACAATTTAATTATTGTGGAACCACAATCAAGATAACACAAGATTTAGTAGCTTCTCTATTAAGGGATGGGAGAGCTTGGAATATGATATTCCAGAGGTCAAAGGAGTTAGGATTAAAACCAAGAATCACCTACCCAGCAAAACTAAGTGTAATCAATGAGGAGGAAAAATGGATATTCAATGATATACAGTAATTTAATGCATTCTTTAGAAGTCAGAGCTAAATAGAAAAATGAACTTTCAAATACAAGATTCAAGAGAAGCAAAAAAAGGGGGTTATTGCATTCATTCTCCAAAAGGACCAAAATGATACCACTATGCAAGAGTCAAGTTTCAATGTGTCCCACTGTGACTGATTAGACCAACATAAGCTCAGAATGCTCTACTACAGGCCAGGCACAAATAGTCTATGTGAACATTTTGGGGTGGCTACTCTAAATTTGTGTGTCCTGTGTTTCCCCTGAGCTGTTTCAATTCTGCTTTGCTCACAGAGCATAGCACCTTCTCTGATGTGGTCACACTGTGCTGAGCAGTTCTGTGCCAGTGTCTCCCATGTCAAACAATCAATCCCAAAGTTCTTAAGAGTGGCCTTGAGAGTGTCCCTGTATCACTTCTTCTGACCACCATGTGAATGCTTGCCCTGTGTGAGTTCTCCATAAAACAGTCTTTGTGGCAGGTGTATGTTTTGCATTTGAACAACGTGGCCAGGTCATTGGAATTGCACTCTCTGAAGCAGAGTTTAAATGCTTGGCACTTTACTTCATGTAAGGACCTCAGTGTCTGGTTATCTTATCCTGCCAGGTGATCTTCAGAACCTTCCTAAGACAGTTTGAATGGAAGTGATTCAGTTTCCTGGCATGGCGCTGTTAGACTATCCTTGTTTCATAGGCATACAACAATGAGGTCAGCACAACAGCTTTGTAGACCTTCAGTTTGGTAGTCAGTCTAATACCTCCTCTCTCCCATGCTTTCCTCTGGAGCCTCCAAAACACTGAACTAGCTCTGACAATGTGTGTGTCAACCTTATCATTTATGTGTACAGCCCTGGAAAGTACACTACCAAGGTAAGTAAACTTATCCACAGCATTTAAAATTTCTCCATTTGTTGTAACTGATGGTTCCATGGATGGATGGTATGGTGATGGCTGATGGAGCACCTGTGTTTTCTTGGTGTTAATTATTAGGCCAAAATTAGCACAGGCAGCAGAGAACTCATCCATACTTTACTGCATCTCAGCTTCAGAAGCTGCATTGAATACACAATCATCTGCAAACAGAAAATCATGTACCAACACTCCCTCTACTTTGGTCTTGAGTTGTAGCCTTTTCAAATTGAAAAACTTATCATCAGTATGGTAGTTGACCTTGATGCCATGTTCATCTTCCTTCAAAGCACTTGACAACATGACTGAAAATATCGTGCTAAAAAGAATGAGAACAAGCACTCAGCAAGCACGGTGCCAAGCTCAGTACAGTTGTGGGTCCTTCGTGGGTCCTTCTTTGTGGGGCACCTGTAGTATGAGGTCATGAGCCTTCTACATGCATACCATCCTAGGATCTAGCTTGATCCCATGGTTTTTCCTCCAATCAATACTCTCTCTGTGGGAGGGAGTTCAATCTTTGTTCCCTTTGAGGCATTGGCAGGGAGGCAAAATGAGAACTTGCTTTCCTCTTCATCTGATGAATCAGGATGACCATACCATAGGCCAGGGAAATCCTGGTACTACAAGTAGACACACATTGACCATGGTCTTATAGCAAGTTTCCATGCAATTAGAAAAGGAAGGTGCCTCCTAGAGTACCATCCCTTGTCCTTCAAAAGCACTTTCTGAGAAGGAGTTTTTATGAATCTGTTTAGAGAAAAGTGACCCTGTCAACAGAGGGGAATCAGATTCTTTCTCCAGGTTATATGTATGGATCCCTTGAAAGGAAAAAACCAGACGCAGGTGACCCCTTATAACATCAATCAACACAGCACACTTGAGGGCTACTGCTGTAATTATATGTATGTGTGTACATATCTATGTCAGCATGCATGTATGTATACATATACACATACATATGTATGTGAACATATGTGTGTGCATATAGAGAGAGAGTCAAATCACACAGTATAATTAACACACTATTTTTCCAAAACTAAACTTTGAGCCAAGAAATTTAAACATAATTCATAACAATATAACACCTTATTACCAAGGTGACTACATGGCCTAATGCAGACACAAAAGTATATAAGTTAACATAGCATACCCTCCACCTTATACATTCTTCGGGGGCCAAATCTTCAGGGAATAAGCAACCTGCTCCTCCTCACTCAGGTACTATTCCAAAATATTTGTTTATATAAATCAAGGGGTCCCAGATCAGAGTTGTGCCTTAATACAACATATGCCCAGGGGTAGCAGAGAACACAAAACACTCCACCCATAGGTCACAGTAGGCTACAATCCCCTCAATCTAAACAGTGTCCAAATAAAGTACTCTTGGGGTTGTGTCCTCCCCACACTGCTGTTACAGGTTCGCCCTCTCAGGTGCACCCATGCTCTAATGAGCCAAAGAGTTCAAGTCCTAACCCTGCTCCAGTCCCCCACTTCCAAGTCCTGAGGGGTGGCTGGGGGCAAAGCCAACAGGATGAGTCCCTGGGAGCAACAGCACTTCCCCCATCCCACCATAGACAACTCCACCCCCTGGGTCCCAATTTATCCCAAGGGAGCATGGCAGAAAGGCAATCTCACTGCTCACTACTCCTGCCCTGCTACTAAGTTTTCACTCCTCCTGCAGGTACAAGGGCTAACCACTCCCAGCTCCTGCCTGGGTCCACAGACAGGCAACTCTCTGTTCCTGTTCCATGTCTCATCTCACAGGGAAAGGGACTGCTCCTTTCCAAACTCTCCCTGCTCCTGCCTGGGTCCAGGTACAGCAGACACCAGGGGCTCCTGCCCCCAGCTTCTGTCTCTGGCCTGCACCACCCCAACTCAGGGGCAACTCGTCTTCCCCCAACCTTACATGGGAAAAAGCCATTCTGGTCTGGCCTGGGAGCACAGCAAAATAATAGAAAATAAAGATAAAGAAGTGATCCAAGAAAGACTAGCATATCCAATAGACAGGGTTCTAATTCTCTAAATAGAGTATATAAATCATCAGACTGAGAGAGCACCAACATCTGCTTCACAAAGCAGAGTAGGGGGGAAGGGCACCCTTAACAATGACTGCCCAGAGTCTGGTCTAGGAAATCAAAAAGTCCTCAGGTAAAACAGTCTTCCAGTCAGTGAGCCCCAAGGCAATAGCTCACCTCAGAAGATGTATACACTTTAGACTAATGGGCCTTGAGCCAGAAGGCACCAAAGTCTGCTTGACTCAGTACCTGATTTGTTGCAGCTGTAAATTACTGGGGTTCAAAGGAGATTGATCCTTCAGATGTTTACAATTTAGCATGAGCCTGGGAAACTGGACTCCAAAATGGAATAACAAAAAAAAATCCCCTCTTGGTTGGGCTTACATTCCTCACCATCAGTTAGTCAATCAGCCGATAAATGTTTATTAAGCACCTATCTTGTGCTAAGCACTGATCCAAAAAGACACAAAAGACAATCCCTAACCTCAAGGAACTTGCAGTCAAATAAGGAGGAAGGAATATGGAAAGATCATGGAAAAATCAGCCAGAACCATGCACAGAAGCAGTCCATTCTGAGCAGGCAAGCCTTTCTGGAGATGCAATCCCAGAAATCACTGGACTGGAGAGCCCTACCTCTTCCCAGGCTGCTGTGGATTCATTGCAGACATGGGGCTTGAGAGACTGGATAGCTGACCTGGGCAATCAGATGCATGAAGATGCAACTGCTGATTAGTAGGACAAACTGAGGTGGGATTGGTGGGTCATTTTATTAGATAGAGATCGTTTATGGCACAATTTGGTTATGGGGGTGGGGTTGGGCTCTTATTGGTGCAAGGAATCCAGTTAGGCAGGAGTAGGATCTCATTCTCAGAAATGGGACAGTGTGGTTCCACACCCAGCATAACATGGCATCACTTTCCCCTGCCCCCCATTCCCAGTACCCAGCACACAACAGATGCTTAATAAATGTCTGTTGACTGACTGACAGATTGGCAATGAACCCAGCTTCTGTCATTTTTGAAACAGCCCCGAGCTGGTTGTTAAGTAACTGGTTCAGCTCCTGATAGGTACAGACATGCCCTCCAAACAACACTAGGCACTGGGGAAAAATCAGTGCAATTTCTCCATTTTTCCTGCCCCACCCCCAACAAGAACTTTGAACTGTCTAGTATAGGACTTTCTAGTCCCTAGGCCACTTGATCAGCTCTATGGCCACCACCTAGAAATGACAGTCTTCTCTGTCCTGTGTTTCAAGGCTCTCTCCCATGCCTGCCTGCAGCCTGGAGCTCAGCACCCTGGGCAGACTCACTGAGATCTGGCCATTCCCTAGGAGATTTCCTCTCATTAAATTACTGGCCACTGAAGCCACAGATGTGCCTCCTAATTCTAGTTTCTTCTCTCTTTTAGCTATTTCCTATTGTTCTTTTTTGTAGCTTCTTGGCTTGTTGTCATTAAGGTCAGCTACCTCACTGATGACAAATTATTTAGCTTGAGAAGGCTCCAAGCCAAGACTAAAGTGGAGGGAGGGTTGGTGCATGAGCTGTTGTTCACAGATGACCATGCACTCAATGCAGCCTCTCAGGCTGAGATGGAACAAAGTATGGATCAACTCTCTGCTGCTTGTGCTAAATTTGGACATCAAGAAAACACAGGTGCTCCATCAGCCACCACACCATCCATGCATGGAACCATCAGTTACAGCAGATGGAGAAGTTCGAATGCTGTGGATAAGTTCACTTACGTTAGTAGTGGACATATTGCCAAAGCTATCTCAGTGTCTGGGAAGCTGTGAAGGAAAGTGTGGGAGAGCAGTCTTAAACTAACTGCCAGACTGAAGATCTACAGAGCCATTATACTGACCTCATTGTTGTATGCCTGTGAAACCTAGACAGTCTACCGGCTCCGTGCCAAGAAACTGAATCACCTCCATCTGAATTGTCTTAAAAAGATTTTAAAGACTACCTAGCAAAGATATCAGACACCAAGGTCACTTCTCAAACTGTTACTACTACTGCTGCTGCTGCTACTGTTACTACTGCTGCTGCTGCTACTAGTGCCGCTACTATCTCTACTACCACCACCATAACTACTACTGTTACTACTGCTGCGGATGCTGCTGCTGTCCTACAAGGGCTCCAGAATTGGAGATGGATTGCAACCTCTGGAGGAGAGCTCTGTGGCTTAGACTAGATGTCACAGAGATCCTTTACTCTTCTGTGTGATTCAGGGATGAAGGGGAGGATGAGGCAAATGGAGGAAGAGTAGAAATTAAGCTAAGATGGAGCCAGGAGGACCCTCATGGCCAATCAATCTTTCCCACCCTTTACACTCACACAAAGTTTTTTCACAAAGTCCCAGCTTCTCTCCTTTATCATTCTAAGTTGGGAGCTCTGGCCACTCAGTCATAAAGACATACCACATCCCTATGATTCCAAACCAAATGTCAATTATACAAATAAACAATCACACACACACACAAACCACTGACATGGTAGATAAGTCACAAAATTCACCATTCAAGCATTGCCTAGGCAACCTATTCAGTCTTTTTATTGCAATGTTTGGAGTGAAATATTCCAGTTCTTGAGGATTGTTTTTATTTCCAATCTTTGTACTTTGCTTTGCAAAGTCAGCATTACTTAATTTGTCACTATGAAAATTTTTTTAAATTGTTAGGACACCTGAAGTGTGCTTCAGTAAAGTACTGTAGAATTTCCATCCTATTATTCTGGTGGGGAAAGAAATGGGGTTCATGTATCTTGAGGTTCTCTGAATGGATGGAAATTTTCCAAATAGATAAAATCATATTCTGATGCATACATTTATAAAAAATTCCATATGCCCTTTAATTACAATAAATTAGGAAACTCTTTAAAATCCCCAAGCCAATTCTCTAGTCACAGTTGAATACCAGTTATAATGTAATTACATATTTCAAAAATTTTTTTAATATTTTGAAAATTCATTTAAAGTGTTTCAGCTCTTATAGAAACTATGTTACAAAATCAGAAACCAATAGGATTTACTGGCTTTCCAAGTCTGTTTTGGCATTGTTAAGTTGTTTTTCTGTTGTGTCTTTGTGACCCCATTTGAGGCTTTTTTGGCAAAGATACTGGAGTGATTGGCCATTTCCTTCTCCAGCTCATTTTACAGATGAGGAAACTGAGGGAAACAGAGTGAAGTCATTTTCCCAGGGTCACACAGCTAGTAAATATCTGAGACCAATTCTAATAGTCTTTCCCCTATTTCCTTACACAAATTAAAATTGATTGTCCATGGTTGTCCATTGTTCTGGATCGTTGGTCCTTGGGACTCTTATGACTTTCCAAATGCTTGATTTTTGTCCCAGTCTAAGCTTCTCCCTTTTGATCACTGTGTGTGGGAGGTATCACATATGAAAAAGATCCATTTATCCCATAGTTGACATACCCTGGGATTGGCACACCTGAACATGTCATACCAAGGTATCCCTCTTTCCTCTGGCAAAACATCTCCCCCATCCCAGTTTCTATGATTCACTTCAGATAGGCTTATACTCCACACTGGGGCAACGAAAGGAAACTAAGGCAAGTGCTTATGTTGTCTAACGTTGTCTTGTTGTCTCAGAGACAACCTGTTACAGGATTTATGTCCTGTCTAGAGGAAGAGGAGATGATTTTTAACATTTTTTTGAGTTCTAAATTTTCTCCTTCTATCCCTCCCCAACCCACTGAGAAGGCGAGCAGTATGATATCAATTATACATGTGAAATTACGCAAAATGCATTTCCATGTTCCAAAAAACCCCCAAAATAAGCCAGAAGCATAAAGAATTAAAAAAGTGTGTTTCAATTTGCACTCAGAGTTCATCAGCTCTCTGTCTGGAAGTGGATGACGTTTTTCATCATGGGTCTTTTAGAATTATCTTAGGTCATTGCCTTGATCAAAGTAGCCAAGCCTTTCACAGGTAATTATTGTTACATGTTTCTGTCACTGTGTACGGGATTCTGGTTCTGTTCACTTCATTTTGTATCAGTTTATATAAGTCTCCCCAAGTTTTTCTGAAAGCAAAGTTCTGCCTCATCTTCACCTCAGAGACATTTAGTCTCAGATCAAGTCTTTCTCTGTCTCTTATAGAAAGGAAGAAAACGAACAATTCCATGTGTGTTGGATCAAGAGGTTTTGTCAGGTCCCCTTGCTACCAAGTAAGGTCCAATTATTCATCAAGTTCACCGGCAGCTTGGGGTAGCTGATACTGACCAAGTCCCGGATGTGGTCAGTGGCTTATAGACTAAAGGGACATATTTCAGGTTAGCCTCCTTCTACTGAAGAAATAACTTGATTCATACTGGGCTAGAAATACCCTGGAACTATTTGTATCAAAAGCCAATCCACACAGAGTTAGGATAGGTAGGAAAGAGGGAAAGGGAAATCATTCTATTAATCTTTTTCAATGAGATTGATTGCATGAGATATTCTTCAGTCTATTGAGTCCAACCTTTTGGTAAGAGGACACATTGTTACTAGCACTAAGACCTTCTCTTCTAACTTAACCAAAGAGCTGGCATATTTGACATCAAAAGATCAGTTTGACATAAACTAAGTGAGAATCTGACAGGTGTACAAAGTTTCTTCACTAAAACCCTAATAGAGATGGGGGGGAGGTGTACAGTTAAATTTTATTTTGTATTTTTATTTTGAATTGCACAAACGCCAAATAAAACAAGCATTTCCATATATAAAGTAGATTTTTTCAAAATAGGATTATGCAAAGGGAAAAGGACCTATTTACATTAAAATATATCTTTTTTTGTGGTGGCCAAGAATGGGAAATTAAGGGGCTGTCCATCAGTTGTGGAATGCCTGAACACTCTGTGATAGGGGATTGTAATGGAATATCATAGTGCCATAAGAAATGACAAGCAGCATGATCTCAGAAAAACTTACATGAACTGATGCAGAGTGAGGTGAGCAGAACCAGGAGGTTCTGTAACAGCAGTAACAGCAATATTGTGTGATGATAAACTGAATAATTTAGCTCTTCTTAGAAATACAGTGATCCAAGATAACTTGCTCAGGGTCCCCTGGAGACCCAACCAGCCAGTATGAGGGCAAGTTGAGGGTGACACTGCATCAGGATCACCTGTGCAAAAACACAAAGCAGAAGGAAACAAATCATTTATTCAAGACTCGTAAGTGTCAGGCAATGTGCAAAGCTCTTTACAAATATTATCTCATTTCATCCTCACAACGGTAGGTGAGCCCCATTTTACTCTGGAGAAAACAGAGGGTAAATGCCTTGTCCAAGGTCACACAGCTAGACTATGTCTGAGGGTCACCTTTGCACCCAGGTTTTCCTGACTTCACACCCAGCGTTCTATCCTCTGTGACACCAGCTACCTTGATTAGGGAGAGCTCTCAAGAATGAACATAATCTAATAGCTTTTACAGATCCCCAAGAGTCATCTAGGTGCTTATTACTGACCTAGCTCCTAACCCTAAGAAGCTTCAGATCCCAACAGAATTGTTAGTCTCACGGAAGCCAGCTCAGAGACCCTATTGCAGCATGGGAGGGAGTGAGAGAGGGAGAGCTGTGGGTCTCTGTCTTTTTCTGTATTTTCTGAGGCAGCCCCTGCTGCGGTACAGAGAACACTAGGCCTGCAGTAAGGAACATGTAAGGCACTTACCAGCTGAGTGTCCCTGGGCAAGTCATTTAACCACAGCCTGCCTCAGTTTCCTGAGCTGTAAAATGGGGATGGTGATAGCACCTACCCCCCAGGGTTGTATCAAAGAAGATAATATGTGTAAAGCACTTGGCACAGTCCCTGGCACACACTGGCACTTGCTGAATGCCTATTCCCTTCCCCTGTTTTCTCTCTTTCTCTAGTCTCTGACTCTGGCTGAACTTTGCACCCAGAGCCATTCAGGGCCTTAGTGATCTTGGAGTCCAACCCTATCATTGGACCAGGAGGGAAACTGAGGCCCAGAAGCCTCATTTCTGTCTCCAGTGTCTCAGCATCTCTGGATCTGTTTCTCTCTCCTCATTTCTGTGTCTAGGTCCTTCCCTCCACCCGCAACGATCCCGTCTGTGCTTTTCCAGGAAGGGTGGCCTATCTATCTCCCTCAGTTTCTCTCTTATCTATCTCTCTGTACATCCATCCCAGCCTGTGCTTGGCATTCCTTGCCCCCTCCCACATCCCCACTTCCTGGGAGAACTGGAAGAGCTGGCTGGGGCCTGAGCAGATGGGGGTGAGTTGGGATATTCTGAAGCCAGTTTTGGGCTGGGCAGGGATGCAGATGGTGAGACTGAGGCTACTGCAGAGACATCAGGAGACATGGCTGGGGTTGAGGAGGAGCATGTACTGCTCAGGTCTTTTACAGGAATCCTGGACTGAGGGTTGAGTAGCTGAGGCCCTGAGTGACCAGCGAGTCTTGGGTCCCAACAGGAGAAAGGTGCCCTGAGTGCCCCTATCCTCTAGAGGAAGGGAAGTGCCTGAGGCCATAGATACCTGGATCTGGGAGAGAACCAGGGAAAGGTTGGCATATAAACACCTGGGCCTCCAGAGGAGAGGAGATGGATCTGAGTGCTTGGACATCTGGAGGAATGCTGGAGGTTATGGGAGAGGCTCCCTGAGAAAGCCCCCAGGACCGTCTGAGGGTTCCTGTTCCCAGCCCGAGTCTCTGTCCCCTTCCCCAGAAGCGAATCCCACAAATCTTCAAGAAGAAAATTTGTACAACCTTTGTGACAGATCTCAGTGACCCCGGGTAAGGCTGAACTCAGGAGTCCTGAGCCCCCACCTGTTGTTTCCCCATCAGGAAAGGGCTGGAACCTGGTATTAGAAGGTGGTAAGTATCTTCTGGGACCTGGTGCTTTTGTGGCTGTCTCTGGGTTCTCAGGTCTCTGTGTCCTTGACCCTCGAAGCTCTGGGGCCCTGAGGTCCTTTTTCTGACCCATGCAGGGGCAACCATTGCCAGTGTGGTCACTGCCAGGATTTTCACCATCCTGTGGCCCTGCAAGATGCCTTCAGAGCTGCTGTGGTCACAGTGTGGGACAGGGATCAACATACCACAGAACTGCCCACTGATTTCAGCAAGGTGCTGCTCCCCTGACCCTGCCCCCCACCCAGGCTTCTCCTTGGTCTTCCCAGGGACCCCCTGGAATCTCCTACTGACCATGAAACATCCTTCTCCTCCACTTTGATCAGGCCCCAGGTCCTGGGGGGGGGGAGGGGAGCGCCCCACTGGACAAAGCACTCTCTAAGGTCTAGGTAGCCTTTGGGGTGGGGGAAACAGAGAGGAGAGGTAACTTGGGGCAGGTGATGAGCTCTGTCAATGCTGTGTCTCTGTGTCCCTGGGCAGTTCATTCGGTTGTCTGACTGCACAGACCCAGCAGCAGCCTATGCCCTGGTCACCCGCACATGGGGCTTCCCACCCCCCAACCTCGTAGTATCTGTGCTGGGGGGCTCTGGAGGCTCCAGGCTGCAGCCCTGGATCAGGGACTTGCTGCGTGGAGGGTTGGTGAGAGCTGCCCACAGCACTGGTGAGTCCTCTACTCCTCTGCTACTGTCCTGCCTGGTGTACCCTAGGGCCCACCCCACCCCCACCTATCCCCTGGCACAGGGGTACCAGAGTCAGAGGACCCAAGTTCAAAATCTGCCTCTGACTTTGGGTCACTTTGGCAAATTCCTTCAGTTCCCCTGTTCCTGTTTCCCTTTCTGTGCAATGTGGTATTTGGAGGAGAGGGCTCCCCACGTCCCTTTTAGTCTCAGTCCCATCCCTGTCTTTGCATGACTCAGTCCATCTATGGGGTGTGTGTGATGGGGGAGGGAAGGAGGAGAGGCAGAGGGGAGTGGGCAATGAGGCTGATTCTGACCCCTGGGGCTGTGGGGACTTCCTCCTGCCCAGGGGCTTGGATCGTGACTGAGGGGCTCCACACTGGCATTGGTCGGCACGTAGGGGCGGCCGTGCAGGACCACAACACAGCAGGCACAGGTTCCACCAAGGTCGTGGCCATGGGCGTGGCCCCCTGGGGTGTAGTAAGGAGGAGGGAGGCCCTCATCAGCCCCAAGGTGAGGCCCTGCCCCCAACCCCTGGGTCCTTCCCTTCAGGCCTGGAGGAGGGGCTGGGGCTGCCTGGATGGGGAGGGGACACCAGGACTCTTAGAGTGATGTCCCCTGCCCCAGGGCCTGTTTCCTGCTCAGTACCATTGGCGAGGAGACTTTGACGATGGAGTCCAGTACTCTCTGGACTATAACTACTCTGCTTTCTTCCTGGTGGATGATGGGACTTATGGACACTTCAGGGGCGAGGTCCGTTTTCGGGCCAAGCTAGAGTCCTACATCTCCTGGCAAAAGACTGGGCTTGGAGGTGAGCTCTGTCCTCCCTTCTCTGGCCAGAGGAGCTGGGAAGGCAGCAGGTGCTCAGGGGCTCCCAGGAGGGAGTGTGGCCACACGCCATCCTTCTTCAGAGGGTAGCTGGGGTGCTGTCTGGGGACCCAGGATTTCAGAGCTCCACCTGCCCTTGTCTCTCCTCAGGGACCGGAATTGACATCCCTGTCCTCCTCCTCCTCATTGATGGAAATGAAAAGATGTTACAGGTAATTGGGAGGTGGGCTAGTTGAGGTCCTGAGGGGGTGAAGGCTGGCCTAGGAGAACCTGCATCCCTAAGGGGCAGAAGTTGGGAAAAGGGGACTCATAAGCCCTTGACAGGGTGAGACTGGAGGCAGAGAATCTCACTCTCCAAGAAGGGTGGGCACTGAACATCTAAGAACCTATAGTCCCCAAACCCACTTTCCCCAGGGTGTGGAAGATGCCACCAAGGCTCAGTTGCCCTGCCTGCTAGTGAAGTTCAGGGGAGGCTACTGACTTTCTTGCTGAGACATTGGAGGAAGCCCTGGCTGTGAGGGAGTCCTCTACCTCCTTTAGGACCCCAAGTGCAGCAATCAGTGAATAGATCTGGCGCTTCTTTCCCAAGGGTGACCTTGAGGCCCTTGGGGCTCAAGTATGAGGAGCTGGAGGTTTCAGGTATGAGGGAGGACTAGGAGTCTCATGTATGAGGTTCTGGGAGTCTCAGGTATGAGGTGTTGGGGGTCTAGGTATGAAGGGCCCTGGTGTAAGGGATTGAGGGGCTCAGGCATGAGAGACTGAAGGGCCCAGGTGTGAGTGGCTGGGGAGCTCGGGTATGAGGGTCCAGGGAGCTCAGATATGAGGTACATGGGGACTCAGTTATGAGGAGCTGAGGGGTCCAGGGATGAGGTACTGGGGAGTTCAGGAAGGAAGGGCTGAGGGGTCCAGGTATGAGGGGGTGGGAGCCTATGTTACTGATCTCAACTCAGTATACGTTAAATGACATTAAGCAACTCTCTGTCCTAAAAGCCCCAGCCAATTCAGTTTTCAGCCCCCTGAATTTACTGTCCTCATCTGGCACCTAAATGATGCAATAAATTTTAGAAAGAAAATCCAGTCAGTTTCCCAAAAGGTTCATAGTCGAAAATGAAACCATCTCCTCCTTCAGAAAACTTACCTTCTTTTCATATGTGGAGGTTCCCAGGGGCTGGGGATAGGGGACAAGGTTCAGAGCTGGCCAGGGCCTTGGGGATAAAGGCCTTGCTCACCCCACCTCTCCGCATCCTGTACAGGTAGAGAGGATCATGAGTTGGGGGGATAGTGACTGTATACTCTTCTGATGATGGTTTCCCAGGACTTTGAGACAGTGGTGCTCAGGGCTCTGATGAAGGTGAGGCCCTGCTGCTTCCAACTCCTCGCCCTCCTTCTCCCCCTCCCCTTCTCTTCCTCCTTCTCCTCCAGCTTTCCCATTTCTTCTGGGGGTGGGAGGGGGGAGGCTATAATCTCCCCATCTGCCCTCCTTCCTTCCTCCTTCCCTTGTCCTGAGCCTCTTTTTACAGAGAAGTCATGAGACAGTCCCATTCCTGCTGCAGATCCTGACTCCCTGCCCTGCCTTTCCTCAGTTCTGAATTTCTTTTCATAGTATCTCACCTCAAAATGTCCTTTGTCTCCTGCTTCCATCCCTCATTTTCTCTTCCTGGACTTGGAATTGTTGGAATTGATTTTTAAAAACATTGGTGATGTGCCGTAGCTCATTACTTCTTGGAATCTGAGAAAGTCCAATGCCTGTCACCATGTTTTCTAGAATCTACCTCTTTAGGCCCATTCTAAGGTAATGATACCTTCCTCCCTGCCCATCAAGGCTGGGTATCTAATAGCAGGACTGATCCCTTCCCTCCCCTTCTCACCCCTGGCCAGCCTGCAGCATCTCAGATGCATCTGCTTACATGGAGAAATTACGTCTGGCCGTGGCCTGGAACCGTGTGGACATTGCACAGAGAGATCCTGAAGGGACCTACACTGGTAGGTAAGGGGTCCAGGGGAAGGTAGGAAAAAATGAAGGGAGATGGAATTGTGGGACAGCAGACTTCTTCCTTCCCATTTCTCTGTTGCAAGTGGAAAGAGCCCTGGACCTGCTGTAAGGAAGATAGATGAGTACAACTCTAAACTCAGTGTGTGACCCTGAGCAAGTCACTTAACCTCTGCTTGCCTCAGTCTCCTCATCTGTAAAATGGGGATCAAATGAGATAATATTTTTAGATGACTAGTGTGGTTCCTGATGCATAGAAAATGCTTCATAAATATATTCACTTACGTATTACCTGTGTGGACATGCACGTTCATGTATATATATGTACATGTATGGTGCCTAATAGATGCATATGTATACTTTTGTGTACACACAAGAAACATATAGTTCTCTATCCTGCTGTGTTGGCTCTATTTCCATATCTCTGATGTATTTGTCCCCTGTTCATGTCTGTCCACCTCCTGTTTGCTTTATCTCTTTTTTGATATGCTTGGACCATCTATCCTTATCAAATCCCCTGATTTCTCTATCTGTACCCTATTCTTTCTGTCCATCCATCTATCTATCTGTCCCACTTTCTTTTATCTTATAATCTGTCCAATCCACCCACCTATCTCCATGTCCTCAATCCTCTCATCCCCCAGCTGTGTCCCTTCATTCATTTCTCTGTCTACTCCTTATCAATTCATTTCTGTCTTTGTGCCTACCGTTCTGTCTCTACATCCTTCCTCACATCTGTCTGGTCCTTCCATTCCCTGCCCATGTTCTCATGTCTTTCCTCCCTGTCTGTTGTCTGTCTTTCTGCCAGTCATCTGCTTATATATCTGTCCTCTCGGGTCTGTCTGTCCCATGTCCACCTAACTGTCTGTCCCTGACTTTGCAGTCTTCCCACCTCAAGGTCTCCCTCCACGATGCTCTCGTGAATGACCAGCCAGAGTTTGTGCATCTCCTCATCTCCCGGGGTCTCAGTCTCAGTCACTTCATGTCCCTGTCTCAGTTTGCCCAGCTCTATACAACTGCCCCCTCAGGCTCCCTGGCCAGACACCTGCTGGACCTTGTAGCCCCTGGTCTTGGGTCTAATGGGGGCCACAGGGAGAGCTCTGTCCCTGGTGTTTGCCCAGCCTCCCCTGTCCAAGGAGTGCACCTGAGGGATGTGGGGCGGCTCCTGAGACCTATGGGTGAGGGCCACCTATGCCCCTCGATACTGCCAGGACACAGCAGTGGATAAAGAGGAGCCAGATTCACCTGGGGGATGTCAAGAGACTGGAAGGACCAGATGGGATGGGGGTAGCACAGTGAAAACAAGCCTGGGTCTGGAATGGGAACCCTCCACCATCATCCCCATGGGACCTTGGGAAAGTTATTGAATGATGGCCCAAGAAGGCCTCAGGCCTCAGCTCTCACCCTCCTCTGAATCCTCCTTTATCCACTCAGATGTGCCTTCTGATAGACCCTAAGTGGGACACCACCCTCAGGCAGACCCCTGGACTGACTTACTGCTCTGGACCCTGCTTCTGAATCAGGGTCAGATGGCCATCTACTTCTGGAGATGGTGAGGCCTGGCTCTTGGGCTGTACGTTCTGTGTGGGGAAGGGGTTGGAAGGAGATGTGTTTGACCAGTATGACCCCTGACCTGTAACTCCCCTCTTCTAGGGTGGTTACTCAGTGGCCTGTGCCCTGGGTTCCTCCCTCCTGCTTCGAGTCTTAGCCCGTCTGGAGCCTGAGGCTGAGGAGGCTGCCAGGAGAAAAGAGCTGGCGTCCAAATTTGAGGGGCTTGCCATGAGTATGTATGGATGTCTGAGGGCTGGGGTGGGGTGGGGCTGGGTTCCTGGGACTGGACTGGGGAAAAACAGTTAACACTCTGAGTGATAGAGTCAGGATGTGGTTAGGAGGACTGGTGAGAACATTGGGAGCCTTTGTGGTAGGGTCTAAGATTCTCCCTTATCTGGGTTAGTGTTCTAGTGTCACTGCTGTATCACATGTAGGGCTAGGCACAAGACCCTCACCCCCTCTGCCCCTCAGTTTACCTGACTGTAAAGTGAGTGATTCAGCATCAAAGACTTCTAAGGTCCTTTCTGACTCTAAATCTCAGATCCCTAATGATTCCTGGGATATGTATGGTGGACACATTTCTGGGAGAATCTATAAGGTGGATGTTTCTCTTGAGGTAGGGAGAGAGGAAAGGCATCCTGCCTTACCCCAGCCTCTGCTTCTCTTTCTCTAGATCTAATCTCAGAATGTCATCAACACAATGAGTCTCGAGCCACCCAACAGCTCCTACACTGGTCCCCACCCTGGGGTGGTGCTACCTTCCTCCAATTGGCAACACGAGGTGATGCCAGGGCCTTCTTTGCACAGGATGGGGTGCAGGTAAATGCCTTTGGATCTCAGTTCAACCCCATGGAGAAAAACACACCCTCTACATACAAACATAGGAAGTCCCACCTCATAGACACTGTGGGTGGCCCATCTCTCCATACAGAAGGTCCTACTCCTTCTGTGTGCAGAGTCCTACCCCTCAATACACAATTAACTTCACCAAATATTTATTTATTAAGATCTACTTGATGCCAGGGACCAAGGGTACAAGATGAAAAGAAACAGTGTCTCCACAATGGGAGAATAGAATGCAGACACAGAAAAGGACCTAAGGAAAGATGGGACTTTCAGTGGGGGACCTCAGGAAGGGCCTGTGTAGAAGGTGATGCTGGGGCTGAGTTTTGAAGGGAGGCCGTGATTCCTGAATTAGAGATGAGAAGGGAGAACACTCTAGTCTAGCAAAGACATGGTGGCTTCAGCACAGAGCTCCCACTTTGCAGGTTTGGCTAGTATGTAGATTGTGAATGTTGGAAGATAAATATGATTAGAAATTCAAGCTGAAGCCAGACTGTACATTGCCATAAGGAAATGGCATTTCAGTCTGGAGGAAACAGGCATCTCCCTCAGGCCATTTCATGTTCTCAGTTGGGTTTCAAGTGGTATGGGATAGAGACTGAAATTTGGGGTCAGGAAATTTGAGAGGAGTCATGAAGGACTTGAAGTGCTTGGTGGTGCTGCAGTGGCAAGAGCACTGAGTGTGGAATCAGTAAGACTCATCTTCATGAGTTCAAATCCCACCTCAGACACTTACCACTGTGTGATGCTGGGCCAGTCACTTCACTCTGCTTACCTCAGTTTCTTCATCTGTAAAATAAGCTGGAGAAGAAAATGGAAAACCACTCCAGTATCTTTGCCAAGAAGGCCTCAGATAGAGTCATGAAGAGTTGGACGTAGCTGAAAAACAGTATGAAGGACACGAAAAATGGGCTGGAGGAGAAAAAGGGGAAGGAAATTGGTCAGATAAGGGTAAGGCAGTTGAGTTGTCAGTACATGAAAGAATAAAGGAGGACAGTGGGGCCTCCAGGGTCTGAGGTCATCATGGACAGATGCCACAGTCATCCAGTCAGGCAACATGCATTTATGAAGTGCCTACTATGTGGCATACATGGTGTTAAGTGGGGGCTTAGCAGGTCTCCAGGGGTGATGACCATTAAGAGTTTCTATGAAAATGGCCGAGGATGGAAGACTTCACTTTCAGCTGGTATGCAGCCAAGAGAGAAGCTCACAGTGGTTGGAGTGTGGGATGTTCCTGTTTCCACTATAGCCAAGTGGCTCCTGCCTAGGTTCCAAGAACAGGCTCCTCTTTGGGTGAAAATGCTTTGGTGGGCCTTTCCACTTTGCAGAGCATCAGGGGAAGTGAAGCGTCCCTGGAACACCTGGAAGAAAGATTTTGGGGTAAAAAGAAAGAGAATATTCCAAAGAGGATCCTCAGTCAGAGGCCGAGGTCAGAGGTTGTAAGAGAGGGACGAAGGAGAATGAGAAAGAGAGAGACAGAGACAGATACAGAGAGAGACAGACAGATTGACAGACAGAGGAGAGAGAATCCCATGGAACAGTTAGAGCTAAGAAAGAGACCAGAGGATCTTCCCAAAGAAAAGGAGTGGGGCAACCCAAGAGAAAATCTTCTTGGCCCCTCAAGAAACAGTCCCACTGACCCCATCAGGTGAATGTCTCCTCCTCACTAAAGAGTGAGGAGTGGTTACCTATCAGGACCAGTGTCCAAGAGAACCCCCCAAGGTGACTCAACTCCCTCAGTTAAATCTGACTAAAAAGAACCTGGAAGATTTTACTCAGGATTATGATGTCCTAGGGGAGAATCTGAGCGAAAATGGCTTCAAATATTCATAGTGAACAAAATCTAAGAAAGGAAACGTAAATGAAGAATGCCTTGCACTTACAGAGTGCTTCGAGATTTTCAGAGTGTGTTACAAATGTCTCATTTTATTGTCACAATCACCCTGGGAAGGAGAGGCTTTTGTTATTGTCATTTTATGATTGGGGAAACTGAGATGGGCAGTGGTTATCTTTGGCCCCTTCCTCCTTTTTGTGACTGAGTTTCTAAACTAGTAGATCAGAGGAATGCTGAAGGTGTAGTTTAGTCTGGTAAGATAAAGTCTTTGTTGTTCAATTGAAGAGATGTGGCTTGACCATGCATGGTCTCATCTGCTTGACTAGGCAGAATAGAGTTCAATTTGATGTGAAACTGGGAGAAGGTCTCCAGTGGAATCCTCTGGGGATCTATGGTATGGATGACAAAAAAGAGAATTTTACTTATCAAATCTGTAGGTAATACAAAGCTGTGGGGCAAATACGAACTACATTGGATGACACGGTAAGGATTGATGATATAGAGACGAGCAAGCACCTGGGAGGAGAGTAATTCATCAAGTGACATGAATATTTTACATTTCATTATATAATTTATTTTTCAGTTTTCAACATTCACTTCCATAAAAATTTGAATTCCAAATTTTCTCCCTACCTCTCCCCACCCCCACCCCAGGACAGCATTCCTCGCATTGACTCCTTCCTCCAGGCTGTCCTCTCTGCTATCACCCCACCTTCTACCCTCAGACCCTCCTGTGTTTTCCTGTAGGGCCAAACCAAATCCATCTTTGGTTTCACATTCACAACCAGACACCTACAGTGACTTTAGGCAAGGCTTAAGACTTCTTTGAGCCTCAATTTTCCCTGTGTCTCCATTTATCTCAACTGGCTGGTGCTGCTGCTTCTGGTTATCTTCCTGCTGGTGGTCAATGTGCTTCTGCTTAACCTTCTCATCGCCATGTTCAGGTGCCCAGCCCTGCCCATGATGCCTGAGCCCCTGACCTTGCCCATGGACTCCATGATGAGCTTCCCACTCTGAAATTCCTCTCTCTTTTCATCCCTCTCTTTTCTCCAGCCCCCTCATATTTTCTCTGTCCTTACTGTGACTGCCAGTCACACCATCTCTCTCCTCTCTCCTACTCCATAATCTCCCTTTTGTCCACACATAGTTAACTAGTTCAGACACACGGTATTTTTTCCCATGGGCCACCTCGACCCCTTGGCCTGTCCTGGCCCACAGGGATAAGGCCAATTGCATTCACCATCCACCTTCTCTGCTCCTGTAGACCTGGTATTGAACAGACAATACCAGGCTCCAAATTCCTCTTCTCTAAGCTCAGCTGTAGCTTCATTAAGGGTCTAATCAAACAAATGCTCTCGTCCTTCCCCCATCCAAGGACCACCTGGTCCCATCAAGTAACTCTCCTCTCCCTGATCCTGCAGTCCCCCTCAGGCTCTCTGTCACCTCTCTCTCCACTTTCAACTACCTCAAAAGGCTGCCATGGATGGTCATGTCTCTTTAACCATTTTGTGCCTCAATTTCCCTATCAGTAAAATGGGGACAGTGACCTGTAGTCCCTCCCTCAAAGGGCTGTCTCCACCTGAATGTAATGCCAGCCCTCCAGGCTCAGCCTTACCAAAGCCTTTCCTCTGGAGGAGTTGCCTGTTCTTGTTGAAGGGGCCACCAATCTGTCCTGTCTCCCACATTCTCAGCCTCAAAGTCATCCTCAACTCCTCCCCTTCTGCCAAGCCTTTCTAAGTTTTCAGTATTATTGATGTGTTGTATGTTTGCATTACACACTTACAGACACTCCCACTTGGTAAAGACATAAAATAGGTAAGTGCTGCTGCCCACTTCCAGACCTACACCTTTCTCCTACCTGGCCTTCCTAAGTGTTAGCTTCCTAATTTTTCTTCTTCCTGGTTTCTTCTCCTCCTACCTGGCTGCTCAACAGCTACAAAAGATGTATGCCTTCCCCAGCAATCTGGTGGTGTCAGATCAGACCTTCCCTGCTCAAAAATATTCTCTGGCTCCCCATCACCTCCACAAGAACCCAGCTTTGGTGAGGCATCATATACACACTCAGTTGGGTATGGAAATCTATCTTACCCTACAGAAAAGTAGGGTGGAATGGGATAAGAAAGGAGAAAGGAGTAATATAAGGGAGGGAAGATTGAAGGAGGGTAATCAGAAGCAAACACTTTTGGGGAGGGACAGGGTGAAAAGAGAGAATAGGATAAATGGGGAGGCAAGATAGGATTGAGGGAAACATAGCTATTCTTTCACAACATGACTATTATGGAAATAATTTGCATGACCACACATGTACAACCTATATTGAATTGCTCATTATCTCAATGAGGGTGGGTGGGGAGGGAGGAAAGGAGAGAATTTGGAACTCAAAATTGTAAAAAACGAATATTAAAAATAGTTTTTTCATGTACTTGTCAAATAAGATACATAGGCAATGGGGTTGTAAAAGCAAGCACCCTGATATACACAGGAGGTCCTGTTTTCATAGGTTCCTAGATCTGCACTTCTAGAAGGATAGCAACTTTCAAGGGGTCAACAATCACTTTAATCAAGCACATGTGTCATTAACTTAGTTCAGGGGAAATAGTCAGCAGTCTGAAATTCAGAGAAAACACAGAGAAATCAAAATCAACAGATAGGCTTCCAACTGTCTGACATACATCACAGATCGACAGATAACTGTCTAACCATACATACATACTTACCCCAGAGAGAAACACCAACATCTGGGTTTTCAAAGCTGACGGGCTCCTTAGCAGCTACCCAAAGTCTTATCCGGTCAAACATTTTCAATCACTAAGCCACAAAGTAAAACCTGATCTGAGAGTGTTTATACATTCTTTATAGCCAAAGGGCATCACCACCCTTGAGAACCAGTGCCTCATTAGAGAATTAACAAAAGGTATGGGCCTTCCTACAAAACTTCTCTAATCAGGGCAGGCCCATTAATGGATGGGAAATATCTTCCCATTAAGAAGCAAAATTATATTAACGATAAGCAAAACTAGAAATTTAGCTTACCCTACAGGAAAATGAAGGGGAAAGGGATAAAAGAATGGGGGAGTGATAGAAGGGAGGGCAGATTGGGGGAAGGGGTAATCAGAATGCACACTGTCATGGGGTGTGGGGAGGGGAGAGATGGGGACAAAATTTGGAACTCAAAATCTTGTGGAAACGAATGTTGAAAATTAAAAGAAATAGAAATGTGGGGAAAAAAAAGGAAAAGCAGGATAATTTTAAAAAAACATGGGAAGACTTATATGAAATGAGCAGGACTAAGAGAACATTGTACCAAGCATCAGCAGTAACGTAAGGACAATCAGTTTTGAAAACTTAACTACTCTGATCAGATCCACGTACCAAGGGATTTCCAAAGGACCCTTGACGACAAGTGCTATCCACCTCCAGTGAGAGAGTACTGATGAACTCTGAGCATAGATTGAAGAATGCATACTTAAAAAAAAGCAACTTTATTTTGTTGTCTATTTGGGGTTTTTTTTCTATAGCAACATTGTTGAGGGATCAGAGTAGGGAGAGGTAGTTCCGATTTGAAAGAATTCACTTAGACCTTCTCTTTAGCCAATGGGAGCTTTATTGACACAAAAACAGCATGGGTCTCTTAGCAAGAAAGCTAAGTGGTATCTTGATATTTGGGGGAGTAATGCTTATATAGAGGTTTCAAAACAGTGATGGTAGCTCTGGAGATTTTTATGGAGGTTAAAGATCAGGAACAGGATGAGGAAGATGGATGACAGGATAGGAGACCCAAGATAAAGGAGATGGGAAATTTTATGACCCCGAATGAGGGGAGACAAAGACAGGGTAAGGGGGAAGTTTTATGGTTTAAAGATTTAAGGACAGGACAGAAGGACCCAGGTTAAAGATTAAAGGACCTGGGGAACACAGAATAAGGGACACTAAAGCAATTCTTTTCGTAGAGGTTCAAGATAAAAGGGAAAAGGACTTTAGAGCATCTTCAGGTTACAGAATAAACTAGGGGCTTCACAAAGTCAACCCTTAATATTATTTTTAACTCTTATGGCTCTGTTTTTATCCACATCACCATGACTAATATGGAAATATGTTTTGCATGAATTCACATGTATAATTGGTAACAAATTGCTTGTCTTCTCAAGAAAGGGGGAGAGGTGGAAGAGACGGGAGAATTTGGAACTCAATTTTTTTTAATTATTGTTAAAAAATATTTGCATTTAATTGGGAAATATTTAACAAAATAAACAAAAATCATTTTTTAAAACATACCTGTGGATCCTCATCATAGGAATGGAGTTGGACCCCTAAATGCCCCTGAACTTTCCCACTCATTTCAGCAGCCCAAATCTCTGTCATTTGACTCAGGCACCTGGCCCATCCCAGTCAATAAATCCTTTTGACTTCCCTTTCATTGTGGCTCTCTGATCATTTAACTCCTTTCACTGTTTGCCCCTGGACCACCCAGCTACTTGCCACTCCTCAATCCAGTCCAGATCTTCCCACAATCTTTCTATATAAAAATATCAATTTTACCCTTGTTAAATTGTGAAGATTCTTAGAATCTGGCCAGCTGGTCACAGTTACTCCAGACTCATTAGGAATCTCGTCGACCCAACTGGTGTCATAATAAACTTGCCACTTGGACTGAAAGAAGGCTTGAGTGATTGAATTCTTTCAAGGCAGACCTGCTCTGTACCTTTGCATTCTGGGGTTCCTAGCACCCCTAGACTACTCAAGCCTTCTTTCAGTCAGAGAAGTGAGGTTTTATTATAACAATGGTTAAGCGGGTGAGAGTCTAAGAACCTGCACAGTTTAATGGGGGGAAAATTGGTACTTTTATGCAGAAAAAGACTGAGAAAATTTGAATGGGGTTAAGGAGTAGTAAATAGCCTGGGGTGGTCTAGAGGTAACCAAGAAAGGGACCTAGATGGGACTAAGGAGTGTCAAGTAAGCTAATTAAGCCATCTAGGAGGGCTGAGGTGAGCCTGATTCCTCAGGCAAATGTCAGGGTCTGGGTTCCTAAAATTTATGAACTGGAAGGTGAGAAAGGGTGACTCAGATTCCCTACTATTCTTCAGCATTCTCTTCTCAGTCTGATCTGGGATGAGAGGGGTTAATAGGAAAACATAGGGCTGTTTGTAATACCCTCTTGGTTCAAGAGAAGGAAGTGATTAGGAAAATAATGAGGTGTTTCAAACCCCCTTAATGAGCAATCTCAAAACCTGCTCAAATGTTTTTAGCTGTTCTAACTTTTCACTGTAGCCTTAGCCTGGTCAGAGTCAGAACTCCAAGCCCAACTGTGTCTTCACTCTCTCCCTGTCCACTAGTTGCCTACATCATATAGCCTACATCTCCTCATCCTCAAAAAATCTCCACTTGAGTCATCCATCCCCACTCTTGTCCCAATTCTTTTCTCTTGTTTATGGCTAAAGTCCTTGAGAAGGCTGTCTGCAATGGGTGCCTTTACCGCGCTTCCTGTTCCTGTCTTCATTGTCCAAGATGAGGCTTCCCACCTCATCCTTCAACTGGAAGCACTCTCTGTAAAGTTACTGATGGTCTCTTAATTGTCAGATCCAGCGACCTTTTCCAGATCTTCATTCTCCTAAATCTCTTTGCAGCCTTTGACACCTCTCCTTGATGATTTCTCCTCTCTAGGTTTTGGGATACTCCTCTCTCCTGGCTCTCCTTTTACCCATCTGACCTCTCCTCAGCCTCCTTGAGTGGATCTTCATCCATGTCATGGCTGCTATTCATGGGTGTCCTATACAGTTCACTCCTCAGCCCCTTCTCTACTAACCCCTCTAGACTACCAGCCCTTCTAGACTATCTTATCAGCTCCCATGGATAGAATGAGCAACCCTATGCTGACAATTCTCAGATCTATCCATCCTGCCCCAAGTCTCTCTGCTGGCTTCCAATCTCACATCTCCAACTAACCTTCAAACATCATAGAGTGGTTGTCCGGTAGAGACTTTAAACTCAGCATGTCCAAAGCAGAACTCATTCTCTTTCTCTCTAAACCCTCCCCACTCCCCACCTACCCCATTACTGTAGGGGCACCACCCTCCTACCAGGCCCTCAGGCTCCCACCCAGGAATCATCTTGGGCTCCTCACAATTTCACCCAGCCCCATCCAATATGGTGCCAAGGCATGTGATTTCACCTCTGCAACATCTCTCAACATGTCAACAAAAGTCTCTCAAAAACATCTCCCTTCCCTCCTCTGACAAGGAGTGAGCTCCTTGACGGCACAGACTGTCTTTTCCTTTTTTTCATGTAACATTTTCATTTTTCACCAATTACATGCTAAATCAATTTTAAAACTTCTTTTGTTTAATAACCAATTGTTATTTTTATTACTTTTTTAGAAAAAAGAGAAAGTTTAGAAGATACACAAGGTTCACACAGTAAATTAGGGTGATTAGGGTTTTTTACACCTTGACACTGACATAAAATTTACACATTACCCCAGTGTCATGTGGAGCATGAACAGAATGTACACTACACTAGCACAAACACAGCAGAAGATGCAATGAGTATCCAGTTTTAAATGATAGAGCACTGCCTCTTTCAAAATGCGTGCCAAAAAATATCTAAAGCCAAGAAATTTTAATTATGTGCTTTGTTGTTACATATGTATTTATAATGCTTGCCTCTTATTCAGGAACCAGGATAAACCAAACGCAGAATACAAGGAAAATGATATGACTCACTTTCATTATTAGGTCACAGCAACAACAGGAAATAGTAACGTTCCTTTCATTGTTTTTTAACACAAAGACAAAATTTGTAATTTGTTTTGCTTTTTTTCCTTTTATTTCCTTTTAAAATCTTTTAATCCACATTTCTGAGGTGTAGGTACTTTATATCTTCTGGGCATCTTTCAGATGGCACGTTCGCCCAAAGATGATGCACTGAAATCAGAATTTTCTTGATCACGGTTCTCTTTCAGAGAATACATCACCCTCTGTCCTACTGCTAGCACTGGGGTCATCCTTGAGAGAGACCTTTCTTTACTTGACTCAGAAGGTCCCTTTGCTCTGGTCTTTTCTCTGTTCCTGTTTTTCAAGCTTTGAAAGCTGCTTGGGATCTGCAGGGACAGCCACCGGGGACTCCAGTTGTATAGTCACAGACGCATCATTCTGGATATATACTCACATGTAGGCTCCAAACTTGCCATCTTTCATGAGCTCTGGCTTATAAGCCTTTCTAAGTTGCACAAGGAAATTGTTCTAGAAAGCCTCAGCTTGCTTCACAGGCATCGCCATAGTCTGGTTTGTTCCCTTTCAGAATACACTGAAAAGTAAACTGGCTGACACACAACACTTCGTACTGCTTGTCCATCACACTATTTGAGCAATCTTTCCCTCTTTCATCTTCAAATACCCTCTGGTTTTAAATCTTGTAAACCATGCGCTCCAACTTTCTTTGTGTTACTTCCATAGAAATATCCAGCAGCACACAGATGCCCATCCAATAGAACTTATCTGCTCCTCTCCAACTGTGACATTGACCCTGGTGATGCACTAGATGATGGCATTTCTGGCAGCTCTGTTCCGCTGAGGGCGGCCTGAGCAGTGGCAGCAGAGGCAGCACCAGAGCCTGGCTTCCCACTCTGAGCTCCTCCCTGTTGCTTCTCCTCATCTACCTCCTTTTTAAATCTTTTTTTAAAAAGAAAGTTTTGAGTTCCCAATTCTATCCCTCCCTCCTTCTTTTGCCTCTTTTTGTATCCTCAGTGCTTGGCACATAGGAGGTGCTTAGTAAATATTTATTGACTGACTGATAGGCTGCCAATGACAGGGTATAGGCACAAGCTGAGACCTTTGTCTCTTACCCTAAAAGAGTGTAGGTCCCATCCATCTAAAGAGTCCTGGAAAACTCCACCTTGAAACCTCCTTGGATTTCCCCACTTGAGCTGAGCCATAAGCTTTTCATTTTCACTTTGCCCACATCTCTGTTACTTCCAGATTTCCTTCATCCACTTTCCCGCCTTGATCCTATCCACCCTGGTTCAGGCCCTTATCACTTTGTGCCTGGGCTATTGCAATAGCCTTGTGTGAGTGCCGGGAGAGGGGGGAGGCCGTTCCAGACTCAAATCTCTCCCTGCTCCAGTCCATCCTCCATTCAGCTATCAGAGTGATTTCCCTAAAGCCCAGGTCTGATCATGTCAGCTTCCTATTCCATAAACTCCAGTGGTTTCTAATAACCTCCAGGATCAACTCTAAAATCCTCTATTTGGTGTTCTAAGCTCTAAGTTCTAAGCTTTCCTTAACATGACACCTCCTCCACTTTCTAGTCCCCTCACATCTTATATTCCCCCAGCTCCGTGCCCCACCCACACACACACACATACATCCTCAGCAGACCAGTGACAATGGATTCCTTCTTTCCCACACACAAAACACTCCCAGCATTGGAGTACAGGCATTTTCTCTGGCAGTCCCCCAAACCTGGAACACTCCCTCTCCCTATCTGTCTGCTCGTGCTAAAATCCTACCTTGAACAGAAAATTTTCCTTAACCCCTCTTTATTTCAGTGTTAATCATTTCCTGTTGATCTTATATTCAGCTTGTATGGTCATAGCTGTTGCATGCATTCGTCTCCATCAGACAGTTTCTTGAGGGCAAGGACTGTCTTTTCTCTTCACATTCTGATTGCTTAACACAGGGCATGGTACACCATAGTACTTAATAAATGCTGATTGATTGGTTTTGTGAAAATTCAGACTGATTTTATTCAAATGCAAAAAGGTTGCTCTTTCTAATTGCATCCATGATGTTGCATTCACTTTTTCTGGAGTGAGGCTGGCTACACCATACCTACAATCTGGTGTGTCTCCCGCTTTGTGGCTAGTAATTAACATCCCAATTCAATTGAATATCTATTAGCTTCCATAAAGCAAATATTTACAAGCAGGCTCAGACCTGAGGCAGTTTCTATAGTAACATTGTTCGGTGCTATCAAGTTCACAGTCAAATGCAGCATAGCCACTGAATGAATCTGGGTGCTGGAGGTCATTCCTTGGGGCCTCAATTCTGGACTGTCTGGCTGTAAAACCCAGACTTCCTGGTAACCTGTCCTCCTGACTTTCCAAAGTCCAAGATCAGCTTCAGTCATTTTTCAGTCTCACTCCGTCACAAAGTCTCACTCTTTGTGACCCCATTGGAGGTTTTTTTTTGGCAAAGATTTTGGAATGGTTTGCCATTCTCTTTTCTAGCTCATTTTATAGATGAGGAAACTGAGGAAAGCAGGATTAAGTGATTTGCCCAGGGTTATGCAGCTTGTAAGTGAAGTCAGGATCATAGTCATCTCTAATGACATTCACTTAAACCCAGGATGAGTAACTCCAGAAACCTCAGTTAGGTGGAGGGCATACAGAGCCACATGAAGACCTAAGGCGTCCCTTCCCACAGAGGGAACACTCTTTGCCTCCCAGCTTGGAGGACTACAAGAATGAGTCAGGCCCAGGGACAAGCCCTAGCTGACTAATTCCTTTTTCATGCAGCCCAGGCTTCCCCTTGAGCACCACTAGTTTAGCACTGGAACCAGTTATAGTCTGCCTGTACATGTTCCAACCCACAGGCATTTCAGTATTAGCAGAAGACACTGTCCATGTTCCCAAAGACTGAACTCATTGGCCAGTTCTCATTGCATAACATTTATCAGTTGTCCCTATGTACTCAGGAAGGGTGGGGACCCATCCTAAAGCAAATACTGTCCATTAATGAGAGACCTTGGAAAGAATTCATTCCTAGAGAGGCCCAGCAGTAACCAGCACCAGTCACCCAGGACCAGCCGGGAAAGGAATCTTCAGGGCCCTGGATCTATAAAACCAGTAGAATAAGACATAATTCTTAAAAATAAAAGAGCTGAAATGTGTGTCGATGTTGGATTTAAAAGACCAAATGTACTCTGCATAGTCCTTGTAAGATCTATTATACGAGTACAAGGGAAAACTGAATCGTAGTACTTGCCTCTGTAACTTCTTCTGCTAAATGAGGCCAATAATGGTGCCGATCTCCCAAGGCTGTTGTAAGTATCAAATGACACAATCTTTCTAAAAGTCTCTATATATTCCCTTAGCTGTTATTATTAGCAACAAAAGATCTGGACTTTCTCCTCTTGAAACTTTAATGGACAGGCCTAGGAGACTTCTCATCTTACCTCCTATATTGACCTAATTGTCTGATATGCAACTGGTTCAGAGATTGCTTTGTATTCATTTGAGGCATAAGAGAAATGTGTTGATTCTTTCCATCTATGGGCTCCAGGGCCCCTGTTCAGAGAACCAGTAGGTCCTGTTAGCTCATAAAGCCCAGGGAAAAGTCAGGACCAAGTTCCCCTCATCCCTCACAGGCCTATATCAAAATGCTATCTGTTTTCTCAACTATCTATGCTTTTCATCAACCAAGGTGATGCTACCAGATGACTCCCTCAGACTATTTCACCTAAATTATCTCTGCTAACTAGGGGGGCTGGCCAGAAAATTGGGGGTGAGCAAAGCAGCCTCTGGTACAACAAACTCCACGCACACGCCAGGGCTAAGAGGAGTCCCACGTTCCTTCCTGATCTAGAGACTGGACATGGATGGTCACTTTTGGCTGCTCCCCAGTACATAGCAGAGTACCCACCACATAGTAGGCACTTAATATGATTTATTGACTGACCATCTCCTCACACATATCACATAGATGATGTGACTGCCCAAACACAACACTGACTGATCCAAGAGGTCACAATGAGACTAACCCACTTCCTGGCTCCGTTTTTTGAGAGACTACGGGATCTTGCTCCTTTGGCCATCATAGCAACATCAGAAGCTCAGGTGCTACCAAAGGTAAGATGCAGTGCCATATTCCTCATAATTCACAAACTCTTTTCCCAAAGACACCTTCACCCTTTACATGGGAGACATTTGGGCTGAGTCACCACCAAGGAACACTATGGGCCCAGGTCCTGGATGTGCCACCTCTTTGGGGATTAGTAATGAACTTGCTGGAAAAGTAGCAACTCCAACAACCCTCTGTGTATCATTTGCCATTCCTGTGGCCTTCTGGAAGAGGTCAATAATGGTTGGCAAAGCATTAATATAAGAAAAAGAAAATCACATCCCTATAAATCACACAGGCCTTTTGCGAATGAATGCACCTTCAGACTTAAGGAGGATCAGAGGGAGGATTTGGCCCTTTGGCTCCTGGTTCCAATATCATACATGAAAACTGCACTAATTATTTGTGCTCTTTAGAATCCATGTTAGTCACAATTCTGTCCATGCTACGTGACTGCTACGATGATGAAAGGATCCAAAGTTCTTAGTCCAGCACAAAGGAAAGACATGAAGAGTTTGTAGGCCAACATTGTTGAGAATAATGGGAATGAGGAGAGAGAAATAAATGATCCGGTCCATCATCTCATCCCTGGCCTCTCTCCTAAGCTCAGCTTATATTGCGAGTTGCACTTGGACATCTCCAAGTGGATGATGTCCCACAGATATCTCAACGAAGGTACCAGTCTCTCCCTCATTCAGGCTTGGAACCTCAAGGTTACACTCGCGTGCCCACTTGAATTCTTCTGAATCTCCTTCACAAACAGGTTATGAACATTCAAGAGACTGGGGTCTCCAGTAGAGACCCTGGAATCCTGCTCCCAACTAGCTCTAACCTGGATCCCGAAAATGACATTTGGCAGTCTCCATGACTCTATCCCTCCAGTCAGCCAATAAACATTTATTCAACACCTACTATGGGCCAGGCATTGTGCTAAGTACCAGAGATACAAAAAAAATTAGCAAAGACAGTCCAGGCCCTGAAAGAGCTCACAAACTAATGGGGGAGACCACAAAGAAACAGATATTGGTGGACTGGAAGGTTGTTGTCCTTTGTGCTCAAAGATGACCTAAATGACATCATTGTGTCTGGCTCAAGGTACAGTGTGCCTAATGTAATTGATCAGATGAGAAAGAACTCCAAAGACTCCACCACAGGTTGGGCACAAAGAGTCCGTGGGAACATTTGAGCTGCATTCTTGAAATTTGCACATCTCACGTTTCTTTAGGCTACTTCAATTCCATTTCACTCAAAGATCAGAGTGTCTTCCTTCACGAGGACATGCCATGCTGAGTGGTCCTGTGCCAGTGTCTCCCATGTCATACAACCAATTGGAGACCTTGACAGTGTCCTTGTATCGCTCCTTCTGACCCCCATGGAAGCCCTTGCCTTGTGTGAATTCCCTGTAAAATGGTCTTTTAGGCAAGGGTGTGACTGGCGTTCAAACAATATGACCAGCTCACTGGAGTTTCACTCTCTGCAACAGAGTTTGAATGCTTGGCAATTCAGCTTGAGAAAGGACCTTGGTGTCTGATATCTTTGCTGGGTGGTCTTTAAAATTTTTTTTATACAATTCAGATGGAGGTGATTCAGTTTCTTGGCATGGAGCCGGTAGACTGTCTAGGTTTCACGGGCATACAACAATGAGGTCAGTATAATGGCTCTGTAGATCTTCAGTCTGGCAGTTAGTTTAAGACTGCTCTCCCACACTTTCCTTCACAGCTTCCCAAACACTGAGATAACTTTGGCAATATGTCCACTACTAATGTAAGTGAACTTATCCACAGCATTCGAACTTCTCCATCTGCTGTAACTGATGGTTCCATGCATGGATGGTGTGGTGGCTGATGGAGCACCTGTGTTTTCTTGATGTCCAAATTTAGCACAAGCAGCAGAGAGTTGATCCATACTTTGTTCCATCTCAGCCTGAGAGGCTGCATTGAGTGCATGGTCATCTGTGAACAACAACTCATGCACCAACCCTCCCTCCACTTTAGTCTTGGCTTGGAGCCTTCTCAAGCTAAATAATTTGTCATCAGTGAGGTAGCTGACCTTAATGACAACAAGCCAAGAAGCTACAAAAGAGAACAATAGGAAATAACTGAAAGAGAGAAGAAACTAGAATTAGGAGGCACATCTGTGGCTTCAGTGGCCAGTAATTTAATGAGAGGAGATCCCCGAGGGCATGGCCAGATCTCAGTGAGTCTCAGTGAGATCATCAGCTAACTGATGGTGAGGAATGTAAGCCCAACCAAGAGGAGATTTTTTTTTTTTTTGTTATTCCATTTTGGAGTCCAGTTTCCCAGGCTCATGCTAAATTGTAAACATCTGAAGGATCAATCTCCTTTGAACCCCAGTAATTTACAGCTGCAACAAATCAGGTACTGAGTCAAGTAGGCATTGGTGCCTTCTGGCTCTGAGCCAATTAGTTCAAAGTGTACACATCTTCTGAGGTGAGCTATTTCCTTGGGGCTTACTGATGGGAAGACTGTTTTACTTGAGGACTTTTTGATTTCCTAGACCAGACTCTTGGTAGTCATTGTTAAGGGTACCCTTCCCTCCCACGCTGCTTTGTGAAGCCAGATGTTGGTGCTCTCTCATTCTGGTGATTTATATAAATACTTTTATTACTCTGTTTAGACAATTGGAACCCTGTCTATTGGATATGATGTTCTTTCTTGGGTCACTTCTTTATCTTTACTTTCTATTATTTTGCTATGCCCCCAGGTCAGAACAGAATGACTCCTTCCCATATAAGACTGGTGGAAGATGAGTTGGGGTGCTGCAGGTCAGAGACAGAAGCTGGGGGCAGGAGTCCCTGGTGTCTGCTGTACCTAGATCCAGGCAGGAGCAGGAAGAGTTCGCAATGGAGCACCTTCTCCTGTGAGGTGAGACATGGAGCAGGAACAGAGAGTTGCCTGCCTGTGGACCCAGGCAGGAGCTGGTAGTGGTCAGTCCCTGTACCTGCAAAGGAGTGAAAACTTAGCAGCAGGGCAGGAGCAATGAGCAGTGAGCTTGCCTTTCTGCCATGTTCCCTTGGGATAAATTGGGACCCAAGGGGTGGAGTTGTCTATGGTGGGATGGGGGAAGTGCTGTTGCTCCTGGGGACTCATCCTGTTGGCTTTGTCCCCCCAGCCACCCCTCAGGATTTGGAAGTGGGGGGCTGGAGCAGGGTTAGGACTTGAACTCTTTGGCTCATTAGAGCATGGGTGCACCTGAGAGGGCCAGGTGGGAACCTGTAACAGCAGTGTGGGGAGGACACAACCCCAAGAGTACTTTATTTGGACACTCTGTTTAGATTGAGGGGATTGTAGCCTACTGTGACCTATGGGTGGAGTATTTTGTGTTCTCTGCTACCCAAGGAATATGTTGTGTTAAGCAAGACCCCAGATATGTAAAATCAAGTATTTTGCAACAATAGCAGAGTGAGGAGGAGTAGGTTGCTCACCCCCTGAACATTTTGGCCCCCAAAGAAAGTATAAGGTGGGGGCTATGCTATGCTAAGTTATATATATATATACTTTTGTTTTGCTTTAGGTCATGGGTCACCTTGGTAATAAAGTGTTGTTATATTGTTATGAATATTATGCTTTAGTTTCTTGACTCAAGGCTTAATTCTGAAAAAAAAGAGTGCTCATTTTATTGTGCAATTCGACCACATATATATAGATGTGTATATGCATATGCACATACATTCATTCATATATGTATATATGTATGTGTGTGCATGAAAGTGTATGTACATATATGTACATGTATGTGTGTACATAGATTGACAGCAGCAGTCCTCAAGTGTACTATGTTGATTGGCATTACAAGGAATCACCTCGGTTTTGTTTGCTCCCTCCAAATAATCCATACATATAACCTGCAGAAAGAATTCAGATTCCTATCTATTGATAAGGTCATTTTTCTCTAAGCTGATTCACAATACCTCCTTCTCAGACCGCTCTTGGGGGACCAGGGATGACACTCTTGGAGGCACTTTCCTTTTCTAATAGCATGGGAACTTGCTATAAAACCATGGTGAATGGGTGTCTACTTGTAGTACTGGGATGTTCCTGGCCTATTATATGATCATCCTGACTCACCAGATGAAGGGAAAGCAAGTCCTCCTTTTGCCTCCCTGACAAAGCCTCAAAGTGAGCAAAGATTGCTCATCATAAAGAGATGGGGCATCTAAGTGGTGCAGCAGATAGAGCACCAGTGCAGGAGTCTAGAGAACCTGAGTTCAAATCTCACCTCAGACACTTGACACTCACCAGCTGTGTGAATTTGGGCAAGTCACTTAACCCCAGTTGCCTCATCCTGGGTTATCTCTGGTCATTCTGATGAATATCTGGTCACTGGATACAGGTGGCTCTGAGGAGAAATGAGGCTGGTGACCTGCACAGCCCTCCCTCACTCAGAATAAAGTCAAGTGCAAGTCATGTCATCATTTCTCTGATGGCGTGGCCTTCTTTGGCAACAAAGGACAAACACACTACCACAAAGAGAATATTGATTGGAGGAAAAGCCTTGAGATCAACCTAGATCCTAGGATGCTATGCACCTCATATTACAGGTGCCCTAGATATGTGATAAGAGATACACAACTGTGCTGAGCTTAGCATCATCTGCCCTGGGGCCCTGATGCTTTAGCTAAAAGGCACAAACTTGTGTCTGCTAGACATTGGAAGCACCAATAGCAGCTGCAATGCGGGGAGCAGGGATCTGTTTTTCAGTTCTAACAGAGAAGTTTACAGATCAGAACAGTGGTGGATTCTCAAGGATGCCCAAGGTTAGTGTGGGTTCTTAAGCTCTATGGGAAAGAAGGCTTCTGTAGTGAGCCCCTTAATACTCGCAGATTAGGAGTTCTGTTCCTGAAAAATCCTTTCCTTAAACTTTATCCCACCTCCTTCTCCTCAGAGAGCAAGAGGAAGTCATGGAACTGGAAAGAGGAACATCAGGGGCCACAGATGCCACCCCAGACATTTGGTAGATGAACTGCCATCCACCCATACCTCCACTTTCTTATATTTGTGAAGTCGATCTCTTGAAACTCCCAAGGAGAAAGTTTGACATTTATTTCTATGTGATTCCATCTTATTCAATGTGCCTCAGTGTTTTAGCCTCTTTGTGGATCCTGGCCTGGTCATCGATGGGTTAACTATCCAACTCAACTGTGTGTCATCTGAAAATTGGATAACCATATTGTTTATCCTTTATCCAAGTCATTGATAAGAGTGTTCAATGGCAGTATAAGCATAGATCCTTGGGACACCCCACTGGACACCTCCTTCCAAGATGATGCCAAACCATTGCTGAGAGTTCTTTGGGTTTGGTCATTCAGTGAATACTGAATTCACCCAACTGTACTCTTTTCCAGCATACAACTGTCCATGGGAATCACATGAAAGACTGGCAGATGCTTTGCTTAAATCTTGGGATTTCATCTATGGCATTTCCTTGCCCAGTTATCCTATCCAAAAAAGAAAATAAAGAGAAAATTGCTCCCCAAATCTCAAAAAGTAGTCTTTATTTACAGCTTTGAAGATTTTAGACATGGAGTGGGGAAGACTCCCTGTCCCTGCCCCAGGCTCTGGTTCCCTGAGGTGATGCCCACAGTGCAGAGTTGCCTCAATACCTCTTTATCATCCTTAGACTTGATCCTTGGACTTGGGTTGCACTTCCTGGGGTAGCAGCCTTTTTACATTGGACCACTAGGGGTGGGGGGAGGCACTTGATGATGGCTTTTTTGGTGATGAGGTTATTGTCAATGTGGCCATCTTCCTGGGGACTGGACTGGGCCCTGTAAGGAGGGTCCAAGGCAGTAAAACATCACACCCTGAGATGTCCCTGGGAATAGGAAGGGTCCTTTTGGACAGGAGATCTGAAGATGAAGATTGTTCCTGATGGATTGGACTTGGGGAGAAAGGGATGTCCCTGAGTCCTGAGTTCCAAGGGGGAATTGAGTCCTTTGGTGTCCAGCTCCAAGGGCTCATTCTGTGGGAAAGATAAAGGAGTTAGTGACCTGGTGGCAAGGGAGAAGGGAGAAGATTGGGTTAGAAAGACGGAGACCCAGAGTGACTCAGGGATGGATAGTAATACAAAGGCAAGAAGTCAAAAAATATGAACCAAAAATAACGGAAAGGTAAACATGGAAGGATTAGAGGAAGACATGACCAGGGCAGGGAGAATGCCAGAGCCAGGGTTAGGGAGGGGGCAAGAAGAGGGCAGGGGGTGCTGACCTTTCAGGGCTTGAGTGGGGATGGCTGGTGAGATCAGCTCAGAGTGACTGAGTATCTCAAGCACCTTGCTGAGGAGTTGGCTACAGTGACGGACCTGGCAGGAATATGGGAGCAGAGGAGGAGATGGTTGCACCCAATCCCTCATCCCAGCCCACCCACTCACCCACCCACCTTCTCTTACCTCATTCTCCAACCCTACCAGACGCTGCTCGTAAACCCGAATTTGACCCAGATGCTTCAGGGCTGTGTCTACTCTGTGTTTGGGAGAAAAGCAGGAGTTACCTTCAGAAAAGTCCCTTCCTCTGCCATATCTCTGCCCCACCAGGAACACCTCCCAAACCCAGAGAGCCTTCACTGTCAGAGACCTCTCACCCAAAGAGACATCCTTTCACTCCAGAGCTGCCCCCTGTCTCCTCCCACCTGCTGCCCTCCAGGGGCCTCCTTCCCTGCTCACTTCTGGGATGTTCTCCTGAGTCTCTCAGAATCACTCTCCCTCTTGTCCCGGGCTTGGACAAGGAGCAACTTCTCCTTCTGCACAGACTCCCATGTCAGCAACATCCCCTCTGCCTTGTCAGACAGGTACAGCTCTGTGGGGTGACAGGATAGGGCTCAGCCCAGGACCCCCAGGACACCTGCGAGATCATCTCCTGGAGATCCCTGGCTATCAGCCCACCACCAGGAAAGCTTACTGAAGTTGTCTGATGAGGTGGGGATCAGCCTATGGTGGATGCGCTTGGGATGCCTCAGCAGGAGGAGGATGTGGGAGAAAATGATGAGTGGCGGGGCCAGAGCAGGGCGGTTGTGGAACTCTTGGATCAGCCCATAGCGCTGAAACTTCCAGTACAGGTCACTGTTTCCCTGCACCTTTCCAAAGGTGTAACTGTGGGACCAGAACAGCAGAGGGTCAGAGGGCAACTCATCAATAGCCAAGGATCATTTAATCAAAAGACATGAACCACTGGTCAGAAGAGGAGTATAAAATGATTATCAGGGCAAAAAGTCATCAGGGCCAAGGATCAGCTAGTCATTGTGTCAGTGACTGGGCAGTAGTTACAAGAAGAGATCAAACATAGGCCATTGAACCATGGGTTACAGGGATCAGAGCTTATTGGCCATTAGGTCAAAAGTCTGGAGCGAGAGGTCACCATGGAGAAGTTTTAATAGAGTAAAGTCACAGGGTCAGAGGAGGAGAAATCTTTGGAGCAATAAGTCAGTAGTCAGTTGGATGTGGACAATGTAACTCAACCACATACATTAAGCACCTAGAAGGTTCCAGGAATTGTGCTGGACACTGAACACACAGAAAATAAAGCGATGTGTGACTTTGAGGAACTTCTGAATAAGATGTACATAGGTAAGTGATAGCAGGCCAGGGAAGGGATATCAGGGAGGGTGCTTCCCCAGGAGAGAGCCCCAGGGCTGAGGCTCAGAGGAGAGAGAGCATTCCAGGCATAGGAGAGGGATCCGGCAAAGGCAGATGTGGGAAGTGGAATGTGAACGGGAAATAGGACCAGGAAATGGGAAATAGAAAGGCCCTAGGAGACTTTTGGGAGAAAGTGGGGAGCCGGACTATGAAACCCCACCAAACCCAGTCTCTTATGGAGGCAATGGGGAGCCACAGAATACTTTTGAGCAGGAAAGGTCTGATCTGACACTACCAGACTGTGTCTGAGAAAAGCACACATCTTTTGTAGTTGTTGAACAGCTGGATAGGAGGAGAAGAAACCAGGAAGAAGAAAAATTAGGAAGCCAACACTTAGGAAGGCCAGGTAGGAGGTGTAGGTCCAGACATGGGCAGCAGCACTTACCTATTTTATGTCTTTACCAAGTGGGAGTGTCTGTAAGTGTGTAATGCAAACAAACAACACATCAATAATACTGGCAACTTAGAAAGGCTTGGCAGAAGGGGAGGAGTTGAGGATGACTTTGAGGCTGAGAATGTGGGAGACAGGACAGATTGGTGGCCCCTTCAACATGAAAAGGCAAATGATCCAGAGGGTCTTTGGTAAGGCTGAGCATGGAGGGCTGGCACCACATTCAGCCCTTTGAGGGAGGAACTACAAGTAATTGTCCCTATCTTACTGATGGGGAAAATAGAAGCACTGAATGGTTAAAGAGACATGACCATCCATGGCAGCCCTTTGAGGTACTTGAAAGTGGAGAGAGAGATAACAGAGAGCCTGAGGGGACTGCAGGATCAGGGAGAGGAGAGTTACTTGATGGGACCAGGTGGTCCTTGGATGGAGGAAGGACGAGAGCATTTGTTTGATTAGACCCTTAATGAAGCTACAGCTGAGCTTAGAGAAGAGGAATTTGGAGCCTGGTATTGTCTGTTCAATACCAGGCCCACAGGAGCAGAGAAGATGGATGGTGAGTGCAATTGGCCTTATCCCTGTGGGCCAGGAAAGGCCAAGGGTCTGAGGAGAATAAGTTAGCTATGTATAGATAAAAGGGAGGTTATGGAGGGGAAGAGAAGAGAGAGATGATGTGACTGGTGGTCACAGTAAGGACAAAGAAAAGATGAGGAGGCTGGAGAAGAGAGTGGGTTGGAAAGAGGGAGGAATTTCAAAATGGGAGGCCCTTGGCTGATGGTGAAATGAAGGGTGTGACCCTCTCTGGGCTGCAGACATTGACCATCATCTCCAGGAGGGTGGGGGACAACAGGACCCAGGGAAGAAGGGATGGGGTCTGTGGGCAAGGTCAGGGGCTCAGGGGCCATGGGCGGGGCCGGGCACCTGAACATGGCGATGAGAAGGTTGAGCAGAAGCACGTTGGCCACCAGCAGGAATATGACCAGAAGCAACAGCACCAGCCAGTTGGCATAAATGGAGACACAGGAGCCCGAGGGGGACCCTGGAGGCTGTGCCCATGTGCCAACCTCCCTGGAACAGTTCTGCTGCTGCATCAGTGTCACTGTGGGCCACGGGGAAGACAGGACAGAGACAGGGACAAAGTCAGTCACACCAAGACAGCCAGACATGAAATGTAGAGGTACCTCTAGAGAGAGGGGCCTGCAAGGCTCTGCTCACCATCCATGTCTTCCTGGGAGACCTGGCCAAAGATCTGCAGGTAGGGCTGGTAAAAGACCCTTCTTAGGATAGCCCTCAGGTCACGGTCCTGGGGTCGTAGCAGCCCCTCAGTGGCCACTCCATAGGCTACGAGCCACACACCCAGAAAGAAGAGGAAGAAGAAGACATCCTTCATCTGCAGGACAGGGAAGAGGGTCTGAGGAGGCAGTAGGGGCTCCTTTCTCCTTCCCCCTCCCATCCTTCCCCTTTCTCCCTCTTGCCCCCTCCCTGCCCTTCTCCCTTTCCACTCCTGCCCTCTCCTATTTCTTGCCTCCACCTCACCATCTTGTGCACAATCACAATCTTGGGTCCCAGCTGCTTGTTGACTGTGAAGATGTGTAGCAGGCGTAGGGTGAAAACCATGAAGTCCAGGCAGAGCACTGCTCGACCCAGTTCGTACAGTTCCGTCGTTAGCCTGTGCGTGAAGGGAGGGAAAAACAGCCAGGGGAGAAACCCATCTGCCGGGTCCTGGGGTGAAAGTCCCTGAGAATGGGGAGGCGAGACAAGCATGGCCCTCTTTGAGAAGGAGGTGCTGGGAGCCTGGGCTGGGGGAGAGGCTGGGGAGAACAGGAAGCACTGGGGAGTGGGGCACCAGCTTTAACCAGAAGTCAGGGACAGCTGCCTCAGAAGGGGTCACAACCAGGCAGAGACGACAGGAAATATGCCTAACACAGTCCTAGGGGTGACATATGGAACCTCACCCTCTTAGGGGTCCAGAACCTAATCCAGGTCCCAGCTCCTCTCCTTACTCCTGAGTGACATTTCCCCTCTCCCTCCAAGGCCTTTTCCCTCCCAGTAAAATGGGTCCATGAGCCTCAGATGGTTGGCCTATTTGTCTGGAACTGGAAAAGCAGGGTGCTGCTTTATGAGCCAGCATCCTCAGGCTAAATCACATCTGCTAAATCACATCCTAAGATCCCTTCCCTCAGGCTCCAACATCTCTCAGCCTCTAAGGTCATCTCTGGGTTGAGGAGAAAGGGGTTCAGGTAGGCCAGAGGACTCACACAGTCAATAGCACCCCCTCAGAGGCTGTGGGACATTTTTGTGTCCCTCTGAGAGATCAGCAGAACATTTTAGGGAAGGTCTTTGAGCTAAGGAGCAAGAGCATGCAGGAAAACCAGAGGTGCCAAGGTAGCAGCAGCTGGAAACAGGTTTACCAAGGCCCAGAGAGGAAGCAAGAGGTTAAACATGGAAGGGAAGATTGGCTTCAGTTAAGCAGGCAGAGAAGAGTTTGTGCCTAGAAAGACTGGAGAAAGGAAGGGGGCTGGCCTGGAGCTCTTAGGGAAGATGGGACGTCAAAGAGAGTAGAGGGGGTAGCCCCTCCCTACCTAAAGTCGCAGGGCCAGGGGTCACTTACCTGCAGCTGATGCCCACAATGAAGAGGCCGAGGGACAGGAGGTCACACTGGTTCCAGGTGTCAGCCAGGTAAAGGCCAAGCCTTCGGCTCAGAGGCAGCCTCCCAAGGTTTGGGGATGTGCCAACCCCAAGGTTTCCCCAGCCCCCTGACAGACCCTGTCGTAGCTCCTCACACAACAAGGTGAAGACCCAGAGGTAGAGAATGTACTCGATGGCAGTGGGCAATTCAGCCTGCATGTCCAGCAGTAGAACCCGTGCAAAGAGCAGGAGGAACAGAAGGTAACTGACCACATTGCCCAGGAAGATTGTCACTGGAGCCCCCCAGAACTGGCTCCAGCGACGGAGGTATCCGGCCCACTCCTGCTGGTCTGGGCACCAGCAGCCCCTTTGCCCACCGGACGGGGTCCTGGTCCCTGGCTTCTCTGGCATCTCAGGAATATGTGTTGGCCTACAAGGCATAGGTGGGCAAGGTGGTGGTTACAGCTAAACCTGGCCAAGCCAGGCCCCTCCCCCAACCTGGTCCTTACCCAGAGGGGCCTTCACCGTTGCTGCTATCCACATTCGGCCCCCACTGCTCCCTCTTCAGTACCACCTCATATATGGGTCTGCAGGCAGTGGAAAGGGGAAAACAGAGAGGACTTTAGGCCATTGGATCAAAGGGAAAATCGAGGCTCAGAGAAGTCTTAAGGCTTGCCTAAAGTCACTGTAGGGGTCTGGTTGTGAATGTGAAACCAGTGAAGGGTTTGGTTGGGGTCAGGAGGGTGTCCTAATTGTGCTCAGTCCCAGCGTGTGTGGGGCCTCTTACAGATAGGGATAGAACCCAGAACTAAGTTGGGAAGGGTGGGGAAAGCTCACCTAAAAGTGATCAGGTTGGTGTAGATGAATGGGGGGCAGAAGAAGGTGAGAACCAGGGCCCAAACGGGGGTGCTGCTGTCCATCTCTCCCCACCACTTCTCAGTCAGCAGCGACTAGGGGCATGGAATGAGGGTTAGGGCCCTGAGGATCCCCAAGGCCCCCATCCCAAAAAAACCCTTGAAGAAGCAGTCAGTCTTCCTCCCAAGGACTCAGAAAAGACACAGGAGAAGTAGGAATTCCTGGGGTAGTCGGAGGGACTGGAACAGGGTGAGGAAAACAAGCCCTCACAACTTCAAGGTAATACTCATAAAGCTCCCTTACTCAGTCTCCATCCCACCTCTCAGAGTACTTTAAATGAGAAAGTAGAGGTTAGTTACTGTGAACCCTCTCCTCTCCCTGTCTCTTGGTCTCCAAGGCCTTGGAATCCCCTTGGAGTTGCCCCTTCCCTCCCACCCTCACACTTTCCCTCACTTGCCATCTCTCCTGCCTCCAGTCCAACACCCACTCAGTTGTCAAAGGGATCTTCCTCAGTTCTAGGTCTGGCCAGGTCACCCTCTCATCAAGAATCTCCAGCCCTTCCCCATTACCTCCAGGATCCACTATACAATTCTCTGCTTGGCTTGTAAAGTTCTTCATAGCCTGGTCCCCTCCCTCCTTTCCAGTCTCCTTCTGCCTTATAAACTGCCTCCATACACTCTATGAGCCAGAGACACTGGCCTTTGGGCTGTTTCACAAACAAGACACTCCATCTCCTGGACTCAAAACTCAGACATGTACTAGCTGTGTTACTGTAGGCACATTATTTCATCTCTGTAGAAGAGGGTGTGGGGAGAGCCCTGGAGTCAGAACATGAGTTCAAATTCAGCCTCACAAAGGCAAATGAGCTCAGCCTTTCTGCCTCTGTTTACTCATGTGTAAAAGGAGCTGGAGAAGGGAACAGTGAACCACTCCCATGTCTTTGCCAAGCAAACCCCCAGTGGGGTCACGAAGAGTCAATGTTGACTGAAACCAGTGACCAGCAAACAAGACATTCCCTTCCAAATCTACAACCCTATGATTTCACTCCCATGGTTCCTGGTTCTGCCCTCCAGGGCCAGCAAGCCCTTCAGATATTTGAAAAATATCCATCCTGACTGTCTCCCAAGCCTTCATTTCTCCAGCCTAAATACACCCTCTTCCTTTATCACATCCTCTCCTGTTTGTCCTCATGGTTGACTTTCTCTGGATGATCCCCTATGGATGATCAGTGCCTAAACCTCTAAACAGTACTGCGCACAACTGGTGCCACCCCTCTCTTCCAGTGTCATCTGATCAAGGCTGAATGCTGTGGGGTTTACCCCCTCTCTGGTTCTAGGCACTTGGTAAAAACTCTATGACAAGTGAACTGGGTGGGCTGCAAGGTCCCTTCTGGCTATAAAACAAAAAGAGGGGGGCACATCCTCTTCTCTGGTGCCCTCTTCTTCAACCCAAGCGAGAAAACCTGTCTGGTGTCCTCAAGGTGGGAGGGCCATGCTAAAAGCAAACCTGTAGCCACAGACTGTAAAAGCTTAGAATCAAAAGAATTGTGGCTAGGATTCCCAGGTTCCTGATGTATGCAAAAAGAAATTCAAGTGCAAAAGAAACTTAGTCCTGTGTGAGGAAAGGGGAGACTTCTACTCCATGTTCTGAATTACCAAATAATGGAGTTCTATATCATTTTTTTATTAAAATTATAACTTCAAAAAACCTCTCCTTCACTGATGTCACCTCTAATTTGGTGTGACCTTATTGTCCAGGACACCGCAAAGTTGAGTGATTTGCCTAGACTCCCACATGCCCAACAAATTTCATCTCACTTGATGTGCTCCCTTCATGTGTTTGCCTGTCCATGTGTCATTAATCCTCACTCTCATCCAATGTAGTCCATATTTCCCCCACAGCATTCTATTATCTACGGATTTGATAAGCAAAATTCTCTTTATTGTTATCTATACCTCAGATCTCCAGGGGATTCGATTGGAAACCTTCTCCCAACTTGACATCAAATGGAACTCTAGTCTGCCTAGTCAACCAGCATGGTCTAGCCACATCTCTTCAACCGATCCACAAAGGCTTTATCTTACCAGGCTGAACTACATCTTCAGCATTCCTCTAATCTACTAGTTTAGAAACTCAGTCACAAAAAAGGGCCAAAGGTAACCACTGCCTCTCTCAGTTTCCCCAATCATAAAATGGGAATAACAAAAGCCTCTCCTTCCCAGGGTGATTGAGAGTATAAAATAAGACATTTGTGAAGCACTCTGCAAATCTCAAAGCACTCTATCCATGCTAGGCATTTCTCATGTACATTTCCTTTCTTAGATTTGCTTCACTATAAACATTTGAAGCCATTTTTCCTCAGATTCTCCCCCAAGACATCAAAAACTTGAGCATGTTAATGTCATCTAGGTTCCTTTTGGTCAGCCTCAACTGAGGGTCATCTTTGGAGGTTCTCTTGGATACTGGCCCTGGTAGGTCACCACTCCTTACTGTGGTGGAGACATTCACCTGATGGGGTCAGTGGGACTGTACTTTGAGGGGCCAAGGAGGTTTTCCCTTGGAGTGCCCCACTCCTTTTCTTTGGGAAGAATCTCGGGTCCCTTTCTTAGTTCTAACTGTTCCATGTTATTCTTTGCCTGTCAATCTGTCTGTCTGTCTCTCTCTGCTTCTGTCTCTGCCTCTCTCTTTCTCATTCTTATTCATCTCTCTCTTACAAGCTCCGATTTCAGGCTCTGCTTTGGAATCTTCTCTGTTTTCACCCCAAAATCTTTCTTCCAGGTATTCCAGGGATGCTTCACTCCCCCTGATGCCCTGCAATGTGGAGAGGCCTCCCAAAGTGTTTTCACCCAAAGAGAAGGCTGGCCTTAGAACCTAGGCGGAAGCCACTTGGCTATGGTGGAAACATGAACATCCCACACTCCAAACACTGTGAGCTTCTCTCTTGACTCCATACTAGCTGAAAGCGAAGTCTTCCATCCTTGCCCATTCCTCTAAGAGCTCATCATCTGTAGAAAGCTGCTAAGCCCCCTTGCCTGACTTGGATGACTGTGGCAACTGCCCATGATGGCCTGAGACCCTGGAGACCCCACTGTCCTCCTTCATTCTTTCACATGCTGACAACTCAACTGCCTTACCCTTGTCTGACTAACTCCCTTCCCCCTTTTCTCCTCCAGCCCAAGTAGTTTTCATGTCCTTCATATTGTTTTTCAGCCACATCCAACTCTTCATGACTCCATCTGAGGCCTTCTTGGCAAAGATACTTGAATGGTTTTCCATTTCCTTCTCCAGTTCATTTTCTGGATGAGGAAACTGAGCAAAGAGGATGAAGTGACTGACCCAGCATCACACAGCTGGTAAGTGTCTGAAGTGGGATTGGAACTCATGAAGATTAGTTTTCCTGACTCCATACCGTGCTGTAGCCACTGCAGCACCACCTAGCAGACCCTGTCCTTCATGACTCCTCTCAAATTTCCTGACCCCAAATTTCAGTCTCTATCCCATACCACCTGAAACCCAAATGTGAACATAAAATGGCCTTCGGGAGACTCCTGTTTCCTCCAGACTGAAATGCCCCTTCTTTATGGCAGTGTACAGTCTGGTTTCAGCTTGTATTTCTAATCATATTTCATCTTCCAACATTCACAGTCTACATGCCAGCCAAACCTCCAAAGTGGGAGCTCTGTGTTGAAGTCACCATGTCTTTGCTAGGCTAGAATGTTCTCCCTTCTCATCTCTGATTCAGGAATCACGGCCTCCCTTCAAAACTCAGCCCCAGCATCACCTTCTACACTGGCCCTTCCTGAGGTCCCCCACTGAAAGTCCCATCTTTCCTTAGGTCCTTTTCTGTGTCTGCATTCTATTCTCCCATTGTGGAGGCACTGTTTCTTTTCATCTTGTATCCTTGGTCCCTGGCATCAAGTAGATCTTAATAAATAAATATTTGGTGAAGTTAGTTGTGTATTGGGGTGCAGGACTCTGCACACTGAAGGGGTAGGATCTTCTGTGTGGAGAGATGGGCCACCCACAGTGTCTATGAGGTGGGACTTCCTATGTTTGTGTGTAGAGGGTGTGTTTTTCTCCATGGGGTCAAACTGAGATCCAAAGGCATTTACCTGCACCCCATCCTGTGCAAAGAAGGCCCTGGCATCACCTCGTGTTGCCAGTTGGAGGCAGGTAGCACCACCCCAGAGTGGGGACTGGTATAGGAGCAATTGGGTGGCTCGGGACTCACTGTTTCTGTGGCATTCTGAGAACAAATCTAGAGAAAGAGAAACCGAGGCTGGGGCCAAGAGTAGTATGCTTCTCCACCTCAAGAGAAACATTCACCTTAGAGATGCCCCTAGAAATGAGTCCCCTATACATACCCCAGGAATCATTAGGGATCTGAGATTTAGAGTCAGAAAGGACCTTAGAAGTCTTTGATGCTGAATCACTCACTTTACAGTCAGGTAAACTGAGGGGCAGAGGGGGTGAGGGTCTTGTGTCTAGCCCTACATGTGATACAGCAGTGACACTAGAACACTAACCCAGATAAGGGAGAATCTTAGACCCTACCACCAAGGCTCCCAATGTTCTCACCAGTCCTCCTAACCACAATCCTGACTCTATCACTCAGAGTGTTAACTGTTTTTCCCCAGTCCAGTCCCAGGAACCCAACCCCACCCCACCCCCAGCCCTCAGACATCCATACATACTCATGGCAAGCCCTTCAAATTTGGACGCCAGCTCTTTTCTCCTGGCAGCCTCCTCAGCCTCAGTCTCCAGACGGGCTAAGACTCGAAGCAGGAGGCAGGAACCCAGGGCACAGGCCACTGAGTTACCACCCTAGAAGAGGGGAGTTACAGGTCAGGGGTCATACTGGTCAAACACATCTCCCTCTAGTCCCTTCCCCACCCAAAACCCAGAGTCCAAGAGCCAAGACTCACCATCTCCCAGAAGTAGATGGCCATCTGAGCCCTATTCAAAAGCAGCGCCCAGAGCAGCAGGTCAGTCCAGGGGGCCTTCCCGAGGGTGGTGTCCCATGTGGGATCCATCAGGAGGCACATCTGAGTGGACAAAGGTGGGTTCAGAGGAGGGTGAGAGCTGAGGCCTGAGGCCTCCTTGGGCCATCATTCAATAACTTTCCCAAGGTCCCATGGAGATGATGGTGGAGCTGACACCAGGGTCCCCATTCCAAATCCAGGCCTGCTTGCACTGTGCAGCCCTGATCCCATCTGGTGTCCTTACACTCTCTCGACGACCCCCAGCTGAATCTGGCTCCTCTTTGTCCACTGCTCTGTCCTCGCGGTATTGAGGGGCACAGGTCGACCCAAGCAGGTCTCGGAGGAGCCGCCCCACATCCCGCAGGTGCACTTCTCGGACAGGGGAGGCTGGGAGGACACCAGGAGCAGAGCTCTCCCTGCGGCCTCCATTAGCCCCAGGACCAGAGGCTCCACGGTCCAGCAGGTGTCTGGCCAGGGAGCCTGAGGGGGCAGTTGTATAGAGCTGGGCAAGCCGGGACGGGGTCAGGAAGTGACTGAGACTGAGACCCCGGGAGATGAGGAGACGCACAAACTCTGGCTTGTCATTCACGAGAGCATCATGGAGGGAGACCTCGAGGTGGGAAGACTGCAAAATCAGGAACAGACAGTTAGATGAACATGGGACAGACAGACCCGAGAGGACAGATATACAAGCAGATGACTGGCAGAAAGACAGACAACAGACAGGGAGGAAGACATGAGAACATGGGCAGGGAATGGAAGGACCAGACAGATGTGAGGAAGGATGTAGAGACAGAACGGTAGGCACAAAGACAGAAATGAATTGATAAGGAGCAGACAGAGAGATGAATGAAGGGACACAGCTGGATGATTAACAGATTGGGGATATGGGGATAGGTGGGTGGAGAGGACAGACTAGGGGGACAGATAGATGGATGGATAGATGGATGGATGGATGGATGGATGGATGGATGGATGGATGGATGGATGGATGGATGGATGGACAGAAAAGACAGGGTATAGACAGAGAGACCAGAAGATGACAAGGATAGATGGTCCAAGCAAACCAAGAGTGAGATAAAGCAAGCAGGAGATGGACAGACATAGATAAGAGAGAGATACATCAGAAATAAGGAAATGAATAGATAGAGTCAACACAGAGGGATGGAGAGATATATGTGTGTTATATATACACACGTGTACAGGTGTATCTATAAGGTGCTACACATGTACATACGTACACATGTATGTTCTTGTACACAGAGGTGATAATACATGTATATTTGCAAACATACATGAGACAGAGCAGAAATAGTGAGAAAGATGAAGAGAGGGAAAGGCTCAGATCTGGGTGGACATAGCAGGAATAAGGGGAGAAAGAGACAGGCAAAGGAGATGAACCACATCAACATACTAAGGGAATGAGACACCCAGTATAGTTGATGATGATGATGATGATGAAGGGTAACATTTATGCAGCATTTCCTATGTGTTAGGTACCATGCTAGTCATTTAAAAATATTATCTCATTTGATCCTCATTTTATAGATGAGGAGACTGAGGCAAACAGAGGTTAAGTGACTTGCCCAGTATCACACACTGCTAAGTTGATCTCCAGAGTTGAACTCCTACATCTTACTGACAGCAGATCACGGGTTCTTTCCACTTGATCCTCCTGTCCCACAATTCCATCTCCCTTCATTTCTTCCTGCCTTCCCCTGACCCCCTTACCCGCCAGTGGATGTCCCCTCGGAACATCTCGCTCTGTGCAATGTCCACACGGTTCCATGCTATAGCCAGACGTAATTCATCCATGTACGCAGATGCATCTGAGGTACTGCAGGCTGGCCAAGGGTGAGGAGGGGAGGGAAGGGAAGGAATCAGTCCTGCTGTTGGATACCCACCCTCTACTGGGCAGGGAGAAAGGTATCATTACCCTAGAATGGGCCTTAAGAGGTAGACTCCAGAAAACATGGCGGCAGGCATGGAACCTCCTCATGCCTGCAGTGGAGAAGGCCACTCAGATTCCAAAAATGGAGGAAAGACCTGTGGCACATCACCAATGTTTGTAAGAATTAATTCTAACAGTTCTGATTTCAGGAAGAAAAAACAAGGGTTTTCTCCAAAGCAGAAGGCAAAGGACATTTTGGGGTGAGATGCTCTGAAAGGAAACTCGGAACTGAGGACAGGCAGGGCAGGGAGGGAGTCAGGATCTGCAGCAGGAATGGGCCTGTCCTATGACCCCTCTGTAAAAAGAGGCTCAGGACAAGGGAAGGAGGCAGGTCTGAGGAGCTGATCAGCAATAGCAGCCTGCCATCCCTCCAAGAAGAAATGGGAAAGCTGGAGGAGGAGGAAGAAGAGGATGGGGAGGCGCCTCACCCTTCACCAGAGCCCTGAGCACCACTGTCTCGAACTCCTCAGGACCATCATCAGAAGAGTATACAGTCAGCATCTCCCGCCGATTCATGATCCTCTCTACCTGTGCAGGATGCAAGGGAAGGTGGGGTGAGCAAGACGTTTACCCCCCCTTTCTCCTTCCCCTGGGAACCCCAACACATGAATAGATGAGTTTTCTGAAGGTGAAGATGGTTTCATTTTCAACTATGAACTTTTTGAGAAACAGGCTGAGTTTTCTTCCTAGTATTTATTGGATCTATTAGGTTCCAGATGAAGACAGGAAATTCAGGGGGCTGGAAACTGAATTGACTGGGGCTTTTAGGACACAGACAATTGCTTAAGGTCTTTTAATGTATGTAGAGTTGAGATCAGTAACATGGGCTCCCAGCCACTCACACCTGGGCCCTTCAGACTCTCATGCCTCAGCCCCTCAATCCCTTACACCAGGGCCCTTCATACCTAGGCCTCATACTTGAGACTCCCAGTACCTCATACATGAGACCCCTAGTCCCTCACACCTGAATTCTCCAGCTGCTCATACCTGAGCCCCAAGGGCCTCAATGTCACCCTTGGGAAAGAAGCGCCGGATCCGTTCACTGACTGCTGCAGTTGGGGTCCCAAAGGAGGTAGAGGACTCCCTCATAGCCAGGGCTTCCTCCAATGTTTCAGCAAGACAGTCAGCAGCGCCCCCAGAACCTGCCACTAGCAGGCAGGGCAGCTGTGCCTTGGTGGCATCTTCCACACGCTGGAGAAAGTGTATTTGGGGACTACAGGTTCTTAGATGTTCAGGCCAGCGCCCACCCTCCTTGGAAAGTCAGACACTCTGTCCCCAGCCTCACCTTATCAGTTCCCTTAGCTCAGCTTCCGCCCCTTAGCAATGCAAGTGTCCCTAGCCCAGTCTTCACCCACTCAGGGCCCCAGCTACCCCACCTCCCAATTACCTGTAACATCTTTTCATTTCCATCAATGAGGAGGAGGAGGACAGGGATGTCAATTCCAGTCCCTGAGGAGAGACAAGGGCAGGTGGAGCTCTGAAATCCTGGTCGCCAGACAGCACCCCAGCCAACCTCTGAAGAAGATGGCACGTGGCCACACCCCCTCCTGGGAGCCCCTGAGCACCTGCTGCCTTCCTAGCTCTTCTAGCCAGAGAAGGGAGGACAGAGCTCACCTCCAAGCCCAGTCTTTTGCCGGGAGATGTAGGACTCTAGCTTGGCCCGAAAACGGACCTCGCCCCCGAAGTGTCCATAAGTCCCATCATCCACCAGGAAGAAAGCAGAGTAGTTATAGTCCAGAGAGTACTGGACTCCATCGTCAAAGTCTCCTCGCCAATGGTACTGAGCAGGGAACAGGCCCTGGGGCAGGGGACATCACTCTAAGAGTCCTGGTGTCCCCTCCCCATCCAGGCAGCCCCAGTCCCTCCTCCAGGCCTGAAGGGAAGGACCCAGGGGTTGGGGGCAGGGCCTCACCTTGGGGCTGATGAGGGCCTCCCTCCTCCTTACTACACCCCAGGGGGCCACGCCCATGGCCACGACCTTGGTGGAACCTGTGCCTGCTGTGTTGTGGTCCTGCACGGCCGCCCCTACGTGCCGACCAATGCCAGTGTGGAGCCCCTCAGTCACGATCCAAGCCCCTGGGCAGGAGGAAGTCCCCACAGCCCCAGGGATCAGGATCAGCCTCATTGCCCACTCCCCTCTGCCTCTCCTCCTTCCCTCCCCCATCACACACACCCCATAGATGGACTGAGTCATGCAAAGACAGGGCTGGGACTGGGACTGAGACTAAAAGGGACCTGGGGAGCCCTCTCCTCCAAATCCCACATTGCACAGAAAGGGAAACAGAGGAACAGGGGAACTGAAGGAATTTGCCAAAGTGACCCAAAGTCAGAGGCAGATTTTGAACTTGGGTCCTCTGACTTTGGTATCCCTGTGCCAGGGGATAGGTGGGGGTGGGGTGGGCCCTAGGGTACACCAGGCAGGACAGTAGCAGAGGAGTAGAGGACTCACCAGTGCTGTGGGCAGCTCTCACCAACCCTCCACGCAGCAAGTCCCTGAGCCAGGGCTGCAGCCTGGAGCCTCCAGAGCCCCCCAGCACAGATACTACGAGGTTGGGGGGTGGGAAGCCCCATGTGCGGGTGACCAGGGCATAGGCTGCTGCTGGGTCTGTGCGGTCAGACAACCGAATGAACTGCCCAGGGACACAGAGACACAGCATTGACAGAGCTCACCACCTGCCCCAAGTTACCTCTCCTCTCTGTTTCCCCCACCCCAAAGGCTACCTAGACCTTAGGGAGTGCTTTGTCCAGTGGGGCGCTCCCCTCCCCCCCCAGGACCTGCGGCCTGATCAAAGTGGAGGAGAAGGATGTTTCATGGTCAGTAGGGGATTCCAGGGGGTCTCTGGGAAGACCGTGAAGAAGCCTGGGGGGCGGGGGTGGGGGGGCTGAGGTCAGGGGAGCTACACCTTGCTGAAACCTCGACCAGCCCCATGGAAGTCCAGGTCTCCATAGGCATCAGTGGGTCTTTCTGTGGTGTGTTGATCCCCATCCCATACTGTGACCACAGAAGCTCCGAAGGCGTCTTCCGTAGCCACAGGAGGGTGAAACTCCTTGCGGCGACCACACTGGCAATGGTTGCCCCTGCATGGGTCAGAAAAAATGACTCAGGGCTCCAGAGCTTCGAGAGTCAAGGACACAGAAACCTGAGAATCCAGAGGCAGCTACAAAGGCATCAGGTCACAGCAGGTACTGACCACCTTCTAATACCAGGTTCCAGCCCTTCCCTGATGGGGGATCAACAGGTGGGGGCTCAGGACGCCTGAGTGCAGCCTTACCCGGGGTCATTGAGATCTGTCACAAAGGTTGTACAGGTTTTCTTCTTGAAGATTCGTGGGATCCAGCTCTGGGGAGCAGAGACACAGGCTGAGAACAGGAACCCTCAGACCTGCCAGCCTCCAGACGGTCCTGGAGGCTTCCTCAGGGAGCCCCACCCCCAGCCTCCGGCAATCAAAAAAGGATCCAGATGTCCAAGCCCTCAGATCCATCTCCTCTCCTCTCAGTGCCAACCTTTCCCTGGTTCCCTCCCAGATCCAGTCATCTGTGCCCTCACATACTCCCCTTCCTCTAAAGGACGGGGGCGTTTGGGGCATCTTGCCTCTGCAGGGACCCAAGACCAGCTAGTCACCCAGAGCCTTTTCTGCTCAACCCTCAGTCCAGGATTCCTGTAAAAGACCTGAACAGTACCTGCTCCTTCTCAGCTCCCCCCATGTCCCCTGCTGCCTCTGCAGTAGCCTCAGCCTCACCCTTTGCAGCCCTGCCCAGCCCAGAACTGCCTCCGTCACATCCCACCCCACCCCGTCTGCTCAGGTTCCAGCCTTCCAACTCCAGTCCTCCCTCCCAGAAGGCGGGACCTGGGGCGGGGGCAGGGGAAGGATGGCCTTGTACATCTCATTCCCTGGGAGGGAAGAGACAGGATGCAGGTACGGAGAGACAGGATGGAGACTGAGGGAGGCAATCCACCCAGCCTGGAAGAGCAGGGACGGGATCCTTGTGGGTGGAGGGGAGGACTGAGACACAGAAATGTGGAGAAACAGATCCAGAGATGCTGAGACACTGGAGACAGAGATGAGGCTTCTGGGCCTCAGTTTCCCTCCTGGTCCAACAAGGGGGTTGAGCTTCAAGATCACTAAGGCCCTGAATGGCTCTGGGTGCAAAGTTCAGCCAGAATCAGAGACTAGCTGGTCTCTCAGAGCCCTTTCTGCCCAACCCTCAGTTCAGGATTCCTGTAAAAGACCTGAGCAGTACCTGCTCCTTTCTCAGCTCCCCCCACATCTCCTGGGACAAAGAGAGAAAACAGGGGAAGAGAACAGGCATTCAGAAAGTGCCTGTGTGTGCCAGGGACTGTGCCAAGTGCTTTACACATATTATCTTCTTTGATACAGCCCTGGCGGGTAGGTGCTGTCACCATCCCCATTTTTCAGCTAAGAAAACTGAGGCAGGTTGTGGTTAGATGACTTGCCCAGGGTCACACAGCTGGTAAGTATCTCAGGTCTTCCTGACTTCGGGCCCACTGTTCTCTGAGGGGCTGCCTCAGAAAATACAGAAAAAGACACAGACAGTGAGGCTGAGTGCCTAGGCCCAGGCCCAGGAAGGGAACAGCTGAGTCCCTGTAACCAAACCCTGCTCACCTGCCCATGCCCTTATGCTGAGGGTATTTTTAACTCATGCCCACTGAGGGATCTCAGCTGGAGAGGACAAGGAGGCTAGAGGATGTCAGAGTTGAACTCACTCCTGACCTCACCCCCAGGCTCCTAGCCTGAATCTTGACTGTGTCACCAACCTTGGCAGGATGTCCTCTTTAACCCCAGAGACACCCCCTCCTCCCCAAAACCCCTGAATGGTGGCCCAACTTAAGGCCCTGGGAGGGAATATGCAAGTAGAGGAGGGGAGGGCAGGGCCTGGGGCCAGTCCCAGAATAGATACTGCCTTGGAGGTAAAATTAGCCCAATGAGAGGGTGGGGACTGAAACTAACCCACTGAGGCTGAGCTCAGAGGGCATCAGAAGCTGGAGGAGACAGAGACCCAGAGAAAGGCAGAGTCAGAAAGCAACAGCCAGTGATTGCTGGAGGGGCAGAGGGAGGAACTGCCACAGCCCCAGAGGGTGAAGGAAACAAGCCTGCCTGAGAGAAGGGGCCTGAGAAAGCCCAGAAGGAACAGTCAGAGACGGAGAGGAGCCCCAGACTGGGCGCCTGGTCCCAGCTGACCTCATGGGTTCCCTTTGGCCAGGGCTCCGCTGCTGTGCTCTCTTCCTCCTCCTGCTATCAACCTCCAAAACCTCCGGGGGCCTCTCCAGAGAGGAGGCCCAGGCCTTCCCAGACACTGTCCAGAGCCCCCAGGGAAGCCCTAAAGATGGGAGCCAGCCTGCTTCCATAGCTGCTCCAGGCCACAGTCCAAGGGACCACAGGGAGGAAGGAGACATATCCGATGAGGCTGGGCTCTGGGGGAGCCATCATGAGGAGGCTGAGCACAGCCACCCTAAGGATGTGTCTGTGGAACACGGGCACTGGGGGGGAGAAGAGGAGGAGGGGGGTGAGGATGAAGAAGATGCCTCGAGTGAGCACAGGACCCAAGACCATGAGGATGAAGAGGAGGACTACGACCATGATGACACTGAGCAAGACTCCTGGGGTGGGACCCAGGAGTCAGAGGAGGAGGGAGAGGAGGAGGACAGTGTTTCCACAGAGCACAACAGGGACTTTGGGGACCTTGGAGAAGAGGAGGAGGAGTCAGCAGAGCTTGGGCACTGGGTAAGCCACAGAGACGACTCCTCAGAAGAGCACCTTGGCCCAGTGTCTGCCAAGCCTCCAGGCCGGGAGGAGGAGGAAGATGAAGCCTTCCCCACTGACGCTGAGCGCTGGAGGGGGGCTCCTAGTCACAAGGACTCAGAAGAGGAGGATTCTGCTGAGCCAGAGCATGGGGACAGTCAGGAGGATAACCAGGAAGGAGAGGCCAGTATGTCCTGGGAGCCTGACCCGGAGCCTCCAGGCCCCCCAGAGGAGGAGGAGGAAGGCACAAGCACCTCTGTGGAGGAGGGAGGGCACTGGGGAGGTCTGAGGCCTGGAGCCTGGCGGGAGGAGAAGGAGGTCGAAGAGGAGGAGGAGGAAGAGGAGGAAGAAGACCACAAGAGAAGCCAGCAGGAGGCTGAGCAGGGGGCTGAGGACAGTGGTGAGGACCATGGAGAAGAGGACGCTGAGGTCGAGATCCTGGAGGACAGAGCCAGCTCTGAGGGAGTGGCCGCCAGGGCCCCCGCAGAGGAGAGCCTGGAAGACGACAGTGAGGAGCAGGAGGAGGCCAGAGGCCAGGGTGAGCCATCAAGTGACCGGTGTGGGGGGAGAGCAGGGGGTGGGGCGGACCACAGGCATCTCCGTGCCATCTTTCCACAGGCCAACAGGAGGGGGAGGTAGAGGAGTACCAGCCTGGCTCCCTGTGCCATTACTGCGGCTTCTGCAAGGTGTGTGTGTGTGTGTTTGGGGGGTCCCCGTCCTTGCTGGGCTCTGCGCTTTCCCGAGACATCCGCCCGGGACCCCAGCCGGGCTCCGATCTGCGGCGGTTACCATGTCTCTTTATCACTATCTCTCCGAGACTCCGACTTCTGGATGTCGCTCTTTCGGGGCGTCTTCCTGTGTCTCTGTATGTCTTGATATGTGTCCCACCACCCCCTCTCCTCAGAGATGCACTGAGTGCGAGTCCTGCCGCTGCGATGAGGAAAACATGGGAGAGCATTGTGATCACTGCAAGGTCAGAGACCACCCCTCCCTGCCCCACCCCCAGCCCCGCCCGGCGGGCCTGGCTCCTCTCACAGCCCAGTCTGTCTCTGTTCCCACCAGCACTGCCAGTTCTGCTATCTCTGCCCTCTACTCTGCGAGACGGTCTGCGCCCCTGGTGAGCAAGGGCATTGGGGGAGGGGCTGCCCTGGGGGCGGGGCTACACTGGAAGTGGGAGCTGGAGGCTCTCGGGGGCCGGACGCTCTGGAGGAGGGGCAGGGAGGAGCCTCCTGAGGGGTGGGCCTGCCCTGGCCTTTCCCGGGAGCAGCCTCGAGGGGGCGGTGCTCCTCTAGGGGGCGGGCCTGGAGGCCTTATTGAGGGGGGGGCTGCTCTGGGGGGCGGGCCGGAAGAAGCCTCCTGAGGTGGGGTGGCTGCCCTGGCCTTTCCAGGGAGGAGCCTCGTAGGGGAGGGGCTGCTCTGGGGGGGCGGGCTGGGAGGCCACCGTGAAGGCGGGTCTGCTCTGGGGGGGGGGGGCGGGCTGGGAGGCCACCCTGAGGGCGGGGCTGCTCTGGGGGGGGGGGGGGCGGGCTGGGAGGCCACCCTGAGGGCGGGGCTGCTCTGGGGGCGGGCCGGGAGGAGCCTCATAGAGGCGGGGCTGCTCTGGGGGGCGGTCTGGGAGGCCTCCCTGAAGGCGGGTCTGCTCTAGGTGAGGTCGGACTGGGAGGAGCCTCCTGGGGGCGGGGCTGTGCTGGGGGGCGGGCCGGGAGGCCACCCTGAGGGCGGGGCTGCTCTGGGGGCGGGCCGGGAGGAGCCTCATAGGGGCGGGGCTGCTCTGGGGGGCGGGCTGGGAGGCCTCCCTGAAGGCGGGTCTGCTCTAGGTGAGGTCGGACTGGGAGGAGCCTCCTGGGGGCGGGGCTGTGCTGGGGGGCGGGCCGGGAGGCCTCCCTGAGGATGAGGCCGCTCTGGAGGCGTGGCCATAAGTTCTCCGTTGGAGGAACCTCCTTGGGGGCAAGGACTTCTCAGGGGGCGGGGCCAGATACTACCGGAGGTTCGAGGGAGGAGAGCCCTCTGGGGTTGGGGCCAGAGGTGTCCAGATGCTGACCTCACCCCGCCTGTCGCCCTTAGGAGGCTATGTGGACCACTTCTCCTCCAACCTGTTTCAGTAAGTGTGAGTGTGGCTGAGGCTGTGTATGTGGGGGCTGGTGGAGCAGGGCAGGGGCCAGCCCTTACCCCGCCATCCTCCCCAACAGAGCCTTGGCCGAGATGGTGGAAAGCCCAGAGCCGTGATGAACTTCTGGACAAACAGCAACCCCTACTCCCGGCTCCACGAACGTATTTATTTCGAATAAACCCTATCCTTGCAGGAGAGTGCCAAGGGTTTCTGGATTCTGGGCGAGGCCCATCTGGGGTTGCCCCTCCCGCAAAGAGGGAAGGGCTGCCCGGATCTTGGAGGGGAAGGAGCGAACCCAGGGGTCCCTAGGAAATAAACGAGCGGAGGCGGGTCTTTTGAAACAGTTTTCTTTCACCAAGATCACTGACATCTGAGGGGGGGCAGGAGGAGGGAGGGAGCCCACGGCCCACTCGCTCCTCAGCCCCCGCCCCGGCGGATTCTCCCATGCAAAACAGAACATAACAAAACAAAACAAAAAAACATAACAAAACCAAAAAACTGGAGCCCGCGGGGAAGACCGGGAGCAGGGCGCGGAGGGGGCACCTGGGTTCCTTCTCTCCCTCCATCGCACTCTCCGAAATAACGGGGAGGGAGGACGAGATCCAGGGAACGAAGACACAGGGACCGGGAAAGGGGCCCTCAAGCCCCACCCCAAAGATGCCTGCCTGGATAATCGGGACCCTGAGACGTCCCGGATAATCGGAGAAAACAAGGCTTCCGCACTCCCCCCCTACCCCCGAGGAAGGAGAGAGGGGAAGAGAGGAGGGGGTGGGGCCTGTAGCAGCGAGTCCCCCGCGGGGGTACACCCGAGAGGACCGGGGCCCCAGGGCTGGAGGTGGGAAGCGAGGACAGTGTAAAGGAAGGAGCGGGGTCGGGCCACGCCCCGCCCCCTGCATGCGGCCCCAGAGGAGGCGGGGTTGCATCACCTCCCCCCTCACTCGGAAACAAATAAATTACAAAGTAGCAAAAGGGAGGAGGAAGATTCCAAACTGTCCCCCTCCCTTCCCGAAATCCAGTTCACATAGATTGGCCAGAGGCTGACATGCCTCTTCCTTCCGGTCTGTACAAAATGGTTCAGTCCAGAGAGCCCCTCTAGTCTCTCCAAACCCGGTCCCTTCAGAGGGCGAGTCCATTCTCCTGAAACCGGGAGCAGGGCGGACCTCTAGCTCCCCCTACAGAGGCTCCTCTTGGGCGCGCCCACCTGTACCGGAGGAGGGGGGAGAGCAGGTCAGGAAGCTCGGAGAGCCGTGGCTCTGGGACTCCCGAAGGCACCCTCACCTGGCTGAGCACTAACAAGAGTATGTCCGAACAGAGACTCCGCCATCCGCCCGCGGGCTCCCAGAAGGAGGGCCTAAGATGGAGGCAAGGGACAGCGTCATGAGGACTCTCCCTTCAAACTGCGAGCCAGTTGATTTGACCCATTCCTACTCCGCCCACCAGCTCCCAATCAGCAACTTTATTAAGCATTTGCTGTGTTACGAGAAGCTCCCAGACACCCAGGCAGTACTGAGTTTTCAGGAGAGGGATGCGTGCCTTTCCTTGAGAAGTTAATGACAAATATCGTTAAAAGTTTCCCCGGCGTCCCCAGGGATCGATTTACCCAGAATACCAGCTACACACTCCTCGCCCTACAGCACAGGCTACTTCCTCCTCCTGCAGCATCCCAACCCACTTACCCAGCGGGGAATAGGGGTTCCTGAGTAGTCCCTTACTCCTCTCTTTCCTGCCTCATCTTCCCCATTTCTCAAAAGCAATGACTTTTCGGAGCTTAGACCCCAGGAATGTGCCAGGGCCCTCCCTTCCCCGCCCCCCCGGTTTCTGTCAAGAATGGTGGGTATCCCCAGCCCCGTCCAAGGTCCATTTCCCTGCACCAATAACGGGCTTTTCCGAAGCTTGGGAGAGTCCATCTCCGCCCTAATGAGGGGAGCCCCTACGGGTCGCAGAGGACGCACCGTCGGGCTGCAGCTTGCGCAGAGGGAGGCCAGGCGAGCCCAGGGCTCCCGCGGCCGCCGAGCGGAAGTTAGGCGGCAGCATCTCGGCCGAGTCCGGGCTCACCCCGCGCAAGTCCTTCTCCCGGAACATCTTCCGCCACGACGGGGATCGGCTAAAAGACTTGGCACTGTCCTGCGGAGGATAAGGGCCACGGGGCCATCGAGCCGGCTGGAGCAGGGGCGGCAAGGCAACGCCCGCTCCCTACCCCGCCGCCCCCCAGCGCCAAGCCTGAGGCCCCTACCTCGTCCAGCCTCCTGTCAGTGCCCATGGAAATGAGGTTGCCAAACTCCTTCTCCAGCAGCTGCCGGGCCTGCGGAAAGAGCGTCGAGGCGTGAGCAGGGAGCGGTCAGCCCTCGTGCTGACTACACGCGAGTTTTCACACACACACCCCTCCCCCCAGGCTGGCAGCCGCCCGACCTGCGCATTCTGTGTCGGGATCTGCAGTAGCAGGGCCAAGTCGGAGCAGTCGAAGGTCTCGTCCAGGGCCAGCAGCGCCCCGTGCACGCCGCTCTCGGACAGGTTTCCTGCAAACTCCTTCAGCCCCAGGCCTGACACCCAGCCCATCACCCGCTCATTCGACCACACCATCACGTCTGAGGAAGAGGGAAGGGGCCTTGAATGCCAAGCCCAACCCAGCCCACTTCAGCCAGTGGAAGGCGGAGCGCTAGACCCAGGGGTCGGGAAAAGAGAGCCTGGAACGTCACTACTAATGCCCCGCCCAGCTCGCTGAACCACACTATCTGATATGGGGGAGCCACTGACCCCCAGATTCTCCTCCAGTTCTTTTGCCCATTCTCGCTGGGCTTCACCCTTACCCAGCCCACATCTCTGAGGGAGGGGGCCTGAGCCTTGAATCCAACGCCAGCCCCCCTAGTCGCACCTCTCACGTGGCTCTGACTCTCCTCTCGCCTCCGCTCCAGGTCCTTACGATCGTAGTTGAGCCGCTTCAGACACATGATCCCATAGTGGAGACTCACTCTGGGGGGTGGGGAGTTTAGGGCCAGTAGAGCCGTTAGATTCATGCCAGGGGGAGGAGCCAGGTAGAAATCGCTACTTCTCGGGTACTGGTTCCCATTGGTTACTGTTCCCTCCATGGGCGGGACTTACGGGAGATTTTTCCCATTGGACATCACACACACCACACACACACACACACACGCACGCACGCACGCACACACACACACACACACACACACACACACACACACCCGCATGGAGACTAGTGCTCTGATGCTGATTCCCATTGGTTCCTGAACCCCCCCAATGGGCGGGACTTCCTAAAAGCTAGTTTCCATTGGTCACTGGCTCCCCAGGGCCATGCCTAGGCCGGCCCCCACCTGTGGAAGCTGTCTACCATCTTGAGCTGGCCGCGAAGCTCTTTCTTGTTGAGATGGTCGAGCATGCGTGCATCTACTAAGGATTCCATGAAGTAGCTGCGGTATTGTGGCAGCCCCAGGCTGGGCAGCCAGTCGTTCCCCACCCACTCGTGGTTCATGTCGCCGTAAGCCAGGATCTGGGGCCAGTGGGGAGTGGGGAGTGGAAAAGCTCAGGAAAGAGGATTGGATGAGATGTCTAGCATCTCCCCCTCTTCTGCAATGGGACTTTCCAAGGTCTCCCCCCTCTCAGGGCAATAGAAACGTCCTTGAGCTAAGTCCCCTCTCACCTAATAGTGAGTCCACTATTTTTAAAATAGTCCACTGACTCCCCCATCATTACAATGGGATAGTCCAGGTGATCTAAAATTCCCCTCACTTCTTTCCTTACCACTTCCGAACCTCTGCCCCAAGGGGAAAAAATAGGTTGTCTCAATATCGTTAGAACGAAGGTTCGCTATCCAGAAAATGAACTAATCCACTCCAGTTGTCCTCCCTCCCCCACGATGTAAACAATCGACTTATCATCTCTTCCTATACTGGAAGGATCCTATGGTATCTCCTAACACTTCTTCCCCCTCCAACCGCGATGATAATGGAACATTCCAGAGGTCAGGCACCATGCAACCCGCGCTGATATAATGGTTCAACCCAGAGGGAGCCTTCCCCCTCCCTCGAAGAAAATGGAACGTTCCGCGGCGCAGTAATACAGGCAGAGCAGGCGCACAGAGACTCTGATGACAATGGTTCAGTCCAGAGCGTCTCCCTCCCATGCTCTCCTCCTCCCCCCCACCCCAGCGCACGATGATAATGGAACGGCTCAGGCAGGGGCAGAGCAGGGAAGAGGTGGAGGAGCCATGCAGTCCGCGCGCAAGCGCAGACGGGATCACCTGCTCCCAGCTGATCTCCTTGGGCTCCTGGCGCAGCCGCCGCGGGGAGCGCGAGGGGAGGGGCGAAAGAAGGGGAAGGGGCGGGTTACGGCGCAGGAGGGGCCGGGATGGAGACCGCTCTCCTCCTCCCTCTCCTCCTCCCCCTCCCCCTTGTCTCCGCCCTCCTCTCCCAGGTAGACTCACGGGCTTAGTGGCTGCTGTGAGCGACTCCATCTCTTCGTGAGTCATCCAAACATTGCCGGTGCACTGCAGTAGGGGGGTGGCATTGAGGGCATGGCCCGGGCACTGCCTGACCCCTCCCTGGACCGTGGCGTGAGACCTACTCAGAGAGGGGCCCAGGATTTGCGCCCAGTGGGACCCCTGAGAGATCCCTGAGCTCACCCTTTTCTGCCGGTCTGTATATGACATTGTGAACCTCTCTGACTCTCTGGCTCTATTGTCTCGGTCTCTGCTTCTGGCTCTGTCTAGCCCTCGATGGGAACGTGGAAGGGAGTCTTAATCACCTAGACCAAATACTTCCTTTCACAAATAAGGACACTGAAGTACAAGGAGATTAAGAGACTTAACCAAACTCACATAGATAAAAAGTGGCAGAGCCAAGATTTGTGTCTGCTTTCCCTCTGAGGCAGGTAGTGGTGCAGTGGATAGAGTGCTGGGCCTGGAGTTAGAAGTCCTAAGCTCAAATACAGCCTTAGACACTTCACTAGCAGTGTAACCCTGGGAAAGTCATTTAAATTCTGTCTGTTTCAGTTTCCTCAATTTCAGTGTTGCTAATAACACCTACCTGCCAGGGTTGTGGGATCGATTGAAATCATATTTATTAAAAGTGTTTAATTAGGAAGATGAAGCATTACGCCATTCCTGAACTCACCTGGAGGAAACAGGGTGACAGTCTCAAGGATCCCTGAATTGTCTTTCTGTCTGTCTCTGTCTCTCTCCCTCTCTGTCTCTTTGTCAATCTCCCTTCTGTCTCCCCACCACCCTTCTTATCCAAGTCTGTGTGTCTAGTCCTGAGAAGGGATCAAGGCTGAGGTTTGATCGTGAGGAGAAAATCTCTTGGAGAAACCCTGATGTTGTAAGAAACTGAGCTGGAGGTCAGAGTAAGAGTAGGACCAGGGTCCCGGAGTGTTGCCTTGGGCATGAAGGCTGGCTTACCGTCCTAGAGGAGGCTGGCGCAGAGGGTGAGGTGAGGGACACCATCTCCTGGATGGCGAGTCGAAGCTTGAGTCGGTGCAGGGGGTTGCTGATGCCAATCTCCCGTTGGATTTCCGTATCAGACAGGTTGGCCATGATGGCCCCACTCTTCACATTGGCTCGGCAGGCTGCCACATACCAGGCTGGCATCCCCACCCACAGCTACCCCCAATAGAGAGACAGAGATAGATCCAGGAGAGACAGGGACCAGAAACAGGGAAAAAGAAAGACACAAAATCAGGGGCAAGAGACAGGGGCCCAGAAACATGCAAGATGAAGAAAGAAGGACAGAGTGCAGACAGAGACAGAAACACACACACACACCATGGCAGGGAGAAGGAAAGGAGATACAGAGATGAAGACAACAGAAAGAGATGAAGGAGAAACCAGGACAGAAGGGAGACACAGAGAAGTCAAGAGCAAGGGAGGAGAGATGTAAACAAGGAGGGAGATAAAGGTTGGGGGAAAGAGATAAAGATGTTCAGTCACTAGTTTCTGAGCCCTTTCCTCCTCCCTCTCCTTCAGGGGATGCTGGTAGAATGGAGGGTTCTTTGTCTGTGCTTTGTCTTGCCATGCACACACACATTCGGGATCTAGTAAAATTGACTGGATCACATTCATGGCAATATTTCCTGGGCTTCCTGATCTGGGGGTGGGGTGCCAATACCTCCAACCAAGAGACAACTGTTGGTCCATCCCAGGCAGCAAAAGGAAGGCCCTGTCGACAGGCTTCCTCCAAGAGTTCATGCCTAGGAGTTCAAAAACAATGTGGAGAGAAAATCCCCTTCCATCCCTGCCGCTGCACAAGAGCTGTCCTTGGTCTTTCTCCCATGAAAGAGACAGCTCCACCCCAAACCCCATCCCATCAAAATGGGGTCTCCTGCCCCCCAGGCCAAGCCCCACTCACTTCCTCTTGTTCCTCCGATCCTTATCTCCAGGAGGCCCTGTGAGCTTTGATAACCCCAGAGGGTCAGCAGGGGACATCTCATCTGAGGGAGTTCCAGCTGTAGAGCAGAGAAAGGGGGGCCAGGAAGGATGGGGAGGGTGAACCTGAAGTACAGTCTCCCTTCTCTAGGAAACTCCCCCTCTCCCTGCTATACCATAACCAGGAAGAGGGAAACAGCTCAGAGGAGATTCCTGGACCTACCCAGGGAGGGTCCATCTCGTCCTGGAGGGCCTCCCAGGCGGCCTTTCTCCTTCTTGCCAAAGAGGCGGCCAATTGAAGACTTAATGCTCTTCTTCTTGGGGGCCTTCTGAAGGGGATCTGGGGTACCCTCACTGTGGGGAGGGGAGAGAAAAGAGGGATGATTAGGGCAGTCCACAGCCCAGCCTGCTCTCCCCAAAAACAGGAAGTAGCTGCAGAGGGTAGGGCGAGTTCCTGCCCCTCTCTAGACCTGTTTGCCTTGCTGTAAAATGGGTCTTTGGATGAGATTTCAAAGGCTCACACAAGTCTTACATTCTGGGATGGGCTTAGGAGGTTCAAGTCCCAGCTCTGTCATTACCATACTGGGTATCCTACAAGTCCCTGCCCTTCCTGAACCAGTTTTCTTGCCTGCAGAATGAGGTTTGTAAGGTGAGGAGTCCTCTGAATGACCTCTGAATCTTTGGCTTCTAAACCTCCGAACCTCTGTTTTCTAGACTGAAACATTAACTGGCTTTTTATCTAAATGTCTTTTTCATCCCAAGTGCACATGCACATGCATTCACGCGCGTGCGCGCGCACACACACACACACACACACATGCCTCTGTTCACAGGAGATACATAATAAGGGTTGTTGAATGAATCAGTGAACGTATAACTTCAGTAAGATTCCAGCGTTTTTCTGGAGGGAAGCAGGAGCTCTGCCTGCTACTGTTGTTCACCTAACCTTGTCTCATTGTGTGACCGCATATGTTTTTATCCTTCTCTGGGCCTCAGTTTCCCCCTCCATAAAATGAGAAGTCTGTCCTGGTATCACTAGGGACTCACTCTGTTCTGAGCTTCTGAATCCTGGCATGAGAGCCAGGATGCCTGGATTTGCATTCTGGGTCTTCACTTCACTATTATGTGACTAGGGGAAGGGGGAGAAGGCAGGACATAGCTACATAACCTGAATCACCTCCCTCCCTGATCCCAGAGCAGCTGACCTGGGCCGTGCAGGGCTCCCATCCTCCAGGGAGCCCCCAGCCTGCAGAGCTAGAGCCTGAGTCATCCTTTCAAGGCGGGCAGATCTTGGTGTGGGGGGTGGTGTGTCCCCAGGGACCACACCATCCTCTCTGGGCACATGGTTCTGCAGACAAAAAGGAATCCCCTGTTCTCAGGGAAGGAACCCCTGACCACCAGGGTGCCTAATCTGACCTTACTGGGTGGCCCCTAGCTTTGGTGAGACAGAACAGGGGCTTGCTTAGGTGGGCATTTCTCTGGTCTGGCCATGGCTCCCTGGGACTTTCACTTGGAGGGTTTTAATTCTCATATTTCCTGGTCCTGGAGCTGCAGTAACCAGGTTGTCCCAGTCTGGCCCAATAATGCTTACAGGAATCCCATTTGAAGGACTTGGGACCTCATGGCTCTTAAAAAGATCTGCTTACCCAGAAAAATCACTCATGTCCAGGACCTATGGTGTCTGGGGCTTGCAGAATCCCCACTGGGGAGGTAGATATCCAACCCCCTGGAAGTCCCCAGTTTGTGGCAGAACCTGGACCTAACAACAGGGCCACAGACAAATGACCACCTTCTCTGATCATTGAGGCTAGGCAGTCTCTTTCTTCTGAGGCTCCTTAAGAACTCCAGGCTCTGGAGAGTGGGAACCTAGGCAAATGGCATTCCCTTTTTCCTAACTGCAGGCCAGCCATGCATCACTCCCCCAGGCCCTACTTTTTGTGAGACTTGTACTTTCCCGTTCTTCTAAGCTTAGAGATGGATGTCAGACTTTGCTGTGAGACCCTGGGGTTGGGACTTCCCCCATCTGGATCTTGAAATACTTCTGACTCACTAACGGCCACCTCTTTCTGAGAAGGAGCTTGACCTCTCCACTTTGGGGATACCTGCATCTTTCTGGACCCCATGACTTGAGGCCTCCCCCACAGGATCCTGTTGGGGAGTGTCTGAAACTCTAGAAGATCATCCCATTGGGGGAATGGCTATCCCTGCTGTGTGATTTGAGTAGGGGGAACATTTCTCTGATCCCAGTGGATATCTGTGGCTCCAGGTACCTAACTATGGGTTTGAGAGCTCTGAGGTCATCCAGTTTTGAGAGAGAGGCCACAGTCTATGTGTGACCCTGATAGGCAGGCAGCTCTTGCCGCTCTCAGGGGGCCACGGGGGTCAGAGACTCACAGGCTTATCTGCAGCGTTGCTAGTGCTGTTGGCTGGGGCTTCTCGGGCAGGGCTGGGTGGGGTAGGGCGGGGCGTGGAGTGACCAGAACTGGGGGGTGAAGGGCTGGCCAGGGTGGATGTAGTCAGGGAAGGTGGAAGGGAGCAGCTGGCCCGGTAGCGTCCCAAGGAGTCCAGGCCAGAGCCAGACACCCTGCTCTCCAGCTCCTCTGCCCGCTGTTCCGTCGTCTCCTTCTCCTCCTGGATGAGCCTGGAAGAGAGAAGCACAGGGGCCCAGGATCAGGGTTCAATCCCTCCGGCTTCTTGGTGGCTGCATCCTGAAGGGGGGGGTGCTGTTTGAGAGGCAGCACCCAGACCCCTCTCCCTGCATCCCAGACTCGCACTTGATTTCCTTATTGATCGCCTCTAGCTGCTCCTGCAACATAATAGCGAGGGTCTGCACGTCGGCCTGCCCACTGGGAGACAGCAGCTCGGGTCCGAACAGGCCCTCAGGCTCGTCTTCGTCTGAGCCCTCCAAGTCTGCCTCGAAAGCTCCCGCGCCAGGACCTGGCCCAGTCCCGGAGCCAGAAGAAGATTCCCGGCCAGTCACTCGCTCCGCCCATTCCTGAGCCTGAGGGGAAAGGAGCTGTCCGTCATCTCGGGCTCCGCCACCTCATTTGCTTGGTGATGGGCACTGTCCATCACCCTAATACCTGCCCCCCCAACCTAGGCTCCCTATCTGTCCAAGAAAGGAACATGGGGTTTGGAGGCTGTAAGGTTGTAGTCCCTCCCCTTGACCACAAAGGTCTCCTCCTCCAAGGAATCCCCAGGGAATCAAACCTTGGCCGGCTCGTCCTTGGTCCCGGGCCAGCGCCCCCCTCTCTTGCCGACTCGGCCTCCAGGGCCGCCGTAGGGATCCAGGTGGGCGCCTGAAGGCAGTGTCGGGGCCTGGGAGTAGCGCAGCTCCAGAGCACTACCGGGAAGGGACCTATGGTGGATAAGGAAGAGACGTGGGCAAACAAGGAAGTTCCTCCAAACCAGCAGATGAAACTGGGAGAGGGCAAGGGTATTGGCCATGTCGGGCGATCCAGTTGGGGTTAGGACCTCCGGTCACTGCGAATCCCCAGCGGCCTCGAGGTTCAGAGGAATAGGATACCTAGCAGCCTCTAGGTTACTGAGACCCAACTCCTGATTGCCCTCGGGATGAATGATGAGGGAAGTGAAGCCAGAAAAGGGAGTGAGGGAGAAGACACAGGAAAGTCCTTCGGAAGATGCGCCTTTCCAGCTTCCCCTCCCTAAGGCCCGATCTCCCTCCTCCAGTTCTACTCCTCGGGGACCGAAGCATTTCAGCCCCAATCACTGGCCCCGAGGGGTTCCTGGAACTCACCTGGAGTAGGAGGAAGGCGGCCTACCCCGCAACTGGTCGATTTCCATCTGCATCCGCTCCATCTCCGCCAGGAGTTGCTCCTGAGAGCACGAAGGTGGCCTCAGCACAAAAACCTTCTCCCTAGCCAGGCTCCACCTCCTCTTCAGCAACCTCCCCTCTCCGCCCATAGTTCTAACTCTTCTGGCCTCATCCCACTCCTTTTCTGCGATACAGCCTCTCTCTTCTTCTACCAGTCCCGGGCTCAACCTCCTGGGCACTCTCCTGAGGCACTGTCCCTTTCCTGCCCTCGTTCGCTTTTGACTCCGCCCCTCATTCATTTTTCCAGGCCCCGCCCTTGGTCTCACCTTGTTCAGCAGTAGCTCATCCTGAAGTTTCTTCATACTGGCAATCTCCTCGCTTAGTGTGTTCTGAAGGGAGAAAGGTTCGTTAAGAGCTGGGTCTGAGCAGAGCTCTGAACGTGACCCTGGGACCTCTGGTTCTCTTGTATCAATTGGTGATGCATATGGACAGCTGTGGGTCACTTCTTTGTCCTACCTTTCTGGAAGGGATGCCCTAGCCTGGAATTTGGAGTGTCAGCTGGGGACCCCGGGGAAAAGATTGGGAAAGTCAAGCAGATCCCACTTTCTAGTTCCCTGAGGTAGGGGGCTCCAAGGGTCTGGGGTATTCCCAGCCCAGGGGAAGAGTGGGGCTGTTCCAGGGAGGACAAGATGGCCAGTCCCCATACCTTCCCATGGGTCAGGGCTAGAAAGAGGGGAGCTCTGGAATAGGAAGGACAAATGGACCCCCCCCATTTCTCTTTGAATCCTCCCATTCTCTCCTGAGGAAGACTTGAAATGAATAGGAAAGAGGCCAACTTCCCACAAGCTGTCCATGATCATCTGGAAGGAGTACCCTTCCAATCACCCCTAGTTGCAACCTCAGTATCTTCTTGGACTTTCTAGACTTGATTATCTCCTCAATATTTCACAGGTGCCACCCTAGTTCAGACCCTGATCACCTCTCACCTTGACTATTGCTATTACTTTCTATCACTTGCTGTCTGTCTCTCTGTCTCTGTCTCTTTCTCTCTCTCTCTCTCTCTCTCTCTCTCTCTCTCTCTCTCTCTCTCTCTCTCTCTCTCTCTCTCTCTCTCTCTCTCTCTCTCTCTCTCTCTCTCTCTCTCTCTCTCTCTCTCTTCCACTCTCTCCCTTCTAATTAATCCTTCACAGAGCTTGGAATCTGTAATTTTTCTCAGTTTGATATCTGACCATGTCATTCAATAAACTCTGGGGCTCCTAATGCTTCTAGGAACAAGAAAAAAAAAATCTGCATTTAAACCTCATCAAATCATATGGGACTTATTGTACCTTACATGACAGTCCAGTCAAACTAGCCTTCTTATCTTTCTTTAAGCACCTTTTTGAACCTCCTCTTTTCATTCAAAATGCTCACATGAAACCTTCAACTTGAGACTTTTTCTGATTCCTCCTCAACCTCTATGCACCTTACCAGGATGCCTTTGCATTTGTTGTTGTATATACTGATGTATGTGTATGCTGTCTCCCTTGACTAGATTGGAAATTCCTCCAGGGCAGGGTCTGTTTCCCCAAATCTTTGTATTCCCATTGACTGGCACCTGAGGCACTTAATAAATGCTTGTTTTTGATGGATCTAAGCAACACGAGTATTCTCGCTGAGGAATTCATTGGACAAGAATGAGGCAAGCAGAGGACGCACCTTTTCCTCGAGTGCACCCATGCGCTCTTTGAGGTGCAGCTGCAGCCGCTCATTGGACTCGCTCAGCAGCTTGTCCACAGTGTCAGAGAGACGTTTATTGTGCTCGTCGTTCATCTTCTCCCGCTGCCGGGCCTGGAGAAGGGGTGGGGGACGCGGGGCTAAGTGAGCTGAGAGCAAACTGCTTCCACTCTTCCCCTCTACCCCTTTCCCCTCCTTCCCCCTCCCCACCCCACTCTCTCTCCCTCGTCCTTCACTTCGGCCAGTCCCCTCCACGAGGCTCCGCTCCCGGGTCTCTCCCTCCAGCCCGGCCTCACGCCTGTGACACTCACCCGCTGCAACTCCTGGTTTTTCTCTTCCAGTTGTGCCTCCAGCTGCCTCAGACGCTCCTCGAAGTTCCCATGACGTTCCTCTGCCTGCAGGGAGGAGCAGCTGAGTGACCTCCTGCCTCCCTCAGCCAGGCTCTCAAGGGGCCGATCTCAGACCCTCCACCCCACTCCCAGGAGCCCCTGTCCCACCTTGCTGAGGGCAGCCACCCTCTGTGCCAGCTGCGCCTCAATCTCAGGCAGCGTTTCCGCCTTCTGCAGCGTCTGGGCTAGCTTCTGCTTTGCATCCTCCAGCCACTCCGCCAGCTGGCGACCCTTTTCCTCACTCTGTGGAACAGGTGATGGAGAGTTGAGAGGGAACACCCCTGGACCCAAACTGGCCTACATACCCAGGCCACGCTCTTGGTCTGACCCAGCTGGACAGGAACTCCTGGCTGGCCACCATTAGGTGCGAGCCCATCCCCAGGTCCTACCACAGCCAGACCTCCCTCTTTTCGGCCTAAGCCCTGCCCCAGCATCCACCAGGAGGAACAGGGACCCCTAAGATGGACCCTCCCTCCCATAGGCCCTGCCTCCAGATCTCACCTGGCGATAAAGAGACTCCTTGCTGGCTAGCTCATTCTCCAACTTGTCATTGGCATCATGGAGTGAAGTGGCTTCCCGCTGTGCGCTCAAGTAACGCTTCTCCAATGTCGTGATCCTCTCTTCCATATCCTCCCTCTGTGCCAATGCCTGTGGGGGATAGAGGTGGCTTGGGAAATGGAACCTTGACCATCCCCATCAGTTTTCTTGGGAGATGCTGGGGACCACAACTCCCAGTAGCTCTTGGAGCAAACAAGACCCAGAATCGGGGCTCTTGAAATGGGGAATGTAATCCCAGGCCAGGAAGCAAAAAGAAGGAAGGAAACATGCATGTTTAAGCACCTACTATGTGCCAAGCTAAGCAACTTATAGATATTATCTCATTTCATCCTTATGAAAACCCTGGGAGGTAGATGCTATTTTGAAGTTAAAGAAACTGAGGTAAACAGGATTAAGTGACTCGATCACACAGCTAGTAAGTGTCAGAGACTGGATTTGAATTCAGGTCTCCCTGACCCCGTACCACCTAACTGCCTCGATCAGGAATTTTACAGTCTCAGTCTGAGCTATCAAAGGAAATGGTGCCCCCTAAAACTGGAATCTTATGGAAAATGTAACCTCCCCATTATGCCTCTAGAGGGAGGCAAGACTGACTAAAACCAAGAGTTAAGAAGCTTCCGCCCACATGTAGTTTCTTCCAGGATCAGGGAATATCTAAACAGAATACTTAGGTTGAGCTCAGGGCAGGCTGCTGGCCTGGGAAGGAGGGAGAGAAGGCAGAGCCCCCAGGGTCATCCCAGCCTCACTCACCTCCTTGAGGTCTCGCTGAAGCTTGAGGCCAGCCTCCTCGGCTTTGCCCAGCTCCCGGTGGGCTGCCCCTAGCTCTTCCTCCAATTGTCCCATCTGGCGGCAGAGGGCAGCCAAGCGTTCCCGAAGCTGCCCAGTTTCGGCCCGTTGTCGCTCCAGGGCCTCTTCTAGCTCTACTACCCGGCGGTTAGGCTCTCCCACGAGCCCGTTAACTAGAGACTGTGCCCAAGGAGGACCAAGACCCAGGAGAGGACGAGAGAGAAAAGAGAGGGTCACAAGGAAGGAGAGAGAAGGGGAGAGAGAGACAAAGCCATAGAGACAAAGACAGACAGAGAGACAGGGAGAGATCAGCAAGACAGAAACTCCAAGAGAGACACCAGGGAGGCCAAGGGGAGGCAGGCGACAGAAATATGGAGAGGCAGAGGGGCAGAGATACTGAACTCGGAGGTGTACTTCAGTAGAGCCTGGGAAGAGCACTGCACGGGGTCACAAAGGGAGTGTGGGGTCATTAAAATGTACAGACTTATGTGGGATGATGGGGCCGGTAGGACTGAGGGGGAGGGCACCTCTTACGTGACCTGGATACCAAGGACGCCTCACCTGGCCATCGGATTCCTTTCCTGCTTCGTCCAGTCCGGAACGCCGACCCCTGGACAGTTGCTCCCTCAGATTTAGGGACTGGAGAAGAGGGGCAGGGGGCAAGGGACTCCCGATCAATCCATGGCCCTCTCCTCTTTCCTGCGTTCTCCCCCCTCCACCACCCCTGAGTCATCCCATTTACTCCTGGAACCCTGCCCCGCTCCCACCTCCTGACCACTCAGCTCCAATTCTTCTTCCAGCACAGACACTCGCTCCAGGGCTAGTCGGAGCCGCTCCCGCACCTGATTGGAGAAACAGACAGAAGCTCTCCATCCCTGCGCAGACCTGGAGCACCGCTCTCAGGCCTGCAACTTCTTAGCCCCGCCCTTGGTCAGAGCTTCCCAAGCCCTGAGGCAGCGCTCCATCTGTCCTTAGCCACGCCCTCCATTAGGCCCCGCCTCATCCTCGTCCTCCGTAGAGGGCTCCCTTAGCCCTTACCTCGGGTTAGGCCCCGCCCCATCCCACCCTCAGGGCAGACAGAGATCCCTTAACACCTCCCCAAGCCCTCCCTGGGTCCCACTCACCTTCTCATCCAGTGCCTTGTGATGTTCGAACAGAGACTTGAGGGCCTTGAGCACCTCGACCTCAGAGGAGACCCCAGCTGGGGACTGGGCCTGTCTCTTCACGACTGTCATGCGTAAGGAACGTTCGTGTCGAGACACCAGGCATTCCAGGTGCTCCAGCAGCAACTGAGGAGGCGGTGGGGCCAGGCGTCAGGGCAAGGACACCCCCTCTGAAGTTGAGCCGGGATGCCCTCCAGCTCCTCAGCCCCGTTGGGCAGTCCCACCCCGGGGTGCCCCGAGCCTGCTCCCGTAGCCCTCCCCGGGTGGTGTAGTCCTACCCGGGTGTTGTTCCGCTCAGCCTTCAGCTCAGCAATCTCCTCCTCCCGCTCCAGCAGCTGTTCCCGGCACAGGTTCAGCTCCTTGGTGAGGGCAGCGAATTCCTGCCCAGAGCCAAAACCATTCAGTCCTTGTAGTCTGGTAATGCCCCATCAGATACCACCACCACTACTCTCATGACCCCCTTAGCTGCCAGCCTAAGCTTGCCACCTCCCCTGTACCCCATCCAAGAGCAGACTCAACCCACAGGCCCAGCTGGGTACAAGATAGGGCTTCTTCAGATCATTTATAACTCCATTTGAGTTCCAGTCTCTTCCTTGGATTGGAATATCTGCTCCTTCCTGCGTTAGTGGGGTCACGTTAACACCCATCCTCCACCCTTTCCTGGCAGAGGAGAGACCCCTAATCCTAGGTAAAGTTTGATACATTTCCTGTTCATCCTTAACTGTTGCTAGTCATGGGAATCAATCCTGGAACTGGGATTTCTCTGGTACACAGAACTCCTGATAAGAAAAAGCCCTCTAGCAATTCAGGTCAACCCCTTCTCTGAATCTCTCAGTGAGCTGCCTAAATCGGGGTCACACAGCCAAGTAAATGTCAGAGGCAAGCTTTGAACGCAGGTCCTCCTGGCTGAGACCAGCTCTCTACCCACCAAGTCAAGCTACTTCTCAAATGTCATTTAAAATAATTCTGGTATTATCCTCTGATTAGAACAGATCATAGGATTGAGAGCACAGGGAGGAGGCTTAGAAATAAGCTAGTTAAACCACTTCATTTGAAAGATGAGAAAACTTCTTCCCAGAGAGAGAAAGTCATTTGGTCAAAGTTTCCAAGGGAGAGGTAGATCCAGGAGTCAGACTGAGGTCCTTCAGCCTCAAAGTCAGTGTTTCCCACTCTCCTTGAAGGCCTCAGTTAATAATCAAAACCTAATCTATTTGTATATTCATTACATATATCATTTTGATTATTATAAAAATCAGAATTCCTCCACACCTGTGTGTAGCTTGCTTTCCCTCCACACCCCTCACTTTCCCCATTGCTAAATACAATCCGGGGCTATTCTTTAACTCTTAACTAGTTAGTACTTAATGGAATACTTGCTTATTCCGAGCTTGAGTGCCCTCTTCCTTCACCCTGTCCACAGCTAACCAAGAGCACAAGGACCATGTCCTTCTCACCCCCGCCAAGATCCCCATACCTGAGGCAATGCTATGCTGAGCTGCCTTTGCAATGAATCCTTCTCATGGCCCAGTTCACGAAGGCGCAACTGGGCTGTGGCCAGTCCATCCTGGGCCTCACGAAGGGTCTCCAGGAGGCGCTCACGCTCTGTGAGCATGGTGACCATGAGTCTCTCCAGTTCACCACCTGCTGCCCCTCCTGCCTCCTCTGGGCCCAAGGTTGAGCCCCGCCGGGCATCCTCACTGATGGTTGGCATCACCTCACACATCATGGTGGCAGTGCTAGGCCCACCAACCGGGGGCACTAAGGAGGAAGGAGGGAGAAGCTGGAATAAATGCAGAGGGGGAGGGTTGGTGTGAGGCAGGGGAAGCCTAGGTGGGGGGGGCACTATAAGATAGAGGCCAAGACAGAGGATTAATTATGATCAATTATAATTTAATATAATCAAATCACAAGATCATCAGATGATAGATATAGAGTTGGAAGGGCCCTTAGAGGCCACCTATTCTGATCTCCTCATTTTACAAATGAGCAAAGTAAGGCATGGAGAGTTGAAGGGACTGTCCCAAGGGCACACAGGGAGAAAGTGTTCCTGGATTCAAATCCCAGGAGTAGAATTTGAACCCAGATCCTCTTAATCTTGGCCTGATCCTTTCAGGTTCACTCTCCCAGGTATCCAGCTCCCTCAGGGACCTGGTAGGAATGAAGCAAGGGGTGGAACTTCTAGGGAGGAGTAGGTGTGGCCTTGGGAATGAGGGGAGCCTGTCTATCCACCCTGTGGTGGCATCAGGTCAGACGGGTCTGGTTAGAGGGCAGGAGGGTGGAGGAAGCCACGACTTTCATCCTGTTCTTTTCTCCAGAAGTTCAACCGGTTTGGGGAGTCCCAGGGGCCAGTTCTGCCCCACCTGCATTTTGGATCCCCAGGCACTTGGCTCCCTGAGGATGCTGGAGTTCTGGGCACTGAGGTTCCAGAAAGAAATTCCTGTGCTCCCAAGAGGTTGGCAGTTGGGTCCTAGACAGCTAAATTCTGCCTTCCTCTTCCTCTTCATCCTTCTCCATCCAAACACCAACAAAGAACAGAGCCTGTATACACTCCCTTCTAGGGCAGTAAGCAGAATACAGGCCTGAGAAAACTGGACAGTCCCAAGGCCAGGGACATGTGATATTCAGGGGCTCCAGCCTAAGAGAGGGTTCTTGAGTCTAGAGCCCATGGAGCCTGGAAATTTGGAACAGTTTGGGATCTGCCATGGGACCCAGCACATAGAATGCATGTACCTGGGACATATCTAGAACACAGGACATAGCCAGAATGCCTGGAACATGACACAAGACTAGGACCTGGCTGAAACATGACAGGCGACTGAGATAAATCCAGAATATGGCACACAGCTGGATCATATTTAAAACAGCATATGGCTAGGATGAGTCTAGAACACTGAAAGTGGGTGGAACACATTCAGAACATGGACATATATGGCTCAGCCCTGAGGCTCTGTACACCCCCCCACCCAAACACACACAAACATCCCTTTAAGGCCTTAAGAAAGAGAGAAGATGGCTTGAGTGAGGCCATAGCCCAGAGTGGTGATCACTCGGACCCTGGACACCTGGGGCTGAGTCTCTGTAAGGTATCAGAACTGAGAACACCCTGAGAGGCCAAAGGAGCTGGGGGAAGGGACGCCTGTGTCCCTAAGGAGACAAGGGATGGAGGATTTGACGCCTGCCTGCTGGGTGGGGGCCAGGTGGCTGGGGTCCAGACCTTTAGGTACTGGATGGCCCAGAGCAAGCCTAGACACTGGGAGCTTGAAGGAAAAGGGGGACGGCAAGGTCTAGGCAAGCCGGTTTCACCATGGACAGCTCCGAGACTGGGCCTGAGGCCAGAGCCTGTGACCAGCCAGATGATCCCGCCTAAGGGCCTGAGTAGGGGTTCTAGAATGGGACCGCTGGCCAAAAATGGGCGGAGATGAATGAGGCGGGTGCGGCCGGGGATGGGGGGAAGCCAGGACGCATGGGTCCGGGAGAAGGGAAAGATGGAAGTGGGGAAGAAATACAGTGGGGGCTGGGGGAAGAGACCATAGGCTCGCGGAAGGGATGGAGGCTGGGGCCTGGATGTCTGGGTCCCTGACGGATTCTAGGGAGCCCAGAATGTCTGGGTGCCTGTGAGGTCCCAGGCAAACCTGGACGCCCCGCTCCCTGAGGGCCATTGGGGCAGGTAGGGAAGCCTGCCCGGGTGCCTGTGGGATGTTGGTGAGGCCAGGATGCCCGGATCCCTGAAGGATGTCAGAGCAAGAAGAGACGCCTGCCCGGGTCTCTGCGGGATGCCGGGACGCCAGGGTCCCTGCGGGACGTCGCGGGGGGCGGGGGGGGCCTAGACTCCGGGGTCCCTGCGGGACGTCGCGGGGCCAGGGTCCCCGAGGCTCCGTCTCTTACCTGATCGGGCGGCGGCGCTGGGGCTGCGGCGGGGGCGGGGGTGGCGGGAGCCCCGAGGAGGCCGGGAGGGGCCCCCGCCTTCCTGCCTTCCTGCCTTCCCTCCTTCCCGGCTCGAGGTCTCGCTGTCTCCCCTCCCTCCTTCTCTCCCTCCCTTCTGCTCTCGCCTCCCTCCCGGCGCTGTCTCTGTGTCTCGACGTCTCTGTCTCTCTCTGTCTCTGGGCCCGGGTTCGGGCTCCCCCAGTGAGGCCGCAGCCGCCCCCTCCCCCGCCCCCCCCGCTCCCCCCAAAATCCACAGCCCCCTCCCTGCACTCCCGGGGCCGCGGCCCCTTTAACAGCCGCCTGACGGACGGTGAGCTTGAGCCAATGGGGGGGCAGCACTGGGCCCGGCGCGCCCGAGGGACCCTCCCCTCGGCGGGGCGGGCGGGGGGCGGGGGTGGCACCGACCAATGAAGGTGTTCGGGGGGCGTGGCCCCACTAGGAGCCGAAGCGATGATGTCACCGCGGAGGAGCGCGAGCCCGAGGCTCCCCCAGCCCCTCCCTCTCAGAACTCGGGGCCGCGCTGCGGGGGCGGGGGCGAGGAAGGAGGGGAAGGTACGGGGATTCTCCCATAATGCACCGCGTGCTCCCCCACCAAGCATCTTCTGTCTGGGCAGGGAACCGAAGGCGCGGGCTTTGATTGGATGCTGGGGGAGACCCAAGGCGGGGACAGGAGGGGAGGGTTCTCCCACGGTCCTGGGGGTTCCCCCCCTCAGACCAGAGGCTTCCTTCTCTAACTAGGGGCTCCCCCTCCCACACAACGCCCAGCCCCCAACGCCTCTTCCCTTGCTCCAGGGTTACCCCCACCTTTAGCAACTCCCTTCCGCACAGTCCTCGGAAGCCGCCCCCCCACGCACTCAGGGCCACCTCCCTCCGAGTATGGCCTCACCCACGCGCCCCTGACCCCTCTCCCTCGAATATCCCCTGTCTTCCAACATGGACCTTCCTCCCTCCGGGTATGGTCTCGTGATGAAGACCGGGGACCAGTTCCCTCTGACCCTGTGACAGAAAGGACAGACAGGCAGACACAGAGCGGGGTGGGGAAAGAAGAACTTTAAATAGGGTCTGAAGAAGGACTGGGCAAATAAATACTGTACAGAGGGGCCAGAGTGGGGCAAGGGGGAAAGACTGCTCATAGTCAAGCTTTGAGGAGCAGGAGCCAAGCCAGGAGAGCTCAGCCTCGGGACTCCAGGGACCTGTGGGGAAGAGAGAGACAGTGAGCAGGAGCTTTGTGAACCCCAAATGGCTTTGTGGGTGCAAGGACTATCAAAGCAGGAATCACAGCCCGCATTTCTGGAGCGCATTCCTGTTTGCGCAGTGTTTTGTATGACTCAGTCCATTCCAGTCTCCCCCTCAGGCAGTCACTACAGGCCTCATTGATCTTGATTTTGCCGAGTTGGTAACCTAGACTCAGAGACATTAAGTACTTGGCCCATTGTCATTTAGCTAGTGTCTCTGACAGGATTCAAGCCCAGATCTTCCTGGTTCCACAGCCCCTGACTTCTGCAGGGCTTATGGAACTCTTACAGCTTCTGCAAGCTCTCAGAAAGGTTAGTAGAGATGGTATAGCCTGGTCCAGGGGTTTTTAATCTAGGGGTCAACACATAGATATCCCCAATGGCTCTATGGATAGATGTTGGTGATCCTTGAATTTAGATGAGAGAAAATCAATTCCATCCTTTTCACTAAATCTCTCCCTGTAACTTAGTACTTTCTTCCATTGTAAATGCTGGCCAAAAACATGATTCTGAGAAGGGGTCAATGAACCTTAGCAGACTGAGCCAAAAGTGTCAATGTCACCTAATACAAAAGGCAAAGGACTAGACTTGAAGTCACGAAGACCTGAATTCTCTTCCATCCTCCGATATTTACTAGCTGTGGAAGTAGCTGTTGATTGCTCCGAACCTTAGTTTTCCCTTTGTAAAATAGGGATACAAAGATCTGCAGTATTTGTACTGTTAAATCATGATCTCCTCAAGGGCAGGGGCCTGCTTCAGAAATGATAGTTGTCTGACTGAATGTAGCCCACCTCTCAGGGTTACTGTGAGAATCAAATGAATCAGGAATGGAAAGTGGTAGGTATGAGTCACTGCTCTTATTGAGGGCCTGGGAGGTTCTGAAGGGTCTGGCAAGTACTAAGGGGCTTGGAGGTGCTAGAGGCAAAGCCCAAAGGGCTTAGAAGGGCCTGAAGGATTTGTTACGCTCTAAAGGTCTTGATAAGGGCTAAGGGAAAAGTGGTAAGAGAGCATGATAAGGGCTAAGGGGGGCTTGGAAAGGATTAAGGGTAGCTTAGTCAAAGGAATATTTGATAAGGGGTAAAGGAGCTTGGTAAGGGTAAAAGGTTATGATAAAGGGTAAAGGGCAACATGAAAGGACTAAGGGGCTTAGTGAGGGCTAAGGGACATGGGAAGGACTAAGGGGCATGGGAAGGACTAAGGGGCATGGGAAGGACTAAGGGGCATGGGAAGGGCTAAGGTGCATGGGAAGGACTAAAGGGCATGATGAGGGCTAAGGGGCATGAGAAGGGCTAAGGGGCATGATGAGGGCTAAGAGGCATGGGAAGGGCTAAGGGGCATGGGGAGGACTAAAGGGCATGATGAGGGATAAGGGGCATGGGAAGGGCTAAGGGGCATGGGGAGGACTAAGAGTTTGTTGAGAGCTAAGGGACATGATGAGGGTAAAAGGGGAACAGTAAGGACCAAGCTCTCACGAGTAACTCTGGTGCTGTTGGCGCCGCCGAGCTGAGCGCATCTTCTCGAACCGGGCCTCCATCTCCTCCAGCACTCGAGGAGTATACCGGACAACAAGCTTCACAGTGCCTTGAGCAGCCTTGAGCAGCTCCACTGCTTTCTCATGCTGCTCCCCTTCCACACTCTGCCGAAGGGGAGATCCTGTCCACTTGGCCCAGCCAGGCCAAAGCACCAAAGCCTCCTAACACCTTCCCCAACCTGCCAATCTCTGTCTTCACTTTGCTGTGTGCTGTCATCCCTGGATGACTGAGTCCACATCCGTATAGTGGGGTAAAGTGGAACACAGTTTAAGACTGGCAGCTCTACATCTAGGTCCCGCCCAAGACTCTCCACTGCCACCAATGAGAGGGCTGGATTACATGATGTCTAAGCTTCCTCCTGGCCCTAGAAGCTAATGTCATACTTAAGGCCAGCCCTTCTCCAAAGAGCCTTCCTTGACAGCACAAACCTCTTCCTCCTCCTGATCCTTCCCACAAGAAATGGATTCAGGAAACAGGTGGGAACTCGGATCCAGTTACTGGCTCCCTATTTAACCTTGAGTGTCACTACTTTCTCTGAGCTTCAGTATTCCCATTTGTGAAAGGAGAAGGGAGGATTTAATGACTGCTAAATCCCTCCTAAATTCAATGGTGCTTGTCTTCCTCTTCCATATCTTATTCTCATCTTCCCAATCCATCCCCAGCCTCTTCCTCATGGCCCTTATACCCCCCCACCCCTGTCGAGGGCCTTGGGGGCTTGAGGCTTACCACTCCATTGACGGAAAGTAGCTGGTCCCCTCTCTTGAGGCCACCATGTCGATCAGCCACACCACCAGGAATGACTCGAGAGATGTAGATGGGAGAGTTCTGCTCTTTCCCTCCCATGATGTTGAAGCCCAGGCCTTCATCTGTCCTGGGCAGTTCCACCACTCGGGGGTGGGCATGGCCCTCACTGGCAGCAAAGGCTGCTACTGTGGCCTAGAAGGGACAGGAGCCGGAGACCAAGGTCCCTGAGGGAATAGGGGCTGATGGCCATAGGAGGGGACTCCCTGATACTTGAAGGTCTGGGAGCTCAAAAAAAGATGCACAGCTCAAAAAGTCTCTAAGAAGATAGGGATCTGTGGGAAGGGAGAAAGGGGTCCCCAAGGGGAGAAGGGTATGGAAAAGGACCTGGATCCCTGAGGAGCTGGGGGATTGAAGAAGGGGACCTAGGGGTGGTAAGGGGCAAGAAGAGGAACGACTATATACCTGAGAGGAGAGGGACCCAAGGGAGGGGGAGGTCTTGTGGGAGGGGAGAATCTGGGTATCTGAGAATGGGGGTATTTGAGGGGTGGGATGTAGGGAAAGCAAAGGTCTGGGTCCCTGAAGGGGTAGATTCACCTTGGCTGTGGCATGAGCCCGGATCTCTGCACTGCCTGTGATATCCAGAGTATCATAGAGCTGTTCATACACCTGAGGAAGTGAGAACTGTCAGAGACATAGAGGTCCGGTGTCCCAGCCCTCAGCTCACTCTCGGACCAGAACAGCACTCAGAAACTACAGTTCTCAGGGTAGACAAGCTGCTAATAAATGGTCAAGCAGACCTGGCCTCTATATAGATATAGGTCCTTCCTCTCAGACCAGGGGGAGGTGGAGGCTGGAGGATAGTGGATGAGGGGACCCAGATGTTCCCACACCGAGCATCCTTCCTGGAAGGGGAAGGGCAGAAGCATTTAGATCAAGCACTATTTCAAGCGCTTAACAAATAAGACCTCATTTAATCCTCACAACTCTGGGATGTAAGGGCTATCATTATCCCCGTTTTACTGCTTAGGAAACTGAGGGAGGCAAGGGTTAAGTGATTTGTCAGGGGACACGGAGCTAGTAAGTATCTAAGCCATCTAAGAATTCACGTATCTCCTCTCCCTGCACCCTCTGCGACCCAGGTGTCCCCCAGCCCTGGCACCATGCGGGACGCAGACAGCGCCCCACCCACGTAGGAGGTATCTAGAGAAATTACAGTTTCCAGTAGACTGTAGGCTGAAGAAGCTGGGGAGGGGGGCTTGGGTGGCACGGGGCTTGCTGGGAGTTGTAGTCCATCCCGCGAGGGGGTGGTTGGATTCAGGTGCTTGCTCACCTCTCGGATGGCTGAGCAGAAACGACTCTGCAGGACTCGCTGGAGAGCCTGCAGCTTCTGGGGGGGCAGCTCCCCGCTACGCTGGAGCCGCTCCAGGAGCTCCACTGCCCGGGACACGTCTGTGGGGGAACAGAGAGAGAGAGAGACAGAGAGACAGAGACTCTAGGAGACAGAGACAGGGACGGGAGAGGCAGGATGGAGGCAGGGACAGGAACAGGAATGGAAGAGGCAGAGACAGGGATGGGGGCGGCAGAGACAGGGATGGGGAGACAAGAACAGGAATAGGGTAGACGAACACAGGGATGGAGGAAGCATGAGCGGGTGAGTGAGGGACCGGAACCGAGACACAAGTGGAGCCAGAGAGACACACACGTAGAGATACCGATAACAAGAGACAAAGGGAGAAATTGGGGTGATAGGGAGGAATCGAGAGATACCAAAAGACAAGGAAAGAGAGAGATAACAGAGATGGGGGAAAAGAGAGAGATACACAAAAGACAGACGCACACAGAGATCAGGAGAAGCAGAGACATGGAGAAATCGGGGGAGGGGGCGGGGGAGCGCGGCACCAGGAAGGGGAAGGAAGAGACATAGAGGAAATGAAGAGAAGACGGTGACAGAAACAGGGAAAGGTAGAGAAAGCGAGAAGGACAGAGACAGGGAGAGAGCCGCTGAGAGATAAGGGGAGACCGGGAACGACAGGTACACGGAGACACAAAGAGAGGAGAGCAAAGCGGAGTTGGGGCTCCCGAAGGCCTCCCAATTCTAGGCTCACCCCCACGTCGGGACGGACCCCTGACCCGCCCTCTCTCGGCCCAGGCCAGCCTTACCCCGTTCCAGTCCCAGCGGCTCCGCGAGCGCGGCCATGTCTGCGCCTCCGCCGGGCCCCGCCCGCCCGTCCGGGACCGGGGACGGAGGGACTGACGGAGGGAGGGAGGGACCAGGGGGGGAAAAGCCCCGCCTCCCGGCCGGTCAGGCCCGCCCCGGCCGGAGACTCTGCCTGCCGAGGGATGGCTCCAGATCCCCGCGCACCAGCCGCGCTTTCCTCTGCTTCTCCAGCGTCTCCGTCCTGTCTCATGCTAGCCTCCCCGCTGCATGTTCTTCCTTCTATCTTCCTTGATCTCCATTTCCATGGGCAGTTTCCCCTCTTTCTGCTGCCTGGCCCCCTGGCCGTCTTGCTGGTTCCTCCTCTCCCGCTGCCTGTCCGCCCGCTCTCCTCGAGAGTCTCTTCTCCCTCCATCGGTTGTCTATCTGCCTGGCTTCTCCAAGTGTCCTTCCCTTCCATCTCCTTCAGTCAGTCCTCGTCTCCTTCAGCCCACCTCCTCCCAGTCCGCTCTCTTCGGGTTGGCCCCAGTGGAAAGGAACAGGAGCTAGGGATAGAGGATGCAAAGAGGCTTAAGGTCAGGGAAAAACTCTCCTGCCAAGCTGAGCTGTCCACAGTAGAAGGGAGCTGCCTCCCGAGGCAGTGAATTTCCTGGTCCCCGGAGGGCTTCGGCAGAGGCGTGTGGTTGGTCGCGTGTCGGTAGGTGATAGAGGGGATTCCTTTGAGGTATAAGCAACTGAGGTCCCTGCCAATTCTCATGTCGTGATCTTCCTCCAGTGCATCTCCCTCTTCCCTCTCCCGAGACGTCCTCTGCAACCTCCCTGGCTGTCTTCCTTCTAGTTTTCTTCTCCCTCTCTGTCCCCATGGTGCAAGAATCAGTGGCATCAACCCATTTTCTATTTGGGCTTTCTCCCCTTGCCTCTATCTTCTCCTTACTGAATCTGTCTTCTCCCTTTCCCTTCTCTGTCAATTCTTCTCTCCCTCTCTCCTGGTCAGTCCCCTGCCTCATTTCTCCATCATTCTCCCTTCTCGTCTTCTTTGGCTTGTCTGTTTTTGTGTGGCCTCAGGCTTGATATGGGCAGCTAGGTGGCACAGTGGAGACAGAGCCAATCCTGAAGTCAGAAAGATTCGTTTTACTGAGTTCAAACCCAGCCTTAGACATTTGCTAGCTGTATGATCCTGTTTGCCTCAGTTTCCTCATCTGTAAAATGAGCTGGAGAAGAAACTGACAAAAGGTTCAAGTATCTTTGCCAAGAAAACCCCAAATGGGGTCATGAAGAGTCAAACACAAGGCTCACTATAGTGCCTGGCACTTGGTAAGGATTTAATAAGAGCTCATTCATTCTACCTGCATGATCTCTCTCCACTGTGACTTGTTCCTTCCTGTCTGTGCTCTTCCTGCCCCAAAATCTCTTGTGTTTCTCCCTCTCTAGGAAGGCCTGCCTTCTCCCTATTCATCTCTTCTCCCCTTCCTGTATTTTTCTCTCTACACCCCCCTCCCCACTTTCCTTCCTATTTGTCATTCTCTCCAACATTGTCTCCCTAAACTTCATGTTTGCCAATCTTCTACCCACAGACATCCATCTTCTTGTCTTTGGCTTCTCCTTTGCTCTATCTTCCCCAGCATCTCCCTAGTTTTGTGTCCTCTCCCCACTCTGTCCATCCTCTTCATCCTCTGTCCATCTGTTACAAGATCTCAGACTGTTACAACTGGAAGGCCATCTAGTCCTGCTACTTCCAGGACAAGATTCTGCAATATCGTTGACCTTGAAGACCTTGAGAAAGAGGAATCAATCTCCTTCTCCATCCCATTTTTCACACTTTAGACATAATACCTTAATATCTCTTTTCTCTCTAAATCCTACACTCACACTTCATCCTTACTATGGAAGTTCTCTCAAACACTTTGACCTCCCAATTCATCACCCTCTGCAACTCCCATGATGGGTACCCACCTCAGGCATCCATCAAGGTGACCATGTCCTGGCTTGAACCATAATTCTGGAGATTCTGAACTTAGAACTTCCTGATAACAGCTCTCCTATCCTCCCACCTCAGCCCTCCACCTTACTTTTTCTAAGTGCTTCATCCTTGCCATGACCTCCATTCTATTATTTTCTATTATTTCTCCATCTTCTCCCAGTCCATTACTTGCTCTGACATTGCTTTCCTTCTGAGTCTTGACTCAGTGGTTGATCAGTTTAAGTTGTATGTGAGCCCCTATCTATGCTTTTCTTGCTTCCTTGGCCTATTATCAACCATCTTTTGCAAAATACCAAACCTGGGTTACCTGCACCATCATCCTCCTTATCTTCTCCTCACATACCGCTGTGCTGCTGCAGAGTCTCACAACCACAGTGATGGAGACCACTACAAATGTGTAATATCTAGATTCATCTGAGTCATCACTGCTGTGAGACACTGTTGCTGCTTCCGGATTGACTATTAAATTCTGTAAGACTATACCTTTTCTTCTCTTTTAGAATCTTCCCACCCTCCTTTTAACATAGGATCTCAGCTCCTCATTGATATTACCTAAAACAAAGAACTAAAATCCATCCATTATGACCTCCATTTTCTTCCTTACTCTAGACCTCAAGACTGTGATAGGGATTTAATCAATATGATTCCACCATTTTCTCCTCTAGTGTTCTGGTCTCCCTGAAGAGGTAGTCTTTCTCAAAAGACTCATCCTTCAACTTATGTTCTTGATCCCTCCCCTCCTATCTCTTCTGGGAATTTGTCCTCTCAATCACTACCTCTTCTTCTCTCCTCCTCAATCTCTGTACCCACAAGTTCCTTCCTAGTGACCAATGACTCCAATCACTGTGGCTTTCTTCCAACTATGCCCAAAAGGCTATAAAACAATGCATACTCTTTGATCCAGGAATATCACTAGTAGGTCTATATCTCAAAGAGTTTCATGAAAAGGGAAATGATCTATTTGTACAAAAATATTTATAACAGTTCTTTTTGTGATGGCAAAGAATTGGAAACTGAGGGGAACCCAACAATTGGGGAGTGACTGGACAAGTTGTATGTGATGTATATAACAATATATACATTATATATTGTAATGAAATACTATTGTGCTATAAAAAATGACAAACATAATAGCTTCAGAAAAACATGAGAAGGTTTTTATGTGAATTGATGCAAAGTGAAATGAACAGAACCAGGAGAACATTATATATAATCACAGCAACATTGTAACAAAAAGTAACTGTGAATAACAGCTACTCTGATCAAGACAGTGACTCACGACAATTCCAAAGGACCCCTGATGAAAAATGCTATTCACCTCCTAAGAACTGGTGAACTCTGAGTGCAGATTGAAGCACACTTTTTTTCAATTTCTTCATATTTCTTGGGTTTTTTTGTGTTTTCTTTTGCAAGGTGAAAATATGGAAATAGGTTTTGAGTGACTTCATATGTATAATTGATATCACATTGCTTGCCTTCTCAATGGGTTGGGGAGAAGTGGGAAGTAGGGTGAGAATTTGGAACTTAATTTTTTTTTAATTGAATGTTAAAATGTTTTAAAATGTAATTGGGAAATATTTAACAAAGGAAACAAAAAAAATTTAACTGGGGGGAAGAAAGAAACTCCTCCTTGGACACCACTACTTTATATGTTCTTTTTCCTATTAGAATTTAAGTTCCTTGAGGGCAAGAATATTTGGATTTTTCCTATTTGCATTCCCAGTGTCTGGCATATAGTAAACCCTAAATCAATGCTTCAAAAAAAAAAGTTTAAGGAAAACATTTAACTTTGATACTAACATCAATAAAAGATGGCAAGCAAAAAAATGGTGATCTCTGGAGTGAGGTTTCTCTCCTTCACTTTCATTATTTTCTCCCTCTTTCAAGCAATCTGAGAGAGGATGCAGCACCAGACCAGTGACCCCACATAGCATAGTTTCACCATTCACAATTCATCACCTCTTATTAAATCAGATTCTCCAAGTGCTTACCATGCTCTCTTATTTTAATTTAGATACCCTCAGAAATTGCATTAAATTGCTTTCAGGATCACTGCCAAGATGTTTAAAAGATCAAGAAAAGGCATTGAGCTAAATTGGTTTATGAATTACAAGGGGAGATCTGGCATAAACTATGAATCCAAAGGACTGAAAATGCATAGACATCATAAAAATTTTAAAGGGAATTAAATCAGCTTTGTTTTAAAAACTATTTGCTTTGAAAATATTGATGATTTCTCCCTCCCACTCCTCCCTCCCCCAAGTTGAACAATAATTTTTAAAAAGGAAAGGAAAACACACATAACAAACATGGTAATAGTCCCACAAAACAAATTCCACATTAGCCATGTCCAAAAATGTATGTCTCATTCTGAGTTTTAAGTGCATTACTTTTCTGACTGACAGGAGGTAGGGAACATGATTCATCTTCAGTCCTGTGGATTCATAGTTTATCATTATATTCATTGATCTAGACTTTAAAGTCTTTCAAAGTTGTTTTTCATTATAATGTTGTCATTGTATAAACTTCTCCTGGTTCTGCTCACTTCACTGTGCATCAGTTCAAAGAGGTCTTCCTACTTTCCTCTGAAATTATTCATTTCATCATTTCTTATGGTACAAAAATGTTCCATGACATCCCTATGCTGGAGTTTGTTTAACCTTTCCCCAAAAGGTAGGCACCCCATTGGTTTCCAATTTTTGGCTACTACTATAAATATATTTAGTCTTTATGGTTCCTTTTCTTCCTTCTTTGTCCTTGTCAGGGAACAGTCCAATAGTGGTATGGCTGAGCCAAAAGAGATACACATTGGTAACTTTCTGACCATAGTTTCAAATTGTTTTCAGAATGTGTGGAGCCATTCATAGTTCCTCCAAGGGGGTATTGGTGTGTCTGTTTTCCCAAAATCTCTCCAACATTTTTTATTCTCTTCTTTTGTCAGTTTTTTGCAGTCTAAAAGGTAGAAGACAGAATCTCAGATATACTTTAGTTTGCATTTCTCTAATTATTAATGATATGGAGCATTTTGATACGGTTGTTGTATGTTTGTTCATAGCCTTTGACCAAATATCTATTGGGTAATGGCTCTTAGTCTTAAATTTGAATCACTTCCATATTTATCTTGGATATGAGACTTATCAAAGAAACTTTCTGCAGAGATTTTTTTCAGGTTATCTATTAAAATTATAACTAATAGTTTTGTTTGTGCAAAACCTTTTTAATTTTATAAAATAAAAAATGTTTCACCTTCTGCAATCCTCTGTCCCTTGGTCGATCATGAACTCCTCCCCTAGCCACAGAACTTATAAGTAACTTCTTCACAGCTCCTCTAATTTACTTATGATATCACTTTTTTATGGTCTAAGTCTCATATCCATAGAGAGTTTATCTTGGCATATGGAATGAAAAGTTGATTTACGCCTAGTTTCTGCTTTCCAATTTTTCCAGCGCTTATTGTCAAATAGTGAGCCCTTTCCCCAGGATCTTTGGATTGATCAGACACTATATTATTATGACACAATATTTGATATGGTATGTTATGTCCCTATCAGTTCCAGTGATCAATTTCTCTATTTTTTTAACCAATCCCCGATAAACTAAATGATCACTGTAGTAGAATTTGAGATAAGGGACCTATCTCTTCCTTCTCATTTTTAAATTATTTCCCTTGACATTCTTGACCTTTTGTTCCTCCATGTGAATTTCATTTCTATTATTTTTAGCCCTATAAAAATAATTCTTTGGGAGTTTTGTATAAGATTCAATAAGTATAATTAGGTGGCGTTGTCATTTTTATTACATTGGCTCGACCTACCCATGTGTTTTACAGTTGGATTCATAACATTTCTGGGTGTCTCCTAGTAATTAAATTCCCAAATATTTTTATACCTTCTGTAGTTATTTGGGGCAGCTATGTGATGCAACAGATAAAACTCGAGGCCTGGAGTCAGGAAAATCTGAGTTCAAACTCGGCCTCAGATACTCACTAGCTGTATGACCCTGGGTAAGACACTTAACCCCTTTTGCCTCAGTTCCTGAGGGAAACAATGGGGACTCACTGGAGGGAAATGGCAAACCACTCCAAGATCTTGTCCATAAGTCATTAAGAGTCAGACTTAAATGAAGGGCAACAGTAAGCTATTTGGAATAGAATTTCTCTTTCTAGATCTTTCCATTGGATTTCATCAGTAATATACAGGAACACTGATGACTTATATGGAATTCTTTTGTGTACTGCAACTTTGGTTGTCTACTGCTGCACTTAATTTTTTAATTGACCCTTTCAAGATTTCTTTGGAAATCATCATATCATCTGCAGAAAGTGACATTTCTTCTTTGCCTATACTAAATACTAGTGGTGATAATGGTCTCCTTGCTTTACCACTGATCATTCTGGAAAGGCCTCTGACTTTCTTCCATTACATACAATGTTTGCTCTTGGGTTTATTATAAGCATTTATTACGATATTATCCAGAGGTTGTGTTTTTCTTTTTAACAAAAATAGGTTTCCAAAGACTTTTTAGCTTCTACTGATTTGATCATGTATCTTTATTATTTACATTAATATGATTTATCATATTTATATTCTTCCTTATATTGATTTGTGGTCTTTATCTTTATAAAAGAATATTTTTATATATTTATTGAAGAACATATTAATATAAGAATATAAAATCATATAATTTTATAAAATACATAGTGTAATATAAAGGAATATATTTACTAAAGAATATTTATATTCTCTCTCTATATATATTTATATATGTGTGTGTACATATATAATATCAACCCTGAGTTCTTGATATAATATCAATATGGCCATAGTGCACAATCTTCTTAAACATATTATTATAGCCTACTTGCTAATATTTTATTTAAAATTTCTGGATCAATGTGCATTAGGAATATCAGTCTAAATATTTTTCTTTATACTGTCATTTTCTAGTTTAGGTATCAAGATCATATTTGTATCCTAGAAAGGGATTGTAAATATTCCTTCTTTTCCTGTTATTGCATGTAATAGTATAATTCATGTAACAGTATAATTAGTATATAAATAGTATAATTAATCATCAACAGAGGGAAGGCACTAGAATTAAGGGAGCTTCTTGTATAAGGTAGGATTCTAGCTGGGACTTGGAGAAAGATGAACACCAGGAGATGGAGATGGAGAATATTCCAGGCATCGGGGAAGAGCCAGAGAAAATGCCTGGAGTTGGGAGGTAGAGTGCCTTGCTTGTGGAATGTCAAGGAGACCAGTGTCACTGAGTCCCTGATTACATGAGGAAGTGTAAGGTGTAAGAAGACTGGAAAGATGGGGATGGATGTGGGGAGGGATGGTTATGAAGGACCTTGAATGCAAACAGAGCATTTTGTATTTGATTTTGGGGGCCTTTGGGAGTCCCTGGAGTTTACTAACTGGAGTAGAAAGCACTGGTCACACCTGTGCTTTAAGAAGATCACTGTGGTGGTTGAATGCAGAATGAACTGGACAGGGGAGAGACTTGAGATAGGCAGACCCTCAGCAGCCATTGCAATGGTCCAAGGCTAAGGTGATGGGGCATGCACCAGGGTAGAAGTGAGGTCAGAAGAGAAAAAGGGGCATATTGAAGAGACGCTACAGAGTCAAAGTCTACAGTCCTTGGCAACAACTTGGATGATGTGGGAGGATGCAGAATGACTGCTAAGTCTTAAGCCAAAGAGACCAGGAGGGTGGGGGTGCCCTCATCAGGAATCGATAGAAGAAGGGGAGGATTTGAGAGGAACAACAGTGAATTCAGTTTGGGGCATGTGGAATTTAAGATGTCTACAAGACAATGAATTCAGGATGCCCAGTGGGCAGCTGGGCATCTACCCAGTAGGTAGATAATTGAAGTCAGCACAGAGGTTGGTCTGGACAAACAGGTTTAAGAATCATCAGCATAGAAATGATTGTGGAATTCATGGGAGCTGAGGAGATCCCCAAGTGAGGTAGTCTAGAGGGGGAAGAGAAAAGGACCCAGGACAGGTGACCTGGAGGAGGATTCGGCAAAGGAGACAGAGAAGGAACAGTCAAGGGAGAGAGGAGGAGAACTGGTGGGGGGGGGGAGAGAGAGGGGGGGGGAGGGAGAGGGAGGAAGGAAAAGAGAGGGAGATCAAAAACCTAGAAAGAGCATATCAAGGAGAAAGGGGTGCTCAACAGTGTCCAAGGCCAAAGAGAGCTCAAAAAGCTAAGCACTGAGAAAGGCCCATTTGATTTGGAGGGACCTCTTTCAGTTGAATGAGGTCAGAGGCCAGATTATAGAGTGAGAAGAGAATGAGAGGCTGAGACACCTACGATTGCTGAGGGCTTCCCAGAAAGCTTAGGAAGGAAGGAATTGGGACCACAGTTAAGAGAGATAGAAGGACTGAGCGAGGTTATTTTTTGAGGAAAGGACAGATGTGGGGATGTTTGTAGGCAGTGGGATAAGTTCTTCAGGGAATTCTGGCCATGTGGCAAGGATATCTTTTTTCTTGGGGACTTTTCTTGGAGTTATTATGGGGTTGCTTACTGTTCAGAATTTTCCTTAGTTTGTTCATCTCAGCAGTCGCAGTATCTGAATTTGGGAACATGGGTCCAGCTTCACTCTGGCGCTCTCTGATGGCCTGGGCAGACCCTGTCTCCTCCAGAGGCTGGTTCCCTTTTTTATCAGGCATTCGTGTTTCTTACTGTTTTGTCCTGTGCTGTGTTTAAAGCCCAGGCACCTAGGATGTTGCTTGGGTCTCCTCCTCTGATGTGGCTAAAGCACTGGGACTTTTTCCCCCTTTTTCACTTAATAGTATTTTACTCTTTCCAATTACATGTAAAGACAGTTTTCAACATTCACTTTTACAAGATTTTGAGTTCCGAATTTTTCTCCCTCCTTCCTTCCCTCCTCACTCCCCAAGACAGCATGCAATCTGATATAGATTATACATGTACAATCATGTTAAACGTATTTCCACATTAGTCGTGTTGTGAAAGAATCAGGACAAAAGAGAAAAACCATGAGAAAGAAAAAAAAAGAAAAAAAATGGTCTGCATTCAAACTCCAGAGTTCTTTCTCTGCATATGGATAGCATTTTCTATCATGAGTCTTTTGGAGTTGTCTTAGATCTTTGCATTGCTGAGAAAAGCTAAGTCCATCAGCTAAGTCCATTGGTCTTCGAACAATGTTGCAGTTACTATGTATCATGTTCTCCGGGTTCAGCTCACATCACTTAGCATTATCAGTTCATTTAAGTCTTTGTAGGTTTTTCTGAAATTCTCCTGCTCATCATATCTTATAGCACAATAGCCTTCTATTATATTCATGTGCCACAACTTGTTCAGTCATCCCAATTGATGGGCATCGCTTCAATTTACAATTCTTGACCACCACAAAAAAAGTTGCTATAAATATTTTTGTATAAATGGGTATATTTTTCCATTTTTGGTGATTTCTTTGGGATACAGACCTAGTAGTGGTCTTCTTGCATTAAAGGACATGCACAGTTTTATAGCCCTTTGGGCATAATTCCAAATTGCTTCCCAGATCAATTCACAGCTCCAGCAACAATATTCCAATTTTTCCACATCTCCTCCAACATTTATCATTTTCCTTTTCTTTGTCATATTAGCCAATTGGATAGCTCTGAAGGTCTGTCCATGAGGTACTACCGGAAAATTGTTTTAATTCGCATTTCTCTTATCAATAGTAATTTAGAACATTTTTTCGTGTGACTCTAGATAGCTTTAATTTCTTCATCTGAAAACTGTCTGATCATAACCTTTGACCATTTATCAATTGGGGAATGACTTGTATTCTTGTAAATTTGACTCACTTCTCTATATATTTGAGAAATGAGACCTTTATCAGAAACACTAGCTATAAAAATTGTCTCCCAGCTTTTTGCTTTCCTTCTAATCTTAGCTGCATTGACTTTGTTTGTGCAAAAACCTTTTAATTTAATGTAATTAAAATTATCCATTTGGCATTTTATAATGTTCTCCTTCTCTTGTTTGGCCATAAATTCTTACTTCCTCCATAGATCTGGCAGGTAAACTATTCCTTGCTCTCCTAATTTGCTTATGGCACCACTCTTTATGGGTAAATCACGTACCTAATCTATTCCATTGATTCACCACTCTATTTTTTAGCCAGTGTCAAATAGTTTTGATCATTGCCACTTTATAATATAGTTTTAGATCTGGAATAACTAGGCCACCTTCCTTTGTATTTTTTCCATTAATTCCCTTGAAATTTTTGACCTTTTTTTCTTCTCGACGAATTGTTATTTTTTCTACTCTGTAAAATAATTATTGGTAGCTTGATTGGTATAGCACTGAATAAATTAATTTAGGTAGAATTGTCATTTTTATTAGTTCTGTCTACCCAAGAGCAAATGATATTTTCCCAATTGTTTAGATCTGACTTTGTGTGAAAAGGTTTTGTAATTGTGTTGATAGTTCCTAGGTTTGTTGTGGCAGGCAGACTGCTGGATCTTTATTTTCCCTCCTGCTATGGGAATCCCTGACTTTACTAGATTTTCTCTATGATGTTCTAGAAACCTCCCTACCCTGGAAGTTTCCCTTCATCACTGGACTTCTCATATTAGATGTACCCTGTACCCCTGAGGCTTCTCCCTCTGAGGTCCTCCCAGAACCTCTATTTTTAGGGAGGAAGCCCAAGCTAGTCACATCTTCATTCTTCTCCAACTGCTCTCCTGACTCTCTCAGACATTCTTGCTTTCTCTGTAATACTGCCATGCGGGGATCCCTGAACCCCGCTCCCATCGCTGGTCCCTTTTGTGTTTTGTCTTCTCCCATTCAAATGTAAGCTCCTTAAAGGCAGGAGCTTTCTTTCTTTCTGCTTATATATGTTTTCCAACACAGTCCAATGCCTGATCCTGACACAGAGGAAACCTTAAAAAATGCTGGGTGTCTTACTTGATGATCTTTCATTAAGTACCCACTTATTATATGCCAAGCATTGTGTTTCAAATACAAGAAATTGTGTGTGTGTGGGTGTGTGTGGGTGTGTGTGTGTGTGTGTGACAGCTAGGTCATGCAGTAGATCGAGTACCAGAGTCAGAAAAACCTGAGTTCAAATCTGGCCTCAGACACTTCCTAGTATGTGACTCTGGGCCAATCACTTAACTTTGCTTGCCTCAGTTTCCTCATCTGTAAAATGAGCCGAAGAAAGCAATAGCAAACCACTTTAGTGTCCTTCCCAAATAAACCCCAAGTGGCCTCATGAATAGTTAGACAGGACAGAACCAAATGAACAACAAATGTGTATATATATGGGAGGCAGGGGCTAGATGAGATAAAGCATTTATCAAGTACTTACTGAAAACACCAATAAGATGCAGAAGAGAGGTCACTGGTAATGTGGAAAGAGAGCATTCTTCTGCCTCTAGCGTGACAGGAAAGCAGATTCTGAAGGCCTTAGAAGTGGGTGGGAGAAGATGAAGAGAAAGTAATGACACATTTAGGAGAAAGGACACAGGATAGCTCCAGAGATTAGGGTCAAGTGGAGTTTTCTGGAAAAAGAGGAAGAGGAGGGGGAGGAGGAAGGAGGAGGAGTAGGAAGAGAAGGATGAGAACCTGGCATGTTTGCAGGCAGTACTGACCTCCTGAGAGAAAGAGATTGAATGCACAGGCAGAGGCCTAGACCTCAGCAAGTTCTTTGTCAGGAAAAGGAGAACAAGAGGAGAAAATGGGACTTATTCAGAGAGGAAATACAAGGAGGAGGGAGCTTCTGCCAGAGGGGTTGCCTTTATCTTCTCAGTAGAGGAGGAGGAGGAGGTAAGGAAAAGGCTTAAAATCGATAGTCGGGATGATAGGAGTTAATTCAAGAAGAGATGCAGGGTTGCTGTTCAGCAGCGGGAGCCCGGCTAAGATGTGATGACAAGTGGGTAGCAGGGCTACGTGTCTTCCACCAACAATACTGAGCAGTCAGGGAATTAATTAGAGAAGGTGGATGAGAAGAACCGACGTGACTGCATTTCAACAGCATTTTAAGGTGTGCAAAGTGCTTATTCTCCATCTCTGGGAATTAGGTACTCTTTAACAGATGAGAAAATTGAGGAACATGGTGGTTAGATGACTTGCCCAAGACACATGGCTAGTGTCTCAGGCTGGATCGGAACTCAGGTCTCCCTGACTCCCTGTCCAGAACCCTATGCACTGTGCCATCTAACTTAGTTTGGATGAACTGCCTAGCTCTAAGGTCAGAAACATGGAGGCTGGAGCAAGGCGAATGGACTGGGGAGAAAGATGGTGCAGAGGGACTGGACTTTGTGGTGAAAATAATTGGTTTAAGAGTACTGCAGAAGAGGGGAAAGGGAGGAGGTTGGAGCTAGCAAGAGGAGATTCAGGATTCTGGACAGTGGAGGGAGGGCTGTTATGGGTCAAGTCAAGGGTCTGAGTATCCCTCCATGTGGCTGTGGAGCAGATTGGAGGGTCTTAGGAACTAAGTAGGCTCAAGGAGTGAAGATATTTGAAGGAAGATCAACCTGTTAACCATTAAGTTCCCACATATAAGGGATCAAAAAGGAATCTGGGTTAGACTCTGACCTCCTTGAGAAAGTAAGGGAAATGACCCAGGGCAACCAAGTTGTCATGTCGACAGAGTCATATAAAAGGAGGCAAGACGTTAATGGGATGGTGACAGAGGGAGGGGAGCAGGACAGGGGCACAGGAAGGGTAGGGCTGAGGCAGGTGGACAGGGTAAGACAAGCAGGCATTTGCCTGCCACAGCACATTCTGACTGCCACAATTACACTCTTTGAGAATAAGAGAGGCATTGGTGAGTTCTCCCTCATCTTACAGAAAAAAAGGAAAGGGTCTATCATCACTGTGTAAATAGCTGGAGACCAAGAGAACTCATATGGTGGGGGATGATGCCCATTTCCTGCATGTGGGAGATGGGCTTGGCCCTTGATTGAACATGGTACATGAAGCCCTGCCGGAAGATTTCTTGGAGTTGAGATTCTGGTCCCTTCTAGGCAGGGGCCTCTAGGGTCTGATGACCTAGCCTTGAGAAGTGTCCTCCAGGTGAGAGGCCTGTGAGGGTCTAAGGCTCTGGTTCTGGGCAGGGGTATTTAGGGTTGGACATCTGAAAGTCTGGTCCTGGGAGAGGTTTCCCGCTTCCTTCAGAGCACACCCAACTTAGGGGACATGTCTACTTCCAGGGCCGTCTCCTTGAAGGTCTGAGCCCTGCAGGGATTCTGCATCACTAGGCACAGATGCAGTGCCTGGCACACAGTAGCTACTTAATGTTTGCTGCATGGAACTGAATCCTGGTCTCCCCAGTGTAGTTCATCCTACTCTTGGACAACTTCAGTGAAATCTGCTTATCACTAACTTCCACCCCCTGCAGCTGAATATGCTCTCAGGAGCCAAGCAGATTAAATCTAACCTGTCTCCTACATAACAATCCTGAAAATATTTCAAGACAGCTCCCTCTGTGTTAATGATCCAATCTAAACATTCCCAGGGCCTTCAGCTGCTCATACGACAGGATCTCTGCGTCTTGGATCCTGGCTCCCCTCTGGCTTCCTAACAGACTGGAAGTGAACACAGCATTCCTGATAGAGATTGACCAGGGCAGAGCACAGCAGCCTCATGAGCACCCTCCTGCTGGTTGCTATGCGTATCTTAACAAAGACCTAGGTTCCTCTAGCTTTTGTGGTCTGATATATAGAGTCCACTCTGGCTCCTGGCTGCTGTCTAGTCACACGCTCCTCACCAATTTGAGGAGAGAATTAACTTGTTTATTTACGTCTTCTGTTTTCATATCACCTTCCATTTCCAGCCCATTCCTCCTCCATCCCCTAACCCAGCTAACCACAGCTTATAGCAAAAAATAGCAGGAGCAGGCCCCTCAGCAAAACAGTTCATGGTCTCCCACTTCCAAAAAGGGTGGGTGGAAAAGTCAGGCTGAGCATTTATTAAGCATACATTTATGTGCTGGGCTTTACAAATAGCATCTCATGTGACCCAACAAGCTTCAAAGGTAGGTGCTGTTTTTATCCCCATTTTACAGATGAGGAAACTGAGGCAGGCAGAGATGTAGTGACTAGGCCAGGGTCACCCAGCTAGTCAATCGTTCTGACTCTGAACCTAGCACCCTGTGCAACCTTGATGCTCCCTAGCAACTTCACGGGAGTCCAGATTTGTCATTTGTCTTACAGGGCATCCAGTGTCAGTTTTTTGGCCTTTCCCTTTCCATCATACCCTTCTTTGAACTGCTGATTTCAGGACTCCATAGCAGTCCATAGAGACCCCCATGACACCCACAGTCCATCACTCCTTATGACATAGAAACCATCCATCACACGCTATGATCACAATTTGTTTGGCGATTCCCCAATGGGTGGGCACCATTTTTCACTACATTTCCATTTCCATCATTATGGAATAAAATATGGCTGGGAATGTTTTGGTGTCTATGGGCCCTTTCTTCCTGTTTGACTTCCTAAAGAACAGATCAGGAAGGGAGTCTATATATGCCTAGGAATGAGCTCTCTAGGTCACTTTTTAGCTAAGTGGTAGAGAGGATAGAGTATTGGATTTGAAGACCTAAGTTCAAATCTTGCATCAGACACTTACTAGCTATGTAACCCTGGGCAAGTAACAATTGCTGACTGCCTCAGTTTCCTCATTTGTAAAATGGAGATAATCATAATTTCTACCTCCCAGTGTTGTTGTAAGAACAAAATCAAACAGTATTTTGAAGGCACTTTGCAAACCAAAGTGCTATGTAAATGCCAGTTGCTATTACATAATTATTATTAACATAATATTTTAGTTACCATTTTAAATATAATTCCTAATTACTTTCCAGAATGGCTGGACCAGTTCCTAGCCCCACTAACAGCGCGTTACTTTCTGTGGTTCTTTGACCAGTGGCTCAGACACTTACTAGGCTACGTGATCCTGGGTAAGTCACTTAATCACAGTCAGGAAAGAAGGATGCAAAATAAAACCACAAAAATCCACAGCATTTCTACAGAGTAAAAACAAAATCCAGAAGCAAATGATAGGAAAGAAATAACCCCCAAACATGTAAGTTTATCTGGAGGTTAATCTACCAAGACACATCCACTGCTCATATAAACACAATTACAAACACTCTCACTTCAGCAATTGCAGGGCTTGGTCAGCACTCACACTGGATGCTTGGGCCGCAACAGAATGGAAATGATAACCCTAACTGAATTAATACACAGGGTGAGTGCCATGCCAAGCAGTCAAGGGATCACTTTGCAGAGCTGGAAAAAGAAACAAGAAAAAACCACTGGCAGGATAACAGCTAGAATATGAAGGGAAACACCAAGAAAAGGTAGGAACCAAAGAATGGGAACATTAGGTCACAAAGCTGAAGCACCCTAAAATAAGAGGCAGGAGGCAAACTGCCACCATCTTCCCTAGAGTCGGAGACAGCCCCAGACCCTGAACACAAGACCCATGGGGTTAGTAGTGCCCTCCAGACAGCTGGTCCTGTTTCCAGTCTGACCCCTGGGCGCCATCTCTGAAGACGCATCCCCCATCACACTGGGAGCACCTGGACAACAGAACTGGCTTACTTCTTGATTTGAATCCCCAGCCCGTAGCAGTGTTTTGTACAAAACAACCACTCGATAAAGGGATTTTTTTCATCCATTTATTCGTACCAGATTCAAAAGTATATTATAAAACATTAATCATCAAAATTATTTCATACTTCTTAACAAATATAGATCAGTGGAACAAAATGGACAAGGAAGAATTAGCAACAAGCAAATTCAATAACCCAGTGTCTGATAAACTCAGGAACAAAAATTAATTGGGGAGCAAGCAGTGATGGGAAAATTGGCACAAATATGATTTAGACCAGCAGTGTTAAATTCAAGAAGAAATGGATGCCTGTGGGCCAAATATTGACTTTGAAAAGCACAAGTGAGCATCATCTATATTATATTGTATTTTTATTTATTTTGTTAAACATTTCCCAATTACGTTTTAATCTGGTTTAGGATATACTCCAGAGTTTTTCAAGAAACATATGATACCTGTGGTTTAGATCAGTGCTGTTTTTGTTGTTTAACTGTTTTCAGTCTTTACCCATTTTGGAGTTTTCTTGGCAAAGATACTAGAGTAGTTGCCATTCCTTTCTCCGGCTCATTTTACAGATGAGAAAACTGAGGCAAACAGGGCTAAGTGACTTGCCCAGGGTCACACAGCTAGTAAGTATCTGAGACTGGATTTTAATGCAGGCCCTCCTGACTCCAGGTCTGGCATTGTATCCTAGCCACCTACCTACAGCACTACATATACATATGTGTACGTATATATGTATAGGTGTGTATATGCACACATATAAATGCACACATGTATACACACACATGTATGTATATACATATCTAAAATACACGAATACATACATATGTGTGTATACATGCATTCACACATATATACACATATATGTAAGCTGCACATCAGATAGCTCTAATTCATCCCAAATCTATCGGGAGAGTAAAGAAAGCACTGACTAAATCAATAACTGCGTACCAAGTCCCATCATAACTGGATCGTTTCTATTAAGGTGTGTGTTCATCCTTTGTTGCTAAAGAAGACCACGCCATCAGAGAAATAATGACATGATTTGCACTTGACTTTAAGTGAGGGAGGGCTGTGCAGGTCACCAGCCTCACTTCTCCTCCAGAGCCATCTGAATCCAGCGACCAGATGTTCATCAGATGACTGGAGATGCCCCAAGACGAAGCAATGGGGGTTAAGTGACTTGCCCAAGGTCACACAGCTAGTGATTTGAACTGAGGTCCTCCTGACTCCTGCACTGGTGCTCTATCCACTGCACTACCTAGCAGCCCTAATGGTATCTGGAAGAGCAGCATACAAGGGAGGAGTGACTTTATTCAATTATCTATAATCCACTGTCATCTTCCATGTCCCATCTGACTTTCATACTGGCCAGACAGGATTATTCTATCGAGTAGTTGTAGGGACCAACACTCCTGCCTCAACATCTTCCTTTATGGTATTGGTAATTTCATCTTGCCCACCTGGCACACAACACTGCTTTAAAGTAAATATTTCAGAAGGCTCAGAGAAAGTAATTGAGTCCATTTTTATTTTACCCACTGATCTGTATTAACTTCTATCTTCCTTACTATAAATTAGTATCTCCCTTCAGGTAAATCTAAAGTCATACCTCTCAATATATCTATTCCAACAATGTATTCAGGAAGTTATAATTACCACAGTATATTCTTTCTTAGGTTTGTCCAATTTTCATCATTCGCTTGACTTGTCTGGCTATTTGATAGGAGTTCCATGTTTAAACTTTTCAGCGTTTTCATATATAAGGGAGGCCTCTGCTCCAGTTATCTACTAATATCCCAGTTACAGTATTTGATCCGTTTTTCCAATATACAGTCACATTGATACGGGGTCTATAATCCCATCTGTGTATTTCTTTAATCTGCACTGGGGCTCAGCCAATTCCTATTCTCCCTGAAGGTGTGACAAACTTGGATACAAGGGATCAGGAGGATCTGTAGGGGCAGCTCTTACTTCTCTATTCTGTCTAGTATCAAGCCCCCTTTCTCAGTACATTTTCTATAGTTCATTAGTTGGAATATCACTTGTTCTTCCAAAATTTACCCATGTTCTCAATAGAGCAATAAACAACTCTTTTCTTGTCAATCTACTCAAACTTTGAATCCATGGGCTACTAATTCTTCTCTCTTGAGGAAATTTATCTTTTCCCCAGTCCCCTAAGTCACTTACCTATGACATCTTGTCCAGCACCTCCAAAAGAGGATGCCCTATTTCCCCAGTTATTAGAGTCAGAACTAAGTGCTTGTAAGCAGGAGGAGTCATCTTCACTGTGGTGGCCCCTCGACCTGATTCTCCTGTTTTCACCTTAGTATTGGGTATGCTTCTGCCCAAGAAGCCTCCCCTTCTCGCACTGTTTCATTTTCCTCTGACTTTGGTACATTTTTCTCCCACACACTCCCCTGGCAGTTGTCACTATGGCAACCAGGCTAGGTCTGTACAAAGGTTGCATGCACACTTCTTTTGCCAGCCTTTCACTTCCTCTCCTGAGCTAAGTGAACCACCTTTTCTTTCACCTGTGACTCTCCAGCTTGCTCTTTTAAAGGAGAGCCCAAACGCTGAGAATTCCCATGCAAACTAAGTCTTTTTTCGTCTGAATTTTTTCCTTCAGTAGCCCCTCTCTACTTTTACACTTAATATGGTAACCTGCTAATAAAATCCAGCCTCTTCTACACACCCCTGCCAGTTCTTTCCCTGGTTTTAATATTCCTTGCAAACACCTTTCCAAATCTCTTGATTCTCCCTCCCGTAACCTCAGTTCCCAGTTTTCACAGGGTGCTTTTAGTTGATTCCCTTGCTAGGAGGAATAAGGTAAATCCTCCCATCTTGGGATATGCATTTCTTCCTCTAAAGCCCTTCTGCCTGCAAACAGAGATTTTATGCCCGCAATCCTAGTCACAATGCCTAATATATCAGCAAGGCAATATTCGCAGCACCAACAGTGACTATAAATATGCTGGCGTAGTTCTGAATTGTAAAGTACAACAGCACAACATAGAGAAGGCAGAAGGAAAACATTTATTTAGACACCAGAAAGCCAAATCCATCATAGTAATGCAGAAGTCAATACATATTATCACTACAGCTTTCCCCCCATCCACCCACCCACCCCCTGCTGAGGCCTTCTTACAAGCACTCACAACCCTAGCTGCCTGCCTGCCTGTGTCCTCTCTCCTCTAACTGTTCTCACCAACTTCCTCCCAGCTCTGCTCCACCCTTCTTGTTTCACCTGTTCAACAAGCTCCATCCCACTACATGTGATTTAAGCAGGTCACATGGGTCTACTAATGGGTGGGAAAGATCTTCAAATTAAGCAAAACCACATTAACAATACAGCCTTTTACAGGGATGGATCATTAGGGAAGAATTCTTATCCCAAAATGTGATAAAAGGTAATCCAATATCAAATGGACAATTGAATGCTTTTGCATGAACAATGTCAGTGCAAGTAGGATAAGAAGTAAAGCTGCCAAACTGGGGAAAAAAATCTCCATCAACTCTCTCTGATAAGAGTCTGCCTGATATCTAGGCTACATGGATAACCAACATGTATTTGACCAAGAGTCATTTCCTAATGAATAAGTAGGCAAATGAATGAATGAAAATACATTTATTCATAGCTTCCTATGTGCTAAGCACTGGGAATGCAAATGGAAGGACAAGAAAGTCCTTGTCCCCCAGGGGACTCACTTTCTAATGGGTGAGACAAGATGTGTACATCTGCGTGTCCCAAAGGCCCCATCACCCTGACAAAACTGATGGTAGTGCATATCTTCCATGTCATTTCTACTGATGATGCTGAATCACTTGACAACATCAAGTACTTGGTGGAGAGAATGTCCTTTCTCGGGTCTTTGGGAGCTGGGGCTGCTAAGGAGGCGAGAGTTCTAGCGCCCACAGAAGCCACAGCCAGCTGCATCTCCACAGGTTTCTTTAGGATGATTGATGGCTGTAGGGAATGGGGGGGAGGGGAGGCATTGGAAGCAGAACCAAGCAGTTCTTAGGGCTTGAGGGTTTACTTGCCCAATAAGTGGCCATGGATCAGCAGCAAGTCATATGATGAAAGACATTTTCAAAAAGAAACTTGCAAACTCTTAGCAATCATGTCAAAGATTACTCCAAATCACAATTGTGAAGTTTCAGCTCATGTCCCACGACTTGGGAAAGACAAAAGATGGAAACATCTGTCCTTCACCTTATACCTACACTCCTAACGTAGAAAGAAGAGCAAAGGCTACACCCAGTAGACACACTCTAAGAAAGAGCCAGTAATGAGTGAAACCCATAGTCTCAGGTGTCTATTAGTACACAAAATAGAGGCAGGAAGCAAAATGAATTAAGGATTCCTAATGAGAAGAGAAAATCTGATTTCTTCATTACCAGTTACCACCATCATTGGTGGGATAAGGCCAAAGCTCAGCTAGGGTCCTGAAATAGTCTTGTTCAAAAGGAATGAGACAGAATAAATCAGGGGTGGAGAACCTGCTGGCTCAAGGCCACATGTGGACCTCTTCAAAGGACCACACTTGAAGACCTAGAGGTTCATATGTGGCCTCGAGGCTGCAGATTCCCCACCCCTGGAAATGGTGGAGCAGCACTGACTAATAAGCAGATACACTCCCAACACAATCCACTCAACACTTATTTAGCACGGGGCTAACTGCTGGGATACATTAAATATATATATATATGTGTGTGTGTGTATATATACATAAGTGTATATATAATCCCGGCCTTTGATGAGCTTACAATATAAAGAATTCCAAACCCAAAAGTGAGGCAAGGGGGCAGAGCAGAGAAGGGGTGAAAGCCATCAAGAGCAGGATAAACAATACTGTCTTCAGATTTTGCCACAAACTAAACACCTGGACAGCAAGAGTAACTAGATGGAGCCTAGGAAATGGATCCAAAGTCTGGCACAAAGGCATGATATCAGTTACGTGTACGTCTGCTAAAGTGATCTCTTTGTGTGCGTGTCTGTGTCTGTCTCATTTCTGTGTTTCTGTCTCTCATCTCTCCATGTCTCTCTCCGTCTGTCTCTCTCAAATAGAGAGCTAATATTTTCTTGCCTTGTCTTAATAACAAGTGAATCCTTCAAAAATTGGAGGAAGTAATGAGTTTTTTGCCCTGGAGATCATTCTTACCAACATGGAAGAAATTGTGATGGCCTGACTTCTGAGAACTTATGAGAGAAAAGAAGTCAAGTGTCCATTAAGCCCTCTAAGGATGCTCTACTAAGTGCTTGGGATCCAAAGTTCAAACAGAAAACAAGCCTTCCCCAAGGTACCTAAATTACCCTTCTGAGACAGGGGAAAAGGCAGTCTAAGGAAGGGGAGAGGGGTAAGGATCCCTTGGACTAAGATTCTGAAAAGGAAGTCCAAATGGGAAACTCTCCAGAATGAAATTCAGAAGACCAAAAGAAAAATGATGTTGATAAAGAGGATAAAGGGAGTTGTCTAAAAACAGCCTGGTATCCAGGGAACCCATTAAACAAACAAATAAACGAATGAATGCATGAAGCTTTCACAGGTGCATGACAAGGATTTCAAGGGGCCTTCATGGGGACTCCAAAACAAAGTATTTTCTATCCTCAGAGTTTACTTATTTTCTAGTGGGGGGCTGGGAGGATCTGTTCTAGTCCATGTGTATGTGTCTCCCTCAGCCACCCTCTGTATTCTCTAGATCTTAGTACAAGAGAGAACAACACAGTGCAATAAGAAGGGCCTGAGAAGGCAGAGGGTTGGGGACATCATAAAGACCAATCTTTCATGTTTTCCCCTTCTCCTTGTGCAGGCTTCGGTGTGTCAGGAGGAGCTCCAGATAAAGGGGCTGGCTGTCTATTTGGGGGAGGCCAACAGAGGTCCCTGATCACCACCAGTGAGGAGACATGGAGAGCTAAAAATGTGATCATGACCCTGCTAGGGCTGCTACCCATTACCAAAAGACTGTGAGGAAACTTCTGTGACCCAGAGAAAGAGGGAGAAGCCAACAACTAGGTATGGGAACGTGAACACCCAATCTCTCCAATAGTAGTCAGTCCTTGGCCACTGGGGCATTTTTTGGGACCCTTTGCCTTTGCTTTAACACTGTGACAAAAAGTACTGAACCAGTAATACACGGCAAGAGTTCATCCGGATCAGGGAAGGAACCAGAGGAGCAAGTGAGTAGAAACCAAACAAAGAAGGCTGGGAGTTACTGCCGAAAATTAACCCATCCCTCTTTCCTCACTACTTCATGGGATTTCTGATCACCTCATGGCAACACTGAGGTATAGGGTGTCTCAAGACACACCAAGAATTTGGGGATGCCCTGTGTTTGAAGAAAAGATCCTGGCAGCCTCTGCAGAGGAGAAAGTTTATAAGGGACTCCATAAGCGTCACCCCACCCCAACTAAACCAACGTGTGTCTTGATTTGTTATTCAGTGGTGTCCAACTCTTTGTGACCTCATTTTAGGTTTTCTTGGCAAAGATACTGGAATGGTTTTCCATTTCCTTTTTCAGCTCATTTTACAGATGAGGAAACTGAGGCAAACAGGGTGAAATGACAATCTGAAGCTGGATTACCTTTTAACATTTGGGAAATTATATTTTTGCCAATGTGGAATCATTAGTGGATACAAAATGCACCATCAAACCAAGTTTTCAGAGCAAAAAATCAGAATTAGTATTTTGTCTAAGGGACAAAGAGTGAAGGAGCGGGGAGGGGAGTGGAAAGAATGATATTGGTACACAGATGGCTTGTTCTAGGAATATGGAGGAGAAAGAGAGACCAGCTATTAGACAGCCCTGAGGAGCTGGTAGGGTCTAGTAAATGGATGAGAGAGAGACTTGGGCGTATTTGAAGGCAACAGGGAAGGACCCAGGAGAGAGGGAAAGGTGGAATGATTAGAGACCTACTGGGGTAGATGGTGAAGGATGGAGTTGGCAAAGAAGTTTGAAGAAAGAGAGCAGTGGATCAGAGTAAGCAATCAAGGGAGTCTGACATGAAGAGCATGGGAAAAGAGTAAACTCACATTGAATGGCTGCCATCTTCCCAACGTTTAGTAAAGGCTCAGAGATGGGGATGTATAGAAGACTCAAGAAGGTTTGAAACAGCTTTCATAGGAAGTCAGATCTGGTACAGGGGACAGCAAACAGGCCAGTATGGTTGCCACAGAATGAGAAGAAGTGATGGGAAGGAACAGTATAAGGACAGGCTAGAGTCAGGCGGCAAAAGGCTTCAAACGACAGAGAGGTTGGTTTTCTATCCATCCTAGAGGCAAGTGGGATCTCCCAAAAGCCTCCTGAGCAGGGGAATGACTTGGGCTTTAGGAATATTAATTTAGCATCTACAGGGAGGATGGACTGAAAGAAAAGACTAAAACCAGAGACCAATAAGTTGCAATGGTGAAGGAAAAGGAAGGGCAGACAACTAAGAAGAAATAAAATACTGTAGGACACTCCATTGGGATAGTAGCAGAAGCAATGAAACTCAGAACAAGCGAAGGCTGGGGGTAAATGCTAAGTACAACCAGGGGGCCACTACAGACTGGACTCCCTCAACTGAGAGCAATGAGGTAGAGCGATGGTCATAGGCCAAGTCGTCTACCAGGATGTCAGAAGCAGCACTCAGACCCATGTTTTCCCTCTGTGAAGGGTAGCTGAGTCTCATCTCCTTGAGGGAAGAGAAACAGATCAAAGAGGCAGGGCTGAGGTGACATGAGGACAGAATGACTCAATCCCAACGCTGCTTCCATTAGCTCTGCCACCAAATGGTAACTACACCTGGTAATCAAAGTAAACAGGGAGAACCTCTAGCTGCCTGTGCCCCAGAGAGGCCCCAGAGAACTAACTCTGGGTTCCGAGAGAACTGACTTGTTTCACTTGGTAACCAACAGACCTCAAATCCATTGGTGAGTTGGGGGATATCTGTCTACCCTAAGCATGTCAAAAATAGGCAAATGAAAATAATTTGTTCCAACAGCCATGCAGATGTCTGAAGTAGGTGCTGTGGAGTGCTTAGAGCTTGGTCAGACATTGAAAACGCTAAGGTCATCCACTGCATCCTGGGCTAGCCCAGCGCATCTGGACTTCTGTCCTATCACTGAACTCTGATGACTCTGGAAGAGAGAGTAAAGCCAACGATTTTGTGCAGCTCATCCAATTCATGGGCAAGTCAAGACATCACCTGTACGTCATTATCTCTCCTTCCATGGCTTCTAAGACATCACTTTCTTGGTTCTCCTACCTTTTTGAGTATTTTCTTTCCAAACTCCTTTGCCAGGTCATCCTCCAATTCCCATCTGCTAAGTATGGACTTCTCTCAAAGGCTCTGTCCTGGGCTCCCTCCTCCCCTCTTGGATTCCACAGTCACCTTGATTAGGATGATTTCCAAATCTCTATTTTCAATTCAAATCTCTCTCCTAACTCCAGTCCTGGTTTATGGACTTCTTGGACAACATGGCTTGTTCCGCTGGTGCCTCAAGCTCAACTTACTCCAAACCCACCCCTTCTCCAAATTTCCTATATCTGTTGGCAATACATTAGCCATCCAAGTCATCTGGGTTCATGACCTTCAAGTCATCCTTGACTTGCCCCTGCATGTTAATCCTGTAAGGGTTGTGTTTGTGTGGAAGGGGGTGGTGGTGGAGAGGGGGGTGGTGGTGAAGAGGTCTCCCGGACCTTTCAATTTGATGAAATGACAAACTTTGACAAAGGACAGTTACATACATGCACCCTGGTTCTTGGCTAGGAGGCCACAAGGAACACCTCTCATTGACCTCCAAAGACTCAGGCTGCCTCCAAGAGGGTTAAAAACCGAACTTGGAGAATGGTCAGAAGACTTTTTTTCTCCATGGTCCAAAAAAGCAAACTTCGAGAGTAAAGATTACACAGACAGATAATGGCCAACGTTTTGACTACACATTTTTGTGAGAGGCTTTGTTTTTCTTACTTTCCCAATTGTGAGGTTTGGGTGGGGCAGAGAGAGACAGAGAGATAGAAAGTAAGAGGAGGAAGGAAAAGATAGAGAAGACAGAGAGAGAGGGAGGGAGAGGAAAAGGAAGAGAGAGACAGAAAGAAGACTCTTTGAAAATAAATTTTAATTTAAAAACAAAAGCAAAGGAGATGGTGTGTTGCTTTCATTTTTTTTTTTCTGCCTTTTCTCCTTGGACTTCTGGTCCACAGGAAGGGTGGGGGGGATCTCTCTTTCCCTACTCAGGAGCAGAAAATGGCCATCATCAGTAAAGGAACAAGGGGAATTACTTAAGGCTGCCCACAAGTGGCCTGAGATAAAAGGCGCAGATTACTGCTGCCTTCTGTTTTCTTTGGGTCACAGCTCAGAATGGTCTTTTAAAAGAAGCAGTATACATGCCCTTTGTTTCTACAGCCACCTGTTTGCCAATATATGCCTCCCCACCTCAGCCATGCCAGTCCCCCAGAATAAAGGAAAAGTCCAGTCAAACTCACCAAGCCTGAGGCCCAGAATCCCTCACTTTTTCCAGGTGTATTTTCTTATCTCTCCAAGTTTGGTCTTCATAACTCCAAAGAAGACTGACTTCCAGTGGCAAGAGATGACTACGAAGGGTATAGAATGGTCAGACATGGATGGGGCATGAGCTGCATCGATGAAGGGAGGACACAAACTGATAAGAATGCAGATTCATCTGAGTATGAGTAAGGACTGCCAGATGATGACCACTCTCCCCAAGTGCAATGGAAGTCAGGAAGGCCTGCTTTCCTACTCCCTGGGTCATTCTGTACAGGCTCCCAGATCCCATCACAAGGGATTCTCCTGGCCATGACCAGGATCTTCGGCACCTGAGGCATGGGGTCCTGCATCCAGCCTCTCCCTCTCTTCCCTCCTGTCTGCCCAACTCTCCACGTGGGAGATTCATTTGGGTTTCTCCCACACTCGGCTCTTTTCACCTACTCTCCTGTAGTACTGAGAGCCTTTCTAGGTAAGAGAGAAGTTCTACCCCAGAAATAAATACTGTATGATTCACACAAGTGACCACTGGCCACACTGTGACATCTCCAAGCAGCACTAGGGCCCTACAAGGACCTGAAGCATGGCAGACAACCTGAATCTCAACCAGTCCAGCTGAGACAACTATGTGAGAATTCTCCCCAAAAGCAAGATCACCACTCATCAGGGCTCCTTTCACCACTACATGCAGGCCGTACACCTCATTTGTAATGGCAATATTCTGTCGGCTGTTTAGCTCAAAGCTTGTATTTTATTTTTCTAATAAAAGTTGTTTGGATTCAAAAGTGAGACTGTACAATACTTTGGGGAGAGCCAAACCTAAGTATAAATGAACAAAACAAGACAGCTTCTCTTCTTGAACTCCCGCTGCGGGTAGACAGACATGGCCTCTCCCAAAGGCAGACACCAGCTGCCCGAGTAGGATATCTAAGTTCTGACATCTCTGCTAACATGAAGCCTTGCTTATCAAATCTGCAGCTGGCAAAACACTGGGAAGGGGAGTTAACACGTTGAGTCAAGATTCAAAGGGTATCTTGGCAGGCTGCAATACTTTAACTTTACACCAAGAAGTAAAAAAAATCCCCTTCATAGACTCAGGTGGGACAGGTATGACTGGCAGCAAAAACTTTTCCTTAAAAATCTGGATAGCTTGGTTGAGTGTCCAGGCACAAGGATAGACTAATGCAGGAGTCCTCTGTCCTGGAAAACCTCCAGGAGCAGAGCCAGGTGGGGTCCTAATACTGGAAGCTTAGTCTAGGGAAGTGGGCAATGAGTGACCTCAGGGAAGGCTGAGGGAAGACAACAGTCACGCCGTCTGTCTTCAGATATCTGAAGGGCTGCTAGAGAGGCTAGATTAGTTGTGCCTGGAAGGGATGGGCATGGGTGGCCAAGGACAGTCAGCCTAAACTAATGAGAAGAGCCTAATGCGGACCACCTCTGGAGGCGGTGTTCTCCCAGGTCCCCTGGAGGCCTGCTTTGGTCCCCTCCAACTAACTTTTGCCACAGGTTATGAGACTCAGGTGGACGGGGCAGGGGATGGTGACTAGGCACCATAATGGTGGAAGACAAAGGGGGCAAGGAATTGTTCCCGGAAGCTTGCCTAAAAAGGGACCTGGGAGTGTCTGGCCTAATCCACAACTGAGAAAAAACCCCCTCTGACATATCAGGGGTTCTCCAGCCACTATGTGAAACCCCCTATAAAAAGAGGGACTGGGCCAGAGCCCACCCAAGGCCCCACCAGGCTCTCAGAATTCCAAGGACTATATCATTCTTTGGAATGCCACATCCCACCCCACCCACCATGACACACTGACCTTCAGTGTGCCCATTAAGAGTCCCCTCTTGGTCAGACCTGACTTCCGAGCTGAAAGAGACCTCAGTGACCAGAAGGCCAGCCCACCAACCGCTCCCATATTTGCCCTTGAGGAATGAAATCCATCCTCGTTCCTCCATTTCCCTTCACATGGCTTCCTCTGCTTGTTTTTCATGGTCCTTCAACTGTGGAGACCAGAACCAAACACATCACTCTTGAAGCTGGGACAAGGATTTCACTTATGAATTATGCAGGATTCCCTGGGTATCACAAGACCATCCTACTCAATGGGTAAGCCATCCCCTTCCAGTTTGGTGTCATTTGTTAACTGGATAAGAATACTTTTTAAACCTATGTCCAAGACACTGATAAAAATATTGAACTGAACACGTGCATTGCAAAACTACAAAGAACAAGTCTGGTCCCCAAGAGACATGAGGAGACACTTCCAGAAGGAAGTGTGGAATATTACCTTGTATCTTCAGATTTCTTTGATATATTGCTAGGTTTTGCTGATTGTTTACATTCTTTGGTGCATAAGATGGCTCTCTAGGGGTGGGGAGGTACAGGGGATACAAGGAGAAATTTAGGCAATGTTGAAAACAAAACATATCAATAAAATTTTATTTAAAAAAATATCAAACAGCACAAGGCCACATACAGATCTCGATCTCGGGGGCATCACACTGGAGACGTTCTGTGTTGACATCAAACTACTGGTTACTATTTCACTGACGTCTGCCCTAAAACCACTTCTAAATGGATTTAATTCTACCATCATCTAGCTAGTCCTTGTCACATCGCCTGACAAACATTATGTTTTCCTACCTAATAACCAGCATTCCCTTGACTTGCCATCTATTTAAAAAAAAAAAAACCAACCAAAAACCCCTCAAACAAAGGAAAAGAAAGCAAGCTGGTCTGGCACACCCTGTTTCGGAAGAAGCTTTGTGGGTTCTACCTGATTGCTTCCTTTTCTAAATGTTCAGCAACAATCCCTTTAAGTCAAGACCAATGTCTTTGCAAACTTCACCCCACCCCCCTCCCCTTTTCAAAAATCTCCCTTTTCACATGAATTATTCTGAAGAAGCTAAGTCCTTACTGTCCTGTCTGGGAGCATGGTGGTGATGGGGGTCCCTTGGCTCAGGGAGCTGGGCCTCCCTCATCCTGCCCCTTGACCAGCCCACACAAGTTCAGGGACTTGGTGACTTGACCAAGACCCTACATGAAGGATCCAAGTTGGGTCCTCTGAGTCTAGTCCAGGTTTGTGCCCAAGGGTCAAATGGGGGAAGAGAGTTCCTCCAAAATACCACCCAAGCAGCCTCCTCAGGAAATCCATTTTATTGAATAATCAGAAGGGTCTGGACAGAGGAAGCCTTGGGGGGAGGGGGAGGCAGAGACACATTCACGTGATTGGGAGACAAAGGGGTGGTGATCTTTTTTTAATTTTTCTTTGGGAGAAGGGATGGTGGTCGCAGTTCTCTCACTCACTCTGGCGCCGGCTCCATCAGGTAGCCATTCTCAGGAGCCAGGTAGCCATCGCCAGCATCAGCCTCCAAATAGAGGTCCCTCCCATCAGCCCCGAGCCCTTCGAGCCCGTTGTCCTGACCACCGCCGCCGCCACTGCCGCCACCCCCGCCACGGGGGGCCTCATCCCGCCTTTCACCCCGGTCACCTCGCTTGTGTTCACGATCTCGATCCCGGTCCCGCCGCCGCTCCCTCTCCCCCCGGTGGCTGCGGCGCCGGTCGCGGTCCCGATCCCGGCCCTTCTCCTCTGGGGCATCAGGTCCATCGGGGCCAGGCTCTCCCAAGGGGCCATCATCAGGGGGTGCATCGCCTGCCTCTGGGGGCTCAGGGCCCTCCCCACCCCGAGGCTCTTCCTTGCGCTCCCGCTCTCTCCGAGCTCGCTCTCGGCTCCGGCTGCTGCGGCGCTTTCGCTCACGGTCCTTGTCCTTACTTCTCTCTCGTGAGCGTCTCCGCTCCTCCTTCTCCCGGCTTCTGGAGCGCCTTCGCCGGTCCCGGGACCTTGAACGCCGACGGTCCCGTTCCTTGTCTCGCTCGCGGCTTCGCTCTGGCGCTCCCGCTCACGTTCCCTGTCCCGGTCCCTTGGAGGACAAGGTCAAGAAAGAAAAAGCAGAACAATCCTAAGATTGTGGCTCCTTTTCTGGGGTCCCAAAGACAAAACATTTGGAAGCTCCCAAGAAGAGCAACAGCCAGGCTCCTCCAGCCCTCAAATTCTCTCACCTCTCATCATAACGTGACGTGTCATCACGGCCTGAGTGCCGGATGTTGACATCAGCCCCGCCTCGTCTGGTGCCCCCAAGGCCGCCACCTGAGGAGACAGATGCAGGCACATACATGAGCACATAGCTCAGGGAAGAAAAGTGCAAATTACAAGCACTGGGCTCCAAACCAGAGCCACTCACTGAGACTAAAGGGAGAGGCCTAGGCCCAATGCTGCACCCCCTGAAGAAGTCAGCCCACTCACCAAGCCTGCGGGGCCTCCAGCCCTTCACAGTGCGGCCTCTCTCCACATCGACCAGCACCCGCCGGCCATCGATCTTCTTACCATCTGCGTGTTTGTAAGCCGCTGTAACAGAGGAGGGGGCAGAGACGAGTCCCCGGGGGGAGGGGAGCCTTCCATGAGGACCAGGCCTAAGACCCTGGTATCCCTTCTGTCCCCCCGCAACCAAGGCGCGCACACACGCACACACGCACACACACGCCTACCAGCGAGCCAGGCAACTTGACAGCTGGACATCTCCATCCACCCAGTCCCCAATCCCTGGGGTGGAAGGGCCTGCTCCATCGGATCCCTTTCCTTCCACCCAGCCCCAATCCTCACCGAGGTGGGGGTGAGGATGCCCCTCCCCCGCCCATCTCCCCCTGTCCCCATGACGGAGCAGCCCCCTCCCAGCCCTGCCAAGAAACATTGCTGCAAAGGAAAAAGGTTAAATGAGTGTTGGTCTCTTCAGGGGCGTGGGGCCGGAGCCACAACCGGGCCGGCCCAAGACACAGAGACAGGTCCCTGACATGCAACCTGAAGCAGGCAGCAAGGGCAAGATGCCCACCTCAGCACTGCCCCTCCTTTTCCCCCAGTTACAGCAGTCAGTCTGTCAGGAGGTAACAGAGACCAGAGCCAACAGTGAGAAGAGGAGGGGAGGAAGTCCGGAGCGTGGAGAGGAGAGCTATGGGCTCTGGGACTGAGGGGGCCCTGGCCTGGGCCCCTCACAGACAGGAGTTGGGAGGGGAAGACGTGCGATGGATGCGATTCCACCCTGCCTTACCTGGTGGCCCTCAAGCCTCTCAACAATCCCACCCCCTGGCATGAAACCAGGTTTCTGGCTCCCTTCTGAGTGGGCATCTGCTGCCACACGGGGTGTGGGAAAAGGGCAACTCTGAGGTGCCCAATTCTGGTCCCTCCCTGACCAGCCAGCCACCCACCCCCCACTAGCTTCCCTACCCCTCCCCCACCCCCCAACCCCAAAAATAACAACAGAGGAAGAGAAAAGGTGCAATTTACCAATGCCGGCTTTGCGAGTGTCCGACCAAACCGAGCGGGATGGGGGGGGCTCGGTCCTCCTGAGGGGCCTGGCGAGGAGGAGGCTTCCCGGGGGGGGGACACAGGGCAGCTTACCTGGAGCCCCCATGCTTACCTGCACCCTTAGCGCGCGCATGGTCCCCCCTCACCACCCCCCACCCACCAGGGCAGCTACACTACAAGGGTGGAGTGGGGGGAGGGGCAGAGAAGCAATCCCAGCTACGAGTACATCAAGCGTACCTCACCGCCTGGAGACAGGGGGAGGTAGGGATAGCCCTGAGGGTGACTTCCTAGAAAGGGAGAATTTCCAAGGAGAGCAGGGAGGAATTGTACAGTCATCCAGAGCAAAAGGCCCAGAGGACTGGACTTTGAAAACTTGCCAAGTCCCTTCTCTACCCCCAAAGTCACATCAAAACCAGGCAGCCTGTCTTCTACACAGATAATTAACACTTAGGTCCCCCCCAAAACCAGGGTACTAGGAAAGAGGAGAGGGGGAAAGAGGATCTAAACAGTGGCTAACATGGCTCTGGGGGGAAGAAAGGGACACTTGGCCCCTGGCCCCCAACTAGGGAGGGAGCAGGAACTCAGGACACCCTCTCCTCAGAAGCCCCAAGGACCCAAGTCTAGCTCAGCGCACAAGAACCCAGAAAAGCCCAGACCAGGGGAGACAGCGAAAACAAAGGGTGATGTGTATCTATGTCATTTACTCAGTACCTCTCTCTCTCTCTCTCTCTCTCTCTCTCTTTCTCTCTCTCAATTCCACAAGGGGACAGGATTTGAATTGAAGGTCACAACACAACTGACCTGTTGGCCTCCCCCCAATTCCGTGCAGGGGCAGAATGCTATGCACCCGAGGCCCTAGGCCCAGGAGGGAGTGGGGCAGCAAGGAAAGCTCACAGCCTATATCCCCAAAGAAGCTCCCTAGACTCATGACCTCTGTTCTTCCTGGGCAGGGAGGGGGCAGTAGCCTGCCTCGCTCCCAGACAGCCATTCCCACCACCCCTAAAAATAGCATCTCTAAACCCTGTGAGGTAGGCATGGGCCCAGCCCCTAGCAGGAGAGATGCTTGGAAAGGCTGCCCTGGCTCACCCTGCCTCCTGACCTCCAGAGAGGCAGGGCCTGAGCCTGGAGAGGACAAAAAGAGGGAGGGGAAGGGTGAGAGGCCCTTCCCCCAAGGCCCTTCCATGGGAAGTTTGCCTTTTCCTCGCCCCCGCCTCCTCCAGCCTCCTCTGCCCCTGCCCAACGATTGGGCATCTGGAGGCCAGGGGGAGGGGGAAGTGGGGCCAGGAGTTCGGGGGGGCTGGGGAATGGGGTCAGAGGAGGGGGCTAGGGAGGGGGGCCTTTCTGCTCCTAAGCTGCCTGGCTAAGCTAGGCTGGTGTGCTGTGGCGAGTGATCTTACCCATGATACAAACCCTTATACCAACCATAAAATGAGATGTTGTAAGGGGAGCGTTAGCATCAGCTGCAAGCCAGCTGCGTGGTGGCTGCAGTGACAATAATAAGAACATACAATTAATACGCCGGCCCCTCCACAAGCCACACCCCCTCACCGCCACCCCCACAGGACAAATCTCCCTTTGGGGGCTTTTAAACCACATCAGGCCGAAATCGAGGAGACACAGACAAAACCCACAGATACGGCCACTGAGCATGGCCCCCACCCACCCAAGGCATCACTGTTGGGGGTCAGGGGAGGGGGGGAGGAGAAGAGGAAGGGAGGGGGGGGCGACCGAGGGCTCCCCACCAAGGCCATGGGGAGGTGAGGCAGAGAAGGCAAGGCGAGGCCAGGGCTCCAAGCCCAGCCTCTGCAGCCCCTCCGGCCCCCCAGCCGAGCCCCCCTCCCCTCCCCTCCAGCCTTCACCAAACCCCGCCACCTGGCTACCTCCATCCCCCTGAGAGTCAACGTGTGGCACTTACCTCTCCCGGCCCCCCGGGCGCACACACACACACGTTGAGGGGAGTTTTGGTTTTTTAAAAATATATATAAAAAAAGATATATAAGAGACAGAGGAAAAATAAGGAATGAGTGTTGATGTGAGGAAGTGGGGGGGGTACGAAGGGCAGGGATGGGAGGGAAGTGACAAGGAGGGAGACACTCACAGTGCATGTCTCGTTCGTGCTCATACTCAATGAAGGCATAGCCCCGGGGCTTCCCCGACCGCTTGCTATAGACCATATGAATCTGCATGTGAACATGTGGGGATAAGGTTTAGCACCCTGCTGGGAGCATCTGGGGGCCATCCCCAGCCCTTCCTCACAAGCACTCACCCTCTTGATGGGACCATAAACCTCAAACTCTCTGCGGAGTTTCGATTCTGTTGTGTCATAGTTCTACAAAAGACAGAAAAGTTAAGCCACACTACCAAAGCATACCAGCTTCAATCCCCACACTGCCCTGACTCCAAGAGGAACAGTTAGCATTTATATATAAGGTATTTCCAGTAGCTTGCACTGTGCTTATCCCATTTTCCAGATGAAGAAACGAAGGCAGAAGGCAGACTCCCAGGGCCACAGTGTTGGGGGAACATCAGGTCCTCCCGCCTCCAGCCCACTGCCCATCAGCAGAAAGGCCGGCACTCACCACTCGGGCCACAAAAAGAGTTTTGAAGGCGTCGCCCTGAGCATTGGGGTCATTGTGAGGGTCCCCTGTGAGGAAGGAAGAGAGAGCATTGGAACCCAGGTTGACAGGCAGGGGCAGAAAGCAGCCACTTGCAGGATGCACTCTGGACTGTCTGGGGCACATGGCTGTAGCAGAAGCTGAGAAAGGGAAGGCCCCAACCCAGCCCAGGGAGAAGCAGGACCCTGCATGACATGACAGGGTGGGCACAGACAAGAGAAAGGAATAAACGGGGCGGGGGGGTGGGCGGCACACACTACGGACATACACATTTTGAGCTCTGTCTCCACCTCCTGCTGTCGCCGCTCTATCTTCTCCCGCCTCTGTGAGAAGAGGAAGAGAAACAGGCATGAAGGAGGGAGGCCTGGTATCCTGTGGGTAGCCATCTTCTCCCTCCTTCCCAAAGCAAGACCAGTCTCCAGGCCCTTTCTCCTCATGTTGAATCTCACCCTAAGGGGCCCTAAAGTCCCCTCCCTTCAGACTCTGATGTGGTGTGAGCCTCCTTCCTCCAGCCAAGGTAGCCACTACACCAGCCCCTGAACACCGGTCTTCCTCAGCTGCCCATTCTCTAAGTCCTCCTTCAGCTCAGCTCTAAGACCAACCCCAAAGTCTTTTCTGCCCCATAGCTAGATGTGACCTCTCACTAACACAGACCCCAATCATTCCCTCTGAGGACCCCAGAACTCCATGAGGAAGAGCCTGTATTTCCTTCCTTCCTTCCTGCCAGATCCAAACAGTCCCCTACCTTTCTTTCCATCCGCTCCTCCCTCGTCTCTGCTCGGGTTGGAGGAGGGGCATCACGGGGGTCCTAAGGACAAAAAAAGGGGTTAAGAAGTAGCAGGACTAAACTGAGAAGCCACAAAGATTTGCCAAGAAAGTTACCTTTATTACCACCCTATCCCCAAACCCCTTTCCTGCTTTAGCACCACTCACCCGGTCTGACCACCACCGTTTCCCTCTCTCCCCCCAACTATGCTTAGCTGTACAGCAAGCATGCCAGACTGGTATTCTAAGTTTCCTGCCAGCTCTGACATACTACTTTACTCTATAGTTCTACTTTCAATCACAGGGCATCCTAGTGGAGAGGGATAGACCTGGAGTCAAAAAAACTTCAATTCACATCTGGTATCAGACACTAGCTGTATGACTGTGGGCAAGTCACTTCAACTCTTCTGGCCTTGTTTCTTCATCTGTCAAACAGAATAATAAGACCACCTACGTCCCTGGGTTGTTGTGACAATCAAACGAGATAAATTTTGTAAAGAAGTGTGCCAACTGTGAAGTGCATTAGAAATCCTAGTGACTGTTAGGAAGGGATCTCGGTGATCAGAACACCCATAACTACAGCAACCCCTAGTGGCTGTCTAGCCTCTGCTCCTTGGTGAGCCTCCAGAGACCTTACTTTTGTTCTGACCCAGTGCTCGGGGTTCTGTCCTCCCTTCTGTCATGGTGAGTCCTTCCTATGCCAGGAGAAACCCACCACATTCCCTAAATCTTCACTTCTCATGAACCGGGGCAGAGGACAAGGTGATCTGAATCACCTGCCTAAGTGGCCGACCCCAGGACTTGGCCACGGAGCTCCACTGGGGCTCCCAAGTGGTGTTTTCTACAACACCTACCTCTCACCTTGTGCATTTGAAAGGCAATTCAAGTCCTGGTGCTTGTTCTCCACAACACTTCATCTTACTCTGGCCAGCCCAATAGTCTAGCTTATCAAGATTTTTTTTTTGGTTCCTGATTCTGTCACCCAATACTGTTCATTATCTCCTAGCTCTGTGTCACCTGCAAACATGGTTAGCAATGCACCAACAGAAATGACTGAGTCCCTCACTGGTGAAGATTCTGGGAGCACTCTCCAAGGGGCCCCTACTGAAGACCTCCTTCCAAGATCAAAAGGAATCCCTCTGCACTACCCTTGGGGGCTGGTATTCAGCAAGTGCTGAACACATACAAGCGCATTCACTTCAAGAGCACCTCGTGCCATCTTTAGCAGGAGAATTACTGAAGAGACTCTCATCAAATGCTTTGCTGAAATCTAAGTAAACTAGACCTACAGCACTCTCTAAATCGCCATATTCTTAAGGCTGTAACAAAGAGAAATGGGGTTTTCGTGTCTGTCCTCAGCAAAAGCAAACTTAGGGGTCTCAGCTGTTTGCTAACCATTCCTCTGGTCACATTTCACAGCAGTGAAGAGAAGGCAGCCTCCCTGGCACCCAGCTCTCGGCCTCATCCTCTGCCCTTTGCCAGTCGTACAAAACTCCCTGGCGTGAACTTGAGGCATTCCCTCAGATCTTCCAAACATCACTACCAGAAGGGGCCCAGCAATCACACAGGACCATGGGTTTAAAGCCGAGCCCCTTACTCCACAACGGAAGGGCCTGGCCTGCTGCTGCCCAGAGCTGGAATGGGCCAGCTAAGCCAAACTCTTCCAAGGGAACCCAGTGATCTGACTGCCCCGAAGAGGATTCCTGACACTGCAGGGGTGGTGGGAGTACTCACCTCAAACTCCCGGATGTAGGGGGCAATGCCACAGTAGGGCTGGTTGTGGTGTTTCTCATGGGGCAGCTTTTCCAGGGGGGGTAGGTAGGGGATCGGGTCTCGAGGAGCAAAGAGGGCCAAGAGGTTGGGAGGCAAGAACTGCGTCATGACGCCGGGTGTGCAGGGTCTGGAGGGAAGAGAAGGCAGTCACAAGTCTGGGGGACAAAGGCACCTGGCCTCCACCTCCCTTCCCCTCCAGTCTCGGTCTCCGGGGGTCCGCAGGGACCCTCAATGACAGGCCCCCCCAGGGCCCGCCTCCCAAGACCGGCTTCCCTGGGGTTCTGGGGGTGCCCAATGTGGGCAACAACCGCCACGAGAGTGAAAGCAGGGCCTCGGCCGCAAAGGGCTCTGGGTAAAGGGGGGGGCTCCTGCAGGCGCTTCTGAGGCATAGGGGGGCGCGGATGAGGAGGGCGGGGATCTGGGCAGGAGTCCCGATGGGCACAGGGCACCCCGGGTACAGGAGGAGGGTCCCGGAGGATTCAGGGGGTTAGGGGTAAGGGGGAGGGTCCCCGACGGCCGTAAGGCATTGTGGGTGAAGGAGGTGCGGGATGTACCGGCCGGCGCAAAGACGTGTGGGTAGCGAGAGGGGTCCCGGAGGCCGCAGGGAGTTATGGGTAAGGGGGGGACAACCGGGTGCAGAATGGTCCGGGTAGCGGGGGAGGGGGTGTCCCCGAGAGCGCAGGGAGTTGTGGGTAGGGGGGGGTGTACCGGCGGGCGCAGGGAGTTGTGGGTAGCCAGCGGGGCCTCGGCCCGCCCGGCGGGCCCACCGCACTTACCGGCCGCGCGGCGGCGGCGGCCCCCTCGGCCGGGCGGGGCTCCCGGGGTGGGCGGCGGCAGTAAGAGCGGCGGCGGCGGCTCGTCGTCGTCCTCCTGGAGCTCGGGGGCCTCGTGGCGCGCCGGGGCCAAGGCTGGGGGCGGCGGCGGGGCCGGTAGCGCTGTCGGCTCCGGGGCGCTCGCTCCGTCACTCCGTCACTCCGTCACTCCGTCCGTCTGTCAGTCCGGTCACGGCTCACACAGGCGCCCGCGCGGCCCGGCGACGAGAGGCGCACCGACCGAGGGAGGCGGGTCTCGCGATAACTTGGCGCGAGCGCGGGGCCGACGGGAGGTGGGGCCACGCCGAGATCCTTGCGCGCCCGCGAACCATCACGCACGCGGAGAATCGACTGCAGGGGGAGGGCTGGCCGGGAAGAGTCCAGCGCGCACGCGCCGATCGTCCTCCGCTCGCCCTTTTCCTTCCCTGTCCCGGCCCACGTTGTCAGGGCGCATGCGCCTGTTGCTTTCTCCGGCTCCCTCTTTCGTACTCGATCAACCGCCGCCTTCCGCGAGCCGGATGAATCACACCTTTCTTCGCAACCATAAGTGTCCTTTCACCAAGAAAAGAGTCCATCCATTACAGTGCAGCCCCGCTTTACAGAAAGAAAGTGTCAGGTTACCGGAGGGCGGGGCCGCGAGCCATCCCGGAATGATGAAATTACAGAATCTGTGCAGCCTGTGACTCCGTAAGGGCGCCCTCTGGGGCTTTAGGGAGTCTGTGTCCCTTCAGCCATGATAGCTCGGAGCCCCCAGTCGGCCCCCTTCCTGGGCCCGGGCCGCTCTCTCCTTGACCTCCCCTTGGTCTCCAGCTCCGGGGAGCCCCAGGCCCCCCAAGGTCGCGGCCAGGTGGTGGACTGGGGGAAAGAGGCCAGCTGGTCCTTGAGTCTCTAGCCAAGCATCCCCTGGTGATCCCAGAACTCCAGCAGAGCTGATCTCCCTCCCTGGGTGGCCTCAGAGATGGCTCCTCCCGTTTGTCCCAGTCCTTGGCATGAGGGCTTCCAGTGACTCCAGAACTTTACACCCAGCTGGGTGGTTGATGCAATCAAAATGTGTTCTCATCTAGTCAAGGCAACAAAGACACGGAGGATCTTTCCTTTTCTTTCACCAAGAGGTGTTTATTTTAAAGTAAAAGCAAGAGCAAACCGTACAGATTCTTCCAAAGCCCCCAGGCACACTCTGCCCAGGCCCACCTTGGTCCCTCGGGAGACTGGGCCCACTCTTGGCACAACTCTAACCTAACACGGGTCTGACCAAGTGCATGGCCTTCACAGGACCACATGGCAGACATGGTATGGGGAAGGCTGGAGGCTTCTAGTCAGCTGCATTTTGTAAGCCCTTTTTGGTTGTGTTGGGGATAATACACTGAATAATGATAATAGCAATACTACTATCTAACATTTGTATAACACTAATGTTTGCAAAGTCCTCTACTTTGGATTAACTCACTTGATCACAACAGTCTTGTGAAGGAGGTACTCTTGTTCCAATTTTTCAAATGAGGAAACTGAGGCATAGGGAAGTGAAATGATGTCCAGGCTCATCCAGTCAATCAGTACTTATAAAGGGCTTGCTACTTGTCAGTTGTTCAGTTGTTTTTTCAGTCGTGTCTGGCTCTTGATGACCCCATTTAGGTTTTGTTGTTTTGGGGGAGTTTTTTGGCAAAGATATTGGAGTGGTTTGCCATTTCCTTCTAGAATTCATTTTACAGAGGAAGGAACTGAGGCAATAGGGTGAAGTGACATGCCCAGGGTCATACAACTAGTAAGTGTCTGAGACCAGATGTGAACTCAAGACAATTCTGACTCCAGGCCCAGCACTCTGTGCACTGTGGCACCACCTAGCTGCCTCTATTATGTGCTAAAAGTTGGGCATAGAAAGGTTTAAAAAAAAAGTGTGCTCTCAAAGATCTCACAGTCTAAAAGGGGAGACAGTGTGCAAACAATTATGTACAATCTGTTAACAATATATTGGAGACAACGAACAGAGGGGAGTCAACAGAATGAAGAAGGAACAGGAGAAGCTTCTTATGGAAACCGAGAAAGGGCAGTCAGTGAAAATGCCTGAAGTTGGTTGGTGGAAGCAGGGATAGAGTGTCTTATTAGAACACAGCAAGAAGGCTGGTTTTACTGGATCAAAGAGTGAATGGAAGGTTATATAAGATGTAAAAGACTGGAAAAATTGGGGAAGAGGTGCTTCTGAAGGGCTCTAACTACTAACCAGAATATTTTATATTTGATCCTAGAAGTAAGAGCAAACCACAAGAGTTTGTGTAGTAGGCTGGTATCATGGTCAGACCTGTGCTTTTTAGGACTGGACTGGGGAAAAATCTGAAGGAGAAAGACCAGTCAGCAGGCTATTTCAAGAGACGGTGTAAAATATTTATAGCAGTTCTTTTAATGGTGGCAAAAAATTGAACTTTGAGGGGACATCCATCAACTGGGGAATGGCTGAACAAGTTTTTGTATGTGGTTGTGATGGAATACTATTTACTCTGCTATAAGAAATGATGAGCAAGATGCTCTCAGAAAAACCTGGAAAGACTTATATGATGCAAAGTGAAGCAGAACCAGGAGAACATTGTATATAGTTAATACCAATATTGTATGATGATTCACTGTGAATGCCTTAGCTATTCTCAGCAACAAAATGATCCAAGACAATTCTGAAGGACTTATGATGAAAAATGCTACCCACCTCCAGAGAAAGAATTGATGGGGTCTGAATGCAGATCAGAGCATACTTTTTCTTTATTTTTTTTGTTTCATTTTGCTTTGGTCTGTGGAGTCTTATACAACATGACTAACATGGAACTATGTTTTGTGTGACTGCACGTGTATAATCTATATCAAATTCTTTCCCTTCTTAATGGAAGGAGGGGGAGAGAAAGACTTTGGAGCTCAGAATTTTATAGCCAATGTTAAAAAAACATTTTTTAAAATGTAATTGGGAGAAAAATAAAATATTTTTTAAAGGAGTCCAGGTATAAGGGGCTGAGGGTCTGTACCACAGTGGTGTCAAAATGTAGTGGGAAGGAAGCCTGTACTTCAAGAGAGGTTGTGAAGGTAAAATTGACAGGTCATGGCCACACATGGTTATGGGGGAAGACATCAACATTAAGGAAGTGAGGATAATACCACAGTGGAAAGCCTGACTGCCTGGGAGAATGGTGGTACCTGGACAGTTACGGAGGAGTTAGGAAGAGGAGAAGATGGAGAGGGTGGGAAATAATGAATTCCATCTTGGACATCCTGAGGGTAAGGTGTCTCCAGGACTCCAGTTTGACATGTACATGGGCAACTGGAGCTGGGAGACCGGAGGGCAGCAGAGAAGTTAGGACTGAAAAACTTGATTTGTGAATCAACAGAATAAAGATGATAATTCAATCTATGGGATCTAGATGAAGTCTCCAAGTGAAATAGGATAAAGCAGGAAGAAAAAAGAGCCCAGGACAGAGCCCTGTGGGAGACAACAGGCTAATCCCCTAGATGAAGATTGAGAAGCAGCCATTAGCTAGGAGAACCAGGTCAGAGCAGTGTCAGGAAGCTAATCTGTAGTAGCAGTGATTGCCAAGAAGTCAAGGGAGATGAGGTTTGAGAAAAGGCCCTTCTTTTGGATGAGGTTGGCAGCCAAGCTTCTGTTCACAGACCTTTGAGGAGGACCCGGGGCCTTTTGAGTCTGCCCATGGCTCAGACTGTTGGGATGGTTTTCCTGATATTAAGTCTAAATTTGCCTCTTTAGAATTTCTACCCTTCGTTCCTGGTTCTCTGCCCTCAAGGATCAAACAGTAAGTCCTGTCCTTGTTGGACACAAGAACCCACATTTGAAGAGTAATTCAAATACTGTATACCAACTGAATCTTCCCTAAGGTTCAACCTCCAAGGTTACTTTGACCAATGCTTATGTTGGACTCAATATTAACTCACCACCCTGGCTAACCTCCTTCATACCTCTCCAGCTTATCTTTGTCTTCTTTAAATCATAGTACCCAGAAGTGAACCTAGTACTCAGATGAGGTCTGACAAGGGCAAAGGACAGGGGGACTGTCACCTTCCTATTCCTGAAATCTACAATTCTCTTAAGTTGTAAGATCACAAGAAGCTTTTTATCCATATCACCCAGCTGACTCACATCACACTTGCAATCCATTAACCCCCCCCAAAAACAATCTTTTCCAGGACAACTCTCTATACATGTGTCAGCCCCATAGGATATTTATGAAGAGAGACACATAGGAGCATGCATAGACAGGGACACACAGAAAGACCCAAGGAATGACATACTCAGCAAATGTTAGACCCAGAGAGAGAAGCAGAAAGAGGTAGGGGAGGGATGAAGGATCTGGGCCAGGACCAAAGAGCACACCAGAAAGACCCACTGAGGAACACAAAGACAAACCCAAGAAGATCACACCATACAAAGGCACAGATAGGAACACACTAGAGGATCTAGGGAAGGACATAAGGCAGATAGAGAGGGATGGAAAGACTGACTTAAAGAGGAATGCAAATACAGTCCCAGAAAAATACACAAACTCAGATAAAGCCCCAAAGAGGAACACAAAGACAGACACAGAAAATGACAGGCAGGCTGATCTAGAGAAAGATACAGGGACAGTCCTAGGAAGGGACACAGGAATAGACATAGTGGAGGATAGGCAGACAGGGAAGGAAGGGAGGAAAGACGGAAAGAAAGAAGGGAGGGGAGGAGGAAGGAAGAAAAGCATTGAGCATCTAGTGGTGCCAAGCACCATGCTAAGTGCTTTACTATAGTATCTCCTGACCCTCACAACAGCGGGATAGATGCTATTATTAGCTACATTTTAGAGCTGAAGAAACTGAGAAAGACAGAGATTAAATTACTTGCCCAGGATCACAGCTAGGAAGTGTCTGAGGCTGAATTTGAACTCAGCTCTTCCTAACTCCAGACTTAATACTCAATCCACTGAACCACCTAGATGCCTCTGATAAGGATGGAAAGTCTCAGAGATGGACACACAAGAGGATAGATGAGATCACGTAGAAACCAAGAGACAAATCCAGAGAAGGGTAGAGAGACTTACAGAACAACAGGCATTGGATTGAAAAAATAACAGGTATATAGACCCAGAGAGACACGCAATGACATATCCAAACAGAGACAGACACAGGCTCAAAGAGGCATCCAGAGACAGAAAGATGGCCTGAAAAAAATTGTACCCCAGTAAAACTAAAAGAGAGTGAGAGAGACCCAGGAAGGGAGACAAAACAAACCTAGAGAATGACAGGGACAAGGACCCAGAAAGCACATTAAAGAGAGTCGGAGGAGTCAGACCAAGCATGATGAACAGATCTAGAGAATGACAGAAAATCTGACCCAGAGGGCGAGCTTTTGCAAATGACATATACAAACTCAGAGTGAAGCCTAGATAGATTCAAAGAGAGACAAACAGACCCATATAAGGGAGGGAAAGGGAGGAGGAGGAAGAAGAAAAAAAAGGAGGAGGAAGGGGAAGAAGAAGAAGAGACCCGGAGAGAGAGAACTAAGTCGACCAGTTGAGATCATATAAATTCCATACTTCAATAGCAGATGCAGGCAGCCCCGCGGTGTGATTTCCTCCCATTCTACACAGCCAGTGTGGAGAAAGTGAATGAAGAGGAAGTCCAAAATTGGGGCTTGTCAAGAGATGAACAACAAAAGAACCGAGGGCCAAGGCATTCAAGAATAGACATATAGGTGTGAACTGACTGACTGTAACGTTGAGATTTTAAAGGAAGGAAAATGGGTCGAGAGCAAGGGTGATGGAGCTGGAGAAGACCAGGTGGAGCATGAAGTGACTCCGAGTGTGTTTGGGGGATTGGGGAAAGATGAGAGGAGTGTCCAGCAGCAACAACGAAATAAATGGCTCAGGATGTGATGTCTTCCCCATGGCGATCAATCAGCTAGCCTTTATTGAGTACCTCCTAAGTGCCAGGCACCATGCTAAGTACTAGGGTTACAAAGAAAGGCAGGCCCCTGCTCTCATTACCTCCAATCTAATATAGTATGTACAAGTATGTACAAACAAGATATATAGAAGATGAATTGGGAGTAGTTTCAAAGGGAAGGCACTAAGATTAAGGAGGTCCGGAGAGAGGCTTCCTGCCCAAGGTGGAATTTTAGCTGAGACTTGAAGGATGTTGGAGAATAGGAAGAGGAGGCAGAAATGAGCGGGTGTTGTGCTTCAGGGCAAGCATAGGAAATGCCCAGAGTAGGGAGGTAGCCAGGATCACTGGATTGTAGGGCGTTTGTAGGGCTGGGGGAAGGGAAAGGGGAAAGGGCCAATAAGAAATAAGAAGATTGGAAGCAGAAGAAAGGTCTGTATTGAAGGAAAGGCATGATGGCAGGAAAAAAGAGCAGCCTAGAGACTTGGAAGGGTAGGGCCGATGAGGATGGGAATGGGATTTTAGGGAGGACAGAAAGGGAAGGGGGAGTTTGAGATCCATGCAGCTGGAGAGTAGTAGATGGGACTTTGCTTGACATAGGGCCCAGAATATGAGACGAAAAGAGGTTGGTTACAGAACCCTTCGTTGAGAGATCCAGAGGACAGTCTTGGTAATAGAAAGACCAGGAAATCAATGGATAGACTCAGAATGACACACAAACCAAGGGACAGATGCACTTTGCACAGAGTAACTTAAGAGTTACCCTTTAGAGTGACAGAATGAGAGACAGTGAGTGACAGGGACCCCGGAGGGACAGGAGGATCCAGAGACAGTCACTCTCAGAAAGGAACAGAGACTAGGGAAGAAACAGAAAAACCCAAGAGTACACAATCAGACAGGGGCAGAGAGCCAGGGAAGGACAGAAAGGTCCGGAGCAAACGAGAGTTACAGATTCTCAGAAACAGATGAAACCAGAGAGCGAAAGACACGTCCCAGAGGCCGGCAGAGCCAGAGATACAAGTGATGCTTGGGAGGGACTGCAGACCTAGACCTAGACAGACCTGGACACCTAGAGAGAAGGATCCAGCCTGACAGCCCTGGACTGCGGCAGACAGGACGATGAGGACGACAGACGGCCCTGGACTGAGATGAAAAGGCGGGTAAACTGGTGGTACTCTGCCTACCCAGGCGGCCCCCGCAGAGGGGCGCGGAGGGGGCGGAGGAAGGGTCCTGGAGCCGGTGGTCGGTCCCCCCCTCCCAGCAGAGGGCGCCCCGGGTCGCCCCCAGACCCCGGCCAGCTGCCCCCACCCCTCGGGCCGCGGGGCCTGCCGTGTCTATTTATACCGGCGCGGGGAATCGGACACCGGGCTGGCTGGCTGCGGCGTCGGTGCCCGTCCTCTGCGCGCTCCCTGGCTGGGCGGCCAGCCCTCGGGGGCCATGGAGGCTGACCCGTGCGGCTGCTGCGAGCGGCTGGTGCTGAACGTGGCCGGGCTACGCTTTGAGACGCGCGCTCGGACCCTGGGACGCTACCCTGACACACTACTGGGCGACCCGGGCCGCCGGAGCGCCTTCTACGACCCGGCCCGCGGCGAGTTCTTCCTGGACCGCCACCGGCCCAGCTTCGACGCCATCCTCCACTACTACCAGTCGGGAGGGCGCCTGCGGCGGCCGGCACACGTCCCCCTGGACGTCTTCCTGGACGAGGTGGCCTTCTACGAGCTGGGCGCCGACGCGCTCGCCAAGCTCCGAGAGGATGAGGGCTTCGCCGCGGAGCCCGAGCGCCGGCTGCCCCGGCGGCCCTTCGCGCGCCAGCTCTGGCTGCTCTTCGAGTTCCCCGAGAGCTCGGCGGCAGCCCGCATCGTGGCGGTGGTCTCGGTGCTCGTCATCCTTATCTCCGTCGTGGTCTTCTGCCTGGAGACCCTGCCCGACTTCCGAGACGAACGCGACGGCCAGCCCAGGGCTGCCTCGGGGCAGGTGAGCTGGGGAACACAGGTCGAGGGAGGGAGTTAGAGGGGCCCAGAGGCCGCAGGAGGGGCCCAGGGTTGGGGAGGGAAGGGCAGAGAGGGCTAGAAGGGACAGGGGAGGAGAGGGGAAGCAAGCCGGTGGACTGCACTGAGAAAGGGCAGAGGGGACTAGAGGACGTCAGAGGGGGTCAGAGGGTAGAGGCTGGGAAAAGGCAGAGGGAGCCAGTGGGGCGACAGAGGGGACTGAGAGAAGACAGAAATGGGGAGAAAGGTAACTAGGGAGGAGTAGAGGGAGGTGTGGATGCAGTGTATCGGAGGGGGCCAAAGGGTGAGAAATCAGTCGAGGCTGGGAAATGGGGGGACAGAAGGGGCCTAGAGAATGATGGGGGAGAGGGGAGCATAGTGAAGAGAGGGAGCCTGGGGAGGTAGAAGTTGGAGGAAGAGGTCAGAAGCGGTTAAGGAAGGCCAAGAGGGGTGGGGGGACAGAAGGGACTTGAAAAAGTCAAAGGAGTGTCGGACCAGAGAGTAGAGGGGTGAAAGGCCCTGGAGGGGCCCAGGACCAAAGAAACCTGGTTCAGAGGGTAAGACAGAGCTAAAGACAGGCTGGAGCTTAATGGGGTCAGGAACACTGGGTGTGGGGAGAAGGGGAGGGAGAGGAAACCCCTGCTGCTCTTCTCAGACAGACAATGGAGGAGGCAGAGATATATAGACCCAGTATCTCCATCCTCAGTCTCTAAGTTGGAGTGAGAAAATGGAATTTACCTTGTTCCTGTGGGGAAGTCCTTGAAGTCCCTTGGAATTTTTCCCAATGCAGATTCAGGACATTTCCTCAGGCTTTCTCTAACCCCAGCATCTAGCTTCCAACCACCAAGTCCTGAGGGCCTCTGGCATCCTTTGCCCCAAGCCTTCACCGAGGCAAGGACCTAGGTGTCTGTACCCTCTGTAGGCAGGCTGGAGACTTGACCTTGAGGCTAGTACTATAGGCTCCCACCTTCTGACTGACCTGCTCCATCCCACAGCTCCCATCAATGAGATCCAATGGCTCCCAGCCAGTGCCTCCTCTTCCGAGGTCCCCATTCGATGACCCTTTCTTCCTGGTGGAGACACTCTGCATCTGCTGGTTCTCCTTTGAGCTCCTGGTGCGTCTGGGTGCCTGTCCAAGCAAGACGGCCTTCTTCAAGAATGTCATGAACCTTATTGACTTTGTGGCCATCCTGCCCTACTTTGTGGCCCTGGGCACAGAGTTGGCCCGGCAGCGGGGTGTGGGTCAGCCTGCCATGTCCCTGGCCATCCTGCGGGTCATCCGCCTGGTTCGCGTTTTCCGCATCTTTAAGCTGTCCCGCCATTCTAAGGGCTTGCAAATCCTGGGCCAGACATTACGGGCATCAATGCGTGAGCTGGGACTGCTCATTTTCTTCCTTTTCATTGGGGTTGTCCTTTTCTCCAGTGCAGTTTACTTTGCGGAGGTCGATGGGCCCCCCGATTCAGGCTTCACCAGCATCCCTGCTTCTTTCTGGTGGGCCGTGGTGACCATGACAACCGTGGGCTATGGGGACATGGCACCTGCCACAATGGGTGGCAAGATCGTGGGCTCCCTCTGTGCCATTGCTGGTGTCCTCACCATATCACTGCCTGTGCCTGTCATTGTCTCCAACTTCAGCTATTTCTACCACCGAGAAACAGAAGGAGAAGACACTGGGAGGTATCGGCATGTGGCTACCCAGCCCTGCTGCCCTCCTGAGGGCCCTGAGGGTAAAGCTAATGGGCTAGTTGGGGGCAGTGGAAAGCATTTGGTCACAGAGGTGTGAGGGGTACAGTCCAGGATGGGAAAAGAAGTTAGTGCGATGGGGAGGAATGTGAAGATACAATAGTGTTGGGCTAGAGCTGGGTTGTTAGGTGGCATGGGGTGATGGACAGGGACCCTAAATTTTCCCATATGTTTCAGCAATCCATCAGTGGCAAGTCTGGCAGGACTTTTGATGTCATTTTGTGTTGGCCTCTGGATTCTAGGAGTCCCAAGGGGACTTCCTGGGTTTCAATGAATTATGTCAAATTATGTTGGTTTCTTTTGAGTTGGGATTGAGTCCTGTTGGGATATGTGAGTATCTGTGGGGACTATGTGATTGAAACAGGTTCAGTTATGTTGAATGCAGTGAATCTTAAGGTGATAGGAATTTGTGATTGGCTAAGTGTTTGGATCATGTGAGTCTTTGGGGGCCTCGTGGTTGTGAGAGTCTCTGCGGTGCTGGTGATCACATGCCCTGTGTGTCTGAGGCCTTGTGCTTCCACTGAATTGCATGAGTGTAAGGATCAGGAGCTTGTAGTCATGCTCTGGTTGTTGTCTTGTATGAGTCTCTGAGGGCCTTGTAGTTATGTTGGGTTGAGTTGTCATTCAACTTCAGAGCTTAAGGAGACCTCAGAAAGCATCTCATATAACTTGTGTCTGACCAGAAATTTCCTCTATACCATACCTCCCCCCCAAAAAAAGGATTCATCCAGCCTCTGCTTGAAGACTTTCAGAGGTGGGAGACTCACTACCTCACAAGGAAACCCATTCCACTTTTGAATAGCTCTCATCAATCTTCCCATTGCTCTCACTCTGCCTTGAGGGGCCAAACAACATTAGTATACTTATTCTTTAGAAGCTTTTCAAATATTTCAAGACTGTCTCATGTCTCCTATAAGTCTTCTCTTCTCCATGAGAAATAGTTCTGGTCCCTTCAACTCATCTTGCTATGACATGGTCTCCAGTCTTCTCTTAGTTCCAGCATCTCACCTTGACACTATACTGCCTGGACCTGACCACCAGACTCCTGCCATGGTGGGAGTAGAATAGAAAACAGCAGGCATCTCACCTCCTTTGTCCAGGCCCTGGCCCTTATTAATTCAACCCAAGGTCTACTGAACACTGGGGGCTGCCCTGGCACACTGTGGCTCAGGTTCCATTTGCATTCACTCCGCACCCACAAAACTCTTTTACCATGGCATGGCCATATCTCCTCCATCATGCACTTTTCTAGCTGATTTTTTTGACCCCTAAACTTGTTCTTGTCAAATTCCATCTTATTAGATCTGACTCAGCATTCTCAAATGTCATGATCTTTCTAGATTTCTATTCTCAGTTGTTTGGTGGGTTAGATACCTTCCCTAGTTTTGTGTCATCTGAGAATTTGATAAGCTTCTATTCTATTCATCCAAGTCATTGACTAAAAAAAACACCCTAAAAACAAACAGCATAGGGCTGGGGAGAAATCCCTGGGACACTCTGCTAGACACCTCCTTCCAGGCTGAGATAGATCCTTTAATCAGAACTATTCACCTAGCTGACTGTCAGTGATCCAATCCCTAACCACATGATTACTTAGCATTGTCCACATCCTCCACTTCATCCACAACAAGGATATGGAAGACTTCCCATGTGGCTTGAACTGAGTTGGATTGAGTCACATTGGTTGTGTGGTTTTATGGAATTTCTGAAGGATCTCGTTGACTTGGATGGAGGAGTGGCATCTTGAGTTGTGTGAGGTCTGAAGAGGTTGAGTTGCTTTGGTGTGCCATGATTCTCTGGAGTGGTTAGGAGGATTGCATGGCTGTACAAAGAGCCTTTTGGGAACCTGGGTTCTAGGGCTATCCTTGCCATGTGATAGTCTCCAGTCTGTCCTTGTTGGAGTCTCAGTACTGCTCATTGTCCTTTCCAGATCCCCAGTTCTCTATTCTTCAGTGGTGCAGCTTTATCATTTCATTGTTTGTGGTTGTACAGCTGTGTGAGAGACATGGGTGTGTATGTAGCATGGTGTTGCATTTGTGTAGGGTTACATATAGCTCTACTGCATGAGCTACCTAGGGTCTCTGTATGGTTTTATTGGGGTGTGTATAGCTTTTCTGCACGGTGCTGGGTTGATTGGTGGGTTGATGAACTGTGTTTGGTTTGTGTGGTCCCAAGCTGTAGCACTCCCTTGTATCCCTCAGTCTTTCTCTTCTGGCCTCCTTTGCCCCCTCCTCAGCTACTCTGAGCCACAGCCCTTGAGGAAGTATGACATGAAGAGAACTTTCCAGTCCTCCATCCAAGTGGCTCATACATCTGGGTATTGACAACATCCCTAAGTGATCCTGGGCCTAACCAGGAGCAACAGGGGGAAATAGAGGGGAGATAAAGACAGGAAAGACCCAAAGGTAGAAGGAGGAGAGAGAGAGAGAGAGAGAGAGAGAGAGAGAGAGAGAGAGAGAGAGAGAGAGAGAGAGAGAGAGAGAGAGAGAGAGAGAGAGAGAGAGAGAAGGAAAGAGGAGAGAGGGAGAAATAGGCAAAGATGCTTTCACAAACTCCCTCCTGGTAATGGGACAGAGCAGTCAAACTATGGTTGGAGTTTGGGTTGGGGGGGGCAGGGTGGAAGTCATGGAGGCATTGCCCTGGAGCAAGAACTCTAGTGGGGATAGAGTAGGGCTGGGATGGATCCAGTTCTCCAAATAAACAGCCTTAGCTTCCCCTCCACTGGTGTTGCCCTTGGCTGAGAAAAGGAAGGGGGACCCAGTCTGGGGGGGGGGGGGTGGGAGAACCACAACCTGGGGACACCCAGCCGCCTGCACTGGGCCTAAATTTAGGGCTGGGATGGCCCCCAGGCCAGGGTGTCCAATGTCTGTCACCTAAAAATAGCCAGAGGGGGGAAGGGAGGAGAGGAGTCCCCAGCCTTCTGGGTCTCGGTGTCTGTCTGTACCTCCTTCTCTCTGTCTCTCTGTCGTGAATCTTCCTCATCTCTGTGCATGTCTATGCCTTCATATCTCATCTGTGTATATGACATATCTCCCCTCTCACCCAGGACTTCAAGCCCCTTGAGGACAGGGATACACCACCACATCCCCAGAGCCTGGCTCCAAAAGCTGGCCCTTAATAAATGCTAGTTGAATTGAATTTCTACGTCTCTGCGTTGATCTGTTTCTGTCTCTGCCTGCCTTGCCATTCTGTCCGGCCCACTCAAGCCTTCTCTGTTGCCCTCCCTCCCCCTCTCACTCTTTTCCTTCCCCCCAGAGCTTGGGGCGCCCCTGGGGAGGTTGAGACTGAGCCTGGGGCCTGGCCAGGGAAATGGGGCTCCTGTCTCCCCACTTGTGTCTCTGTCTGGGCCCTTATCTTTCCCGGGGCGCCTGGTTTGTGTCTCCCTCTGGGAAAGGCCTGGAGTGGGAGTGGGGGGGGGGGGTGCGCTGCCCCGACTGACACTTCTCTGGCACAGGAGAGAAGGAAGCTGGGGCCAGGACGCCTGGGTCCGGGAAGGTGGAGGGGAGGTCGGAGTGTCGGGGGGAGGCGGTGCAAGGGGAGGGAGGCGCTGAGGTCAGATTCCTCGGCGGTCCGGGTCTCAGAGCAGCCAAGGTGGACGATGAGGGCGGGACTGCTGGTCACTCCCCCAGATGGGCGGGGTTAGCCTAGCGCCCACCCTCCTGTCCCGGAGAGGGCCGCGCGGCGCGCGGAGCCGGGCGCCAGGGAGCAGCGGCTGCCAGAGCTCCAAGCGCAGGCGGGTGTCCCAAGTAAGGTCCGGGCGGAATGTCGGGAAGGAGGGAGTGGGGTGGGATCCAGGAGTTTGGGCCCGCCCTGGGTCCAAGGGGGCGGGCCGTGCAGGATCTTGGGGACAGGACCCGGCGGGGAAACTGAGGCAGGAGGCAGGCAAGGCCCAGCTCAATCTCTGAGCAGTTCTAGGGAGTTACTCAGGCGTACTAGCAGGCTCGGACCGGGATCCGTTTTGTTTCTCTATCCCTTTTTCCCGTTAGCTGGGCCGGGCCTCCTGGGTCCCCAGGGGGCGGGGGCTGAGTCCGGACGCCTGGGTCTCCCAGGGAGGACTAGAAATCGCTCCCACCCTCTCTCTCCCTCCCTCCCTCGGTCCCTCCCCGACTCCTTGCCCGCCTCCGCCCGGGCGGCAGCTCCAGGTATGTGCAACTGAAGTCCTGGGCGGGTCCTGGCCTGTCCCAGTTCTGAGGGAACATTCCTAGGAGACGCCTCGGGGACCCAGAAGTCCAGCCCCCGCCCCCTTGGGGTCCAGGCGTCCGACCCCCAACCCCTTCCCCCTTGTGGTCTCAGGCGTCCCTGCCCCCAAGGGCCCTAGAGTTCCTTGTCCGTGGTGCCCCCCACCAGTACCGCCCCCTCAGGGACCGTGGTGTCCCCATCCCCCCAGCCTGCGCTCCTTGGGGACCCAGGCTTCCTGGCCCCCAGCCCCCTCCGCTGTCTGGGAGATGGATGGGCCGTGAGGGATCTAATCTTTTCCAGCCCTTGAGCCTCATCCATCAGCCGCCTCCCCTCCCCGACATCTGCTTCCCATCCCGGCCAGGTTCCCGTCACCTGGGAAGGGGCCTGCGCAGAGGGCCCTGGTCTGGGGGAGGGGATGCCTGGGTCCTCCGGGGAGGACACGGGGAACACTTGCTTCCAAGCTTCCATTCTTTTTTCTCCTAGGTGGTCGCCCCCCTGTCCTTCTCCTGGGATGGCCGGGAGGAGGGGGCCCCGAGAGACCCTGACAAGGGACCCTCAGAGCCCAGGAGCCCCCAGCCCAGGGTTCAGGAGGAGGTGGCCCTGAGAAGTCTGGTAAGCCCGAGACCCTCCCCTGCTGGTCCTCCTTCCCTTTTCCCTCTGTGCTCCGAATTAGAAATGAAGGGGGCCTTAGCGATCAGAGTCCTACGTCTTCCTGTTGCAGCTGGGGGCGTCTGGAGGTCTTGGTAGGGCCAAGGACTTGCCCCGCCCTGACATCCCTAGATCTCGAGCTTTCCCCTCCGGCTCCAGGGCTGCCCCACTGATCAGCGCCCCTCTCTTTACCAGGTGGCCACAGAGATGTTTCTCCCTTCCAGCCCGCTCCACATCTGGCTCTTCCTCTTTCTTCTCTGGGTCCTACCCGGCGTGGCCCCACAGGAGCCACCACCATTGCCCCCCTTTCCAGGACCTGAGTGGGACCTGCTGTCCCCACGGGTGGCCCTGTCTCGGGGGGCGCCTTCAGGGCCCCCACTCCTCTTTCTCCTGGAGGCCTCCCTGGCAGCAGCCCCAGCCAACCGGAGCAGACGGGAGGCTGGGGCGGGAGCGGAGGCTGGCCGTCGGGGTGAGCTGGCTGTGTGCGACGCCGTCAGCGGCTGGGTGACTGACCGCCGCACGGCTGTGGACCTTCGGGGCCGGGAGGTGGAGGTCCTGGGGGAGGTGCCCGCAGCAGGGGGGGGGTCCCCTGCGCCAGTACTTTTTTGAGACCCGATGCAAAGCGGCTGGGGGCCCGGGAGGCGGGGCAGGTTGTCGTGGAGTGGACCGAAGACACTGGGTGTCGGAATGCAAAGCCAAGCAGTCTTACGTTCGGGCGCTTACTGCAGACGGGCAGGGCCGAGTGGGCTGGAGGTGGATTCGCATTGACACAGCCTGTGTGTGCACCCTGCTCAGCCGGGCCACGGCTGGGGGGCGGGCCTAATTCCAAACCTGTATGACCTTGGGCAAATGCCTCCCACTCCCTGGGCTCCGAGGAGCTCCCCAGGCTGACCAGAGTTCAAGGAAGCTCATAGCCGAGAACTTCATCTCCATTCAAAATAGAGATCACCAGGTCCAACCTGGCACATTTCACACAGGGGAACACTGAAGCCTTGAAAGAGAAAGAGACTTACCCAAAGGCACACTGCTCAACCCGGGGTTTCCTTCTCTCTTTGGTGGCCACCTGGTTGAACTAAGGAATCCTGAGTGGAGTCACCATTTGAGGTCAAGTTCTGGGAGCTGAAGGCATTTATCCCACAGAAGTCCATCAAGCCTCATACTCACAGTCTTCAAAGACCCAAGACAGAAGCACAGATCTGGAGCGCAGGGATCCAGTGTGTTATATCCCACACTTGAGGACAGAAGCAAGATTCATAGCCAGCACTCTAAACAGTCCCAGCAGGAGCCCTGATGCTTGGAGAGGGAGTGAGCCCCCTGTCCCTGGAAGTGTTCAAGCAGAAGCTGAGCAGCAGGGCAAAGAGAGTGTGAACTGGATAATCTCTAAGCTCCCAACCATCCGTGAGTCTGAATGGAGGAGCAGCTCTGACCCTACCTGGGACAGGCCAGTGGGAGCTGGGCAGATCCCAGATCAGGGGATGGAACATCTTGAGGGCCATGAGACAGAAATTAAAGACTGATGCTGGAAGCTGCAGTTTTCATACGCTCCATCCTCCAGTTTAAGGGGCATTGTATTCTGCCTGCTTTTGGCAACCTCTCCATCAAGAACATAAGCTCTCTAGTGGGTCATGCCCCCAAGCCCATAAGGGCTAAGGAACGGTGACTGGGAGCTCAGGCTATGTCTCCGAGTGCCAGATTTCTTTGTTTTTATGTCTTTATCCCCGTGTCTCCCTCAGAGTCCATCTCTGGAACTTTCCCGATGTTTTTGTGGGTTTTGTCTGTTACTTGAGTTTCCCACATACGTACATATATGTGAATACAATCATAGATGTCCATACTATCTGTTGGCTTCTCTGGGTTGTCTCTCTTGTCTACGTGTTGGAACATCCGCGTGTGTCTAAGTCTCGTTGAGTTCCTGCATCTCTCCAGGTCTCTGTCTTGCTAGTGCCCTGTCTCTGGGTATGTGTCCTTCCTGCCACTTCCCCTGCCTTCTCCTAGTCCCAGCATCTTTTGCACTTTCCCTCTATATTTGCCCCTCGATTTTTTTTCTCTCCATCTCTCCCTCATGCTCTGCTTCCAGTCCCTCTTTACCTGGATTCTTTCTGAACTTTTCTCCCGCCTCAGTCCACCCTCACCCCCACCCCTTGGCCCCCATTGGCCAGATCCAGGCTTCGGCAACGTCTGTCTGTCTCCCGGGCAACGGCATCAACAGTGGGGGCGGTAGAGAGGGCAGACCAAGAACGAGGCCAGGCCTGGTTAGGACATGACTGGCCTCACTCCGCCGTCACACTGTGGCCTCCTGGGAACCTCCGTCGAGGGTCCTGGTGGTCGGAAACCACCCCGGCCAGACTGGCGACGACTCAGCAGCGGTGTGGGCGTTCCCCTTGGTCCAGGCAGCACCCTCCCCTTTCCCCCGCCTACAGTGCGGGTGAGCAGGACCGCTGGCTCTCCCACTGGATGAGGGCCAGAAGAGGGAACAACAGTTGGACCCCGCAAAGGGCGGGGCTGGGGAGAAAATGACTGGACTACCGAGGGGGCGGGGCTGGGGGAGGGCGCCGAGCTCTTGCACTTTGCCGTAATCCTACCCCCTCCTCCTCTCCAAGACCACCGCCCCCGAAAGCCTCCCCTCGGCAGTCGAGCAAGACTCCAATGCCCGGAATTTCGCCGATGTCTTCAGTCGCTGGGAGACGTCCTCAGGTGCGGCGCATGGGCCCAAGACTCTCAGGGATGTGTACGCGCAGCCCAGCTACCCGCTCACTCCTATGGTCACAAAGACTCTAGGGATCAAGGACTTCGCAGAGAAGGTGAGAAGCTGGAACCCCGAGGGGCGTGGAGGGGAGGGGGTGAGGCCGATGGTTCCAGCTTCCCCCTCTCGTTCCCCAGTTCCAGCACCGACCCTATCGGAAGCCCTTGACCATGGCGTACCAGAAAAGTGAGACTAAGGATAAGTTCCAGGGCTGGTCCAACCTGTGCTCTGGGACCATGAGACAGGAAGAGTCCCAACCTTGGGAGCTAGCCGATCACCACACCCAGGTGAGGCCGGGCTCCCGGGAGGAGATGAGGAGTGGGGTAGGTTGATGTGACTAGGGACCCTGCACACGCTGAGTCCTGCACGTTCCCCGTTCGTCCAGGCCATGATTCCCTCCAGCAAGCCCCCAGCCCTCCCTGGGCGGCCTTTCTACGTCCGGGACCAGAGCGTGTTCGACCGTCACCAGCCCTACCTGACCACAACAGCCCGAGACTTCCGCCACTACCCCAGGTGAGCCGGGACCCAGGCTCCTCCCCAGCCTCCCCTCGAAACACTGCCCTCAATGGCATCACCCCAACCCCTCCTCGAGGACCCACAGGAGACCCTTTTCCCAGCAGAGTCCCCTTGAGAATTCAAGAATTCCTTGCCCTGCGAGGACGCTGGCGCCCCCATCCCCTTCCCCACCCCCCTTGAGGACTCGGGCGCGCCTCTCCTCCCCAGTTAGCTGCGTCTCCGCCGGGCACTCAGGCGTCTCCTCCCCCTCCATCAATACCCCTCGGGTGACTCTGAGTTCTGACCCGGACTCATTCCGTTTGCTGCATAGGAAGGAACTCGCCAGCTGCATCCAGAAATGTGCCATGCGCACAAAGTTTGGCGAACAGCCTCGGTTGCCGGTGCGAGAGCCTCTGCAGCCCCTCTCTCGGAGGGTCTGTCTGGGCCAGGTCCGCCCCGCCGTCCGCCATCACGGGGCCTTGTCCCTGACCAGAGAGTCCTACGGGAGCCTCCAGCACCCGCTGCGCCTAGCTGAACGATTCTCCCCGTTGGAGGCTCGCTGGGTGGGACCCCAAGTGCAGCCCATTTCCCTCCTACAGACCGTACCTCACGTCTACAAGACCGAAAACTCTCGCTACGGCAGTCTCAAACACGACTTCGTCTGAACTGTGTCCCCTGCCCGCTGGTGGCTCCCTTGAGGACACGCCCATGGAGCTCGGGCAAGCTGTACCCCCTTGGGACTGGGACAGAGGCTCTGAGGACACCACCCTGATGCTGGAACACATCCCACCCCCCCCTAGTTGGGGCAGGGCCTGTCAGGCCTTGCCCTCCAGACTGGAGCCCAGAAGGGTTCACCTGCATGCCTGCCCTGGAACTTGGGGCAGAGCTTAGGGGCAGGCATACCTGACCTTCTGCCCCCACCCTCAGTGAGAGGTGGGTCCACAGACTGGTCCTCCCTTCCGGTGGAGCTGGGGTGGAAGCAGGACCTTCACTCAGTACTTGGGATGGGGACAGGTGGGCCCCAGCTGCTGTACCCTTTCCTCCCCACAACATGACCTTTGCCTCCTGAGTTCTGCAGTGTGGGTTCCATTAGGGACTGAATCCTGGGGTGCACACCTCCAAGGATGAGTTCCTTCTCATTACATCTGAGGCTTCTGGCCCAACCCCAACACACACCTAAGGAGATGGGGCCTGAACGCTTGAGACTAAAGAGAGGTCTTCATCTGCTCTGTTCACATCTCTGAGGTGGCTATGACCTTGGAGCTAGCCTCATGCCCTTCTTCAGCCTGGGGACAATGCTCCCTGGCCTGCCCACACCCCAGGGCTGTTTGGGAACCCTAAAGCCACCTAAAGCCTGGCCTATGTGCAAGTCTTACCTTGGCCTCGGCTGGGCCCGCCCCCGCCTGCCCTGGGGATTAGTGTCCAGGTTACCCAGTCAAAAGCAGAGAGCCTAGTGGCCTTGCCGCCCCCACTGCCTGGGACCTATAAAGTGCCCTGGCTTCAGCTGGCGAGGGGGAGTGCAGGATGGAGAGATACCAGGTCAGAGCCCAGGACCCAAGGAGCCAGACACCAGGAAAGCCGGGAGGGGTGGGAGAAGGACCTCCAGACCCCAGAGCAGACTTCAATTCCCAGGAAGCCTAAGGGGAAAGTGGGTGGGAGAGGTGTGTCCAGGACCCAGGGAGAGATGCCTAAGAGGCCCACAGGGGCAAGGAGAGGGACCTTCCAAGATCCTCGGGGCAGGTGGGTCAGAGAACTTGGACCCCTAGAGAGAAGGGGGTAGGGTATGGAAACCTGTGTCTGTGGGAGGGCTCAAGCCCCTGAATGTGAAGAGGTGGGGTATCTTGGGATCCCAGATGCCTGGTTCCCCCCTCAGGAGGTTGAGCTGGGATCTGCACCTCCCTCCCCAGGAGCTCACAGTGCTGCTGCTGCTGCTGATGCTGGAAGGAGGCTCCTGGGGAGCCAGCCCCCTTCGCCCTCTGTGCAGACCAACTAACGCCACCCTAGCTGCAGAGAGCGATGCCTGCCCAGTGTGTGTCACCTTCACTACCACCATCTGTGCTGGCTACTGCCCCAGCATGGTGAGGCTTGGTGGGTGCCAAGGGCTAGAGGAGGGGCTCACCTCCAGACAGTCTCCTCACAGGGCATCCCATTCCTTGCTTCCCAGGTGCGGGTGCTGCCAGCTGCTCTGCCTCCCAGCCCTCAGCTGGTCTGCACATATAGGGAACTGAGCTTCTCCTCTATCCGGCTGCCCGGATGCCCCCCTGGCGTGGACCCCATCTTCTCCTTCCCTGTAGCCCTCAGCTGCAGCTGTGGATCTTGCCGCCTGAGCCATTCAGACTGTGGGGGCCCCAGGGCCCAACACCACCTCTGCACCCGGCCTCACCTCAGCCTCCGCCTCCTCTAGAGCTGGGGCCCTAACCTCTCCCTTCACCTCTAGGTGGTACCCTCCAAGCCCTCTCTTCCCCCGACTCTCCTTTTCCATCCCCCAAATGCCCAATAAAGGTTTCTCATCTCACCCCTGGTGTCCTGTCTGCCTGGATTTGGGAGCCAGCACTGCCTACTGGCTCTCTCCTAGCCCCTGGGGTCACCTCAATCCCCCCCAAAAAAAAAACCCAATCACAAGGTAAGAGGTTTCCAGAACAATTTTATAGAAAGTTAGAATGTCATAACCTAGGTAGAAAAATGGAGAGAAAGTGGGAGGGAATTTGTGTGCATCTGTCCAGGAGGTTCAGGAGGTGTCCATAGTCTCACCTTCTGTTGATACAAGAAGGGGAGAGGGATCAGCAGAGGTTGACAGGGAGCTGCGAGCCAGCCTGAGGAGGGAGGGAGGAGAAACACTGGGCAGGTACTCACTTAGCTCATTAAAGAGAAAAGCATCTTGATATTCCTTCATGTACTGTGTGGATCGAGATTCGTCCAGGAACAGAGAATACACCCGCTTGATGTCGTCCACCTGCACCTCAGTGCCCTGGAAGGAAGAGGAGAGGGAGGGAGGAAAGGGCTGAGAGCTCTCCTGCATCTGGAGAGGGGAAGGGGAGCAGGGGTCTGCCCAACCTGACCAGCCCCACCGCCAGCCTGTGGGGGGGGTGGGCAGGACGCAGGCACCCACCTTGCGCTTCCGGCACACCAGGCTAGCAGCTGTGATAAGCTGGATGGCGTAGCGCAGAGAGGTCTCCAGCCCAATCCGGGTCAACACTGTATACGCATCTTCATTCATTTCCACGTCCTCCTCCTCACAACTGCAGGGTGAACTTCAGCTCAGCCTGGGCCACACCCCACCCTTCCAGGTGATCTCCATTGGGCCCTCTAGAGTCTGGCACCTAGGGTTCCATGCCACACTCTGCCCCACCTGGTTGGAAGAGTCTAGACAAAACCCCTCAGCCCCTACTGACTTCCTTAGCCACAAGGAGGCTTAGTGGCTTTGTGGGCAAAACTAGTGTTGAAACCCAGAGCCCTGCCCAGGCACCCTGGCACCAACCACAGCAGCAGGAGGTTTGTTTAGAGTCAAAGACCAGAGGAAGCCACATCCCATGCCAGAAGCCTCTTAGGTACGTAGGACAGGAGAAAGGGAAGCCCACAGAGGGGAAGGTCTTCTTACAGGAGATGCGCCCAGCGACCAAACCAAAGACAAGGGCAAGCTTAAAGTGCTGTTCCGTGACCCCAGAGCACTCTGGGTGGCCCTCAGCAACACCACAAAATCTGCCCCCCTGGCCTTTGGGGTCCCTTTCCCTAAGGCTCCACCTGGGAATGGCAGTCCTACTGGGCTCCTGCCCCTCTCTCACCGGATTCGGAGAATCTGCTTGGTGTCCTTCTCGCTATAAGGAGTGGTAGAGATGATGAGTAGCCGGTCCAGCAGGTCAATGGGAATCCCATGGGGGCTCTGGTAGCTGGTCCCCCGGATTCTGGAGGGAAGGTGAGAAGCCACCATAATTACCTTCTCCCTAGGCCAGGGGCTGCCTCCCCCCACCTCCCGCTCTCTTGGCACCCCCCCAAGCTCTATCCCCGTCACCTAGTGATGCCACGGTTGGTGGCCATGATGAGCACAGGGGCCATGTCACTCTCCAGGGCCCGGTTGAGGAAAGAGAAACTTTCAATGTCGAGCATGTGCACTTCATCTATGAACAGCACCTGGACAGTGGGGATGGTGGTCAGCACACCAATCGTCAGCACCCTCCCCACCCTGCCCCCAACGCTCCGAGCCTCACCCCTGGGATGATCTCCGCTTTGCCCTCTTCTCGCCACTCGGCCACCTTGGCATTGATTTGCTCCCGCACCTCCGACTTGATCTCCCCTGTGTCACCTGGGAAGGGCCTGGGGTGAGTGGATGGGTACAGGCTCCACCATGGGACAAGAGCCAAATCGGGAAAGAGGGCACACAGTGAAGAACACAGGGACGAGGGCCGGAGAGGGGGGCACACAGCAGGGAACTCAGGGACAAGGGCATGCAGTGGGGATGCCTGGCTTGGCACCCACCTGAGAAAAGTGCCAGGAAGCCCTGTGTGCGTGAGTTGATGACATCAATCTCATGGAGAGACACCGTGTGCACGACCTCCTTCCTCTTCTGAAGTTCCCCATCTGGGCACTGAACAAACTTGGTCTGTAGCAAAAAGGGATTGAGAGGAAATACCAATCAGAAGGGCCAAGAAAGAAAGGGGTAGAGGAGAGACAGAAACAGATAGGCAGCCAAGGAGTAGCCCAAGGCCAAACCTGAACCCTGCCCTGAGGAGTGCTCAAGGCCCCAGGACGAGCACCTCATGAAGACTGGGAGGTGCTGAAAGGCAGGACTTCGTGGAGGAGGTGGGGGGGGGGGGGGCGGTGCCAGGCTGGGTGTGACCGAGTAGCCCAGGACCTGGGAGAGAGGTATGAAAGTTACAGAAAGAAAGGGCTGGCCTGACAGCCAAGGGAGTAAGTAAGGTGAGGCATGAGTAAGAGGATCATGGCAGTATTAGGTCAGTGATAAAGGGAGGGACAGAGGCAAAGTGCGCACTGGAACCAGTGCGGGATGGAGGCATGGGGGTGGGGAGGGACAGGACTGATGGAAAAAAGTTAGGTGTCACCATAGAGAGTCACTTCTTAAACACCTACTGCGTGCCAGACACTGCTCCACAGCTGGCATATAAAAGAGGTAACAAAGCAGTCTCTGCCTCCTCAGATATAGGAACGAGCTACACAGAGAATCCACGGGAAAAACCAAACAGAGGAAAGATGCTGGAACCAAGAAGAGCGGGGAAGAGGGAAGGCTTCCTGTTTAAGCAGGTGTGCAGATGAGGGGGGCAGCCATGTACCTGAGAGCCCATGGCATCATAATCCCGAGCACGGGTAAAGGAGCGCCCCAGTTTGGAGATCTTTCCTGTGGCCTTGTCAATGGTGATGACATCCCTGGAAGGTGAGATGGAGGTGGAAGGACCCTCAACCCTGCTCCTCCCCAACTCCTGCAACCCCTGCTGCCTCCCCCCCAACCCCTAGCTCTCAGCTCACCCTGCCTGGACCTTCTCCTTGGTGAGGGACTCAATCATCTTTGTGCCCAAATCATAGATGGTCTCCATCTCTGTTGTCTTCAGTGTCAACTTTCCCACCTTGGAGCCCTGGGATGGGAAGAACAGTATGCCCTGAGACCAGTCTGTCTCCAAAAAGAAGGGCACCAGAGGCAGGGAAGTGGCTGGGCCCCTGCTCTGATCTCAAGGAGCTACCTCTTCCTCTCTAAATCATGGGGGTGGGTTGGTGTGAATCTTGACAGACCCTTCCAGCTTTAAGATTCTACAATCATCCAGGATGTCTAATGCTGGGACCCCCCCCTTGCACATTCCCCAAGCCAAAACTCACGGTGCCTGTAGCAGGACGGTCAATCTGGATCTCTACCACCTCCCCTTCAATGATTTCTGTCTCTTCCCTAGCAGGCAGGAAGAAGGAACAGTCAGAAGGGTTGAGATCACCCTTCCCCTCCCTGAGCCAGCCCCTCCAACCAGGCCTCAGCGCATGCTATCCTGGAGATGCCACAGGCCATAGGCACACTTACTTTATTCGGACCCCAATGGACCTTCGGAAGGCCTGAGTAAGGGCCTCTGTCTTGCTCATCTCCAAAGAGAAGATTTCACTGCCAGCAATGGCAGTAAAAGGTGTGTCAGGTCCCAGGGCCTGGGCCATGCCTCAGAAGAAGAGGGAAGGGAGAGAACTTGGAACCATGATCCAGCCTCTGCTCCCCTCCCTCCTCCTTCAGGACACAAAAGAGAGACCTAGAGACACAGGCCCCAGAAGATCCAAGGCCTGTTCGGCCCTTGTTCTGTCTGACTCACTATGGGGCCTCGGGACCACACTGCAAAACACAGCCCAGAAGCTCTGAACATGCTCAGTGGCCCCCCTCCTGCTTACCCATGGCGATGGCTGTCTTCCCTGTGCCAGGCTGCCCAGCAATGAGCACCGCCCTGCCAGCTATCTTTCCCTCCCGGATCATCTCCAGTACCACACCAGCAGCCCGCCGGGCAGCCAGCTGCCCCACCATGCCCTGGGACACCTGAAGGGGAAAGGGAGGGCAGAGGTCACAGGGGGACTTCTGGGGAGCCTTCCTTCCCTATCCTATGGCCACAGCCCCCTGGTTCCCCCTCCCCTTCTACCTGTCTCGGCTCCAGAGCATCATCCAACCCCAAGCCTCGGATGTGGGAGTGAGCACCTAGAGGACGGAGAGAGAACACACATAGCCACCCACCAATGCCCTGGCCCTCCCTAAGCTGAAGGCTCAGTTGGCAGAGATCACAGGCACAAACACAAAACCCTCCCTCGAATCCAGAGGCAGGGAAATTCTTTACTGAAAGGGGCAGGAGAGTGGGGACCAAAGAAGGCTTCCTGGGGGTGGTGGCCCTGGTGGAGGCACTATGTGGAGCTCGGGAGAAAAAGGCAGAGCCAGAGGTGCACAAAGACCCTCGGGTTGGAATCTACAGAGAATGTTAGGGAGCATGGAGCATATGAGACCCCCTCCCCTCCTTCCTGGGAGAATCAAGACCCTGGAGACTCCACCATAACATGGTAAGGCCAGGGTTGGTTTTCTAGGTTGGCTCCTGTTGGGGAGCTTTCTTCTTCTCACACTGGGGTCAAGGAAGGGATGCGGTGGAAAATATTGGGAATACATGAATAAAATACACCAAGGGAAACATTTTTTAAAAGAAAACATATTACGCTTCAGGAAAGAAAAGAAAGAATAAACCATGAAAGCCCTGAGCAGCAGAGACCTGGAATGGTTGTCAAAGAAATCAAAGTGTTAGTGGCAGGCAGCGGGAGCCAGGCAGCGGGAGCCACTTAGGACCAGCAACAAGAAGTCTATTTTATAATTAGGCAGAGGCACAAAGGGTGGTTGGGGATAGGCAATTAGGTCAGGACGGTTCCTAAGAGGCTGGGGACCCTAGGAGACAGAGCACTGAGCCTGGAGGAAGGAACACCTGAGTTCTCATTCAGTGGTCCTGGGCAAGTCACTGAACCTACTTGCCTCAGTTTCCCCAACTGAGGCCCACAGCACACCTTAAGGACGAGTCTAGCCAATGTCGTCGTTACTACAACATCCAAGGGGCAGAACAGGGGCTACCGCTGGGGAGGGTGGCCAGCTGGTCGGGGGCAGCGCGGTGGAGAGGAGAGGGGCCGGCTCCCCCACTCACCAATGCGCTCGATTCGGGTCACATCCCGCACCTCGGGAACCTTCGTGGTCGCTGCCTGGGGCCAGGAAGAAGCGAATGAGCCGGCAGTCCCCTCTCACAGGCTGGCGGAACGGTGGGGACGCCCCCCCAGCCGCCGCTGTGCTCCAGCTCTAGGGACCTGCCTCCCCAGCCTGCGGAGCGCCACCCCAGCCCCGCGCACGCAGCAAGCGCCTAATAGATGCCCTTCCGGGCACTCATGGTGGGGTCTGATCGGCGCCGGCTGGGGAGGTGCAGGGGCGCGGGCAGCCACGGGGATCCCCGGCTCGGCACGCGTGCGCACACGCCCCCCTCTCCCGGCTGCCTCAGTCTCCCTCCCGCTTCCATGCTCGCCCGCTGGGGCAGAAGGACGAGGCGTCCCTGCCTCCCCCGACCCCCAGCAACCCGGCTCAGGCCTCCCCGCAGGTCCCCCAAACCCGCAGCCCTTGCACACCGTGGTTGCCATGTCGCACTCCAACCGCCGTTCATCCGCCGCTGGACAGGAAGCGGAAGCGCCCGCGAGCCCCGCCCTCCCCAGCGGCTTCGAGGCTACTCTAGATTGAAGCGGTCCTCCGAAGCCTCTCGTTGGAACACAGGAGAGTGGGGGATGCGGCTTTGTGCCGCAGCCTGCCGAGAAATGTCGACACTTCCCCTTTAAGATTCGCACGTCCCCCACGTGCCCTTGTGCCTCCGCTGGGTTTACTTGGGCTCCTCAGCCCACGCCCCGGAGACGGACGTGCGCCCTCGACCAATAGGCGTACAGCTCACAGCGTCGGGCCCCGCCCCGCGAGCGCCGAGCCCGGAACTCTGACCAATCGGAGCACTCGATGAGCCCCGCCCTTCCCACGCCGGTTTCATCCGGCCTGGGACTGTGCGAGGATCGCAGTGAGCCAATCAGGCGGCGCGGTCCTGGGCGCCCCAATGGCGGGCCAGGGGGCGGGGCAAGGCCCGGAGGGGCCGAAGGGGCCGGCTGCTGCTGCGGCTCGGGGCTCAGAGCCTCCGCCTCCGCCTTGGGCCCAGGCCGCGGTGCCCCCCGCGCCCCGCCGCCATGCCGCTCAGCCGCAGCCTGTCCGTGTCGTCGCTGCCCGGCCTGGAGGACTGGGAGGATGAGCTGGATCTGGACAACACCGTGCTCTTCGAGGTGGCCTGGGAGGTGGCCAACAAGGGTGAGCGCTGGCCGCCCCCCCGGGAAGGGGGTGGGCCGGGGTGACCCCCCCAAGAAAGTGGCGGGCCGGGGTGACCCCCCCCAAGAAAGTGGCGGGCCGGGGTGACCCCCCCCAAGAAAGTGGCGGGCCGGGGTGACCCCCCCCAAGAAAGTGGCGGGCCGGGGTGACCCCCCCCCCCAAGAAAGTGGCGGGCCGGGGTGACCCCCCCCAAGAAAGTGGCGGGCCGGGGTGACCCCCCCCAAGAAAGTGGCGGGCCGGGGTGACCCCCCCAAGCAGGAGGGAGAGGCCTGGGGCTCAGGACACATGTCCAGGCCCGCAGTGCCCGGGGCTTCCTGGGCTCCAGGACACTTGGCACCAGTGAGGGCGTTAGGCTGAGGGGAGTGGGGTGCCGGGGTCTGGTGAGAGAGTAGGGCTAAGCCTGAGCAGAGAGTGGGTCCCCAGGTGGGGAGGGGCAGTGGTTGGGGCAGGCTGGGAAACGAGGATGACAGGTCGGAATGCACCGGCTGCGGGTGTGGGGAAGGACCTGGGGGGCCCTGGAATCCCTGGTCTGCAAGACAGCTGTGGGGCCCAGGAAGTGAGGCCACCCGTGGCCGGAATCTCGGGGCCTGCGGGACAAAGGGCATCTACGATCTGCGTGTCCAGGGTGGGAGATGGAACAGGGAGGAGAGAGGAGACCCAGTTACAGGGCGCGCCCAGGACTGGGGTCCCTGGGATGTAGGGAGGCCGGGCTTCGGGGCAGATGGCTCCGAGCGGGGCTGGGACAGTGTGGGGAGCATCCCCCAGGAAGCCGGGGGTGGAGGCTGGGAGGTTGGGAAATCCTCGGGGCAAGTGGGGACAGGGCAGTTTTGAGGCAGGGCTGCCGAGGCTGGCCTGCCAGAGTGACAGGAGCCCCGGCAGGCCCAGGGAAGGGAGGGGCCCTGGGGAAGATGGTGCTGACTCCCCCCACCCCCCAGTCGGGGTGTGTCTGGATGCTTTGGGAGGCAGGTGGGGGGAGTGGAGTGAAAGTGACTGGCTGGGCCCCTCAAACCCGGGCTGACCCCAGCTCTCTGACAGTGGGGGGTATCTACACCGTGCTTCAAACCAAAGCCAAGGTGACTGGCGATGAGTGGGGGGACAACTACTACCTGGTGGGACCCTATACGGAGCAGGGCGTGCGCACCCAAGTGGAGCTCCTGGAGCCCCCCACCCCGGCCCTGCGCAAGACCCTGGACTCCATGAACAGCAAGGGCTGCAAGGTATGGGAGCCCCCTTGGGAGGCGAGAGGAAACTGGGAAACTGAGGCTCAGACAAGGTCACCCGGGGATGGTGTAGACACAGCAGTGTTGTTTCTGGGCAGGGCATGTGTATGTGTCTCTGTGTGTGTCTGTGTGTGCATGTCTGTGTTTTCCCCTGTGCCTGCCTGGAACTGTCACACTTGGGATTTTTGAGTCTGTTCCACACTTCCGAGGGGCTCAAGCCTTGGGTGTGGGCCTGTCCCCAGAGAAACCCAGGGTGCACCTACCCACCTCCCCCCCAGGCAGGTGCTGGCCATGTGATGGGAGGGAGGGCAGGGTCACAGCCTAAGAATAGCCCCCCCTCCCCCCTACTGTGGAAAGGGCAGCAAACAGCTGGGAAGGGGGAGGGGCTGCTAGCCTGGGGGGTGGGGGTGGGGTAGGCAAGGGATAGAAGCATGAATGGATGGGCTGCCAGGGTCAGCAGGCACCTCCCAGTCCCAGGGAGCTCTGAAGTGGTGGACAATGAGGTTCCTCATCAGCTGCCCTTGCTTAAATGATACTGAAAGAAAGGGAGGTCTTGGGAGGGTATGGAGAGGAGGGGCCCTGGGCCCTGCCCACATGCCTACACCCCCACCCCAGGTGTACTTTGGCCGCTGGCTGATTGAGGGCAGCCCCCCTGTGGTGCTGCTGGATGTGGGGGCTGCCGCCTGGGCCCTGGAGCGGTGGAAGGGCGAGCTCTGGGACACCTGCAGCATCGGGGTCCCCTGGTATGACCGCGAAGCCAACGATGCAGTCCTCTTTGGTTTTCTGACCACTTGGTTCCTGGGTGAGGTAGGGACCTGAGGGGCCAGCATGCTGGCCCTGCTTCCTTCTTCCCCCCAGCCTTCCTGCACACCCCAGGGCTGAGAGGGCACAGGCCAACGGGGCCCTCTTGTCTCTTGTGCAGTTTTGGGCACAGAGCGAAGAGAAGCCGTTCATTGTGGGTCATTTCCATGAGTGGCTGGCAGGAGTGGGCCTGTGCCTGTGCAGGGCCCGGAAGCTGCCAGTGGCCACCATCTTCACCACGCACGCCACGCTGCTGGGTCGCTACCTCTGTGCTGGAGCCGTGGACTTCTACAACAACCTGGAGAATGTGAGGGGCCCCCTAGGTGGGGGTGGAGGGTGGCCAGGAGAGGCCTGGGCCACTGAGCTCCCTCCTCCTCTCTTTAGTTCAACGTGGACAAGGAGGCAGGGGAGCGGCAGATCTACCACCGCTACTGTATGGAGCGAGCAGCTGCGCACTGCGCTCATGTCTTCACCACTGTGTCCCAGATCACAGCCATCGAGGCTCAGCACCTGCTGAAGAGGAAGCCAGGTGAGGATGGTGCACCTGGAGCCCCTCTGCCCATGGCCTCTCTCCTCCCCAGCTGGGCCTTGGGTGACCCTGGGCCAGGCCTCTGAGCCCTGCCTATCTGCCTCAGGTTCCCCACTGTGGCGGTCATGGTAATGCTGATCTCCAGTCACTCAGCATAGCTGGCCTGCACTTAGTCAGTGCTTAATAAATACTTACTCTCAGCAGCCCCTGCTGCTGTCCCTTTATCCTGGATCCACAATGTGCATGTTGACTTTGGGTGGTGGGCCCTTGCACCTGGGGACCTCAGGGGCTGCCGACTCTCCTCACCCCAGATATCGTGACCCCCAACGGACTCAACGTAAAGAAGTTCTCAGCCATGCATGAGTTCCAGAACCTGCACGCCCAGAGCAAGGCCCGGATCCAGGAATTCGTGAGGGGCCATTTCTATGGGTGAGGAGCCCCTCTGGGGCCAGTACCTGCTGATCAGTCTTTCTTCAGGGCTTTGGGAGGGGTTGTGTGGCCAGCACAGAGAGTGACAGTGGAAGTTCTCCCACCAGACATCTGGACTTCAACCTGGACAAGACCCTGTATTTCTTCATCGCTGGCCGTTACGAGTTTTCCAACAAGGGCGCTGACGTCTTCTTGGAGGCCCTGGCCCGTCTCAACTACCTGCTGAGGGTCAGGCATGGAGGGTGGGGAGGGGAAGGGAGGGAGGCGGGGCCCACTGGGTAGGGATGGAGTGGCCCGTGGGATGGGCAAGGGGGATGCCTGACTCCTTCCTCCCACTGCCCTGTAGGTGAACGGCAGCGAGCAGACTGTGGTGGCCTTCTTCATTATGCCTGCGAGAACCAATAACTTCAATGTGGAGACCCTCAAGGGCCAGGCTGTGCGGAAGCAGCTCTGGTTAGCCCCACCCTCCCAGCCAGCCCAGCTTCTGCTTCCTCCTCTTGCGCCAGGGCCCTGACTGGGCTCACTTCCTTTCTCTCCCAAGCGCCTTCCCCCCTCCCCCTACCCCCAGGTCCTCCATCAGGGGTCCCTTGGGTGACAAAGCCTCCTTTGTCCCCTGCAGGGACACAGCCAACACAGTGAAGGAGAAGTTTGGGAGAAAGCTGTATGAATCCCTCCTCGTGTGAGTGATGGGGCTGGCAGGATGGGTGGGGGCCTTCTGTCTTCCCTTCTGGCTGCTGCCCTGACCCCTGATCCCTACCCCCTCAGAGGCAGCCTCCCAGATATGAACAAGATGGTGGACAAGGAGGATTTCACCATGATGAAGAGAGCAATCTTCGCCACACAGGTACACGGCCATCTACCAGGTGCCCAGTGCTGAGGGCTGGGGGGCTCCCGGCCACCTGACCCCCCTGACCGACTCTTGCTCCCCACAGCGCCAGTCCTTCCCCCCTGTGTGCACCCACAACATGCTGGACGACTCCTCAGACCCCATTCTCACCACCATCCGCCGAATCGGCCTCTTCAACAGCAGTGCCGATCGGGTCAAGGTGATGAACTGCAGCCCTTCTAGAGGGGCCACCTCCCTACGCTCCTGGGCAAACCGAGGATCTAGTGGGGGTGGAGAGGGGAAGGGAGGCTCACTCTCAAAATTAACTAACCTTCTGAGGGAAGGGAAGACCTGTGGCCTTAATTCTGTAAAGCCAGGAATGCCACCCTCCCTGGGCTCTTGGCTTAACCACTCTCTCTTCTCTCTCTCCCTCCCCTTCTCCTCTTCCTCACTCCTTATTTCTCTCACCCCCCTCCACCCTCTCTCCCTGTCTAACACCAGGTAATCTTCCATCCAGAGTTCCTCTCCTCCACCAGCCCCCTTCTTCCAGTAGACTACGAAGAGTTTGTCCGGGGTTGCCACCTAGGAGTTTTCCCCTCCTATTACGAGCCATGGGGCTACACTCCTGGTGAGCCCTGGTGAGGGCTGGGGTAGAGGCTGGATTGGGGGGGCCCCTGCCAGTGCAGGGATCCATAACCAACCCCATTTTTTCCCAGCGGAGTGCACTGTCATGGGCATCCCCAGCGTCTCCACCAACCTCTCTGGTTTTGGCTGTTTCATGGAGGAACATATCGCAGACCCCTCTGCCTACGGTAGGTACCCTCAAGTGACGAGTTCTGCTGAGGTTAGAGTCCCTCTACTCCCCACCTAAGTGAGCCTTCCTATCTCTAGGCATCTATATCCTTGACCGGAGGTTCCGGAGCCTGGATGACTCATGCACCCAGCTGACCTCATTCCTGTACAGCTTCTGCCAGCAGAGCCGGAGACAGCGGATCGTTCAGCGGAACCGCACAGAACGACTCTCAGATCTACTGGACTGGAAGTACCTGGGCCGGGTATGAGCACTCCCCCAGCTCAAGCCCAGACAGTCCCAGGGCAGGGCACAGTCTCCGTCACATCTGCCCCTGGCTAACCCTCCTTCTCATCTCCCAGTATTACATGTTCGCCCGCCACATGGCCCTGGCCAGGGCCTTCCCGGATCATTTCACATATGAACCTCATGATGCTGATGCTGTGAGTAGCGGGAGCTCTGAGGGAGGGCGGGGTTGTTAAAAGAGTGGGAAAGTGCCCCTCAGGGACCTGCTACAGCCCTTCACTAACCTCTTACTCCCCTAGACGCAAGGTTTCCGTTACCCAAGACCAGCTTCAGTGCCCCCATCGCCCTCACTGTCTCGCCACTCGAGCCCCCACCAGAGTGAGGGGGAGGAAGAGGAAGAAGGGGATGAGAACGGACCCCGCAAGCCAGGCTACGAGGAGGATGGCGAGCGCTACAATGAGGATGAGGAAGCCGAAAAAGACCGAAAGAACATTCGTGCCCCTGACTGGTCCCGACGAGCCTCGACCGCCAAGCGGGGGTCTGTGGATACAGTCCCCTCTAGTTCTCCCAGCACTCCCAGCGAACCCCTCAGCCCTGCAAGCTCTCTGGGCGAGGAGCGAAACTAAGTGGGGTATACCAGGCTCTCCCTCCCGTTCTCCTGGCCCTGGGTCTGCCAGCTCCTCCATTCTAAATCCAGACAGCCCTGTGTGCTGTTCACAGGCTGTATGTCTTCCAGAGCCTGCGTCTTAAGGGAAGGAGGATCCCCAAGACCTCCCACCTTTCTATCAGGCTTTTCTCTAGAACCCCAGAGGTCCAAGTGCCCAGGACCACTGTGTTCTAGAACTGAGCCACCTCCTTCACATCTGCTCTATGAGAATCCTATCACCCACATTCTAGAGGGCAGTCAGTGGCTGGCTTGGTGGCTCCAGTGATACTCACTCCAAGTCCCTGCCCCAGGCTAGGACCTGCCATCCTCTCCCCGGTAGCCCCTGTGGCTTGAGGCAGTTTCATTATCATGCACTCCCAGATGATTCCCCTTGACCACACCCGGTCACTCCCACACCCTTGGCCTGTCCCCATTCCCCAAGAGCCTGGTTACGATGAAGACCAAGGGCCTTATGTGTGCCTGTGCGTCTGTGTGCAATGTCTGTGACATCCCCTAGGCTGCTAGGGGGAGGGGAGGCTGCTGGATTTGCTGTGAATGTTGGTGGCCTAGGATCTCTCACCCCAATAGTTGGGGAATTAATTATCCGTCCAGGAATGAAAAAAAAGGCCTACATATTTAAGGAATAAAAGGTTTTTCACCACCACAGACCTTCCGGCACTGAGTGCCTCCAGTGCTGTGCTTTGCAACCAAGCCCTGGGGCTGCCACTCCTTAAAATCTGACCCCCCCAGGGCCTCACCAAGGAGGCTGTAGCCAAGCTTGCCAGTCTGGTCCCCCTCCCCCCAAGGAATCATGCAGAGGTACTGGGTGAGCAGCAAGCTTTATTGTGGGTGTTCGGGCTGCTCCCCCTAGTCATGCTTCAGATTCAGCCTCTCAAACAGGTACTCGCCCAGCCCAGCCTGGGGGTCTGCCTGCACGTGGCGCAGTGTGCTCAGGTGGTCGCCCAAGCGCTTCAGCAGTTTCACCTCCTCGCCCAGGTAATGGCTCTCCAGGAAGTCACAGAGCTAAGAAAAGGGAGAGGGGTTGGTGAGGGCTGGCGGGGAGGAAAGGGCCCACAGCCCTGAGCCTATCGCACCAAAGAGGGAAGGAGGCAGCAGAACTGGGTCCTGTGACAAGCTAGGAGTCCTCGGGGTACTTACATGGGGATCCCCTTGGCTAGAGCCCAGGGCGTGCAGTTTCAGCAGGGCCTCGTTTAGGCCCTTCTCCAGGTTCAGGGCAGCCTGCATGGCATCCAAGCTTCGGCCCCACTCATCTTGGGCAGGTTTCTGGGAGAAGAAAGAACGCTAAAGGAAAGGAAACTCCAAAGAACTTCATTTCCCAGAAACCTTTGGGGGCAGCCCAGCACCTCCCACCAGGGGTATGTCCGCGGAGACCCCAGGGAAATGTAGTTCCCAGCCCGTCCGCTACCCACCTGCACAGCTTGGAGGAGGACACGGCCCCCACGTTGGTTTTGGAGCCGCATAAGGCGCTCGGCGCCCTCGCGTTTGTCCTTCGCCAGCTCCTGGAAAAAACGCGACACCCTAGGCAAGGCAACATCGTCCCTGTCGAAATAGAAACCCTGAGGAAAACCAGAGGGATAGTAATCACTAGAGGGGGCGAAGCACCGTGGCCAGGTGCACGCATGCGCACCGAGACGAGGCTGCCAGAAGCACCCCGCGCTTTTCCTTCCCTAGTTAAACAAGAACAAAGGGCGCGCGGCTCACGGAAGAAACCTCGCAGAGCGAGGGGCGCGCGCGGGGGGTCGAGCATGCGCAGTCCCTGCGGGGCAGTCCCTGCCAGGCACACGGGGGGCGGGGGACGGGGGAGGAGGTAGGGGGGCAGGAGGTCCTGGTCGCGGAGAATCGGGGGCCCAGCCTCACCAGGGACAGGTAGGAGTAGGAGGCCTGTAGATACAAGTTGGCCAGGCGGTTGACTGCGGCCTCGGCCTCGGAGGAGAAGTTTTGGCGGATCTGGGAGTTAGAGCTCATGGCACCGACGGCGAAGGGAGGAGGCGGCTGGTCCCAGGGGCTGGCAGGGGACGGCTGGTCCCGGAGGTGGCTGGTCCCAGGGGCTGGCAGGGGACGGCTGGTCCCGGGGGTGGCTGGTCCCGGTGGTGGCTGGTCCCAGGGGCTGGCAGGGGACGGCTGGTCCCGGGGGTGGCTGGTCCCAGGGGCTGGCAGGGGGCGGCTGGTCCCGGGGGCTGGCAGGGGACGGCTGGTCCCGGAGGTGTCTGGTCCCAGGGGCTGGCGGGCTGCAAAGACCAGAAGTCTCAAAAGCGAGGGGGGCTGGAAAGGGACCCCGGATCCGTTCCGTCCAAACACTGTTGAAGCAAGAACCAGAGCCGGGCGACGTGGTGTGAGGGGGCTGCCTGGGACCACGTTCTTATAGTAAGCAGGCACAGGGGGCGGGGCTAAGGGGAGGGACCTACGGAGCCACGGCCCAATCCCGCGGCGCAGAACGAGAGCCCGGGGGATCAGGCCGCCAATGGGGGAACGCGGGTTGGAGGAGGTCGAGGAGACGCGGGAAAGTGGGGAGGGGAGCCCCTCTCTCGGAGGTCACGTGTGGGTCCAAAGCAAGTTCAAAGCTGAAGAGGGGGGCCGAGGGCAGCCGAGTCTCAGGGACAAAGGGGCTGAACGAAGAGCAATCTCCTAGGGCCGCACTCTGGCCCCTCGTTTCACCCTGTCGGGGACTGAGGCCCCAGAGAAGGGTAAGGACTTGCCGGAGAGAACAGAGAGCATGCATCAGAAGAAGCACTTGAGCCCAGGTACTAGGATTCCTTCCTCAGTGAGCTCAGTGTCCACTGTGACCGTGGTCTCCCTGGACCGAGGGGGACTGAGGGACTTGGGAGAATATGGGTGGATGGTTAACTGCGGAATCAAAGGGGCTTAGGGTTAGGAAACTAGGGGGTTTCCGAGCTGAGTCATGCTGAGATCAGGGAAAGGGGACAGCGCAGAGTCATGCTGAACTCAGCTCTGTTAGGAGGGGTCACTCCCCACTAATAGGACCTTCCTCTTTGCTGTTTTGGGGGAGGAGGTAGGCTGGGCTAAGGCGGAAGCCGGCCCAATGGAGAGTTCAGAGGGTCTCCTGCTGCCAGGGAAGACCCCAGCCTGCCTCTCCTGATGATGGTTCTGTTTGTCCATGGTGAGGGAGCTTTCCCTCCAGCCCCAAGCTTCCATTTCTGGTGCAGTCTCATATACACACCTACACATGTATTTGTGTGTGCCATACAAGGATCTTCCTCCTGGAAGTCCGAGTCTTTGTGTGCCCAGCCCCTAGCACAGAGCCTGCCTTGTGCTTGTGGACTGGCTGATCCCCACAAAGCAGGCCCTCAGTGAGCCTTCCTAGTAGTTGCCCTGTCTGGCCTCTTGGGGACCTCTGCCTCTCCAGCTGGGGCCCTGTGAGTGGCTCACAATCTCCAGCACCCAGACTTTCAGGATATTTTTTTTCCTCTGCCTTCAAGCCTGTCAGTTGGGGCTGCTGAGAAAAGGCAGTTGTCTTGCTGGGCAGCAGAGGAGGGGAATAAAACCGCTTTGAGCCTCAGGGTTCAGGTTTATCCATTTACCAACATCCCCCTCCCCCCCCCACTCAGTCCCAGCTGAGACCTTCCTGGCTGGCCTTTGACCAGAGCCAAGCCCCACCTTCCTACCCCAGCCACACTGGAGCCAGGAGCCAACAGGGAAGTTAACTGAGCCCTGCCCAGATGATGGAAGCTCCCTGCCTCACCCTGCCCACTACTTTAAAGAGGAAACTGAGAGCTTACCTAAGAAGCCTGTCACAGTCTGGGCACTCTCTGGGTCAACTGGGACTCATTTTGCAGAAGAGGATAATGAGGCAAGGGGCTCATTAAACAGAAGCATTTCGGAAGGGCCTGCTCCAGACTTGGTGTTTATTGGCCAAGGCTATCACTCACCCCACCACCCCGAAGCCTGAGAACATCCAGCTTTGGGGCACTGCCAGAGTTGCTGGATATTCCCCAAAATAATTACAAAAGTAAGAAAAATGCATCTCCCTCCCCTCCCAATATTGGAAACCCATAATTTATCCTAAAAACAGACAGTCCAAGCAGAGCTGGAATGAGGGTGGGGGCAGCCAGGCCCCCAAGCCCTCCCTAGGACATCTTCCAGATGGTGAGCGAAGCTGTAAGGATGCCAGCCACGAAGATGGTAACTGTCTGCCAGGTTGGTGTCCCAAAGTAAGAGAGGAGGCCATCCTGGGGATAGAAGCCAAGAAGATTACCAGGAGGAGAGAGGGAAGGGAGGCTGGGGTGGCCAGGAGGTCACGAAACATGGGGGGGTCACTTGAGGTCACTGGGGGGGGGCGGTGCTCACCCAGCCACCCTGCTCCTGGATCCAGGTGAGCAGCCGTTCTCTCAGGAAGTCTAGGGTCCAGCCCATAATGGTTCGGATCAGCTCTGGGACCTTGGTGCAAAGCGCCTGGCCAGAATGTGGAGGAAAGGAGGTAGGGAGCGCAGCCCGTCCCACCCGCCCAGGCGGAGCTTCCGGAGCCCCCGGGGCAGGGAGGGTCCGCCCCGCCCCCAGCCCCTCCGCCCCCCCGCCCCCCTCACACCTTGAGCACCAGCTTGCTGGCAAAATAGAAGAGGGCCACCACCCGGCCCCAGTTGAAGTTGCCGTCGGCGAACATCTCGGCGGCCACTCGGAAGAAGACCTCCCGGGGGGAGTCGGTGTCCACGGCGGCGATCATCCTGCGGGGGGAGGGAGCCATTGGGGGCGGGGGGCGGCGGGGGAGGGGGGCGCCCGCGAGGGGCGGAGGGGGCGGCGGCTACCTCTGCAGCTCCATGTTGCTGTCCAGCTCGTCGCCGATCCTGCGCAGGCACTCGGTCAGACGCTTGGTGCGGGGGTCCGCGGGCGGCGGGGCCGCGTCTCCCATGGAGGCCAGGACCAGCTCGGGGGCGCCCCCCGCCACCCGGCCCGCGCGGTCCTGGATGAACCTGCGCGGAGAGCGGGGGGCTCAGCGCAGCCCCGGCGCCTTCCGGGCCCGGAACCCCCTCCCGGCGCGGGCGCCCCCCGGCCCCAGCTCACCCCTGCAGCAGCACGGCCCCGGTCCGCATGATCTGCTCGCCGCTCGTGGGCTCTGCGGGAAGAAAGGTTCGAGGGTCGGCGGGCCGGGGGGGCCCCGGTGGGCCGGGGGGGGCCCGCGCCGCACCCTGGGCCGCGGCAAGTCCGGGCAGGCCCGGCCGGTCCGGAAGCCGCGGGCCGGAGCCCAGCCCCCCACGCCCCCGCGCCCCCCGCCCCTGCTCCCCGTACCCGGATCGCCCCGGCCTCCCGGCTGCTCCTCCGAGCCGTCCATCGCTCCCCTGCCGCCGCCGCCGCCGCCTCCTCTGGCCGGGCGCGCCCGGGAGGCGGAGAAGGGCCCGAGGGCCCGCCCCGCGCACCGCCCCCGTCACGTGACGCGGCCCGGCCAGCCAGCGCGCCGCCCTCGTCACGTGACGCGACTTCCCCGGGTAAGCAAACTCCGCACGTGTCTGCAGGAGCCCAGCCTCCCGAGGGCTCCCGCGCTTTCTTCTTAAAGGGGCCGTGCCTTTGTTCATTGTGACCCGGGGGTCCGCGGTATCGCCCAACCTGCCAGGCAGCCCAAAGCCTTCCTGAAGTGCCATTCTGCCTGCCCTCAGGGGGCTTCAACGCCCGTTTATCCCGCACATCTCTAGTCTGAGGTGCCTGGGGGGCGGGGGGACTGTCTGGGGCCCTCCTTTGTATCCTCGGCGCTTAGCCCGGTGTCAGGCACTCGGGAGGCGTGTCAGGAACAAGGAAGAGCGTTCCACACTAAGACCCTTGGGCCCTGGGGAAGCCCCGCCCACCCGCGGATCTGGGGGTGGGGTCCTGGCAGGGGGCGTGTCCCCAGGCTGGCCTCCCTGGAATCCCTCAGCCCGCTTACGTCGGGCTCCAGCTCTTCCTGCATCTCTCGTTACAAAGTAGCAAGCGAAGGAATCCAGTCTACGATCTTGGCATCTGTTCCAAAACTGACCCCGCGATCAGATACAGAAAGGCAGAAGCGTGAAATGCATCCTTTCCAGATCGCAATGCAGTAAAACGACGTTCAATAAAGAGTCGCGCAAATACGGATTGAAAAATAATTGGAAACGAAATAATCTAATTCTAAAGAATGACTGGGTCAAAGAGCAAATCATAAAAACAAAAATAATTTCATTAAAGCAAACGACAACAATGAACCAGCACACCAGATTTTATGGGATGCAGCCAAAGCAGTACTCAGGAGAAAATTTGTATCTCTAAATGCTTACATCAATAAAAACAGAGAAACAGCAGATCAATGAATTGGGAATGCAGCTAAAAAAATCTAGAAAAAGAACAAATTACAGATCTCCAATTAAACACCAAATTGGAAATTCTGAAAATCAAAGAAGAGATTAACAAAATTGAAAGAAAAACATTGAATAAAAAAAAACTAAGGGCTGATTTCACAAAAAAAAAAAAAATCAGTAGATAAACCATTGGTTAATTAGATGTTCTGAAAAAGGAAAACCAAATTACCAGCATCAAAAATGAAAAGGGTGAATTCACCTTCAATGAAGAGGAAATGAAAGTAATCATTAGAAACTATTTGGTCCAATTATATGCTAAAAATTCTGACAACCTAAATGAAATGGATAAATATTTACAAAAATATAAATTGGCCAGATTAACAGAAGAGAAAATAGAATACTTATCCCTATCTTTAAAAAAAAAAAAATTAAACCATCAGTGAACTTCCTAAGAAAAAATCCTCAGGACCAGATGGATTCCCAAGTGAATTTTACCAAACATTTAGAGGAGAATTAATTCCAATATTATACAAATTATTTGGTTAAATAGATAAAGGAGTCCTACCAAATTCCTTTTAGAAAACAAATATGGTGCTGATACCTAAACTAGGAAGACCAAAAACAGAGAAAGAAAACTATAGACCAATCTCACTAATGAATATTGATGCAAAAATTTTAAATTAAAATACCAGCAGTGAGTTTACATCAATACATAACAAAGACTGTACACTATATCCAGAATGCAGGGCTGGTTCAATATTAGAAAAACTATCAAGAAATTGACCACATCAATAATAAAACCAACAAAAATCACATGATTATCTCAATAGATGCAGAAGCTTTTGACAAAATACAGCATTCATTCCTATATAAAACACCAGGAATAAGTGGAACTTTCCTTAATGATAAATAGTATCTATCTAAAGCCATCACCAAGCATGGTCTATACTGGTGGTAAGCTAGAAAATTTCCCAGTAAGAACAGGGGTGAAGCAAGGATGCCCCTTATCTCCACTGTTACTCAATATTGTACTAAAAATGCTAGCTATAGGGATAAGATCACAAAAAGAAATTGAAGCAGCTAGAATACACAATGAGGAAACAAAATTACTACTCTGCAGATGATATGTTATACTCAGAGAATCAACTATGGTTGTCCTTCTCAAAGAACAAAGTGGCATCCATCACTGTGTTAGAGTCAAGTTACAATATGTTTCACTGGGGCCAATTAGACCAACATGAGCTCACAATGCTCTACCACAGGTTGGGCACAGATAGTTCATGTGAACATTTGGGGTGGATTCTCTAAATTTGTGCATCTCAATTCTGCTTTGGTCTAGAGCACAGCACCTTCTCTGATGAAGGCATACCACACTGTGTGGTCCTGTGCCACTGCCTCCTATGTCACACAATCAATTCCAAAGTTCTTAAAAGTTTCTTTGCTTTGCTTCTTCTGACCCCCTTGTGTGAGTTCTCCATAAAGTAGTTTTTTAGGCAAGGGTACTAGCTGACATAATTAACAACTTTAGCAAAGTTGCAGGATACAAAAACAGAACATAAATCATCAGCATTTCTATATATAAGTCCAGCAGCAAGAGATAGAGAAATTCCATTTAAAATAACTGTAGATAATACAAAATACTTGGGGGCCTACCTGCCAAGAGAAATCCAGGAATTATATGAACACAATTACAAAACATTTTTAATACAAATAACATCAGATCTAAAAAAGTGGAAAAATATTAATTGCTCATGGGTAGGCCAAGCCAATAAAAGAAAAATGACAATGCTACCTATGTTAATTTAGTGACGCAGTACCATACCAAACAAACTACAAAAAAATTATTTTATAGAACCAGAAAAAGTAATCACAAAATTTTATCTGAAAGAACAAATGTTCAAGAATAGCACAGGAATCAATGAGGGAGAAAACGTAAAGCATAGCCAAAGCAGATTTCAAACTGTATTATAAAACAGTAATCATCAAAACAATCTGATACCAGCTAAGGATTAGAGTGGTAGATCAGTGGAATAAATTGAGTACACAATACACAGTAGTTAATGACCATAGTAATATAATGTTTGATAAACCCAAAGAACCAAGGTTTCAGGATGAGAACTCACTATTTGGCAAAAATTGGAAAGTAGTTTGGCAGAAACTAGGCATAGACCAGCATCTTACATTATATACTAAGATAAGGTCAAACTAAGTACATGATTTAGACATAAAGGGTAATAACAAGCAAAGTAGGGGAGCATGGAATAGTTTACCTGGATAAGGGGAGAATTTAGGACCAGACAAGACATAGAGGGCTTTAAGAGATGTAAAATAGATCATTTCTATTACATTAAATTAAAAAGTTGTTGCACATTACAAAACCAATGAAACCAAAATTAGAAGGAAAGCAGAAAACTCAGTGGGGGAAAGAATTTTTATAGCAAGTTTCTCTGTTAAAGGTCTTATTCTCAAATATATAGAGAACTGAGTTAAATTTATTAGACTATAAGTCATACCCCAATTAATGAATGGCCAAAGGATATAAACAGAAACTTTTCAGAAGAAGGAATCAAAAATCAAAGAAATATGTAATCATATGAAAAAAAAATAGTCTATCACTGTTGATTAGAGAAATGCAAATACAAACAACTATCAGACTGGCTAATACGACAGAAAAGGAAAATGATAAATGTTGGAAGGGATGTGGGAAAATTTAGACACTAATGCAGTGTTGATAGAGTTTTGAGCTGATCCATTCATTCTGTTAAGCAATGTGCAACTGTGTCCATAGGGTTATAAAATTATGCATAACCTTTGATCTGTATCCCAAAGAGATTAAAACGAAAAAGAGAAAAGGACCTATATGTACCAAACTATTTATAGCAGCTCTTTTTGTGGTGGCAGAATTGGAAATTAAGGTGATGTCCATCTGAACAAGCTGTGGTATACGATTATGATGCAATACTATTGTGCTATGAGAAATGATGAGAAGAATGCTTTCAGAAAAACTTAGAAAAATTTAAATGTGAACTGACACTGAGTGAAGTGAGAGGACATTGTACATAACAAAAGTAACATTACATGATGCTCAGTCTGAATGATTTAACTATTCTAAGCAGTACACTGATCCAAGACAACTCCTAAGGACTTAGGAAAAATGCTATCCATCCCCGGAGAAAGAACGGATGAAGTTTGAATTCAGATCAAAGCACAGTTTTTTAACTCTATTTTTCTTGTGTTTTTTTTTAGTCTGTGTTTTCTTTCATGACATTGCTAATATGGAAATGTATTTTGCATGACTGAACATGCATAACATATCAAATTGATTGCCTTCTTAAAGAGGTGGGAGAGAGAATTTGGAACTCAGAATTTTGAAAAATGAATGTTAAAAGTTGTTTTTACATGTAATTGGAAAAAATAAAATATTAAAAGTAGCAATAACGATATTACCAAAGGAGAAATAGGAATATATTCTAGAAGTTGGGGAGGGGTGAGACTATGAAACTCTAGCAGCTGAGATCAGCAGACAATTGTTTGGAGAAAAGAGCAGCTGAAAAAAGCTGAACTGGAGAGGAAACCGGGAAAGGGGAGACAGGTGGGATGACAGCATCTGCCTGGAAAGGGATCATCCAGTCAAAGATGCCCTGGGGATGGGGAACTCTTTGAGGAAAGGGATTATTTTTCCTGCCTTTCTTTGCATTGCCAGCTCTTAGCACAGTCTAGCATATAGTAGGCACTTAATTAGTGTTTCTAGAGAGACTAAAGTAAGGCAACTGATTCTGCTTTTCAGCTCTCAAGGTTCTGCAGTTTTTCCAGATCTGAAGGCTAAATCCGCCTTTCAGCAATTTCCATCAGCTGTCCCTAGATGGGAAGAAAGTCAGCTGGGAGATGCCTGGGTCATCATTCAATTCAAACTTTCCCTCACTCCATCTGAACTTTACAGAAGGGGCAACTGAGACCTCACTCTCTCCAGATCACACATCTACATTGAGCCTAACCCTCACCACAGTTCTGTAGAGAAGTGCACTGAACCCCAAAGGAAAGGGAAAAAAAGACCCAGATTCACACAGTAGAGCAGGGGCAGAATCAGCCCCTGCTCTTCTTTCCTACTTCCCAGTACTAAAGAAAGTTAAAGAGGGCTTCCTTGGAGGGGGTGGGGAGGAGGGAGAAAGTCATCAAGGGGCCGCTGATGCAAATGCATCAGATGCCATATGGTTTAGTTGAAGCTGTTGGACTTTTATCTTATTGGGTATGGAGGGGGGAGGGGAGAGAAGGACAGTTCCTGTCTTGATTTCAAAAAAAAGTTCTCAGCCTCTTTTTCCTTTTCTTGTTTAATCTACTTACCATTTATTTTTTAATTGATTTTTTAAAGCAACAACAGTCCACCTTCTCTCCCTCCCACCTCACTTCCCCAATGAAAATGAAGGAAGAACAAAACCCCAGACAGAGGGAGATGGGGGAGAGCAAGAGACAATTGGAGAGACGGAAGGAGAAAGAATAGGGAGAAAGAGAGAGTGTGTGTAGGGAGTAGACAGAGAGACAGAGATCAAGAGAAACAGAAAGTGTGTGTGTGTGTGTGTGTGTGTGTGTGTGTGTGTGTGTGTGTGTAAGGAGAGAGAGAGAGAGCAAACCTCTCCTACCAGGGCAGACAGGAGTTCAAGTCCTAGCCTGGGCCTGGTCAGTAGCTCATGAGCTTAGGGAACATTCCCTGCTGCTCAGGACCTGACCTGAGCCACCCTCAGGGATGCAGGATTAGTCCCAGCCTTGGTCAGCACTCCTGTATCCAAACCAGTGGAGGAATAGAAAAGGAAGTCCTCCTTCTCACTGGAATGCAAGACTCCTCAGGCTGGATCTTGCATTATAGTCCAGAATCACTGCCCCAGGATGGACCAGTCAGGATGTTTAAGGGCTAAACAAGACAGGCACGGTAGTCTAGGGAGTCCTAGGGAAACTTAGTCACAGCTCATGAACTTGTGACATACACTTGGGCACCCATCTACTGATTGGGTTGGGTTCTGCCAGGAAGGGAGAACACTAGGAGTCCCTTTAAGGTGAGTTTCATGGTCCCATGGACACCAACAATGACTGCCTTGGCTCTGGCAACAGGCAGACAGCAACAGTGAGAATCCCACACGAGGGCTTAGGTGATCTCTGAGAGACAGAAATCTCTTGGCACCAGTTGAGAATGGGAGAGGAGTAGTGGGGGAGCTATGAGTGATTGATCCATTGACTGGGGGTTTGAGTGGGGGTTTTCTAGGGCGTTTCCTCTGATCATCTGGTTGGGACTAGGGTATTCCGCCCTCAGCTTTGAAGTGAAGAGGGGTATTTCTCCTTAATTTTGAAATGAGGGAGAGGTGTTCCTCCTTGAAAATCCAACCTTTATTGCCCAATTGCAGGGTAGGTGAAGGGCTACCCAGTGTTCCAACCTAGGGTCATCTTAGCAATGATGGCTTTGTATGAAAGATAGTAGCACAGAACATGGGGAGGCCAAGACACAGGGGGAGGGGAGGCACTTCAACAAGCCAGAGAGTAGGTTTCCGTAGCAAATTAAAACTATGTCACAAGGCAGAATAACAAGATGGGCCCCAAGTAACAAAACCACACAGGAAAACATTTCTACTACACCCTTGTTACAAATGATGTAGTCAAGTAAAACCAATTCCCCCATAGACCATGTCCAATAGCGAATCTTGTCCCCATCTGGTTTCTGAGACAATGGGCTCTATCTCCAGATGGACGGTGTGACTCAGCATGTGTCATCTAGAATCAGGGTTGGCCATCATAGCATCCTTGTGGAGTTCCAAAGTTGTTGTCTCTTCAGTAATGATGTTATTGTACAAATTCTCCTGACTCTCCTCACCACATTCAGCATGTACCCTCAGGCTAACCTGAGGGTTGTAGAGGAGCAGGTCCCCAGACCCAGAACGAACCAAGAATCCTATTCATGAACCCCTTCCATTACTCAAATGCATGTGGGAATCTTAGGGACCTTGAAAAATGCCCCAGGGGAAGCTGAATCAGCAAAATGTTAGGAGTATTGACACCAACTTCTGACTAACCACCACCAACGGGCAGCTAAACCCAAGAACTGAGGAGCAGCAGACTAAAGCCAGTTCCTCATATCTACCATCCCAGGAAGCAGACCTTGTGAAGTTGGCACATGACGACAATTACCAAGATTGCTAAGCTCCTACCTAAGCAGCCACTGGGAGAAAAGACCTGGAAAAGAAGCTTCTCACCACCAGAGTCCTTGGCACTGTCAAATGGCTCAACCACTGAAACAGAGAGGGTTTTATCAGTAGAAATGATACTCTGCTTCTTACCGACATGATGGAAACTGTTTGATGTGTAGCTGAAACAGCCTTGAAGTGATGTCTCCCCATTTGAATGTGAGCATCTTGAAGGCAGGAAATGCTCTGCTTTTCTGTTTGTATCCCCAAAGCTTAGCACAGCATTTTTCACAGAGCAAGTACCTAATGAATGCTTATCATCCATCCATCCATTCATCCATCCATTCATCCATCCATCCATCCATCCATGTATTCATCCATCCATCCATTCATCCGTCCATCCATTCGTATATGCATACATACATACATACATTCATTCCTTCATCCATCCATTTACAGAGAGGGGCTGTTCAGCACTGCCAGATCTACCTAACATAAAGCCAGAGGACTGTTGTTACTGAACCCTTGTCAAAAGTGAACTTGGGGGACCTAAGAGTGGTCTATGGCAGTTAGATGGTGCCATAGTGCATAGCATGCCAGGCTTAGAATCAGGAAAACTCAACTTCCTGAGTTCAAATCTTGCCTCAGACACTTACTGTGTGACCCTGGAGAAATCACTTAACCCTGTTGGCCTCAGTTTCCTCATCTGTAAAATGAGCTAGAACAGGAAATGGCAAACCACTCCAGTATCTTTGCCAAGAAAACCCCAAATGGGGTCATGAAGAGTCAGACATGACTGAAAGATTTTTGTACAACAACTAAAAGGGTCTGTTGGGAATTGATGAAGCTGACTCACTGGGTTCTAAACTAGCCATTTCATTGTGTACTGATTTAGCAGGTACTGCTGGCTTAATTCTTGAAGGTCTCCTTTCTGCCTTTACTTGGATGACTTTGAGGAAGTCTATCCCTGTTTTGGTCAGGTGTGGCCATGTGTGGTTCCTTAGATCTGGTATGAACAAGTGTGCTGACAAGGCTGGGGACTTTCTTTTGTAAAAAGTAATAAGCATCCTCCCCCTCTGTACCTGAGCAGGGAAGACATTTCTATGCCTCACTGAAGGAATGGTTAATGCTAACTTGGTATAAATGCATTGAACAGAATTGAAACAGACATGTGTGCCCATCATTAATCATATACTCTGAGGGAATAAGCCACAGCTGTTCCCATCTCTTGTCCTGGAGTATTGGCATGACCAATCAGGACCCCAAAGAGAATCCAGGCAACACCCTGTCTCGTCTCCTTTGGGCCTGCTTTCCTTCTTCTTCTCCTTGACCTAAATCTTTGTTGACAGTTCTGGAGCATCCAGTTCCATATGATGTCAGTGGTTGGTGGATTTTGAGGGAAGTGTCTCCATGGCAACACCAGGCTACATTTTAAAAAATAGCTTATTATTTTTATCGTTCAAGTAAGAAGGATTTTTTTTAATTGATCTGTCCTTACTGCCACCAACCAGTAAGAAAAATTTAAACATTAACAACATGCCTTCAATATATAACAGCATAATCTGCCAAAACAAAGTCCCATATTAGCCATGTTGGAAAATGTGTCTCTCCCTCAACTTCCATGTGCCTGGAAGCTAAGAAGGAGACCCTGAGTTGGGGACAGGGTTGGTGGGGGAGAATCAGTATACCCATGACCTCTTCCTCTTAGTGGCTCCAAGCACTAGCCCTTCGGTGGCTATAGCGGGGAGAGCTGCTGGAGACCTTGGTCAAAGGCATTGGTGTGGCCAGACAGATTAGTGAACAGAGGCTGAAATGAACTACTGCTCTCAATGCCAGCCTCTGGAAAGAATGACTCCAACCAGTGGGTGCTTCCTCTCCATTTTCCCCAATTTTTTGCAGAATTCACTCCTTACTGTTCCTGGCACTAGATGCCCTGGGCATTTTTTCTGGCTGCCCCCACTGGAACTCTCTCTATCATCCCTACCTTCTTCCTGGCTACCCTGACTTTCTCCAGTCCCTGCTAAATGTCTATCTTCTACAGGAAGCCTTTCTTGATTGGGCTCAATGTTATTGCCTTGCCTCGGTGGTTTATTTCTGATTTATCTTGTTGTTGGTCAAAAAGCATTTATTAAACTGTGCACTGTTCAGTCTCTTTGCTCTCCAGGGGCCCCCAGTTTAAGGAGGAATCCAGGAGGTAAAAGGGAGCCACAGGAGTTGTTTGAGGGAGGGTGACATGGTCAGACCTGTGTTTAGGCTGACACTTGGATTCTGAGCCTAGGTGGCTACTTGGTTGATGATACCTGCCAAAAGTGATAAGGAAATTAGGAAGAGGGGAGAGTTTTGGTGAAAAGACAGTGAGTTCAGTTTGGGACATACTGGGTTTAAGATTTCGATGGGACATCTAGCTCGAGATGTCTAATCAACAGTTAGAGCTATGAGACTGGAAGTCAGAAGGTCAGGGCCGGCCAAATAGATCTCAGCATCATCAGCAGAGAGATAATCACTGAATCCATGGGAGCTGATAAGGTCGCCAATGGAGAAGTGGGCCCAGGACAGAGCCCTGAGGAACACCCACAGTTAGTGGGCGTGACCTGGATGAAGATTCAGCAAAGGAGACTAAGGAGTGGGCAGATGGAAGGACCTGGAAAGAGGAGGACCCAGAAAATGTAGAGAGAAGAAAGAAGCAAGGAAAAGAGGGGGACTGACCATGTCAAAGACGGTGGAAAGGTCAAGGATTGTGAGGTTCATCTTCCTGAGTTCACAACTGGCCTCAGACCCTGGCTATATGACCCTGGGCAAGTCACTTCACCCTCTTTGCCTCAGTTTTCTCATATATAAAATGAGAAGGAAATGGCCAACCACTCCGATGTCTTTGTTAAGAAAAGCACAGAAAGGGTCATGAAGACTTGGATATGACCAAAAGTGACTGAACAACACATGTATGTATATATATATACGTACATAAACATATATGCACATACATATATGAATGAAGTATTCCTATTCCTCACAAAACATAAACACAAATATATGAACATGTATGTATTGTTGATCCCTCCCTATTGTCAAGACAGGTGATATGGAAAGTGATGTCTCTTTCACCAAGATTAAATGACCTAAGTCACATACTCTAAGACCCTCATTTTAATGTAGTCCACCTCTGAGTGCATTGACCAATCAGAGTTCATTGGCACCCCTTGGGAACACCTACTCTTCAAAGACCATCTAACTCTGTACCCCCAATCCTTTCATTGAGCCAGACTGGACTGGCTTCCTTGGGGGGGGGGGGGGCGCAGTTCTGAACTGCAATGTCCAAGCAACACATGTTGTCAGCTTTGACAGAAATTAAAAACATTGACACAACCTAATTTTGTTTCTTTCTTAGATCAGACTCTGTGAGACTGACATTAAGGTGTACACACACACACACACACACACACACACACACACATATACACTCACACACACACACATACATACACATCTTGTATGTACATATTGGTCTGCTTATCTCCCTATCAGCTTGTGAGCTCCTTGAGGCCAGGCACTGTACTTACCTTTCCTTCTTTCAATAGTGCTTTGATGTTCTTTCCCTTTACATCATTCCACAATCCCAAAGACTCACCACTACCCAAGAAAACCCTCCTATCATTAACCCAGGTGGCTAGGAGAGTAACCCACACACTAGCCTGAAGGTGTGTCTTATTCCACACTTTGAGTCCACATCTGTCACACCAAGAACCAGGAAGCGGCTTTACCATCAGTGACACTCATCAAGCTCAGGTCTTGTTAGTCCCCTGCTCTACCATTTCCATGGACTCCCTAATCTGTCTAGGGTCAAATATGAATTTCACTGTTCTGTGCTTAAAGCCCTTCACAATCTGGTTTGGTTTCGACCTATCCTTCTAGACATATTAAACAGACCCTCCAATTCCCTACCTCTTTATGTCTGCACTGGCTCCCATGCCTAGTTCTATCTCCCTTGACACATTCCTCCCCCCTTCTCTGACACTTACCAGTTGGGTGACCTTGGGCAAATCACTTAACCTCTGCTTGCCTCAGAGTCTCATCTATAAAATGAGGAAAATGGTACCTACCTTGCAGGATTATTGTGACCATGAAATAACATGGTTATTGTGCTTTGCAAATAGTAAATCACTACATAAATTCCTCACTGCACTTACATGCAATTTGATTTTTTCACCCACTTCATAGCATTTTATATTTGCCAATTGCACATAAAGGTAGTTTTCAGCATTCATTCTGATAAGATTTTGAGTTCCAAATGTTTTCTCCCTCCCCAAGACAGCAAACAATCTGATATAGGTTAAATGTGTACAACCATATTAAACATATTTCCACATTAGCCATGTTGTGAAAGAAAAATCAGAACAAAACAGAAAAACCACAAGAAAGAAAAAAAGTGAAAATAGCATGCTTCAATATGCATTCGACTCCATAGTTCTTTGTCTGGATGTGGACAGCAGTTTCCATCAGAAGTCTTTTGAAATTATCTTAGATCATCACAATACTGAGAAGAGCTAAGTCTATCAAAATAGATCATCACACAATGTTGCTGTTACCATGTACAATGTTTCTCCTGGTTCTGTTCACTTCACTCAGCATCAGTTCATCTAAGCCTTTCCAGGTTTTACTGAAATTCTTTTGTCATTTCTTATAGTACAATAGTATTCCATCACAAACATATACCACAACTTGTTCAGCCATGCCCAGTGGATGGGCATCCCCTCAGTTTCCAATTCTTAGACACTATAAAAAGGCTGCTATAAATATTATTGTGCGCATAGGTCCTTTTCCCTTTTTTATGATTTCTTTGAGATACAGACCTTGTAGTGATATTGCTGGATCAAATGATATGAAGTTTTAAAGGCTTTTGTGAATAATTCCAAATTGCTCTCCAGAATGATGGATCAGTTCGCAACGCCACCACCAACCCATACATTACTGTTTCAATTTTCCTTCATCTTCTTGAACATTTATCACTTTCTTTTTGTCATATTAGACAGTCCGATAGATGTAAGGTGGCACCTCAGGGTTGTTTTAATTTACATCTCTCTAATCAAGAGTAATTTAGAACATTTATTCATATGACTATAATAGGTTTAATTTCTTCATTTGGAAACTGTTCACATCCTTTGACCATTTGTCAAGTGGGGAATGACTTGAATTTTTATTTATTTGACACAGTTCTTTATACATTTTAGAAATGAGGCCTTTCTCAGAAACTCTGTCTATACAAATTATTTCTCAGCTTTCTGCTATCCTTCTAATCTTGGTTGCACTGGCTTCATTTGTGAAAAAACTTCTAACTGAATCACAATTATCCATTTTGCATTTCCTAATGTTCTCTGTCTCACTTGGCTATAAATTCTTCCCTTCTCCATAGAGAACCTTCCTCCAATTGACTGGCACTTACTTTCCTTGTAGTTCTTTTCTGCTTGGAAAAGGGCTGCTATATATTTTTTTCATATGGGTGTTCTCCCTCTGTCTTTGATTTCCTTGGGTATTTCCTAACAAGGCTTATTATCACTAGTCAAAAGGTAGGTACTGATGAATGATCTTATTAGAATTCCAAAATATTTTCCAGAATGGTTAAATCAGTTCAGCACTCCAACTACAATGTACTAATGTGCCTCTCTTCTCGAAGACACTTCAATTATTACCATTTTGGCTGTCATCTTTGCCAACCTGATGGGTTTGAGATGAAATATTGAGTTGCCTTCCTTTGTTATTTCTTGATATCACTGATTTGGAGCATGGGTTGCTGACAGCTTGGATTTATTTGTATTGTTTGTGTTCTCTGTCTACTTAATATTCTGGGGAATAGCTCTTGTTCTCCTGTATTTATTTGTAGCACAGTCACAGAGTCAGCAAACAACCTCAGCCAGACAACCATCTAGCCCAACTCATACATGAAAAGACTCAACTCCTTATGTATCCTGGTGGTCTGCTTTTCTTAGAGATACCTGAGGCAGATTTCCCTGCTCCCCCACTTTACTGTTTCTTTTCTTTCTCTTAACTACATGGAGGCTATTGATTCAAATTTTTCATTTCAATGTAATGTATAGTGACAATTTTATCTTCTGCGATCACGACCATCTGCGGATCTGCTGATAAACATTTAACAGAAGGCTCTCCAAGAAAAAAAAAGACATACAAGAGTTTAATGTTTGATCTGCAATAATAATATTTTCTTGATCACTTGATTGAGTCTACAGTCATCAAGCACACAATAAAACAAGCCCTGATTTGTAGCATTTCCAGATTTCCAAACTGCCAGAGTTGCCTCCAGCAATCCCCTGCCTTTCTCTTTCCTTTAGTTAGGAATTCTAGTAATAGCCATAGCAATTCCTTCACCTTACAGAGGAAGAGACAGATGAAGAAACTCCCCAGAAAGGTGGGGAGGGGAAGGAACTCCTAAATGCAGAAGTGGCAGAGCAGAGACTCAAACTCTGGGCCCCCCTGAGCTACCCCTATTCTGTTGTAAAATGCATTAGGCCAAGAACCTTGGAGCTGAAGGATCACTTTCCTTTTCTCTGGGAATCAATGGACCCCTGTGTAAAATGGAGGGATGTAAGGGAATTGCCAACTCCCAGCCTCTTGGACGGCATTCACTGGTCACGACTCAGGTAAGCTGAGGGGAGACTGCTAAGACATGAATAAGATGGCACTGGGAGGAAGGGTTCCGCCCCTGTTTTGCTCAAGGCTATTTGCCCAGGCTTTCCAGAGAACAAAGAAGCCCAAAATGTTTTTCTTTCTAGGGGCTACGTGTCCACTCTGGGCAGTCCTGGCTTAAGGTAAATTACTTCCTTATAAGGGCAAACTAATTGGTGATAGGTTCACTTAGAGCACTGGTGTCAGAGAAGAGATAAATGCATTGCTCACTGCTTGAATAAACCGAGTTCTTACTATCTCGTCTCCCCCCCTCAGTCATTGTTTACAGCTAAACTCCCCCAGGGCCTACAGGCTTCTGCTGGTCAGATAAGCCTATGCGCCCGAGAGATTGGGCTCAGACCCCCGGGGTCCCTAACAGAGGGAGACTCTATTGCTGAGACCCAAAGGAGTGGGAATCTCTCCTGAGGCTTAGAAGGGGCAGGGATAGATCATGGCCAAGATGGGGGCAGGGGCCAAGACTCAGGGCCAGAGCAAGACAGCTTCCAGGGCCATGCTGAAGAGAGGGAACATGGGGGACAAACGGCTGGGCAGGGATGTCTTCAAGGGGCCAGTCTGGAAGCTTACATTCTGTCCTGGAGGAACCTGAGCCCGATCTGCCGCCTTACTTCCTCCAGGATATCAGCCAAGAGCTCACTCTCTGCCAGGGGCATGACAGGGCTCTCCTTCAGGCCTGGGGAATGAAGGATCATGAGCAGGGCAAGCCTGGCTCTCCCAGCATGCTCCAGGAGGAGGAGGCCCCTGCCTTTGCCTCCCAGGGGCTTCCCGAGCTCACCCTGCAGCAGACACTGCCGCACATGCTGGGCCTCGTACACCAGACCGATGGAATTGACAAAATTGAACGTCTCCGAATCTGCCACCCTTGGGCAGAGGGAACTTGCTGCTCACCCCCGTTCACTACCAGCTCCGTGGGGGGACCACATGGTGGGAGGAATCTGGGAGGACAGAGTGGCCACGGGCAAAGGGTCACCCGTGCACCCTTGCCCCACGTGTGCCAGGCCCTGGGTGACCCCTCGGGCCAGGGTCCTCTCACCTCCACCTTGCCCTTGGTTCCAAACACCGACAATGTGTTGGACAGCTCAGTCGTGATGCTGCAGCTGAAGGAGGCCTGGAGCCCACCAGGGTACCGCAGGATGACCGTCCACTGTGTCGTCCACGCCTAGCAGGACACACCAGCGGTCAGTCGGATCTCTCAGGGGCACCAGCAGCCAGGCGTTGCGGAAGCTCCCCCCAATCTCCCCTACCCTTCTCATGGAGCAGCCCCCACGGCGTGGATCTGTTCAGGCCGCTGGCCCCCCCGGCCACCATGGAGATGAACTGGACGCATGTAGATGCCCCGGTCCAGCAGCCCGCCCCCCCGCCTGCGCCCAGTCCGTCGAGCGATCCAGCTGGGCACCGTCGCTGCCAAAGTGCGCCTGCAACCAGGCGCACCTCCCCCAGGGTGCCCTGGCACAGCAGAGCCCGCAGCGCCTCGGTGGCGGGGAAGAACCGCGTCCAGATGGCCTGCAGGGTGAGCGGGGTGGAGGCCAGGGCCGGCCGCGGGCCCAGGACCCGGGGAAGCGCCCCTCGGCCCCCCCCGCAGCACTCCAAAGCACCAGGGCTCGGGCCCGGGGAGCCGGAGCTGTCGTTCCGGACCTCCGCCACCGGGGGGGCGCTGGGCGCGCACGGCCGCTCTCACCTCCATCAGGAAGAGGCCGCGGGACCGCGCGGCCGCCACCATCTCTCGGACCTGGGCGGCCGTGACCCCGAGAGGCTTCTCACACAGGACAGGCTTGCCCGCAGCCAGGCACTGCAGCACAGCGCCCACGTGCTGCGGGTGCTGGGCGCCCACGTACACCACGTCTGCGGGCGACACCGAGCCTGGGGGCGGAGCCAGGCCCCGCCCCCACGGGAAAAGGACGGGCCGCCCTTCAGCACAGGCCCCGCCCCCTGAACCACCCTCCCGCACAGGCCCCGCCCCCTGGGCCCTCCCCCGCCGCTCTCCCGCCCTCGGTCCCTACACGGCCCTGGGGTCAGGTCTCACCCACATCCGGGTCCTTCACCAGGTCCTCGTAGGAGCCGTAGGACCGGGGGATTTCGTGCCTTGTGGCGAAGTCCCTGGGCCCGGGCCGGGTCTCTGGCGGCCACGGCTACGGTCTACGGCCAGAGAGCCCCTGCACAGCCCGCTCGGGCCCAGCGGCGCTCCCCAGGGTCCTGGCCACCCCAGCCACAGCTTCCGGGCGACCTGGACCCCCGAACCCACCCCGCTCCCCTTCCCTCCTCCCAGGGACCCAGGCGTCCCCGGCCTAGTCACGTTCCTCCGCGATCCCGGCGCCCCCTCCCCTGCTCCGCCTCCGGTTCCAAAGGGCCCAGGAGCCCCGACCCCAGCCTCCCCGTGGGGACCTAGGGTTCCCCTGCCCCGGCTCCCCTGGAAGCCCGGCGTCCCCCCTGGCCTCGCGGGCGGCCGGACCTGGTGCTCGGAGCGGGGCAGGCTCCTCAGGGCGGTGGCGAAGTCATGGGAGATGCGGCCGGCCGACACCAGCCCCCAGCGGAGAGCTCCCTCCATCTCGGCGGGTCCCCCGCCTTTCTGGACTCCGGCTCATCGGGCCATCCAGCCCTGCCCTTGGCGGCTGCTCATTGGCTACCTTTGCAATCACCCTCACCGCCCCAAGAACCAAGGTCGGTCCTCACCGGAACCAGCCTTCGGCCCAAACACAGCCGGAAATACTGCCATGGCTCAAAGAGATGAGAGTCCAAGTCGCTCAGACGCAAATCAAAACAACTCTGAGGACCCACGGCTCTCCTATCAGATCGACTAACGTGACAGAGATGTTGGAAAAGATGTGGGAGAGTTGGAACGCTACTTCATGGCTGGTGGAGCTGTGAGCAGACCCAGCCATTCTGGAGAGCAGTTTGGAACTATGCCCACAGGGCTGTAAAAAGTGAGCATGCTCTTCGACTCAGCCATCTCTCTTCTAGGGCTGTATCCCAGAGAGATTATAAAAAGGGGGAAAGGTCCCACGTGTACAAAAATATTTACATCAGCTTTTTTTATGTGTGTGTTGGCAAAGAACTGGAAATTGAGGGAATGCTCATCAACTGTGGAATGGCTGAACAAGTTGTGGTACATGAATGTAATGGAATACTATAAGAAATGGTGAGTAGGAGAACTTCAGAAAAACCTGAAAAGACTTATATGAACTGATGCTGAGTAAAATAAGCAGAAGCAGGAGATATACAGTAACAGCCACAGTGGGCAATGACTGACTTTGACAGACTTAGCCATACTCAGCATTCCAGGATCTAAGACTCAAGATGGAAAATTCTATCCACATCCAGAGAAAGAACTTTGGAGTCTGAATGCAATGGAAGCAGACTATTTGCTCTCCTTTTCTTTTGCTATTTTTTTTTCCTTCTTTCTTGTGGTTCTTCCCATTAGTCCTAATTCTTCTTTAGATCATGTCATGATTTTAATATGAATGTATTTAATGAATGTTTAATATGAATGTATAAGGAGAGCCTATATCAGATTGCAAGGAGGAGAAATATAAAACTCAAAATCTTATATTAGAGAATGTTGAAAAACAACTTATTTTTAAAAAAGACACTCAGAAACCCAGAAAAGTTGCCAGGCACTTAGAGGGAGGGAGCTCTGGTGAGTTGCCCACATCCTGAGTGCCCAGAGGAAGCCCACCCCCACCTGACGCTGGCAGGGCTCTTCTCCCTGCTTCTCTCTCTTTCCTCCTTGTCTCCCATTCACAGTTTCCACACTGGCTCTTCACTTCTGACTTCCTTCAGCCACCCCAGCCTACCCTCCAATAAACTTCAGCAGAAGCAAAAGTAGACAGATTCCAATCCAATGAGATCCTTCTTTGGCTCCAGACTTTCTGGACATCTTTCCAGCTCTGAAAGTCTTGGCTCACAAGTCCTTGGTTCTCCTCCCTCCTCCTGGGGCTCCTTCCCAGGCAGGCCTCCTCTCCTCTCCTTCCCCTTCCTTGCTTCAGCTCCTGCTGTCTCACTGCTGAAGGGACTCTTCTCCTGGAACCCTCTCCACAGTCATCCCCCAGGCCCTTTACCTGGGCCTCTTCCCTCCAGGCCATCTTTCCAAGGGGAGAGAAGTGAAGGTGACTCCATCACCTTCCTGTGAAAGATTCCCAAAGTATTCCACCCTGGGCTTCCAGCTCCAATCTGCCTGCACAATGTGTCCCACTCTGTGGATGTGGAGGCCCCAGAAGGGCCTGTAGTCCTGTCTGAAGGGTACTCAGTCCCTTTTCCCCAAAACCTGCTCCATTCATCAGGAATGCTGGGATCCCCAGTGCTCCCCTGGCCATGTTCTCTGTCCTCTTTCACTTCTAAGGCTCTACAGTGTACAAATCAAGCTCCTTAACCTCCTTGATTCTCTCCGGGCCAGGCCTCTTGGTGCTCCCAGGACTTTCCTCTACCCTTCAGCTCACCCAGGCCAATACTATCCTGCTGCCTGGCACATAGTAGGTGTTCAATGCTTGTTGGCTTGAAGTGCTTGTAGAATAGGACCTTTGAGGCCACACAATAGATGGGTCCTATATCCCCTGACAAGCTCTGGGAGCAATAGCTGGGCAGACCTTGTCTCAGGGGCTCAAGGTACAGGGAGCTCAGCAGTTCCCCAGGTAGGCCTTCCCATTCAGGGAAAGCTTTCCTCATCCCCAGGTTTTTACCATCAAAACTGAGTTGCCCTTTTGCACCCTCCCCTCATAGCCTCTGCTTTGGCTCCCTTAGACCAAACCAAACCTTCAAAGCCTGCCTCCACCTGCCCAGCTTTCCAGCCCTTGAAAGATCTTGTGCCCTAAAGCTGCTCTTCCCCAGTCTCCTACACAATTATCCTCAAGCTCTTCCTACCCTGGAGACCCAGCTCAGGCCACTCTCCAGACTTCCAAGGTCTCTGATGAGTTAAGAGCCAAGGCTGAGCACCAAAGATGGCAGAAACCTAAGCTGTCTCCTTCAGCTATGATGTCAACCAAAGATAACAGAGTCAGGGATGCATCCTGACACAAGCACAGAAAGCCCCCTGGTCCTTGAGGCCCTGCCTTCCTTGTCCCAAAATGTCCCCTTTTCTGGACTCTTCCAAGCTGGAACCATGTCCAGAATGCAGGGAAGCCTCCTACAGCCAGCAGCTCCCTTCTGAGAGAGAAAGAGAGAGACAGAGACAGACAGAGACATCCAGCCAGAGACAGAGAACCATCCAGCTAGAGAAACAGAGAGAACTAACCAGCCAGAGAGAGACAGCCAGAGAAAGAGAACCAGCCAGTCAGAGAGAGACAGAGACAGCTAGAGAGCTAGAAAGAAACGGAGAGCCAGGCAGCTAGAGAGAGACAAAGACAGCAAAGTAACCAGACATAGCCAGCCTGGCAGAGAGACAGACACAGTGAGAGAGGGCTGGCCAGGCAGAGAGAGACAGAGAGAGCAAGGTAACCAGAGGCAGAGAGCCAGCCAGACAGAGAGACAAAGACAGTGACAGAGAGACAGGGCCATCCAGGCAGAGAGAGACAAAGACAAGTAGGCAGACAGACTGAGGGCATATTTGACAATGGCAGGGCCGGGGGCAGGACCTGGAGGGAAAAGCACACTAAGATAGTTTGACAAAGGACCAAGCCCACCCCTAGAACCGCTACTGTCCCCTGCTCTAAGCTGCAGCACAGAGATACACGCTGTGGTTGTGGTGCCCAGAAAGTCTTTATTGGGTATCCTTGGAGATCACTTCTGCTGAGAATCTGGCACAGGAGAATTCAGGACTGGGGGTGGACCCTCCTTTTCCACAGCTGGCTCTGCTTGGGCTCCTGTCTCTATAAATACAAGGGCAGAGAGAAAATAAAGACCCATACATCTTGGCTTCCAGCCTCCACTCTCTCAGGGGCTCAGGTCATCTGTTGACCACAGAACCCTCATAAATCCAAATTCCATTCAGGCTTTGGGCCAGAGCAGCAGCATGCCCAGCCAGGCACCAGGAGGAGTCCAAGAACGGGAGAAGGGAAGGCCATGGCCAGCGGTCTGGGTGTACCTGCATGGGGCTGGAAAAGGAGCTGTCCATCAGGGCCTGGAGCTGGTGGGTCTGGGGATGACTGCTGCTTTCTCTGCTCCATGTGAAGGACGGCCTGGAGGGGTATAGAGATAGGAGGCAGGGGTGAGTGGGCCCAGGGTCTCACCAAGCACTTCTAGGGATGTGGAAAGGGAGCTGGAAAGAGCTGCCCAGCCCAGGCACCTGCTGCAACTCCTTCTTCTGGGCCTCCAGCAGCCCCTGGGAGTGGTCCAGAGCCTTGCTCTCCTGGCTCAGCCTCTGGGCCTGGGCTGCCAGCTCAGCCTCTCGGGCTGCCAATTCTGCCTCAAAGCGTCGCAATTCCTCCTCAGTGTAAGCTGGGTGCTCCTCCAGTGTCTGGGGGGAGGCAGAGTCAAGCAGAACAGGCCCTCCCTTGGGTCCCCAAACTCAGCCCTCCCTGTGGGGGGGGGTCCAGGAGCCTACCCAAGACCCGGTGCTCATGCCAAGGATGAGTGGCAGGGAGAGGGGACAGAGGCTCACAGGGCAGGGGGGCTAGCAAGGCCACGAGTTAGTGTCATGAAAGCTGGGTCCCCTCTCGTCACCTCCCAGCCCTTTAGGGCAGCCTCTTCAAACTCCTTTCTCTGCGTGGCCAGAAGGAATTCCTCCAGCGTCACCAGGCGGTCCTGGTTGGTGTCCACCTAAGGGGCAGGGCTAGATGTGAGCGGAGGTGAGGGCACTGCAGGGTACCCCTGCCCAAGGCTCCCAGGCTCACAGTTTTCATCACATGCTCACGCATCCGCAGCCTTTCTTCCTCCATCTCCCTCATGTCATCGTCCTCATTCTTGGGGTCATACACCTTCTCCAGCTGCACAAGAGTGAGGGTAAGGAGGACACTCAGGGAGGCTGCACCTAACCCATCAGCATTTAGTACCTGCCTACTACACACCACAGACTGTGCTAGGCACTGGCCCCAAAGGCCTCACTGGCCCCAAAGGTCTCACTGGCCCCAAAGGCCTCACCGGCCCCAAAGACACGCACCTCCTTGGTAAAGAGAGCCTCCAATTCCTGCTCGTCCAGAACACCATCGCTGTTTGTGTCTGGGAAAGGCAGGAAGGGGGCAAGTGTCAGGGAGGTTTGAGGCTGAGGAGGTGGGCAGCTAGACTTGGGGGTGGGCTAGGGGCACAGGGGTCCCTTGGCTCTCAGGTCCTGGGATAGGAGTGAAGGGAAGTTGGGCTGGGTCAGAGCTCAGTTCAGATCCCTTCTGGAGTAGACTCAAGACACAAGACCACAGGAGGCCTCTCAGTGCTGGGGAAAGCAGCCTTTCCAGAGTAAGCATGGTCTGGGGTTAGTTCCTGGATTACCCCCAGGAAGGCAGCAGTAGTAGCCTGAGAACCAGGGCTCTAGGCCAGTGAGCTCCCAGGGCACTTCAGGGCCTGCACCTGCCTTGACCTATCCAAAAACTCACCATGTAGCCTGAAGAAGGTCTTAGGGTTGAACTCTGTGGGATCCAGCCCATCTGTCTCCTCCCACACCTCCTTCAGCTGGGCCTGACTGCCCTGCGGGGTAAGGACAGAGTGAGGGCCAGGGACTCAAAGGCCCTCCCAGTGATGTGCGTAGGGGGAGGGGAGCAACAGGCCCTCCCCACTGGCCCTGCCCAACATGCTGAGCCCTGGGGCCTGGGCCTCACTGGCACATTGAGCCGAGGGTGCTGTCGGTGCCTCTGCTTCTGCTCCTCCAGCCTCCTCTCCTCTGCCAGCCGCTGCTCCTCGCCCAGGGAGTCCAGATAACGCCGCCGCTCGTGCTCCTTCAGCATCTCATAGCGTTTGAACTCCTCATGGTGGGCTGCGTCATACTGTGCCAGGTCCCGAGTGGCCTAGGGACCCATCGCTGAAGGTCAAAGGGGATGTTACCCCCTCATGCTCATACCCCCTTCTTTGTGGCTTCAGGCCTGAGGAAGGAGGCTGACAGTGTCCTGGAGTCTGACCACCCCCACAACTGTCCCACCTGCTTGGGATCTGCAGCCTGAGTCCAGTCTGAGTGCCAAGCCACTTCTTGGCCTGCCCTGTCAGAAGGGCAGACAGGCTGAGCTGGGCAGGAGGACCAGCCTGCCTTGTTCTCCAGCCTTCTGGCCCTGCCTCATCAACTTATTCAGAATGGAAAAATGCTCCTGGAGCTCCAGGACACCCAATGAGGATGGGAGGCCTAGAACCTGAGCCCACCCCAGCATCTGGAACTCCTAGATGAGCCTCACCGTCTGGATCAGCAGCTCCAGGTCTCGGGCCTCAAATGTGTGCTGGTTCTGAGGGTCCAGATGTTCAAACTGCTTCAGAAGGCTCAAGTGATCAACCTGTACCTCTGGGGCCAGGCAGAAAGAGACATGCTCACACTGAGCTTGCAGGAACCTCTACTCAAGTGTCCCCTCCCCCAGGTGTCCAGGCCTCACCAGGCTCTTGGGCGGCATCCATCTTGGCCTTGAGCAGCATCCGAAGTCGAGACACCTCCTGCCGCTTGAGCTCATCCAGTTTGGTACGGATATGGTGACTGACAAAGTCAAGCTCCCGACTCAGTTTCCCACTCTGGACCACAAGGAGACACAAAAAGGCCCAGTCAACACAACAGGGAGCCAACAAGCAGTCAGCTGGAGGGGGACAGGCACAGCAGGAGAAAGGGCCCCCAGAGGGCAACACAGACCATAAAGGGGGCCCGATGCTGGCCCAGACTCAGTGGGTCAGGGCCATTCCCCTGGGAGTTCCCCTCTGCTGGTTCCTGCCCCCCACCTTGATGTCCTCCGCATTGGCAGCCTGCAGTTTCTCCCGGAAATGTCCATCCGTCTCCAGGACGTGGATCACCTCTTGTAAGTAGCGATGGTAATAGAGTCCTGTGTCCTGGGAAGACAGGCCAGATTCCTCAAACCCAAGGCTGATCCAGGCCCTGTTCTGCTCTGAAACCTTATTTGGAGGCTTACTGCCTCCAAGACTCAACCACAAACTCCCCTGCTTGGCTTCAGAATCTTTCATGGCATGTTCCCAGGCTGTGTCCACCCCATCATTCTCCTTCACAAACTCAGGCTTTCCAGTCTATCTAAACCTCCAGGACTTGGCATAAATCATATACTCCATGCCTGCCACACACTCTCTCAAGGCCCACTTCATACGCATCCCCCTTCAGACTCGGCATTTCAGTACCCTCCTCCAATTCTTGGGGTTCCTTCCCACAAATCCAAAACTGCAATGACCATTTCATTTTTTTCTCTTTCCACATTCAATTAGTTTACTCCTTGCCAGACACTGTGGAAAGCACCAGGGTAACCAGGACAAAACCAAATATTTCCTCCTTAGAGGACTGCCTAGAGTTATGGGAAATGCAGACTCTGTGTAATATAAAGGGGGAGTGGGAGGCCAGAGGACTCTAGGAAGAGGGGCCCTTGGGTTGGGCTGGAGGGAGGCAGGGGTTCCAAGAAGGAGAAAGGCTGTTTCAGGCAGGAGGATGTAAGCCCTCAGACCAGAGTACAGAGCCTGGCCCCGAAAGGTCAACTGAAAAGTACCGGCCCTGGGGCATAGGAGCTGTTTGGGCCAGGCCAAGGGTAGGGATTGGTCAAGGTACAAGGGTTTACATAGTTTCCAAGCTGGACTCTGCTCCCCTCAAGAAGGTGATCAAGTGCCTGCCGTGGCGATCCTCCAGCCCTGCCGCCGGGGAACCCACGAGCATGGTGACCCCGGCCCTAGCTTTGGCTCCTGGCTTTCCCACTGACCACGCATCCCTTGTCCACCCTCCTGAAGACTTCAACTCCCAGAAGATTCTGCAAAAAGGAGGCACTCAAGAGGCCCGGGAACTTCGCAAAGCCTTTGGGGAGTTGTAGTTCCAACCATCTCCAGAAAGGAGGAGGTGGGGTAAATATGTCTCACCGGAGACTCTGGAGGAGAAGGCGGCACGTCATCCTTCTGAGGCTCAGGATGGTCCAGAGGAGCTGGCAGGGAGGGTGTGGTCAGCAACAGCAGCAGCAAAGCGGCCAGCAACCCCCGGAAGAGCATGCTGAGGGCTGCCCGAGACAAGTGGACAGAGTCAGGGGAGACTGGCCTGGGGTCAAAAACTCTCCTCCCGTCCCATGGCTTGGGCCACAGCATCTCCTGGCTCCACGTGCCCCACAGAGCCCGCGGCCCCAGAGTTGTGGGAGGGGCAGGAACTACAAGTCCCATGAGGGCTCGGGGTAGAGCCGCAGCGCAGCCCAGTCACCGTACCCCGAACGTTACTGGGAGATGTAGTTCTGTCCCTCCCGCACACCGCCTGGGAAAATGCGAATGGAATGCCTCGGCCTCTCTCGCTCTCCTCCACCCCTCCCCCCACAAAGACCACTGCGCCCCTGCTCCCAAGATGCTTACTTCTCTCTCTGCAAAAGCCGGAGCGGGGATGGGGATGGGGGAGGTTCTCAGCACTTCCGAAGTCCGTAGCGGGTTAGAATGTTTCTAAGCCCGGATGGTACCAAAGGTCAGCCTCTCGCTTCATCGTAGGCTGCCAGACTTTCAATTCGTCCCGCCCTCGCCTCCAAAGTAGCCAATAGAAATGGCCAGTGTGGCCCAGATGGCGGCGTCACGTGGGCAGGATCCAGCCATCGGAGAGAGAGCCTGCCTTCTCCTGCGGTCCCAGTTTCAGCCCCGCCCCAGTTTCCTTATTTACGGGAAAGCAGGTAAAAGACTTGGAGATGTCCATGAAACTACAACTCCCGGAAGGATGCGCGATGGGGTTACTCGCTCTTCCACGTGTTGTTCCGCCGCCTGTCTTCCTGGGAGTTGTAGTACTTTTGGTTTTACGTTCCCAAGGGGTCTACAAGGTAGAGATTAGGGCCTTTTAAGGAACCTAGAAGGACCAATTCCAAGCTGAAACGTTGAGCCAGTTGCTAGGCAACCAATAGTGGAGGGGGTTCAATGGTCACCAGGGAGCCGGGTAGAGGGGGCCAAGAGGAGGAGGAGTAGGTCGAGGGGTGGGGGAGCAGGCCAGTACTGGGAGGGGGGAATCCCCCCCTACCCGGGCTCAGAGCATCAGAAAAGCTAGCTAGCACCTACCCCTCCACCCAGGGACCTGCCCAACCTTGGGAAACAACACAAACCAGGTATGGGGAAGAAAGGACCGATGAGAAACTGACCAGATAGCATGTCCCTTTCTTTCAGGGACCCTGAAATTTATCTCCTCCCAGTTCTCACACTCAATGGAATTCTGTTTCCCAAGCACAGAGGCATTCTGGCATTTTAGGGACCCAGGAGTCTGGGGCCCCCAGTCCTCATCCCCTCTTCCATTCAGCTGTCATGGTCCATATGCCATAACTCCTTTAGGAACTCAAAAGTTTGGGGCAGAGTTGCTAGCCTTCAGAAATCACAGCCATAAAACTCTAGTTCATGTAGGGAACTATTAGTTTGCTCCCCCCCAGAATAGCTCCCCGGTCTCTCATGTGTCATGGAGCATCTGTTTCCCTTCCAGGTCAAGACAAAAAGCTGTTATTGTGCAGAGGTGGAAGGCATATTGGCTAGGGAGAAATAGAGGAAGAGAGAAAGGGGGTGAAAGACTGAGGGTCTGTACTATTGGGGTGGAGGAAGGGGCCAAGGCTGTGAGGCTGGTGCACGTCTAGAGGCTAAAAAGTCAAGGTTTTCCCATCAAGCTGAAGAGGGAGAAGGCAGGACTTTTCTGTCCTCAACCCCTAATCATAGCCAAACTAGAAATACACTAGCCAGGGCATCAACTGAGGGCAGGAAGAAAGCAAAGTGGGAGTCACTTCAGGGACCTCCTAGAGGAGGCAGAGGCCCTGGCTCCTTGATGTCTGATAGGGTGTGATGCCACACTCCTGGGTCCTGAAGGGGGTTGAGACATCAGGGCCATGCTTTTGGGTTCTGAGGGAAGTTGAGACTGGAGGGTCACATTCCTGGATCTCTGAGGGAGGCTAAAACCCAGGAAGAGGGAGCCTAAATCCTGAGGCCTGATCCCTGTATCATTAGGATGTTTCAGGACAGTGACCTGTGGAGGAAGGATTCGTGAGTTCTGCCTTTTTCTTCTGGGAGTGGGGTGGTGATAGGGTGAAGTCTGGAGACCCTGTCCATTTGGGGGTGCAGGAAGCTTGGGAGTAGACTAGAGAAGGAAAACCTAGGGGAGGGGATATGTAGATCCCTAGGGTAAGGGGACTTCTGGTCCCCAGAAGGCAAAGGTCACCTTCCTCCAGAACTAGCCTCAGTATCTCTCTCCTCAGGTGTCTGGGAGATGAGCTGGCAGCTGTGAGGAAGCAGAAACTGGAGCAGCAGGTAGGGGGGCCCCTCTGCTTATCCCTGTTCCCTGTTCCCCACAAAGCTGAGCCCCAGCCCGATGTGTGACCCCTATGCCTCTCTGGGCCTCAGTCTTGCCTTCTGTGAAACGGAACAGACAGGGTGGGAGCCTTGGGGCTAGAGGATCTCTAAATGCCCGGAGGGCCTTTCTCAGCGGCGCCTGTTTGAGAAGAAGCAGCGACGCAAGCGCCAGGAGCCACTGATGGTCCAGGCTAATCCCGACGCTTCCCTGCGGCCCAGGCGGCCCCGGCGGCGAGAGGAACGCGGCCCCGGGGAGAGCGGTGAGGGCTAACTCCGGGAGACTTGGGGGCGGCCTGCTGGGCGTGGCGATTCAGCCTGTGGCCTGTGGCAGACCCGCAGTCGTCCTCTAGGTCCCGGGAACCCCTTTCTCCTGGAGAACGTGCCAGAGGCTCACCAGCGAGCTGGCGCGCACAGCATTCTGGGCAGCGTTACCTGTGGAGGGGACTGTGGCGGCGAACGCATCCCTCGGCAGACCTTAGGAGGGGCTGGTAAACTGCGCCCTCGAGACCTCGCCTCCTGTCCCTGATTCCCGGGAGGCGGGCTACTTCGCCCCCTCTCAGCCCTTTCTGACTCGCGCAGTCGTCTCCCCCTGGGGAGCCCGGCTGGTCCTGTCGCCCGGCTGCAGCGCTGCTTCTCGGGGCCCAGATGACCGTGTCCCGGCCTTCTTTATCCTCAGGATCCAGGTCTCCCCCTCCCGTGGCCCCCGTCAGCCAGAGATCCCAACATCCCAAAAGGCTTACCCTCAACTCTCACTCTGTGGCCACAGATAGCTCGGACCCAGAACTGGAAGAGGTTGCGGTGGAGGACGCCCCGGTCTCCCCGTCTCCCAGGAAGAAGTTGCTTGGGACCCGGCGCCGGGGATGGGCAGCCCGGCAGCGGGCAGGTGAAAGGAGTTTTCGCGAGGCGAGGGGGGGAGGGCCGGGGAACTCGGCCTAAGCCGGGGCGCGGGGTTGGGACAGGTGCCACCATCACCCGTTACACGTCACTGCCACCTCCTCAGGGAGAGTGGACACTGTGCAGAAGCCCAGCCCCTCGCAGACCCCCGTACACAAAACCGAGGAAGAGATGCCGGGGACACCCAGGGAGATGCTGGAAGGTGAGGAAGGGGAGGGGAGATTCACAACTGGCTCCCTCGCAAGGAGGAATACGGTCCCCTCCCCACTCTGGCCCAACATGCCCTCTCTGTCTCTGTCTCTGTCTCTCTCGCCCTGCAGAGCTGGAAAGCCCTTCAGAGTACCAGACCATTGAGGAGGAACTTGGAGAACCTAGCCTTGCCGATAGGCAAAGGGACCAGATGGATCTGGGGGACAAGAACAGTCCTAGTGCACCAGGTAAGTGGGAAAATAAGCAGCCCAACCCAGTCCCCCATCATTCCACCACCCGTGCTCTTAAGGGCCCACAGTTTTGAGTCTCCACCCGTCCCGCTGAGACCCAAGCCCCAAGACAGGTAGCGTTTCTAGTCTGCCATCCCCCTATAAAAGAACCTTGTAGAAATGCTGAGCCCCCAGAATTCCGGCCTCGAGAATTTCAGCACCCACCTCAGTGGATGCTGAGGTTCCCGCCCTCCAGCAATCAGGTCCTCTGGACCTGCTTTGGGTCAGGAGTACCGAAGTACTTAAGTAGCCTACGTGCTCCTCACGTCTACCCCTCCTGGACCCGGGAATTGGAATGCCCTAGCCCAGGGGCCCCCGGGAATCCCAGAGGTCCCAGCCCCCCGGTGCTCTTTCCACCTGCCAGGACCGTCTCTGCCTCCGTTTCCCCCAGAGGAAGAGGAGGCTTCGCAGGCGGACGATGAGGACAGCAGGAGCTATGATGCTTTGGACGCGGGACTGGAACACTGCTCGCAGTGGGGGCAGGACCACAGGGAATCGATGTCCAGCAAGGTCAGCTCAGAGCTGAAGAGGGGCTTGTGGACGAAAGGACCAATCAGAGCTCGAAATCTGCTCAGTGCGGGGGGCCTGGCCCTTAAGAAGAGCTTATTACAGTGTGGATTGCCCGGCGGGCCTGAATCAGGATGCAGAGTTCTAGTTTGGAGGAGGTGGGGCCACAGTGCGTGTGTCTCAAGCAGGTGCAGGGAATGCAGAGCTCCGAGCAGCTGCCAGCGCCTGAGTGGCATTGCTGGGGGCCAAAGAGCAAGGGGAGGCTAGGGCGGGGCGGGGGAATGGATTCCACGCTGGGGAAAAGCACCCTGTTCTGGCACTGTGCTATGTCTGGGAAATAACGCACGTCTGTGAGCATCATGTCCCTTACCTGTTACATCTGTAAAGACACAGGAGGAGACCATGTATCCAATCTAGGACTCCGCAGTAGTAAAGGGAGAGTGGCGAATCCCCAGCAGCCAATGGGAGGGCGGTCCAACTGGGCGAGCCTCCCCTGCGGCCAATGAGACCGCACCTGGGCCGCTACACAGGATGAAGGGAAAGACGAAGATGAGGTAGAGGCAGAGGTGGCGACCTTGGCGCTGGAGTCTTCAGAAGACATCAAGGCCGGGGAGGGCGTAGAGGACGTGGAGAAAACGCAACACTCCCTCCTCCGGGCCCCTGGTCCCACGCCGGGGGAGAACATGGAAGCCTATGTGCTGCGACCAGCTCCTCGCGGCTGGACGATGCAGTGCAGAATCAGTCGAGACAAGCGGGGCATCTTCCCTTTCTACTACCTTTACTTGGAGTCACCCAACGGCAACAGGGTGCGTCCCAGCTGACCTGGGCTCTGAACCTTGGTGTCCCTTGTCCCCACTCCCAAGAGCGACTTCTCAGGCTCCAACCCCATAGGGGAAGGATTCCAGTTCCCCAAGCCCTAGGAGTCCAAGCCAGTGCCCTTACCCTGGAATTCCTGTTGTTGTGATCCAAAATACCAGGCTCCCCCTATTCAGGAAAACTCCTCAGAAGCTAGGCTTTCCCTCACCTGCCCCAGGCTTTCCCCCTGCACCCTTTAGGACTTAATGGCCTTTGAGGCTCACCTGTGCTGCTCCTCACCTTTGGACCCCAGCCCAGCCCTCCCAGATTAGCCTCCCTAAATCCCGGCCCCCCCACCCTATTGCAAGTCCTCAAAAGCCAAAGGGCAAGGATGTGGAAGGTGACAGGGAGATCCTAATTTAACTGAGGACCTCCACTCCACACCTCATGCCTAGCGTTTTCTCCTGGCTGGGCGCAAGAGGAAGAGGAGCAAGACTTCCAACTACCTTATTTCCCTGGACCCCAGTGACCTGTCTCGAGATGGGGACAACTTTGTGGGCAAAGTCAGGTGGGTCAGGGGCTGGAGCATGGAAATCTGAGGACCTAGAGGGGCTGGAGGGAAAGGATCCTTGGATCTCTAAGGGGGTGGGGGCTGGAGCAAAAGGATACCTGAGCATGTAGAGGTGCCAGAGGGCAGAAGGGATCTATGAGGTTCTCACAGGGTTGCCCAGACTCTCAGAGATCTTGTCCTACTGACAGGTCTAATGTCCTGGGCACTAAATTCACCATTTTCGACAACGGGGTGAACCCAGAGCGCACAACATTCACTCCAGAGCCTACCCGGATCCGAGAAGAGTTGGGGGCCGTGTGTTATGTGAGGGCTGATTTATAAAGGGAGGGGCTGGGAAAAAGAAGGGTAGAAATGGTGATGGACAAAGCCTGGGTCTTGCTTGCAGGAGACCAATGTCCTGGGATTCCGGGGACCCCGAAAAATGACGGTCATCATCCCCAGCATTGATCCCCAGAACCAAAGACTCAAAGTCCAGCCACAAAATGTGAGTGAGGCTGGAGGGGGAGGTGGGAGGTGGAGGAAACTCCTGGGTCCCTGAAAGTGAAGCTAAACACTGAGGCATTAGGGCCCATTGTTGAAGCTGCTGGACATGGGAGATGTGGACCCTGAGAGCAAGACTGAACACTGGAGACATAGCACCGAGTATGGGGACCACTGAGGTCCCCAAAACAGGTCCGTGGTTGGGTCCTTGTGTTTTCCTAGGAGCAGGAATCCCTTCTGAGCCGCCTGCAGCGAGGGGCCAATCAAGGCCTGATCCTTCTACAGAACAAGGCCCCATCCTGGTGTCACCAGACTGGAGCCTACATCCTCAACTTTAATGGGAGGGTCACTCGGCCCTCAGTCAAAAACTTTCAGATTGTGCACCCTGATGACTGTGAGCCCCAGAGGCTGGGCCCCAGAGGGGGAAGAGCAGGGTGGGAAGGGAGCCAGGACCCCACATCCCAGCAGCTCCTCAGGTGAACATAGAGCCCCACATCAGGCAGTCAACTAGCAATGAGTAGGCATCTAAGACCATCAGTCCCCACTCTCAATGAGCTCCCATCCAAAGCAGGAAACTACATACAAGCAACTGTGTACAAAGAAAGTGTAGACAGGATAAATTGGAGATAAGCAGCAGAGAAGACACTAGCATCACTAGGGGACCAGGAAAGGCTTCCTGCAGAAGGTGGGGACTTGTCTGGGACTAGAAAGGTCCCAAGAGAGGAATGAGGCAGAGCATTCCCAGGTGTGGAACTGGAGAGAGAGCTAGCTCTGAAAAGGGTAGCAGAATTCCCTCTGACAGCAAAGGAGCCAAGATACCATTCCCCACCAGGGATGGGCCCAGGAGCACAGTTCCCAGCTGGGGTCCCTTGGACACTGCCTCTCTTTCCCCAACATCACCCCTGCAGCAGACCTTGGGCTGGGATGGGTATTGTGCTACACTTCCCAACAGGCCCTGGGGCAGAGCCTGCTTTTGGGGCTCCTCTGCCCAGCTCTGTCAAAGCCCAGGTGCCTGCTGGGTGTTGTAGTCCCTCTGCTGGGGATGGGGCTGTGGGTCTTTGCAGCTTCCTCTCCTCTCCTCCAGCTGAGTACTTGGTGCTGCAGTTTGGTCGTGTGGCTCCAGACAAGTTCACCATGGATTTTCGATTTCCCCTCTGTCCCCTCCAGGCCTTTGCCATCTGTCTGTCCAGCTTCGATGGGAAGCTGGCGTGTGAATGATGCCCCCACCCTTGGGCCCACATGGGGCTGGTCCCCAATAAAGCGTTATCTTTCCCTCTCGTGGTTCTGGTCTGTTCTTCCTGGCTCATCCTTCCCAAACCCTCTGGAGCTGGAACAAAGGAATTTATACCTCCCTTGAGGCCCTGGAGCAGGAGAGCCAGTGAGCAATGTCCATGTTGACTGGTGCCATTTGGGAATGTGTAGTTATATCTCCTTCCATAACTCACCCACCCCCACCCTACCCTACTGTCAGCATTTCATCCATGGACTCCTAGTCCTGGAGCCCTCTTTTTACAGGAGAGGAAACTGAGGCCCAGGGAGGTGAGGTGACTGCTCAAGGTCAAAAAGTTGGCAGTGACAGGGTTAGTACTGAAGTCTCCTGACTTCAAGCCAGCAAGGATTGGGAGTTGGTGGGTAAGAGGTGTCAGGCCCAGAGGAAGGCAAGAAAATGAAAAAGACTAACAGAGTGAGAAACTGAGGCTTGCATCTAAGGGATGAAAACTTAGCGGAGCTCAGTGGCTTCATTCATTGATCATTCCTGGGGTAATTTACCTCCTATTCAGGTTCCCCTGCCCCTTCCAAATTGAGGGAGTGGAGTGGAAAGAAATATTGCTAGAGATAGAGACCCAGGAAAATCCCTGAGTCCAAGAGATACAGACAGAGCTCATCAGAGTGAGGAAGATGTAAAGATGGAATCCTCTCAAGAGACATTGGCAGAGATATTGATGCAAAAAATGAGGGAGGTTGTCAAAAGACACAGGCCCCATTGAACTGGAACAGAGGCTGAGCCATGGATGCAGAGATACTAGCACCCAATTCTAATCAGGCACAGAGAAAGAAATTCACTAACAGAAATACAGACTCCAGAGGAATCCCACAGAGAATCAAGCAGGGGAGAGAGGCCTCATCATGCTGGGAAAGACACTGGAAACAGAAGGGCTGGGGCCAAGCTACACCTCTGATGCTTACTATCTATGTGACCCTGGACAAGTCATTCATAGCCTCAGTTTCTTCATCTGTAAATTAGGGAGTTGGACTAGATGACTGGTCCCCTCCAATTGTGGGTATGGGATCCTGGGATAAAGTCACTGCACCTCCAGAAGCCTCAGTTTCCCCATCTATAGAACAGGAAAGTTTCTGAGGGCCCTTTTAGCTCTTGATCCCAAAGCCCGGGCTTGTTTCCATGTTAACCACCCTACACTAGAGGTGCATTAGCTCGCAGAAGGCCTTTGAAGCTCCACCATCTCACTGCTAATGGAGCAGACCCAGATGCCCCACCCCTCCCCAGTCAGCCTCTAGTCTTCAGACACTCCTTAGTGCTCCCTATTCAAATTCCCCCCAAAACAAGTCTTATCAGTTGGCTCTTGTTCCTGTGCCCACTTGCCATATGTTTGTTTTCCCTTCCTAGAATAGCCCCCCAGAAATTCTCTCTCATTTACTTAGGCTAAATGGAAATGAATGAAAGGCAACTCTTAAGTGTCACATTATATTGCTAAATATCAGGCACAGCTTCAGTACCCAGCTGCCTTTGGTGGGGTCCAGCCTTGCAATGGCTGTGGGGACAGCCTATGTGGGGACAAAAGGCTCCCAAGGTCATTGGGCTGCTGAGTGCTCTCAAGAATCCTCAGCCTTAGAAAACAAAGATAGGAAGGCCCCTTCAGCTGGCAATATCCTTCCACTGTCTGGGGATTGACTTCAGTTCTTGGGAATGTCCTTTCTAGTTAATCAGGAAGCATTTATTAAGGTCCTACCATACAAGAGGCAATGCAGATGCTGGATTCTTGCCTGCTAAAACCAGTAGTTTGGTCCCTTGGCAGGCTGCCTTAGGCAAGCCCTCCGATTCATGCCTCCTGATGGGAAGTCAATCCATTCCAAGAAGGGAGAGTGAGAATCTCCCATAACACGTTTTCTTTTGAAAGTCCTGTCCTTTATATCTCATACCTCCTGTAGTAACACCAACTCCCCACTTCCATCTACCATTGGTGCCTCAAGATCCAGAAAACAAAGGGAGAAGAGTCACTGGCAGGTGACACAAGGAGCAGACATTTGCTGACCCTCTCACCCAAAAGTTCATCCTTCCATAGTGGAGGATCCAACAAGGGGAAATTCTGCTCTGAATCTGATTCTCACTAACTGGGAGCAACTGGCTGCTGGGTGGGAGGAAATGATAGGAACCCTAGGAGGGGTGGAGAGTTTATGAGAGAGGAAGAGAAAACTAAAAAGAGTCTGACATGCTTCCAAGATTTTAGGCAAGCAGATGCTAAAAAGTTCAGAGGGAAGAATAGGAGGTATCCGATATACTAAACTGATTCAGCTGAGGATGGGAGAAACTCCAGATAAAATCCTGAAGGTCCAAAGAGGATTGCAATGAGGAAGAAAGAGAGGGATTTGTGTTGGAGACAAATAGATGAGATCAGTGTGAATGCTGAGGAAGCTCCTCCCCATTAGTGGGGAACTCCCTGAATTTCCCCAACTCTCCTAATTACTGTTCAAGGTACGGCCATACCAATGACCCAGGCATGGAAATTCTTTGTCATCTTCCATTCCTCATTCTTCCTCCATGTTGCTCTGGCATCCCCTCCTCTCTCAAACTAGTTCCTGATCTCATCTATTGATCTAAGGCAATAGCTGCCTAATTGACCTGTCTGCCTCCAATTTTCCCTCTTCAGCTGCCTCCACAACTGCCAAAGGGATATTCCTTATGGACAGCTCTGCTTAGGAACCTCAGCAGACTTTCTCTAGTCTCCTGAATCAACTATAAACTCTTATTTGACACTGAAAGTGTTCTACAACCCGGTTCCAACAGATATTTCTAGCTTCGCTACCCATCACTCCCCCTTCACACTGTGTCCCAGCCAAACTGGCCCCTTTACTGCTCTCACATGGGTCAGTCCACTTCCCACCACAGTGCCTTTGCATTGGCCATGTCCCATGCCTGAGGTGTTCTCCTTTCTCCCTTCCACTTCTTGGAATCTTATTTCCTTCAAAACTCAACTCAGTTCCCACTTTTGATGTGAATCCTTTCCTGATCCCTCCTTCTCCCCAAACTAGCAATGTCCCCTGCAAATTAGCTTTTATGTATTTTTATTCATCTATATAGGTACATTTTGTCTCTTCCAGTAGAATGTAAGTTTCTTAAGGAGAGAGGTTTCTTCCTTTTTTTTTCTCTGTGTCCAGCACCTAGCTGGACAGTATAGTGTCTGGCACATAGTTGTCTATTGATTGACAGAGCTATCTAAATCCAGTCCTACCCACCCATCCCACCACAGTCCACCCTTTGATAATTAACTTTTAGCAAGGTCATGTATTTTCAGAAACAGCAAAGAAAAATTGGCCCAAATCTTTCCCTTCAGAAGCGAGACTCACTCTTCATGCCCGTGGAGCATGCCCAAATTGTCCCCTTACAGAGGGTATTTAGGCATAAACTGGGTCATCACAAGTTGAGTGTGAGATAGTGGGGACTTATCCCATGTGAGCAGCCTAGATGGTGCCTGAGAAACACTATTTTCCTGAGTACCTGAGTTCTATGAATGCAGGGCATTGTTTGGAGCAAGAAAATTAATCCTAGATCAATCCATCAATCAACATTTATTAAGTGTCTTCTAGGCATCACCATGATTAGCATTGGAGATACAAAAGAGGCACAAAGCTAGCCCCTGCAGTCAGTGAACTTAGAATGTAATGCACGGAGGGTAGGGGTTACAAACATTTCATTTTTACTGGGCCCACAGGAGTCGGGACACTGTAGGGGATAAGAAGCCCCTATACCCTCTACAGCCATTTAGTCAGGACCAGGGCCAGTTCTGGGAACCATGGCTTCTAATGAGTGAAGAGCTAGACAATCTTTACTCTCACAGTCTTCAGTTTGTTAAATCCCAACCCTGGCCTTCCAGGGAAGCATCATGTGAAGCTTAAGTCATTCATCATTTCTAGGGTTTTCCTAAGAAGGGGAGTTAAAAAGGTATTCTGTGGACAATATAAGTTAGTTACAGTGCAGGGATTTATTACCAACCAACACAAGAAGGGCTGGATACAAGAATTCTCACCAGAGCATGGTAGCTGGGACAGAGAGACACTTACTAAATGTTCATTGACTGCATGTTTGACAAAAACATAATTTAGAACAACTTTGTGGTTATTGCCCCCTCTGCCTGCCCTCATAGTCAAAGGTTGGTCCCATTGATGGGTGCTTGGGTGCCTGTGCTTGCACCCCAATACTAAAATCACATTTCTCTCTAAAAATCACATTTCTCCCTACCCTCAAAACATTATCCCAGGCAGTTTCTCCCCAGTCCAAGGACACAGCCTGCCCCAGCAACAACCATTATCTCCTTCCTGCTACAGCAGCCAGCTGCACCTATAGAACTTACTAGTCCAAACCAGCTGTGTACTGGTCATAAGGACATTAACTACTCACAGACCAATCATATATATCCTAAACTCAGACGTACATACACTCCCTTACACTTATCTTGTCTAACAAGACATTGATGAGGCCAACCTGGTATTCCTTGGTCAGTCCTGACTGTTACTTGACTCAGTGATGTTTCAGGCATAAAACCACACTTCCATGTACCCTGTCCCCCACCCCGGGCTACTTCCTGATGAACTCTGGGTAAAATTTCTGTGTAGTAAATACCAAATGTGCATGTTCCTTTAAGAACTAACCACTCCCCAATCCCGCCCCATTAGTTAACTAGTTATCTAGTTAGCATACTTGGCACATGTTTTACTATAGAATACCCTATATAAACTTTACCTGTACCCCATTCAAATCGCAGGTTCCCTAAGAACTCTTGTAAAGCATAATAAATCTTTACCTTGACCTCAAGAATGCTTAAGTCCAAGAATTCATTCCCGGCAACCTGCCTCTGGTACTCAGGTCTTTGTGGGGGTCTCATTCCCCACTTCCAATCCTCCTCACCACGATGTCTATTACTCTCAGGGTTCTAGGATAACCCTGGAGGTCATCTTTGGAGCCCCAACTTCCGGGCTCCCCATCAGCAGTCCATCCCTAGACAATTAGCTTCTAGAGAACACATTTATTAACTAAGAAAGTTGGTTACAAAGCATTTCCTCCAGAACATAGGGCCCACTCTCCCATGAATGGAAAAGGTATCCATGGGGAGAGTGGTTCAAATATATAGGATCACAGTGGTCAGGTCCCCCTAGACAGGGGGTACCTCCAGACTCCTGTCTTTGGGAGTTCTTTCCTCCCATGGTTGATTCTTCAGGCAACTCCCTGGGACCAGCGATGCTCCTCTAGAGGGCATGGCATGATCCACTAGGCTTCCAAGAGTTTTTTTGTTTCCATAGCTAGGATCACTCTCTGCCCTGGGGGGCTCCTCAAGCTATCTTTCCTTGAGTGACTATTTCACAGCATCTCTCTTTCCTGGTGTATGTCTGCTGTATGCTCCAGATACAGGTGCCTCCCCAGCCCATCAGCCACTGCCATACCAGGAGCAGAGCAGTTTCTTGCACCCAGGAGTCCCAGATTGCATTCAGACCTTTAAGTCTCCCAAGGTTGCTTGTCTGGTTGTCTGCTTCCATCATGGGATGACCGTTCAACAATAGTCAGGAGACCCAACATAGAGATATGGGGATTGCCTTGTACTCGAGGCAGGAAGCCATGCCTGAGTGGGGGCCTGAAGCAAGCTTTTCCACCCTAGCAAGACTCAGGAGGCAGCTTATATCAACTCTGCCTCACTGGATGCCAAGGAGAGCAAGCCACAAAGGCATGGGAAGGTTGCCTTTTGGAGTATATGCAGAGTTCTGGCTCAGGTGCCAATTATGGAGGCCACTAGGGAGTGCCACAGTACACCTCCATGAAGTCACAAAGCCCTAATAACTGTACAACCCTGGGCAAGTCAATGCATCTCTGTCTGCCTCAGCATCTTTAATTAGAAAAGGGGGATAACAATAGAACAAATGGCTCTTTCCCTTCTGTCAAGATGGTGACCAAAAAGCCCCCAAAAGAACCAAAGGAAAAGAAGGTCAAAAAGGAAACAAAGGAGAACAAAAAGGAAGATATGGCTGAAAAGGGGGTGAAAAAGTCTTAAAAGCATTGCAGTCAGAACCCAGTCCTGCTCCAGGGATGGATAGGTCCTCCAGGTCTGTGATGTATTCCTGGAGAGTCATGTACAAGAGGAAATACACTGCACCAAAAACCCAGATTGAAAGGAAAAAGAAAGAAAAGGTGCTGGCTACTATCTCTAAGCCCATGGTGGCGATAATAATGGAGGAACCCAAGTGGTAAAGATTAGCAAACTGCCCAAGTATGACCCTACTGAAGATGTGCCTAGAAAGTCATGGCCAAAAGCCCTTGAGTCAGAGTGTGAGGAGACTTGGAGCTAGCATCACCCTGGGCACCGTTCTGATCATACTCCCTGGCCCAAACAGGGGCAAGTCAGTGGTTTCCCCGAAGCAGCTGGCTAGTGGCTTGCTACAAGCCCTTCTTGTAACTGGATCTCTGACCATCAACCATGTTCCTCTGAGAAGGACCCATCAGAAATCTGTCATTGCCACCTCTACCAAGGTTAACCTTTTGGATGTAAAAATTACAAATCATCTTACTGATGCTTACTTCAAGAAGAAGAGGCTCCATGAACCTACACACTGAGGAGAGACTTTTGATACAGAAAAAGAGAAATATGAGATTACAGAGCAGAACAAGGTTCACCAGAAAACAGTGAACTCTCAGATCCCGCCCCAAATCAAGAAAATTCCTCAGCTCTGTGGCTCCCTGCGCTTTGTATTCTCTCTCCAACAGAGTTTATCCTCACAAACTAGTGTCTTAAATACCTTGCAGAGAACTCTTATTAAAATATTTGGAATAGCTAAAAATAAAAGCAAAAAAATGAAAGTAATAATAGCACATGTCTAGAAGAAAATCCCCCAGAATTCCACCTGGTGAAGGGTGTCTCTGTGTACACTCTGTAAAACCCACCAGGGAGGGGAAGACACCACACCTCTGTTACACTGGCAGCTTGGACTGATTAGGCACCTGACTTTGTAACTAGCCTCTGCACTGTTTTCCAAAAAGGCTGCTAAAATGACTAAGTGTGGGCCAATGCTCTTCTTTTCAGTAAGGAAGGGAAAGGAATAAGCATTTATTAAATACCTACTATATAACAGGTATGGGGCTAAGCACTTTATAAATATCTCATCTGATCCTCATAACAACCCTGTGAGGAAGGAACTGTTATTAACCCCATTTTACAGTTGAGGAAATCGAGGCCGACAGAGGAGAAATGACTTGCCTAGAGTCACACAGCTAGTAAGTGTCTGAGGTTGAATTTGAACTCAAGTCTTCTTGACTCCTGGCTGGTGTCCTGTGCACCATGGCACCTCCAAATGGTCTCAGACGTCATTGACACAAGTCGTTTAACTCATTGGACCCACTGAATCCACAGTCACCTCAGAGCCTGGGCCCGTTCATCTCAATATTGATAGTAGTTCCCATAACAAAAAGAAGTCGTGTCTGTCACCAACTGGGTGAGGGATCCTGTGCTGGCTGTTACATGGCTGAAGGTGTCAGACTTGGGTGCAAGTCTCAAGGTCCTCTGATGCCCCCTGGAGAATTCAAGGAAGATAGAACCAACTGAAATCTTGGGTAACCAACTGCACTTGGGTAACACCTTGTATCCCTGCCGCTGGGGTGAGGACAAAGACACAACCTGGGGTTTGTCACATTAGACTAAAACAAGAATTCCTTTCAGGAATGGTCACCACATGCCCAGAAGCAACCAGAATATTTGTTATCTCTGAGAACATCACATTCCTCATTTTCCTCTAAGCAGCCAACTTCTGCTTCTGACCAGCTCTTCCAAGCAGCCTCTCTTTTTCTGCCCAAAATTGAACAGTTAAAATTGCCTAGACTTGTCTTAATAATCATCTCATCCTTCAATAAGTAGAAGAACTAACTGGGAAACTCTTCTCTGTGTGATTCTCACTAACAGAGGAGCTGGTTCATGTGGTGGCACCCAAGGGTGACCAAATGCCAGCTCCCTTCTAGAGTTGCTGTTAAGGAAGGAGAAGGAAGCCAGGATTTACTCTCTAGAGGGTAGGAAAGCGTATTTCAAAATATCCATGGAAAGATACACAGAATCAGATTTGTATCCCCAAAGAGATTTTTTTTTAAATCCAAAAGGAAAAGGACAAAAATATTTATAGCAGCTCTTTTCTGGGGACGAATTAGAAATTGAGGGGATGAACATCAGTTGGGGAATAGCTGCCAAGTCACAACCTGTGATTATGATGGAAAACTGCTGTACTATAAGAAATGATGAGTGGGCTGCCCTCAGAAAAATCTGAAAAGACTTGTACAAGCTGATACAGAGTGAAATATACTGTGTACAAAGTAACAGCAATGTTGTAAGATGAGATCAGCTGTGAATGACTTACCTATTCTTAGCAATATAAAGATCCAAGACAACTCTGAAAGACCTATGATGAAAAATGCTATCTATCCCCAGAGAAGAACCATTTGTATCTGAAAGCAGATGGAAGGATATTTTTTTTTACTTTCCTTATTTTTCTTGATTTTTTTTAATGTTTTCTTTCATAATACAACTAGTATGGATATGCTCTTCATGACTATACATGTATAACCTATACTGAATTGCTTGCCCTCTCAATGGGTGGGGAGGGGGGAAAGAAAACAAAAGATTTGGAATTCAAAGTTTTAAAAACAAATGTTAAAAACTGTTTTTACAGGAAACCAGGGAAAAATAAAATACTAAAGAAAAAAAGGATACATATAATCCCATATATTACAATTTTACAGGAAAGGTAGACCAGGAAGGATGAGAGATCCTCAGGAATTAAAGACTGAAGACACAAAGGCAAATGAATCCAGTGAGGAGGAGAAGTGGGATTTATTTGAAGTGACCAATGTGGATGCCCAGGGAACTCACCCACAAACTGATTTTTTGACTTAATGTTCTATTTTTTCTCCAATTACATATAAAAACAATTTTAACCTTTTTTTCCCCAAATTTTGAATTCCAAATTCTCTTCCTTCTTTTCTGCCCCCCACTTGTTGAGAAGGCAAGCAATCTGACCTAGGTAATACAGCATAAATTGATTTTTAAAAAAGAAACAGGCAGGATAAGGCCCAGTAAGAGAGAATGAAAATAGGAACATGGCAAATTCCTATAAAGAGCATTAGGAATGCTACATCTCGGAAGGAGCTAAGACTCAAGAGGTCAACTATGAATCACAAAAAAGGTGTAGACTTTTAAAAAAATTATATAATAATGATAATAAGCATTTGTATATTGCCCTATTTTGTAATATCACAATTATCCCAGGGCAACTAGGTAGCTCAGTGGATAGAGGGCCAGGTCTGGAGTCAGGAAGACCAGAATTCAAACCCAGTCTCAGACACTTACTAGCTATGTGACCCTGAAGCATTTTACCCTATTTGCCTCAGTTTCCTCATCTATAAATGGATGAAGCACATGGCAAGTCACGCAAATATCTTTGTCAATAAAACTCCAAATGAGGTTAAAGAGAGTTGGACAGGAGAGAAAAATAACAATAACAGTGCTATCTCGTAGTTATTGTCACTACCCATTTATGGATGAGGAACCTAAGACTGAGAAGAGATAAGGGATTGGGGCTCACACAGTTAGAGTCTAAGGCAGGATTTTAATTCAGGTCTCCCTTGACTCCATGTCCAGTCCTCTACATACGATGCTGTTGAGCTGTATCTCTTACAGGGAAATGAGGGAGGATCAAGGAAAGAACAGTTTGCTTGGAATGGAAAGGAAGATAATAACTGAAAATGGAGAACAGAGCTACTCACTTCCTCTTTTGTTTCTGTTTCCTCTGCCAAGAATGACTTTTGCCCTGGAAATCACAGAAGCAGAATGACTCATAGGCACTTGCTCCCCAAGATAAAGGAGATAGTAAGAGAAGCCTCCCCTGCTTTGGGGCACTTCAAGTCTCTGGGGCCATCTTTGGGTTGTAAGGAACTGATAGGAGTAAGGGTTGAGTCACTGCCAGGGGCAATGGAAAGATTTTGGAAAATGGAAGAGTTGGCGTAAGATTGCAGAAGTGCAAATGTTGATCCTTTTTTTTTCAGAAAAGAGAACACAGTAAGTCTGCAAGCTGTGATAAGTCTATAAACTTGACTTGGATTCCTAGGAAAGTTAGGGAAGGGATCATTAAAGAGAAGGTTATCAAACATCTGGAAAAGGAAATAGAGTCTCTGACGACTCAGCCTGGCTTCGGCAAGCACAGGTTATGCCAGAACCTCATTTCCATTTTTTGGCAGTGTTATCTGAGAAAACGCTGTGGATACACTTTACTGTTCAAAGCTTTGGATAAAATGTTTCCTAGTGTTCTTATGGAGAAGATGAACCAGATACAATGAAATCAGATTAATTCAGAACAAGTTAGCTGGCAAGAGTCACAACAGTTAATAGTATAGTTTCAATGCGCAGGAGGTCTCCAGGGGAGACCCACACAGAACCCCCAGATCTATACAAATCCTAGACTACTGAACATTTTTATCAATGATTCAGATAAAGCTATTGAAGGTATGCTCATCAGATTTCACTGAGCTGGGTGGGAGAGCTTATGTACTAGAAGACAGTCAGATCTTGATGGGTTGAAGCTAATAATAGTATGAAATTCAATAAGCAGAAATGTACAGTCTTGCACAATGGGACAAATAATGAACTTCCCCAGGACAAGTTCTAGAAAGTATAGTTGAGCAGCAGCTGTTCTAAAAAACCTCTGGGGACTTCAGTGGCCTGTAAGGTGAATATCAGTTGACAGTGACCTATGACTGCCAGTGTGAACAGGATGGCAACATGCATTAGGAGGGCAGAGGAATATGATAGCCCCATGGTCCTTGGCTCTTGTCAGACTGCAGACAGACTATAGTGTTTTGTTTTGATCACCATGGCTTAGTGGGACAGGGTCACCTCCTGGAGTGTTGGGTTTCTCCATCCTTGGGGGTCTTCAGACAGAGGATGGATGACCATTTCTTGTTTCTCCAGTGTAATCTCGCATTGGTGTATGGGTTGGTCATTGGTCAGGGCAGATGCTGAGCAGATGCTCCAATTCTTGGATTCTGTGGGTATGCAATGCCACTTCTACCTGTCAGACTGTTCCTTCTCAGTTCCCATCATTCCCATCATGTCCTCTAAAGGTGGGTATATCCTAAAGCTCTTCTCTCTACACAGTTTTCTTTATTGATCTCATTAGCTCCTATAGGTTCAATGCCCTACAGACAAACCAGTTATTCTCCAATCAACAAATGATGAAGAGTTATGAATAGGCAGTTTTTAAAAGAGGAAACACAAGCTGCCAACAACCACAGAAAGCACCAAAGCTCTAATTCTAAGAGAAATGTCAGTTTTTAAAACCCAGAGGTGCCATCTCATAACCACTGGATTGGCAAAGCTGACAACAAGAAAAAAATCACAGTTCTTGGAGAGGCTGTCACAAGACAGGCACATGAATGCCCTGTGGAAGCTGTGACATGGCCCAGACTCCCTATTAAATGGTTGGGAATTCAACCAAAGAAGGTGCTGAAATGAAGGTGTCTTGTGGTCCAGTGATACCATCACTAGGCAGGTACCCCAAGCAGATGAAAGGCAACCCATGGTCACAATTATTTACAGCAAAATTTGGCCAGAGCAAAGAACTGGAAGATATGTGGGTGTCCATCCCCCAAGGAGGGTTGGCCCAATCAAAGTACCTGAATAAAATGGAAGTCAGTGAAGCGTTTATGAAGTGCCTACTGTGTGCGGTACAGCAGAAAACTACTGTGCCATCAGAAATTGCAGAAATAATGAATTCAGAGAAATTTGAGTCCTTTCCATGTAGTAGACTCCCACATTTCTGTCTCTAGCTTTTATGTTTGTTCTGAGTTTCAGATCTGCTGGGTCTAGAATCAAATCCTGAGTTCAAATCCCAACTCTGTTCTTTACTAATTATGTGACCTTGAGCCTCCTTCTTGACTGTAAAATGAGGGGGTTGGACTCAGTGACCACTTTAGATCTACAAGTGTAAGCAAAACACAGGGCCAGGTACAGTCAGGGATGAGAAGATCAGTGGACATTAGGGGTGAAGAATGAGTCAGCAGAAGAGGAGCTTACTGAGCCACATGACTGGCCTTCATGGCACACAGGAAAGATCTCAAACGGAAAAGTCAAGTCAAAAAGGGCAAACTGGACACCTGGCTCAACTGATCTGTTTGTGAGAACTGCCAGGTCCCCCCAGCTCTGTATAGAGTGAAATGGCCTTGCAGAAATGCCCAGTTCCATGGTTTCAGAGGCATGGTTCTTTCTATCAGACTACAATGAAGTAGTTAATCAGTATTTCAATATTCCATAAAGAAGTGCTATGTACGAGGCACTGTGCTAAGTGCTATAGAAATACTATCCTTGAGCTTTAACAGACGTGTATTTGTGGAACATGCCATACTCTGAGGGAATAAGCTACAGCTGTTCCCATCTCTTGTGCCGGAGCACTGGGGTGACCAATCAGGACCCCAAAGAGAATGCAGGCAACACCCCACCTCTTCCCCCTTGGGCCTGCTTTCCCTCTTCTTCTCCTTGTTGACAATTCTAGAGCAACCAGTTTCATGATATCAGTGGTGGGTGGATTTTGAGGGAAATGTCTCCATGGCAACACCATGTTACATTTCGTTTAAAAATAGTCTATCCTTTTTCAAGTACCAATTATTTAAAAAAATAATAAATGTCTTTTCTGCCACGAATCATTAAGAACAATTTAAATAATAATAAAACATGTCTTTAAAACATAACTGCATAATCTGCTGAAACAAATCCCCAAATTAACCACATCTGAATATATGTGTCTCTCCTTCAATTTGCATATGGCTGGAGGCTGAGAAGTGGACTCTGAGAGCTGCTGCCCATGGGGGTCAGTATACCCGTGGCCTCTTCCTCATGGTGGCTCCTAGCACTAGCCCTTCGGTGGATACAAGGGAGAGCTGCTGGAGAGGCTGGCCAAAGGCACTGGTGTGATCAGACACACTAGTGAACAGAGGCTGAAAGGAGCGATTGCTTAGGATGCCCACCTCCGAGAAAAGGGACTCCAGTGAGGATAAATCAAGGAGGGAAGGTGCTAGCATTAAAAGGAGTCTGAGAGGTCTCCTCTAGAATGTGAGATTTTAGTGGGGATTTGAAGAAGCCAGTGAAGCCCAGAGGCAGAGATGAGGAAGGAGGAGAAGCAGCCCAAAGAAAATGCCTAGGGTTAGAAGATGGAATGTATTGTTCAGGAACAACCAGGAGACCAGTGTCACACTGAAGATGAAGGGCAGGGGAGCATAATGCAAGACCAGAAGTATAGGAAGGAAACAGGTTATGAAGGCTTTGAATGCCGGAGGAGTTTGTATTTGGTCCAGGAGGTAAGAGGGAGCTAGTGGAGTTGACCGGGGGAGGGTGACAGTCAGACCTGTGTTTAGGCTGACACTTGGATTTTGAGCCTGGGTGGTTACTTGGGTGGTGATACCTACCGAAAATGATAAGGAAGTTAGGAAGAAGAGAGAATTTTGGCAAAAAGGCAATGAGTTCAGTTTGGGACATGCTGGGTTTAAGATTTCGATGGGACATCTAGCTCGAGATGTCTAATCAACAGTTAGAGCTATGAGACTGGAAGTCAAGAGGTCAGGGCCGGCCAAATAGATCTCAGCATCATCAGCAGAGAGATGATCACTGAATCCGTGGGAGCTGATGAGGTCACCAACGGAGAAGTGCGCCCAGGACAGAGCCCTGAAGAACACCCACAGTTAGTGGGCATGACCTGGATGAAGATTCAGCAAAGGAGACTAAGGAGTGGGCAGATGGAAGGACCTGGAAAGAGGAGGACCCAGAAAATGTAGAGAGAAGAAAGAAGCAAGAAAAAGAGGGGGACTGACCATGTCAAAGACTGTGGAAAGGTCAAAAAGGATAAAGCTCATCTTCCTGAGTTCACAATTGGCCTCAGACACTGGCTGTGTGACCCTGGGCAAGTCACTTCACCCTCTTTGCCTCAGTTTTCTCATATATAAAATGAGAAGGAAATGGCCAACCACTCCAATGTCTTTGTTAAGAAAAGCACAGAAGGGGTCATGAACACTTGGATATGACCAAAAGTGACAGAACAACACATGTATGTATATATACATATACACACACATATACATATATATGCATACACATACATGCACATGCAAACACACATATATGAAGTATCCATATTCCTCACAAAACACACATAAACACAAATATATGAACACGTATGTATTGTTGATCCCTCCCTGTTGTCAAGACAGGTGATATGGAAAGTGATGTCTCTTTCACCAAGGTTAAATGACCTAAGTCACATACTCCAAGACCCTCATTTTAATGTAGTCCACCTCTGAGTGCATTGACCAATCAGAGTTCATTGGCACCCCTTGGGAACACCTACTCTTCAAAGACCATCTAACTCCGTACCCCCAATCCTTTCATTGAGCCAGTCTGGACTGGCTTCCTTAGAGGGGCCCAGTTCTGAATTGCAACACTTATGCAATGCATGTTGCCAGCTTTGAGAGAAATTAAAAACATGGACACAATGTAATTTTGTTTGTCTTTCTTAGATCAAACTCTGCGGGGTTGACATTAAAGTGTACACACACACACACACACACACATCTTGTACGTACATACTGGTCTGCTTATCTCCCTATCAGACTGTGAGCTCCTTGAGGCCAGGCACTGTACTTACCTTTCCTTCTTTCAATAGTGCTTTGATGTTCTTTCCCTTTACATCGCTCCAGAATCCCAAAGACTCACCACTACCCAAGAAAACCTTCCTATCATTAACCCAGGTGGCTAGGAGAGTAAACCATACACTAGCCACTAGTGTCTTATTCCACACTTTGAGTCCACACCTGCCACACCAAGAACCAGGAAGCAGCTTTACCATCAGTGCCACTCATCAAGCTCAGGTCTTGCAGTCAGTCCCCTACTCAGTTAACTCCATGGACTATAATAACTCTAGTTGCTTTATTAAACTGCAGGAGAAGAAATTAAAGCAATCTCTAGTCATATGAAAAAATGCTCTAAATCACTATTGATTAGAAAAATGCAAATCAAAACAACTCTGAGGTACCACATCACACCTATCAGATTGGCTAACATGACAAACCAGGAAAATGATAAATGTTATAGAAGATGTGGGAGAATTGGAACATGAATTCATTGTTGGTGGAGCTGTGAGCTGACCCAACTACTCTGGAGAGCAGTTTGGAACTATGCCCAAAGGATTACAAAAATATGCATACCTTTTGACGCAGCATGATTGCTTCTAGGACTGTATCCCAAAGAAATCATAAAAATGGAAAAGGGTCCCACATGTACAAAAATATTTATAGCAGCTCTCTTTGTCGTGGCCCAAAATTGGAAATCAAGGGGATGCCCATCAATTGGGGAATGGCTGAATAAATTGTGGTATATGAATGTAATGGAATACTATTACACCATAAGAAATGATGAAGAAGACTTCAGAGAAGCCTGGAAAGACATATAAACTGATGCTGAGTGAAAAGAGCAGAACCAGGAGAACTTTGTACACAGCAACAATCACAGTGTGCGAGGAATTTTTCTGGTAGACTTGGTCCTTCAAAGCAAAGCAAGAACTTAAAAAATTCCCAATAGATTTTTGAGGCAAAACACCTTGCACATGCAGAGAAAGAACTCTGGAACTGGATCACAGAATGATGCAAACCATTTACCTTTTCATTATGTTTTGTTTTATAGTTTCTCCCATTCATTTTAATTCTTCTATTCAACATGACAAAGATGAAAATGTATTTAATAGGAACATTTTGTATTTTTAATTACATTGATTTTTAATAATGTATTTAAAATGTATTTAATACATATCTGTATTAAAGATGGCACGCCATGTTGGGGACAGAGTGGGGAGGGAGGGGGAAACAAAGGGGAGGGAAGGAAAAAAATCTAAGATATATGGAAGTGATTGTAGAACACTGAGCAACAAATAAAATAATTTTAACAAAATAAATTCAATAAAAATTAATAATAACACTACCTGTTTATATCCTTCGACCATATATCACTAGGAGAATGACTTGAATTCTTAGAAATTTGACTCAGTTGTCTATATGTTCTAGAAATGAGGTCTTTCTCAGAAAACCTGACTGTAAAAATTATTTCCCAGCTTTCTGTTCTCCTTCTAATCTTGGTTACACTGGTTTCAATTATAAAAAAAAAAACCTCTTAATTTAATATACTCAAAATAATCCACTTTGCATTTCCTATCTCATTTGGTCATAAACTCTTCCCTTCTCCATAGAGAATCCTCCTCCAATTGACTGGCACTTAGTTTCCTTCTAGTTCTTTTCTGCTTGGAAAAGCATTGCTAAATATGTTTCTACATATGGGTGTTCTTCCTCTGTCTTTGATTTCCTTGGGTATTGCCTAACAAGGCTTGTTATCACTGGTCAAAACGTAGGTACTGATGAATGATCTTATTAGAATTCCAAAACATTTTCCAGAATGGTTAAATCAGTTCAGCACTCCAACTACAATGCATTAATGTGCCTGTCTTCTCAAAGACACTTCAATTATTACCATTTTGGCTGTCATCTTTGCCAACCTGATAGGTTTGAGGTGAAATATTAAAAGTTGCCTTCATTTGTATTTCTTGATATCACTGATCTGGAGCATGGGTTGCTGATAGCTTGGATTTATTTGGAAAACTTCCTGTTTGTATACTCTGTCTACTTAACATTCTGGGGAATAGCTCTTGTTCTCCTGTATTTATTTGTAGCACAGTCACAGTGTCAGCAAACAACCTCAGCCAGACAACCATCTAGCCCAACTCATACATGAAAAGACTCAATTCCTTATGTATCCTGGTGGTCTGCTTTTCTTAGAGATACCTGAGGCAGATTTCCCTGCTCCTCCACTTTACTGTTTCTTTTCTTTCTCTTAACTACATGGAGGCTATTCATTCAAACTTTTCATTTCAATGTAATGTATAGTGACAATTTTATCTTCTGCAATCACGACCATCTGCGGATCTGCTGATAAACATTTAACAGAAGGCTCTCCAGGAAAAAAAAAAGACATACAAGAGTTTAATGTTTGATCTGCAATAATAATATTTTCTTGATCACTTGATTGAGTCTACAGTCATCAAGCACACAATAAAACAAGCCCTGATTTGTAGCATTTCCAGATTTCCAAACTGCCAGAGTTGCCTCCAGCAATCCCCTGCCTTTCTCTTTCCTTTAGTTAGGAATCCTAGTCATAGCCATAGCAATTCCTTCACCTTACAGAGGAAGGGACAGATGAAGAAACTCCCCAGAAAGGTGGGGAGGGGAAGGAAATGCTAAATGCAGAAGTGGCAGAGCAGAGACTCAAACTCTGGGCCCCCCCTGAGCTGCCCCTATTCTGTTGTAAAATGCATTAGGCCAAGAACCTTGGAGTTGAAGGATCACTCTCCTTTTCTCTGGGAATCAATGGACCCCTGTGTAAAATGGAGGGATGTAAGGGAATTGCCAACTCCCAGCCTCTTGGACGGCATTCACTGGTCATGACTCAGGTAAACTGAGGGGAGACTGGTAAAGCATGAACAAGATGGCGCTGGGAGGAAGGGTTCCGCCCCTGTTTTGCTCAAGGCTATTTTCCCAGGCTTTCCAGAGAACAAAGAAGCCCAAAATGTTTTTCTTTCTAGGGGCTACGGGTCCACCCTGGGCAGTCCTGGCTTAAGGTAAATTACTTCCTTATAAGGGCAAACTAATTGGTGATAGGTTCACTTAGAGCACTGGTGTCAGAGAAGAGATAAAAGCATTGCTCACTGCTTGAATAAACCGAGTTCTTACTATCTCGTCTCCCCCCCTCAGTCATTGTTTACAGCTAAACTCCCCCAGGGCCTACAGGCTTCTGCTGGTCAGATAAGCCTATGCGCCTGAGAGATTGGGCTCAGACCCCCGGGGTCCCTAACAGAGGGAGACTCTATGCTGAGACCCAAAGGAGTGGGAATCTCTCCTGAGGCTTAGAAGGGCAGGGATAGAACATGGCCAAGATGGGGGCAGGGCCAAGACTCAGGGCCAGAGCAAGACAGCTTCCAGGGTCATGCTGAAGAGAGGGAACATGGGGGACAAACGGCTGGGCAGGGATGTCTTCAAGGGGCCAGTCTGGAAGCTTACATTCTGTCCTGGAGGAACCTGAGCCCGATCTGCCTCCTTACTTCCTCCAGGATATCAGCCAAGAGCTCACTCTCTGCCAGGGGCATGACAGGGCTCTCCTTCAGGCCTGGGGAATGAAGGATCATGAGCAGGGCAAGCCTGGCTCTCCCAGCATGCTCCAGGAGGAGGAGGCCCCTGCCTTTGCCTCCCAGGGGTTTCCCGAGCTCACCCTGCAGCAGACACTGCCGCACATGCTGGGCCTCGTACACCAGACCGATGGAATTGACAAAATTGAACGTCTCCGAATCTGCCACCTTGGGCAGAGGGAACTTGCTGCTCACCCCGTTCACTACCAGCTCCGTGGGGGACCACATGGTGGGAGGAATCTGGGAGGACAGAGTGGCCACGGGCAAAGGGTCACCCGTGCACCTTGCCCCACGTGTGCCAGGCCCTGGGTGACCCTCGGGCCAGGGTCCTCTCACCTCCACCTTGCCCTTGGTTCCAAACACCGACAATGTGTTGGACAGCTCAGTCGTGATGCTGCAGCTGAAGGAGGCCTGGAGCTCACCAGGGTACCGCAGGATGACCGTCACTGTGTCGTCCACGCCTAGCAGGACACACCAGCGGTCAGTCGGATCTCTCAGGGGCACCAGCAGCCAGGCGTTGCGGAAGCTCCCCCCAATCTCCCCTACCCTTCTCATGGAGCAGCCCCACGGCGTGGATCTGTTCAGGCCGCTGGCCCCCGGCCACCATGGAGATGAACTGGACGCAGTAGATGCCCCGGTCCAGCAGCCCGCCCCCCGCCTGCGCCCAGTCCGTCGAGCGATCCAGCTGGGCACCGTCGCTGCCAAAGTGCGCCTGCACCAGGCGCACCTCCCCCAGGGTGCCCTGGCACAGCAGAGCCCGCAGCGCCTCGGTGGCGGGGAAGAACCGCGTCCAGATGGCCTGCAGGGTGAGCGGGGTGGAGGCCAGGGCCGGCCGGGGCCCAGGACCCGGGGAAGCGCCCCTCGGCCCCCCCGCAGCACTCCACAGCACCAGGGCTCGGCCCGGGGAGCCGGAGCTGTCGTTCCGGACCTCCGCCACCGGGGGGCGCGGGCGCGCACGCCGCTCTCACCTCCATCAGGAAGAGGCCGCGGGACCGCGCGGCCGCCACCATCCCTCGGACCTGGGCGGCCGTGACCCCGAGAGGCTTCTCACACAGGACAGGCTTGCCCGCAGCCAGGCACTGCAGCACGGCGCCCACGTGCTGCGGGTGCTGGGCCCCCACGTACACCACGTCTGCGGGCGACACCGAGCCTGGGGGCGGGGCCTGAGTAGGCTCCGCCCCCACGGGAAAAGGACGGGCCTCCCTTCAGCACAGGCCCCGCCCCCTGGGCCCTCCCCCGCCGCTCTCCCGCCCTCGGTCCCTACACGGCCCTGGGGTCAGGTCTCACCCACATCCGGGTCCTTCACCAGGTCCTCGTAGGAGCCGTAGGACCGCGGGATTTCGTGCCTTGTGGCGAAGTCCTGGGCCCGGGCCGGGTCTCTGGCGGCCACGGCTACGGTCTACGGCCAGAGAGCCCCTGCACAGCCCGCTCGGGCCCAGCGGCGCTCCCCAGGGTCCTGGCCACCCCAGCCACAGCTTCCGGGCGACCTCGACCCCGGAGCCCACCCCGCTCCCCTTCCCTCCTCCCAGGGACCCAGGCGTCCCCGGCCTAATCACGTTCCTCCGCGATCCCGGCGCCCCCTCCCCTGCTCCGCCTCCGGTTCCAAAGGGCCCAGGAGCCCCCGACCCCAGCCTCCCCCCGCCCTCCCCGTGGGGACCTAGGGTTCCCCTGCCCCGGCTCCCCTGGAAGCCCGGCGTCCCCCCTGGCCTCGCGGGCGGCCGGACCTGGTGCTCGGAGCGGGGCAGGCTCCTCAGGGCGGTGGCGAAGTCATGGGAGATGCGGCCGGCCGACACCAGCCCCCAGCGGAGAGCTCCCTCCATCTCGGCGGGTCCCCCCGCCTTTCTGGACTCCGGCTCATCGGGCCATCCAGCCCTGCCCTTGGCGGCTGCTCATTGGCTACCTTTGCAATCACCCTCACCGCCCCAAGAACCAAGGTCGGTCCTCACCGGAACCAGCCTTCGGCCCAAACACAGCCGGAAATACTGCCATGGCTCAAAGAGATGAGAGTCCAAGTCGCTCAGACGCAAATCAAAACAACTCTGAGGACCCACGGCTCTCCTATCAGATCGACTAACGTGACAGAGATGTTGGTGAAGATGTGGGAGAGTTGGAACGCTACTTCATGGTTGGTGGAGCTGTGAGCAGACCCAGCCATTCTGGAGAGCAGTTTGGAACTATGCCCACAGGGCTGTAAAAAGTGAGCATGCTCTTCGACTCAGCCATCTCTCTTCTAGGGCTGTATCCCAGAGAGATTATAAAAAGGGGGAAAGGTCCCACGTGTACAAAAATATTTACATCAGCTTTTTTTATGTGTGTGTTGGCAAAGAACTGGAAATTGAGGGAATGCTCATCAACTGTGGAATGGCTGAACAAGTTGTGGTACATGAATGTAATGGAATACTATTGTGTTATAAGAAATTATGAGTAACAGCCACAGTGGGCGAGGATTTTTTCTGATAGACTTAGCCTTTCACAGTAATGCAAGAACCTAAAACATTCCCAAACACTTCTTGATGCAAAATGCCATCCACATCCAGAGAAAGAACTATAAAATCAGAACACAGAATGAAACAGACTATTTTCTCTTGCGTTATGTTTTGTTTTATTTTGGTTTTTCTCATGGTTTTTCCCATTCATTTTAATTCTTCTACACAATATGACTAATATGAAAGTGTTCAATAAGAATGTATGTGTAGAACCCATGTAAGATTGCATGCCATCTCAGGAAGGGTGGCAGAGAGAGAGGGGAAGAAAATTTAAAACTTATGGAAGTGATTATTGAAAAGTGAAAACAACAAATAAATTAATATCAAAAAAAAAAAGGTCAGAAACCCAGAGAGGTTGCTAGACACTTAGAGGGAGGGAACTCTGGTGAGCTTGGCACATCCTGTGTGCCCAGAGGAGGAAGCCTACCCTCACCTGACACTGGCAGGGCTCTTCTCCCTGCTTCTCTCTCCTTCCTCCTCGTCTCCCATTCACAGTTTCCACACTGGCTCTTCACTTCTGACTTCCTTCAGCCACCCCAGCCTACCCTCCAATAAACTTCAGCAGAAGCAAAGGTGGATAGAGTGCAATCCAATGGAATCCTTCTTTGGCTCCAGACTTCCTGGACATCTTTCCAGCTCTGAAAGTCTTGGCTCACAAGTCCTTGGTTCTCCTCCCTCCTCCTGGGGCTCCTTCCCAGGCAGGCCTCCTCTCCTCCCCTTCCCCTTCCTTGCTTCAGCTCCTGCTGTCTTACTGCTGAAGGGACTCTTCTCCTGGAGTCTTCTCCACAGCCATCCCCCAGGTCCTTTACCTGGGCCTCTTCCCTCCAGGCCATGTTTTCAAAGAGAGAGAAATGGAGGTGGCCCTATCACCTCCTTGTGGAGGATTCCCAAAGCCATCCTTCCACCCTGGGTTCCCAGCTCCAATCTGCCTGCTCAGTGTCTCCCCAGAAGAACCTGTAGTCCTGTCTGAAGGGTACTCAGTCCCAAAACCTGCTCCATTCATCAAGGATGTTGGGATCCCCAGTGCTCCTCTGGACATGTACTGTGTCACCTTTCACTTCTAAGGCTCCACAATGCACAAATCACCTTCCTTTGCCTCCCTGATTCTCACTGGGCCAGGTCTCTTGGTGCTCCTAGGACCTTCCTCTACCCTTCAGCTCACCTAGGCCAATACCATCCTGCTGCCTGGCACACAGGTAGGGACAAGGAGGAATCTCTTGGGGGCTGTCCCCAAACCAGTCTGTGCCTACTACAGGTCAGCAGCTGTGCTAAAGACCCTCCATAAAGGCCTGACACTGGGCAGATAAAAGCATACACCACCTTGGTAAGGAGAACCTCTAGTTCTGACTTGTACAGGACCCCGTAGCTATTTTTGTCTGGGGAAGGCAGGAAGGGGGGCAGGTTTCAGGGAGGTCTGAGGCTGAGGAGGCTGGCAGCTGGATTCAGGGGTGGGCTGGGGGCACCGGGGACCCTCAGTACTCAGTCGCAGGGACAGGACTGAAAGTCAGTTGGCCTGGGTCAGCTCTCATTAGGTTCATTCCCTACCACCAAATGAACCAGTAGAAAGAACCACTGTGACCCATGTGGCAGTATAACATGGGCAGGATCTGCCCATCACACAGAAAGCCTGGGGTCTCCTGAGATCCTAGTTTCAGCCCCAAACTAGTCTCCTTTGTGTGTGTATTTGAGTTTCTCCTTCATTCTGGAAGAGGATGGTGACATCAGAGAATGCTGACATGACTTGCAGTTGACCTGGATTTGAGAGAGACAAGGCTGTGAAAGGTCTCCAGCCTCACTTTCTCCTATGGAGTCATCTGGGTCCAGTGGTCTGATATTCATCAGGACAACTGAAGATGACCCAGGATACAGGTAGAAGGCTTGGAGATGTCCCAGAAGGATGCATTATGGCTTACTCACTCTCTCACTTATTGTTCTGCTGCAAGTTTTTTGGGGAGTTTTGTAGTACTTTTGGTTTTATGCTCTCCAGAGTGCTACAAGGTGGAGATCAGGGTCCTTTAAGGAATCTAGAAGTTTCCAAGCTGGAACGTTGAGCCAGTTGCTAGGCAAAGGATAGGGCAGGGGGTTCAGTGGCTGTCAGGGAGCCCGGTACAGGGGACCTAGAGGAGGAGGAAAAGGCCAAGGGGTGGGGGGCCGGCTGGTTCTGGGAGGGGGGAATCCCCCCCACCCAGGCTCAGAGCATCAGGAAAGCTAGCTAGCATCTAGCCCCCCATCCAGGGACCTGCCTGGCCTTGGGAGACAGAGGAAACTAGGTATGGGGGAGGAAGGACACATGAGAAACTTACGAGATAGCATGTCCCTTTCTTTCAGGGACTCTGAAATTTATCTCCTCCCAGTTCTCACACTCAGTGGAACTCTCTTTCCCAAGCGCAGAGGCATTCTGGCATTTTAGGGACCCAGGAGTCTGAGGCCCTCAGTCCTCATCCCCTCTTCCATCCAGCTGTCATGGTCCATATGCCATAACTCCTTAAGGTACTCAAACATTTGCGGCAGAGGTGCTAGCCTTCAGAAATCACAGCCATAAAGCTCTAGTTCATGTAGGGAACTATTAGTTTGCTCCCCCCTAGAATAGCTCCCCGGTCTCTCATGTGTCATGGAGCATCTGTTTCCCTTCCAGGTCAAGACAAAAAGCTGTTATTGTGCAGAGGTGGAAGGCATATTGGCTAGGGAGAAATAGAGGAAGAGAGAAAGGGGGTGAAAGACTGAGGGTCTGTACTATTGGGGTGGAGGAAGGGGCCAAGGCTGTGAGGCTGGTGCACGTCTAGAGGCTAAAAAGTCAAGGTTTTCCCATCAAGCTGAAGAGGGAGAAGGCAGGACTTTTCTGTCCTCAATCCCTAATCATAGCCAAACTAGAAATACACTAGCCAGGGCATCAACTGAGGGCAGGAAGAAAGCAAAGTGGGAGTCACTTCAGGGACCTCCTAGAGGAGGCAGAGGCCCTGGCTCCTTGATGTCTGATAGGGTGTGATGCCACACTCCTGGGTCCTGAAGGGGGTTGAGACATCAGGGCCATGCTTTTGGGTTCTGAGGGAAGTTGAGACTGGAGGGTCACATTCCTGGATCTCTGAGGGAGGCTAAAACCCAGGAAGAGGGAGCCTAAATCCTGAGGCCTGATCCCTGTATCATTAGGATGTTTCAGGACAGTGACCTGTGGAGGAAGGATTCGTGAGTTCTGCCTTTTTCTTCTGGGAGTGGGGTGGTGATAGGGTGAAGTCTGGAGACCCTGTCCATTTGGGGGTGCAGGAAGCTTGGGAGTAGACTAGAGAAGGAAAACCTAGGGGAGGGGATACCTAGATCCCTAGGGTAAGGGGACTTCTGGTCCCCAGAAGGCAAAGGTCACCTTCCTCCAGAACTAGCCTCAGTATCTCTCTCCTCAGGTGTCTGGGAGATGAGCTGGCAGCTGTGAGGAAGCAGAAACTGGAGCAGCAGGTAGGGGGGCCCTTCTGCTTATCCCTGTTCCCTGTTCCCCACAAAGCTGAGCCCCAGCCCGATGTGTGACCCCTATGCCTCTCTGGGCCTCAGTCTTGCCTTCTGTGAAACGGAACAGACAGGGTGGGAGCCTTGGGGCTAGAGGATCTCTAAGTGCCCGGAGGGCCTTCCTCAGCGGCGCCTGTTTGAGAAGAAGCAGCGACGCAAGCGCCAGGAGCCACTGATGGTCCAGGCTAATCCCGACGCTTCCCTGCGGCCCAGGCGGCCCCGGCGGCGAGAGGAACGCGGCCCCGGGGAGAGCGGTGAGGGCTAACTCCGGGAGACTTGGGGGCGGCCTGCTGGGCGTGGCGATTCAGCCTGTGGCCTGTGGCAGACCCGCAGTCGTCCTCTAGGTCCCGGGAACCCCTTTCTCCTGGAGAACGTGCCAGAGGCTCACCTGCGAGCTGGCACGCACAGCATTCTGGGCAGCGTTACCTGTGGAGGGGACTGTGGCAGCGAACGCATCCCTCGGCAGACCTTAGGAGGGGCTGGTAAACCGCGCCCTCGAGACCTCGCCTCCTGTCCCTGATTCCCGGGAGGCGGGCTCCTTCGCCCCCTCTCAGCCCTTTCTGACTCGCGCAGTCGTCTCCCCCTGGGGAGCCCAGCTGGTCCTGTCGCCCGGCTGCAGCGCTGCTTCTCCGGGCCCAGATGACCGTGTCCCGGCCTTCTTTATCCTCAGGATCCAGGTCTCCCCCTCCCGTGGCCCCCGTCAGCCAGAGATCCCAACATCCCAAAAGGCTTACCCTCAGCTCTCACTCTGTGGCCACAGATAGCTCGGACCCAGAACTGGAAGAGGTTGCGGTGGAGGACGCCCCGGTCTCCCCGTCTCCCAGTAAAGAGCTGATTGGAAACCGACGCCGGGGATGGGCGGCTCGGCAGCGGGCAGGTGAAAGGAGTTTTCCCGAGGGGGGTGGTGAGGGCCGGGGAACTCGGCCTAAGCCGGGGCGCGGGGTTGGAACAGGTGACACCATCACCCGTTACACGTCACTGCCACCTCCTCAGGGAGAGTGGACACTGTGCAGAAGCCCAGCCCCTCGCAGACCCCTGTACACAAAACCGAGGAAGAGATGCCGGGGACACCCAGGGAGATGCTGGAAGGTGAGGAAGGGGAGGGGAGATTCACAACTGGCTCCCTCGCAAGGAGGAATACGGTCCCCTCCCCACTCTGGCCCAACATGTCCTCTCTGTCTCTGTCTCTCTCTGTCTCTGTCTCACCTTGCAGATCTAGAAAGCCCTGCACAGTACCAGAACGCTGAGGAGGAACTTGGAGAGCCTAGCCTTGGTGATAGCCAAGGGGACCAGATGGATCTGGGGGACAAGAACAGTCCTAGTGCACCAGGTAAGCGGGGAAAATAAGCAGCCTCACCTAGTCCCCTATCATTCCACCACCCGTGCTCTTAAGGGCCCACAGTTTTGAGTCCCCACACGTCCCGCAGAGACCTAAGCTCCAAGAGAGGTAACATTTCTAGTTTGCCATCCCCCTATAAAAGAACCTTGTAGAAATGCTGAGCCCCCAGAATTCCGGCCTCGAGAATTTCAGCACCCACCTCAGTGGATGCTGAGGTTCCCGCCCTCCAGCAATCAGGTCCTCTGGACCTGCTTTGGGTCAGGAGTACCGAAGTACTTAAGTAGCCTAAGTGCTCCTCATGTCTACCCCTCCTGGACCCGGGAGTTGGAATGCCCTAGCCCAGGGGCCCCCGGGACTCCCAGAGGTCCCAGCCCCCCGTGCTCTTTCCACCTGCCAGGACTGTCTCTGCCTTCGTTTCCCCCAGAGGAAGAGGAGGCTTCGCAGGCGGACGATGAAGACAGCAGGAGCTATGATGCTTTGGACACGGAACTAGAATGTGGCTCACAGCGGGGCCAAGACCATGATGACTCGATGTCCAGCAAGGTTAGCTCAGAGCTGAAGAGGGGTTGGTGGACGAAAGGACCAATCAGAGCTCGAAATCTGCTCGTTGGGGCGGGCCTGGCCCTTAAGAAGAGTTTATTACAATGTGGCTTGCCCGGCGGGCCGGAATCAGGATGCAGAGTTCTAGTTTGGAGGAGGTGGGGCCACAATGCGTGTGTCTCAAGCAGGTGCAGGGAATGCAGAGCTCCGAGCAGCTGCCAGCGCCTGAGTGGCATTGCTGGGGGCCAAAGAGCAAGGGGAGGCTAGGGCGGGGCGGGGGAATGGATTCCACGCTGGGGAAAAGCACCCTGTTCTAGCACTGTGCTATGTCTGGGAAATAACGAACGTCTGTGAGCATCATGTCCCTTACCTGTTACATCTGTAAAGACACAGGGGGAGACCATGTATCCAATCTAGGACTCTACAGTAGTAAAGGGAGAGTGGCGAATCCCCGGAGGCCAATGAGGCCAGACTCACACCTGGGCCACTATACAGGATGAAGGGGAAGGGGAAGACGAAGACGAGGTAGAGGCAGAGGTGGCGACCTTGGCGCTGGGGTCTTCAGAAGACATCAAGGCCGGGGAGGAGGCAGAAGACATGGACGCAACCCAACACTCCCTGCTCCGTGCCCCTGGCCCGACGCCTGGGGAGAACATGGAAGCCTACGTTCTGCGACCAGCTCCTCGCGGCTGGACGATGCAGTGCAGAATCAGTCGAGACAAGCGGGGCATCTTCCCTTTCTACTACCTCTACTTGGAGTCGCCCAATGGCCACAGGGTGCGTCCCAGCTGACCTGCGCTCTGAACCTTGGAGTCCCTTGTCCCCATTCCCAAGAGTGACTTCTCAGGCTCCAACCCCATAGGGGAAGGATTCCAGTTCCCCAAGCCCTAGGAGTCCAAGCCAGTGCCCTTACCCTGGAATTCCTGTCGTTGTGATCCAAAATACCAGGCTCCCCCTATTCAGGAAAACTCCTCAGAAGCTAGGCTTTCCCTCACCTGCCCCAGGCTTTCCCCCAGCACCCTTTAGGACTTAATGGCCTTTGAGGCTCACCTGTGCTGCTCCTCACCTTTGGACCCCAGCCCAGCCCTCCCAGATTAGCCTCCCTAAGTCCCGGCCCCCCCACCCTATTGCAAGTCCTCAAAAGCCAAAGGGCAAGGATGTGGAAGGTGACAGGGAGATCCTAATTTAACTGAGGACCTCCACCCCATACCTCATGCCTAGCGTTTTCTCCTGGCTGGGCGCAAGAGGAAGAGGAGCAAGACTTCCAACTACCTTATTTCCCTGGACCCCAGTGACCTGTCTCGAGATGGGGACAACTTTGTGGGCAAAGTCAGGTGGGTCAGGGGCTGGAGCATGGAAATCTGAGGACCTAGAGGGGCTGGAGGGAAAGGATCCTTGGATCTCTAAGGGGGTGGGGCCTGTAGCAAAAGGATGCCTGAGCATGTAGAGGTGCCAGAGGGCAGAAGGGATCTATGAGGTTCTCACAGGGTTGCCCAGACTCTCAGAGATCTTGTCCTACTGACAGGTCTAACGTCCTGGGCACTAAATTCACCATTTTCGACAACGGGGTGAACCCAGAGCGCACAACATTCACTCCAGAGCCTACCCGGATCCGAGAAGAGTTGGGGGCCGTGTGTTATGTGAGGGCTGATTTATAAAGGGAGGGGCTGGGAAAAAGAAGGGTAGAAATGGTGATGGACAAAGCCTGGGTCTTGCTTGCAGGAGACCAATGTCCTGGGATTCCGGGGACCCCGAAAAATGACAGTCATCATCCCCAGCATTGATCCCCAGAACCAAAGACTCAAAGTCCAGCCACAAAATGTGAGTGAGGCTGGAGAGGGAGGTGGGAGGTGGAGGAAACTCCTGGGTCCCTGAAAGTGAAGCTAAACACTGAGGCATTAGGGCCCATTGTTGAAGCTGCTGGACATGGGAGATGTGGACCCTGAGAGCAAGACTGAACACTGGGGACATAGCACCGAGTATGGGGACCACTGAGGTCCCCCAAACAGGTCCGTGGTTGGGTCCTTGTGTTTTCCTAGGAGCAGGAATCCCTTCTGAGCCGCCTGCAGCGAGGGGCCAATCAAGGCCTGATCCTTCTACAGAACAAGGCCCCATCCTGGAGCCGCCAGAGTGGAGCTTATGTCCTCGACTTTAATGGGCGGGTCACAAGGGCCTCTGTCAAAAACTTTCAGATTGTGCACCCTGACGACTGTGAGTCCCTGAGGCTGGGCCCCAGAGGGGGAAGAGCAGGGTGGGAAGGGAGCCAGGACCCCACATCCCAGCAGCTCCTCAGGTGAACATGGAGCCCCTCATCAGGCAGTCAACTAGCAATGAGTAGGCATCTAAGACCATCAGTCCCCACTCTCAATGAGCTCCCATCCAAAGCAGGAAACTACATACAAGCAACTGTGTACAAAGAAAGTGTAGACAGGATAAATTGGAGATAAGCAGCAGAGAAGACACTAGCATCACTAGGGGACCAGGAAAGGCTTCCTGCAGAAGGTGGGGACTTGTCTGGGACTAGAAAGGACCCAAGAGAGGAATGAGGCAGAGCATTCCCAGGTGTGGAACTGGAGAGAGAGCTAGCTCTGAAAAGGGTAGCAGAATTCCCTCTGACAGCAAAGGAGCCAAGATACCATTCCCCACCAGGGATGGGCCCAGGAGCACAGTTCCCAGCTGGGGTCCCTTGGACACTGCCTCTCTTTCCCCAACATCACCCCTGCAGCAGACCTTGGGCTGGGATGGGTATTGTGCTACACTTCCCAACAGGCCCTGGGGCAGAGCCTGCTTTTGGGGCTCCTCTGCCCAGCTCTGTCAAAGCCCAGGTGCCTGCTAGGTGTTGTAGTTCCTCTGCTGGGGATGGGGCCGTGGGTCTCTGCAGCTGCCTCTCCTCTCCTCCAGCTGAGTACTTGGTGCTGCAGTTTGGTCGTGTGGCTCCAGACACTTTCACCATGGATTTTCGATTCCCCCTCTGTCCCCTCCAGGCCTTTGCCATCTGCCTGTCTGGCTTTGATGGGAAACTGGCGTGTGAATGATGCCCCCACCCTTGGGCCCACATGGGGCTGGTCCCCAATAAAGTATTATCTTTCCCTCTCGTGGTTCTGGTCTGTTCTTCCTGGCTCAGCCTTCCCAAACCCTCTGGAGCTGGAACAAAGGAATTTACATCTCCCTTGAGGCCCTGGAGCAGGAGAGCCAGTGAGTAATGTCCATGTCGACTGGTGCCATTTGGGAATGTGTAGTTCTATCTCCTTCCATAACTCGCCCCCCCACCCCCACCCTACCCTACTGTCAGCATTTCATCCATGGACTCCTAGTCCTGGAGTCTTCTTTTTAAAAGAGCCCAGGGAGGTGAGGTGACTGCTCAAGGTCAAAAAGTTGGCAGTGACAGGGTTAGTACTGAAGTCTCCTGACTTCAAGCCAGCAATGATTAGGAGTTGGTAGGTAAGAGGTGTCAGGCCCAGAGGAAGGCAATAAAATGAAAAAGACTAAGAAAATGAGAAACTGAGGCTTGCATCTAAGGGATGAAAACTTAGGGGAGCTCAGTGGCTTCACTCACTGGTCATTCCTGGGGTCACTTACCTCCTATTCAGGTTCCCCTGCCCCTTCCAAATAGAGGGGGCGGAATGGGAAGAAATATTGTCAGAGACAGAGACCCAGGAAGATCCCTGAGTCCAGGAGATCCAGAGAGAGCTCATCACAGTGAGGAAGACCTAAAAATGGAATCCTCTCAAGAGACACTGGCAGAGATATGACAGAGCCTGCAAGAAATGAGGGAGATTGTCAAAAGGCCCCTTATGGACAGTCCTGCTCAGGAAGCTCCACAGGCTTTCTCCAATCACCACAATCAACTACAAACTCTTATTTAACATCGAAACCAGTTGCAACTCAGCTTTCCAGATCTATTACCCATCCTTCCCCTTCACACTGTGGCCCAGCCAAACTGACCCTTTACTGCTTTTACATGTGGAAATCCATGTCCCACCACTGTGCCTTTGCATTGGCCATGCCCTATGCTTGGGGCGCTCTCCTTCCTCCCCTCCTACAAAATTCCAAATGGGGTCACAGAGGGTAGGACAGGACAGAATAATAACAATAACAGTGCTATCTCGTAGTTATTGTCACTACCCATTTATGGATGAGGAGCCTAAGACTGAGAAGAGATAAGGGATTGGGGCTCACACAGTTAGAGTTTAAGGCAGGATTTTAATTCAGGTCTCCCTTTACTCCATGTCCAGTCCTCTACATACGATGTGCCGTTGAGGTGTATCTATTACGGGGAAATGAGGGAGGATCAAGGAAAGAACAGTTTGCTTAGAATGGAAAGGAAAATCATAACTGTAAATGGAGAACAGAGCTACTCACTTCCTCTTTTGTTTCTGTTTCCTCTGCCAAGAATGACTTTTGCCCTGGAAATCACAGAAGCAGAATGACTCATAGGCACTTGCTCCCCAAGATAAAGGAGATAGTAAGAGAAGCCTCCCCTGCTTTGGGGCACTTCAAGTCTCTGGGCCCAGAAGAATTCCCTGTTTGGGTCATAAGGAACTGATAGGAGTAAGGGTTGAGTCACTGCCAGGGGCAATGGAAAGATTCTGGAAAATGGGAGCTTTATCTGAAGTCTGCCTGTTCATCTTTTCTTATAGCACAATGGTATACATTACATTCATACACCTCAACTTTTTCAGCCATTCCCCAATGGATGGGCATCCTCTCAGTTTCCATTTTTTGGCCAGGCTACCACAAAAAAAAGCTGCAGTAAATATTTTTATACACGAGGGGCCTTGTCTCATTTTTATGATATCTTTGGGATACAGTCCTAGAAGCAATATTGCTGGGTCAAATTTTATGCACATTTTTATGTATGCCTTTGGGTATAGTTCCAAACTGCTCTCCAGAATGGTTGGATCAGCTCACAGCTCTACCAACAATGAATTAGCGTTCCCACTCTCCCCCATCTTCTTCAACATGTATCGTTTTCCTTTCCATGTTAGCCCGTCTGATAGGTGTGATGTGCTGACTTGTATTTTCAATTGACACTTTGTCAACTCCCTTATATTTACAATCTATTCAATTAAGAAAATTCCTTTCACATGCTATGGTTAAACACATACGAAGATCCCAAATCTGGGGGACAGAGACATCCTGAGTTGGGATTGTTCTAAAATGTATTTAAGGCTTCTCCTTTTTATCAGGCTTAAAATCTGGCTCTGTGTATACATGCATCTTCTAGCTTTAAGGAAATAAACTATATCACCTAGCCTGTTTGACTCATTTAACCAAACTTCCTGGTTGACATTAGTAAGAAAATCAGGGGCCAAGTTAAGGGTGTAGATGGAGTCAGCAGAATGGGGAACTGAGTCACGACTGGTCTTCATGGCACACAGGAAAGGGAGAGGGCTACAGGGTTGGGCAGTGTGGGGCCTGCACAGGCTGGAGGCCACGGTCACCATCAGCTTGGGGTACAGTCAAGGGTAGACTTGTGGGCCAGGGTGGACATTGTTTTGTCCCATGGTTGGGTATGAGTAACCAGGCCAATGAACAGCTGCCCAAGCCCTCCATGAGCTATGGCAAGCAGGAAATAGATTTGAAGGCTTGAGTAGCCATCCCTCCTGTCCTTCTGAGTGGCTTTCCTGTCTTAGGGACAGTCAGAGGGCCCAGAACCTCAAGGGCTGCTTTGTGCAGCCCAGAGTGAGGACCATGAGCCACCTGCCTCCTCTGCCTCCACAGTCAGGGTACCCAGCAGGGCAGGGGTGGAGAAGCAAACTCAAGGATTTTCAGAACTGGCTCACTTTTGGTGCTCCCCGAGCCCAACAGAGTTAGAGAAAAAGAGGGGTACAGGGCTTCTTCTTAGGCGGTTCTGGGGATCCTCTACACCCAAACTCTCAGAACTAGCTGCTCTCTTCCAGTCTCCTGGTCCCTCCAGGATCCAGTGCCCTCTCCACAGCCCTGTCTGACAGCCTTCTCCCACACATCTTCCTTATGTACCAATCACCTCCTGTACATGCTTCAGTGACTTGGCCCCCATCACTGCTTCCTCTGGGGCCCCCATTTATATCATATGCCCTAGGTGCCACTACAGCTCTATCCTGCCCTGTCTCCCTAAATGCTACTTTTTTGTGGTGACCTCCTGAATTCTCAGGGATCTAATTACCATCTCCATGGCCAGCCTCAGTATCCCTCAAGCTCCAGTCCTACACCTTCACCATTCTTTCCAAACCCACCTCTTCTGCCTTCTCCATTTTTCCAGTTGCCCAGGTCCAGGCAGCCTGGGATCACCCACAACCCCTCCCTCTCTCTTACTACCCATCTTACTGACACCACCTCTGATCTCTGCCTCGGCCCTCCACTCACCCAGCCGCTCCCCACATTCAGCCCATCATCTTCCGACTTCTGGAGTACTGGGCTGTCTCCTTGTTGGCCTCCTAACTCCAGTCTCTGCTTTCAGCTGCCCAAGTGGAGGAAGGTGTGATCATGGCATGCCCTCAGAGCCTCCCTTCCCTTTTGGGATGAAGCAAGCTCCCTGGGCTGGCATTCAGCTCTTGCCTCCTTCCCAGGAACCAAGCTGGCCTGGAGTCCTGTCCCCCAATCCTCCCTCCCTCCCTCCCAAGCTGCTGGATCCTCCCCACCACATACACTGCCTTTTAGGATCTTCCAGCCTCAGCTCAGATACCACTTTCCTCTCCTGATCAATGCTCTCTCTCCTAAACACCAGCCATTCACTGAACCCTATCCCAGTGGTCTCCATCAGTAGAATAAAAGCTCCTGGAGGGCAGGGCCATCTTCCCCAGTCTTACCCAGTATCTGGTCCCTGAACTTTGCCCCCATGCTACTGGGGGCCCTGGAATGTCTTCCCAGTTACTCTCATGGGCCCTGATATTCAAGCCCCAGGCCCAACTCAGACTACAGTTATTTCAGACGAAAATCTTTTTATTTCATAATAAATCAGGGGAGTCCAGGTCCTGCTGTCTCAGGAACAGGCTGTCTGCAGAGGCATGGAGATCATCAGGGTCTAGAGGAGAGACAGAAGACTGAAGACCCAGACCCCTGGTCTACCCACCCATTCCACCTGTAACCCAGGCATCTCCTGCTCCTACCTTGCTCTTCTGGTTGAAGGCAGCTCGGCACTGTTCCTGGTTAATATCGTGGGGGACAAAGATGTCCATGTGGTAGGGGGTTCCTGGAGCCCCTAGGACCAGTCGGTCTCCCCCAAGCTGAAGTGAGAGCTCCCTGGCAGAGGCCTAGAACAGACAGAGAGGCAGAATGAGACAAGCTCAGGGCCTGAACCCTGGCTCACTCTTTCTCAGTACCAGACACTCAGACTGATGGGAAAATCCCAGGCTCCACCTCTCCCCACCCCAACTGGGTGCTCTCTTGTACTGGGAGGGTCCATGTGCTCTTGGCACTTACCACTTTAGGCAAGACCACCTCAGCCAGAAGTAGGTCTGGGGCCTCTAGCCAAAGCCTTAGAGGGGGATCCTCAGTGCTGGAGCACAGAGAGAGACAGTAGCAATCAAAGAACAGCATTTATTAAGTGTCTACTGTGTTCAAGTACTAGGGCTACAGGAGTAAAAAAGAAATTGACCATGTCTACAAAGGACTGATGTTTTTTTCAGACAAAGACTCACCTTCCCTCCCTCCCACTTCTCCTCACCTGCATAGTGAAGAAGGATGACAAACAAAATTCCCTTTACAAACGTGGATTATGAAGCGAAACGCTTCCATGAATTAGCCATACACATAGCTTGCCTTCTCTCAGAGATGGCACCACAGAGAACAGACAAAAGAAGTAAGCAGGGACAGGGAGTGTGGGCAAAGGGCACCCAGTAGCAGTGCAGGACATGTTGCCCCCAACCCCTCTTACCCATCTCCAAGCTCCTGGATAGCTGGAGGCCGTGGCTGGCTCTGGGTGCGGATGCTCTGCTGGGATATGGAGCCTAGGAAGGGCCGGTATTTTAGCAGGCGCCATTCTGTGGGCAGTGAGGAAAGGGTATCAGCAGACCATGCCTGGCCTCCCAGAGCGCTGCCAAGCACCAGTCCCGAGGACCCTAAGTAAGGCCTCACCTCGGCTCAGCTGGGTCCCATATTTGTCCTCTAAACCTTCCATGGCCACCGTGACAAAAAATTCCAAGAAGAAGTCATTACTCTGGTGAGAAATGGGGAGATGACCCTCACAGCCTGAAACCCCTCAAATCCCATGGCCAGGCTCCTGCCCTGGCTTATCCCTGCTCTCCTAGGCCCCAAGCTCCTCACAGCCTCTTGATTCCATACCCGCAGCTTCTTATAGAAGTCACTGTTGATGGCAACATCGTAGGCAGTGCAGCCATTTCCTCCTGGCAAGAATGAGAAAAAGAGATGCTGAGGACGAGGACCTCCCCAACCTCCCTCCCATCAGTCCTTTTCCAGGAACAGAGAAACCCAGGGACAAGCTGGGTGAGGCAGATGGTGAGTCCAGGGAGGCAGAGACATAGTGACAATAAAAAACAGGTGGAGATAAGAGGATGAAGACAGAGTGAGAGATGAAAGGAGTGAACCACCCAAACTAGAGACAGACAGATGAGAAACAGAGATATCCCCAGCAGCCTGGACACTGCCCTGGGAGGTTCAGGGTGGAGGGGTGGGGGGGGTGAAGGAAGCAATGTCTGGGGTGGAGGGCTGGTGTCCAGGCCCACCTCGGTCCAGCTCGGCATGGGGCTCTCCCAGGCTCATGGGGATGCGGAAGGCAGCCTGGTCCCCCTCGAGCACACACAGCAGCTCCTGCTCACTGAGATCAGCTGGGGCTGGGATGGCATCTGACTGACAGACATTGATGAAAACCTTTCCCTCTGGGGAGTGAGTCTTGACACAGAAACCTGGAGGAGGCAAGACCATAGGGCAACCAAGGCAGGTTCCCAGAGAAAGAAGCAAGGGGACAGAGACCACCCTCCGTATCAGTTCAGATGGAGACACAGGCAGGGGTGCAGGGTCAAGGAGTCACAGGCTCCCCACCCCCCCCCACCCGCTGCTGACCCCAGCCCCATGTGTTTGTTCCACCTCTCCAATTCCCCCCTCGGCCTCCGTGTTTTGTTTCCTTCTCTCCCTTCTCCCCCTCCCTGTCTGTCCCCCACATCCTCCTCCTTACCAGGCTTGGGCTGGATCTGCCTGGAGTCAGGCATGGGAGACTGGGCATCCAGTATCTTCTGCATGGCCTGCGGGGACACAGACCCCAGAATCATCAGGCAGAACCTCCACCTCCCCAGATCCAGTAGAGCCCCTTTCGACCCCTACCCACCTGCAGCAGCATCTGCTCACACAGGCCCCTGTTTTCCTCCTCTGCCTCAGCTCTGGCCTCCTCCCTCAGCTCTGCAGCCAGCAAGGAGCTGTCCCGACCTGGGGCTGAGCCTGAGGCTGAAGCCATGGCCTCTGGGAAGGGGCTTCCCTGTGTGTGATTCGCTTGGAGATCCTGGGGCTACACCAGCCTGCGGGGACACATCACGAAGGGTCAGGGCAGTGGGGAGTGGGGGAGGGGAGAAGGCCCCCTTCTCTGGACTGCCCCTCCCCCACCAAGGGCCGGGACCCCCGGAGTGCAGGCTGTCCCCTGGCAGGGCATGACCCAGGTGACCCAAGGGACCACCACTTCCTCCCCTCCCCACACAGGCTTAAAGGAGGCTCTGGGATTCCCAGTCGGTGTGTTCCTGGGCGCCAGGGAGAATCTGGGAGTGGGGAGGGGAAGCTGCAGGGCCCACACCTAAAGGACGCTTAGAGATCCTCAGCCCCACTCAAGGGTGAAACGCCTTGGGGGGCTGCGGGAATCAGGGGAGACTCCCCTCTGGCCTTGACCCCTGAGGGTCCCGAGTCTAAAGAACGGTTAGAGATCGCAACTCTCTCCGGGACAGACCCGCTAGCCGGAATCCCAGAGGTGAGGAGGCGGGATTCACGAACAAATCGCTCAGACCCCAGTCCGGGCACTGACTGCCCTCCCAGGCGCTCCCAGCCCCACTTCCGGTGGCTAACAGGAGTTGCGGTCACCTAGGAAGCCGCGCTTCGGGCCTCGGGCCACACTTCCGGCGCACGGCCCCGCCTCATCCGGCGATCGGCGCCACACTTCCGGTATGTCTCCCGAGCCAATGGGAGGCTGCAGCGGGAAAGGGAGGCGGGGCGTTCGGTGGATTCCTAACAAAGTCCGTGGGCGGCGGGCGGAGGACGCTGCTCGGGGCGCTCGGCATGGCGGCGGCGGCGGCGGCGGGGGGGGGCGCCCAGTGCCCGGGACATCTTCTCCTCCCTGGACTACGGGCCTGCACCCGAGAGCCCCTCGCTGGCGCTGGTGAGCCCGCCCCCAACCCTCGGCCAGGCTCCCGGGCTCCGCCTTGCCCAGCCCTGCTTGGCCCCACTACCCAGTGCGCCCCCGCACCCAAGCCCCGCCCCGCTTGTCCCCCCGCACTCCTGCCCGCCCCGCTTGTCCCCCCCGCACTCCTGCCCGCCCCGCTTGTCCCCCCGCACTCCTGCCCGCCCCGCTTGTCCCCCCGCACTCCTGCCAGTCCCGCTTGTCCCCCCGCACTCCTGCCCGCCCCGCTTGTCCTCCCGCACTCCTGCCCGCCCCGCTTGTCCCCCCCCACTCCTGCCCGCCCCGCTTGTCCCCCCGCACGTCCCCCCGCACTCCTGCCAGTCTCGCTTGTCCCCCCCCCCGCACCCAAGCCCCGCCCCGCTTGTCCCCCCGCACTCCTGCCCGCCCCGCTTGTCCCCCCGCACTCCTGCCAGTCCCGCTTGTCCCCCCGCACTCCTGCCCGCCCCGCTTGTCCCCCCGCACTCCTGCCCGCCCCGCTTGTCCCCCCGCACTCCTGCCCGCCCCGCTTGTCCCCCCGCACTCCTGCCCGCCCCGCTTGTCCCCCCCGCACTCCTGCCCGCCCCGCTTGTCCCCCCGCACTCCTGCCCGCCCCGCTTGTCCCCCCGCACTCCTGCCCAGCCCCGCTTGTCCCCCCGCACTCCTGCCTGCCCCGCTTGTCCCCCCCGCACTCCTGCCAGTCCCGCTTGTCCCCCCCGCACTCCTGCCCGCCCCGCTTGTCCCCCCCGCACTCCTGCCCGCCCCGCTTGTCCCCCCCGCACTCCTGCCCGCCCCGCTTGTCCCCCCCCCCACTCCTGCCCAGCCCCGCTTGTCCCCCCGCACTCCTGCCAGCCCTGCTTGTCCCCAGTACCCAGCGTACTCCCTGCACCCAAGCCTAGCCTCATTTGTTTCCCTGCCCCTCACGCAGTGTAACCAATTACACTGCAGTCACCCCAGGCCCCAGTTTCTTGCACTCTACCTGTGTGCCCTAGATAGGGTTACCACCTACAATTCAAGGCACTCAAGGGATCGAGAGTGGTAGTTTAAGCAGCCTGCCCTAGACCCCTCTGCAGCCAGACCCCCTCATCCCAAGCCTCACTTATACCAGTGTACCCCATCCCCTGTGCCCTAATCCCAAGCTCTGCTTACAGCCATGTTCCCCAGATTGCAACCTTGTTTGCCTTTCCTGCCCTGTGGATCCTGAGTAAAGCTTGCCACCCCTGCACTCTGTCCTCTGGACCCTGGGTACATCCTAGCACCCAGACCTGTAGACCCTGCCCTGTGTATCCTCCCCAGGATTCTGGGGCTGCCCTGTGGGCACTTTACCTCTTCCTCATGATTCCTCTCCTCTTTTCCTCGACCCTGGGCACCTCAGTCTCCTGGCCCATCCCTGTTCCCCTACTGGTAGATGCCAGTCCCTGTCCCCTGTCCCGTCTCCTGTTCCTCAGACTCCTGCCCTGGTCACCCCATCCAAGTTGTATATTAATTGTGCCTGGGTGCCAGGGCTCGTGGGGCCTTCCAGGCACTGTCCTGGCTTGTTGGGAATGGGCAGGCACCTGCATGTCTCCTGGTTTGGAAACTCTTCCTACCCTGGTCTCAGTATTTAGCCATCACAGCCTGGAGGCCACTAGACTTTGACCCTAGCCAAGTGCCTGGCTCCTTCTGGAATTTTTAGAAACTTCTTCATCCCCACCCCCAGGGCTGTAGGTTCTGCCCTCTAATTTCCCTCAAGATGCTAAATGCCTGAGTCCCTCAGGTGGCCACCTGAGACCCCGGGAGGGCAGAGAGAGAAGCCTGGATCCTGACACTACCCCATTTTACTCAGGCCTGGCTGGACACCCAGGGCTCAAACTTGGGCCACTTTGTGAATGGAAAGTGGCTGAAACCTGAGGGCCAAGGCACCATCAGCTGCAGGGACCCATCCTCAGGTACCTGGGCCCCAGTGATCCCCCTCTCTCCAGGAGTCCTGGCTCCCTGCTTGTCACTCTCCCTCCCTGATTCTCAGGGGTGTTGGATGCCCTCGTTTGGGGGCAAGGGGTGGGCCAATTTTGTCCTGTGATTGTAAGAGCTCTGTGGCTAGGTAAGTTCCTAGCCAAATGCCACCAGGGCAAGAAGGAAGATGTGACTTTGGCTGTGGATGTGGCTCTGCGGGCTTTTGAAGGGTGGAGCCAGCTCCCTGGTGCCACTCGTGCTCAGCATCTGATTAGGTAAGGGGGCCCCAAACTTGGCCCCACGGGGGTAGAAGGGATTGTGGGGCAAACATAGATGTTCCTGCTCTTTGGGACCTTCAGAACCCAGAGAAGCTCTTCCCTGAGCCTACTAAACAAACAAAAGGAACAGTTCCTGCCCTAAAGTAGGGTTTACTCTACTGGAATATAGTCTCTTTTATGAGTTTCTAGGGGAGGCAGGAACTATGGCCTCCTGGGAGGGTGGGTAGGGACATGAGCCAGAGGCTGAGTTCCCCCATCCCCCTCATCCCCCAGGCTGGCAGAGATGATCCAGAAGCATCAGAAGCTCCTATGGATTCTTGAGGCACTGGCATCGGGCCGCGTGGTGCGTGAGATCCGTGATGGGGACATTCCTCTGGCCCATCAGCTGCTGCAATACCATGCATGCTGGGCCCAGACTCAGGAGCAGGCCCTCTCAGGATGGGAGCCCGTGGGTGAGAGCCCCAGCCCCTGTCCCAGCACCTTCCCCTGGGTCTACCCCACACCAGCATGCACAATGCCAACCCTGTTTTTCATTACCCAGGAGTGGTAGCTGTCATCCTCCCGCCAACATTTTCCTTCATTGAAATGATGTGGAGAATCTGTCCAGCCCTGGCTGTGGGTAAGTCAGGGCCAGAGGGTGAAACATCTGGGCCAATCTAAAGGCTCTGGGTTGGGAAGATGGCTCGGCCCCTCATCTATCCCAGGGCAGAGCCCTTTTTCTTTAGTGGACCCTTCTATTTTGCACAAACTCTCCTCTATCTTTCTTCCCCTTCCCAGTCAAACTTTTCTAAAACAATCTGCCACCTCTCATCCTTTGCCCGTCCTCTCATTGTTTTCTAAACCCTCACAGTTCAGTTTCCCTGCCTATCATTGCTCTTTCTTCAACTTTACCCAGTGATCTCTGTGACCAGATGGCAATCTTTGGAGACCTTCTCCCTCTGCTGCTGTGGGGACCCCCTCCTTTCTGACCTGCTTTCTTCTCCAGACTCCTCCCTCTCCCTCTCTGACTGCACCTTCTTGGCCTCCCTTGATGGCTCCTCTCAACCACCCTGTTCTGGGCCCTCCTCTCCCTTGGTGACCTCGTCAGGGCAATCCAAATCTTTGTGCAGCCCTGGTCTGTGTACCCTACTGAATGTCTCATAGGTACTTCAAACTCAGTTTATCTGAAACAACGAATTCTCTATCCTTCACAGCTGCATGCAGCAACATCCTCCCTCCTAGTAATAATGATGCTTGCACTGTACTAAGCACTTTACCAAATCTACCTTATTTATCCTTACAACCCTGGAAGGGAGGTATTATGATTAACTCCATTTTATAGGGAGGGAAACTGAGGCACACAAAGCTTAAGTGACTTACCCAGGATCCCACCGCTTGTAAGGGTCTGAGGCTGGATTTTAACTCTGGTCTTTCTGACTCCACGTCGAACATTCTATCCACCAAGCCACCTAGCTCCCTGTCCCTTAGGCGCCCAACCTTGGAAGAATCCTGAATTCCTCATTCTCTCTTATATCCCATGTACAAGTTGTTGCCAAGGCCTATGTTTTCACCTATGCCCCATCTCTCAAAAATGCCTCCTTCTCTCTGACAACCCCCCACCTTGGCACAACCCTGGCAGTGACCACAGCTGCGGGGGGCAGTCTGCCTCCCTCTAGTCTCTCCCCACTCCAGTGCAGCCTCTATTCAGCCACCAAAGCAATATTCCTAAAAGTGCCCACTCAGCCATCACCCCTTGCTCACTGAACTCCCGTGACTCCCTGGGCCCTCCTGAACCCACTTGGAGTTTGGGACTCTTGCCAGTACAGCCTCTACCTGCCCACCCAGCTTCGCTCTGACTGGGCCGGGTAGCTGGCCAGCCTTCTCTCCCTGTGTCCCTCCCACAACCCTTCTTCCTGTGTGACTTGGCAGCTCCGAAATGGACTTCTTCCTTCCTTCCCTTCATACAGTCCCTCTCCTTGCCCCAGTCTACCTTGGATGCCTTCTGTGTTGTGTCCTCCATGCTCAGGAGCTCATGGGGGATGGTCCTGACTTGTAACAGGGTCTTGTTTGTAGAGGTTTGTTGTATGACTGGCTCACTGATTTCTGGCCTCCATGCCAGGGTGTACTGTGGTGGTCCTTGGAGGCCCAGCCTCTCTGACTTCACTGCTTGTGGCTCAGCTGAGCGAGGAGGCTGGGTTGCCTCCAGGTGTCCTCAATGTGGTCATGGGAGCCACTTCCTTAGAGACCTTGCTTCCCACCCTGCCTGGCATTGCCAAGATCACCTTCTGTGGGACTGTAGAGGTACAGGGACTCAGGGTTTGGGAGGGCCCTGGTGTCCTGGCTGGGGGTGGCCTGCCAAGGCCTAGGCAAGGTACTGAGTGATTGGGGTTCTCCTTGTCCCTCCCAGGAAGGCAAGGCCTTGCGTAAGTCACTAGCTGGTAGTGGCACTGATCTCTCCCTGAGCTTGGGCACAGAGTCTCTGATGTTGATCACGGATACAGCCGACCTGGATTCGGCTGTGGAAGGGGTGGTGGATGCAGTCTGGTCTGACCGCAGCCCGGTGAGTGGCCTCTGGGGGGGACAATTGTGTGTGTCCTGCTGGCTTCCCACATGCAACTGGTGAGCATGGTAGAGGATGGGAAGGGTTTGGAGCAGGGTGGGCTATGGAAAGAGGTCTTCCCAGACTGCCTGGCTAACTGGGGCTTTGGGGCCTCAGGGTGGGCTGCGGCTGCTGGTGCAGGTGTGTGAATGGGAAAGGGTCACGGAGAGACTCAAGGCCCGCATGTGTGGGGTACGTCAAGGCCAGAGCTTGGACTGGGCTGTGGACATGGGATCACCTGGGGCCTCTGC